>JARHVA010000014.1:9940000-10682500 GCA_037957365.1 Torreya grandis | reverse complement strand
TTGAGGTGAGTTATGAAGCCTACATAATAAGTTAACTCAAAATGAAAAATGTTATGTAAGAGATGTTATGAAAAGATGTAAATCTAAGTAGGACCAATAAAAATTCAATATCATGGAATCATCATAGATATACTAAATAATAAGTTGTAATGTAATATGCATGTATAAATACAAGAATATACAATATTAAGTCTATATAAATTTTAGAAATTAGGCATGTAGTGATAGATTGACAAAATGAGTATTGAAAGCTGAATAAAATTAAGTGGGATGGGTTACATGATATTGATCATGATATCATAATTTGGGAAGATGCATGATGCCCATCATGGCATCAAAAATAAAGCAAATAAGAGAAAACTGGTGTCATGGCCATACCCACACACAAATAATACAAATAAACAAAAAACACATAATAGAAGGATAATGGGACACATAAAATGGGCATATTCAAATGTTGCTCACACAGATAGAAGCATACAATGAGGCTTATAGCCACACACAAGGGCATGTTCAAATGTCCACAATCGAAAATAGTGAATACACACAAGACATGAAGCGAGAAAGAAAACATGAAAAATATGCATGCATATATGATATTAATATACTTAAGCCATTTTTAACACTAATATATTTTAATAACTTAGGTATATAAGAAGACATTGAATGTGGAAAGTAAGTGATTAATATCGATAGATTTTGCATAATGTAAGAAATTGAGGTATGAACAGTAAGGGATAGCCAAATAATGATATAACCTATGTAAAAAGATGCCCCCAATGTAATTTTGAGGTTTATGCAATCTATAAAACCCCTATGACTAGTTTGAATATGAGAATATATAACCTATGTTCATTGGGATGAGTCCGTAAGAATCATACAACAATGTGATGCATTGCTCTACTGTCTCAACATAATGATTTTTTCTATGTAACATTGTTGGGTTAGAGAGATATTTAAATGACCTACAAATATGTCTAGAAATGGAAACATGTATCTTCTACATTATATCATGTACAATTGTGAATCATATTTGATATAAATTGATTATATAGAGAAATACTGAGTATACTGAGCCCAAATTCACTGATACAAATAAACTACATAAATCATGCATAGGTCCTAATGTTTAGATTTTTTTGGAACATTTTATTTTTTTCTATTTTTGAATATATTAACTAAAAAATATAAAAATGATACTAACCAATGAGTCATGTAAGGGACTAACATTCAATAGGTCCTAGATCAACATAGGCCTGATGAGCTTTGCATGGTGTATCAATGTAGTCTTGGGTCTTATGTCTGAATATGAAATCTGATCTTGCGCTATAACATAATCGTTATTTGCATGAGGAAGGTTTGTAATATTTTGTGTATGTGTCATAGTAAAATAACATTGATCATTCAGTGCAACCCCATGTATATCATGAGAAATATGTGGTGGGTTTATCTATATAACACTCTCAAATGCTATAGTGTCTCTAATTTATCTATCTACATACTCATGAAAGGAGTCAATATATTTTTTGATATGGGATCTTCTTTAGACTATGCCTTTATTTGATTGGTATAGGTACCCACATAAATGATGTTCTCATCTATCAAATCTTGAATATTGTGCCTCAAAGTGATGTATTTATTAGTAGTATGTCCTTGTATTCTATGTAAACAACAATATGCATTTTGATGAAATCATTTTTCAAGAGGTTTACTCACATAAATGTATTTAATGAGAGGGAGTGATATGAGGTCATATTACAATAACATTGATAAAAGCCTATAATGAGCTTTTGGTGATGTTGTAAACTATCTTCATGGAGGAGTTGGTATCTTTGGAAAATGTTCTTGTTATTGTATTAGTTGATCATGTAGAGGAGTAGAATTTTGTACATCCAATTATTTGAATGGATTTCTATATGCTGGGTATGTGAATCAATGTCCATTATGTATAAATGTGAGACACATGTAATGTATAAGGTTCTGCTCCCATGTCCCTTATCCAAGGTAAACCTATGAGTAAATTGTAAGATTTAGAATGAATTTTGACTTTAAAGACAATATGTACTGTCTTGGGCACTAATGTGATATTCATTGAAATAATGCCAATTGGTGGCCATGACCCTTGACCTAATTTAGTAATTATTATATTTGATATGTGAATGGTACTCATATCAATCCCAAATGTATATATAAATAAGATATTACATTTATTTTGATTGGGATAGATATCAACCATATCTCTTTTGATCAAAGTATTTGCAATATATAATGGTATACATAATTTGGTAGTTTATTGACCAACCTTATAATGATTACTTATATAGTGCACCATTTATGTGTGAAGTGAATCACTTTGGATTTGTTCCATTACTTTGACAAAATTTATATGAGAACATTTGTTAGAAATTGTAAATTTTGAGTCAAGTGTATACCTAACCCCTAGTTACATCATAATGCCTTTTGCATTTCCCCCTAATTCGTTCCTTGAATATCCCATATTTTGTAAATATTTTAGTCCAAAACCACATTGACAATAAACCCCCAATGCGATATGTCATCATGTTAGGGGAGCATAGACTGTACCCAAGCCCCTATCTATATTTTATATGGGTGCAACACTTGAATGATACTAAAACAAGGAATATTCAAACAAAGTTATGCATCATACTCAAATCTCCATACCATATAGATAGGCAAAGAATTAGGATTGGGATCGGTGATTGGTGGCACCACCTCCCTAGCTCTAGCTATATAGATTGTGAAGGCCCTTATCTAGACTAGATATGGCATATGGGGAATGGTTAGATCCTAGAACTATATGGGGGCCCTCTCCTAGGCTATCTATATAGAGTCTATATCTATTTGGGGTCATCAACCTTATCTATATACATGGCCTATCTATATCTATTTTGGGCCATCAACCGTATCTATGTATGTGGCCTATTTATATCTATGTAAATTATGATTATTGGTCTGATACCTCCATATATAGATAGGTAAACTACTAACTATGCATGAATAAACCATTGATACTAGAACTAGACTACTGCATATAGATAGACCACATTGCATCATGTGATAGATAATTTGAAGATTAAGATTCAAATCGTGTACTTAGATTTAAAGAGATTTCATGTGAGTCATCATGACCCTAGTAGATATACTATTTCTTGCATCATGAACATTTGTGAAGGCATCCTCATGTGAATGAATAATAAATAAATAGAAGAATAAATTGAATCATATTGATCAAGTTTTTTCAATTGATTACTAATTTTATATTTTCTAAATGTGAAGAATGCAAGGGAAGTAAGAATAAAAAAATAGAAATCCTAGCAACATTATTAGTTATGAGTAAGCGAAGTTTAACAATAAGTGGGTTCACCAATTTATTTTATAATTTTTTTGAATTATAAGTGGATTGCTTAAATCCTAACTATGACAAAACATTGTGTAAAATTATAATATTAAGATATGCAATTATTTAAGTATTTTGGATTTAGAAATTGCTAGATATGGAAATATGCTAAAAGGGGAAAATGGTATAAAGAAATACAATTTAGCTAGAAAACAATAATGCAAGACTATAAGTGTAACTATGATATCAATTGTATGACTGTATAATGACACTATAAATCATGAATATTGTTTCACTTATATCTGGGATAAGGCCACTAGAACTAGATAGAGGCAACCTACACTGTTGTCCTTAGGGCACACCAACATCCTATGGGGGGTTCACTCTTTATGAATGATATGATAGGTTTGAATATCTTGTATGTTATGTTTGATTATGTGGGAGCTCTTGATCTGTTAAAAAAATCATTACGTATATTCGTATTCACTTGTAACCCTAGTTTAATTGACCACAAATGATAAAAAAATATAATATTAAAAGGGATACTAGTTGAAGTTGTGATAGACCTCAACATCCCCAGTGGTGAGTGTTGCCTACATACCAATACTTAGAAGAGAGATTAAAATCCATTTAGTTCTCCCATGCTACGGTGGTGTCTATGAAATATTGGTGAAAAATTCTAAATGCTTGTGCAATCTTAGTGTGATTAAGTGTTTCAACAATTACTTGCGACCTTTGAGGTATATACAAACTTAGCTTAGGGTTATTAGGGATGTGTGGACTTTATATTAGAACAAATAGTTGATTTTATCTCAATGTGTAGTTAGGTGTTCTAGTAATTTTCAAACATATGATCCTTTTGTGCAAAATGGATTTAAAATGTGGCTTTATAATAGACAATTAGAAATTCCTTTGGATGGGTATTTCTAAACACGTGGGATGACCCATTGGGTAAATTTTAATTTGAGCAAAGAGGAATTATTTAGTGTGAGGATGTAGTTGGAAGAATTGGACAGTACCAAGGAGTACGATAGTTTAAATACGGTGCTCTAGTTCAAATATTAGAGATAGCTAAACTAGAAGTGTGGATTGGTTTGAAAGTGAGTTTAGGCTATTTGGAATGTGAAATAGGAACATCAAAATCATAATTTTATTAAGAGGTAAGGGTCATCTGCATAAAAAGTGAAGGAAGGGCAATCAAAAACTATGGAATTAGGTGTGAGCTAAGTGTATATAAGATGTGGTCACATGCACATCATTTTAGTAATAAATGTCAATTTATGTGTCTAAAAAAGGCTTATGGGAGACCCATTAACTGCGTATCTAACCATATTTTACATCCTAATTATGGATTTTTTATTGCATGTGATCACCATTTTCACATATTCTAGTCTAATATTTTCATGATCTAATGAGTAAATACAATTATTGTGATCCAAACCATGCAACAATAATTGCATTCCTACCATATATACATGAGTCAGTGAAAGGATTTTTAATTTTGTGACCATGATTAACTCAATGTTAGAGCAAGATATTTTTAATGTCATGACCATAGTTAACTCAAAGGTAAAGAAGGAAATTTTGAATGTCTCACTTCCATTCTTGATTTTTTAAGCTCATTCATTTTTTTTGGTTTTGGGTATCTCCTTGATGGCATGACTACAAAGGTGTTGGTGAGAAAAACCAAGGAAATATTAATAATTTACAGTTGTATTTTTAATTTCTAGGTTGTGTGATGAGATTTATTTATACATTAATATTCTCCAAGCACCTTTGTCCATAACCAACTATTATTATCTACACCAAATTATGGCCACCCCTTCTGACCCTTCACCCTGCTCATCCCCAACACACACACATATTTAAAAGGGAGCTTGCTTTTTTTTGAGTCATTTTTTCAAACAATTCACATGCCTTTCAAATGATTTCAAAATTAGCATACATGTCCACTAGGGCCTATATAACTACATCATCAGATGATTCCAAATTTATAATATGCCTTGATGAATGCCCATAGATTTTTTCAAAGCTCCCATTTTAGTACAACTCCTATTTTAGTATTTTTTGCTTGGACTTACATTTTACAAGTAAAATGATTCAAGTTCCAAATAGGGTCTAAATTTTGATTTATATATCTCCTTGATGGAATGACTAAGAAGACATTGTAAAAAATATACTGTGTTAATCTTAACTAAATTTGTGTTTTGTATTTATGGGTTATGTCATGAGCTTTCTATCTAAATTAACATTCTCCTAGCACCTTTGTTGCATGAATGATTTTTTATTATCTATACCTAAGTCTGACAGTACGTACACACATACATATATATAAGTGATCATGCCTTTTTTTTAAGGCATTTAGTTTGTTAGATAATTCACATGGCCTATGTATATTATCACAATTAGCATACATATTTACTAGGGCCTACACAACTACATCACTAGATGATCTCAATTTTGATTATGCCTTGATGAATGTCCATAGATTCTTCCAAAACTCCCATTTTAATAAAACTACTATTTTAATCTGTTGGCTCAGATTTACATTTTCCAAATAGGAGTCCAAATTTACAATCCTTGTAGACTCTTCAAAGCTTATATTTCTTTGATTATAGAAAAGAGAGCGTGCTTTTTATTTCAAATAGTTCTTATGCCTTTTGGATGTTTTAAAAATTGGCATTCATGTCTACCATGGCCTATACAAATTCATTTTAGTACAACTAATGTTTTGGTCTATTGGTTTGGATTTACATTACCCAAATAGGGTCCAAATTTACAACCCTTGCAACCCCTTCAAAGGTTAATAAAGGGAAACCTAATTTTTTTCCCATCAAATTTAAGCCCTATCCTCCCATCCCCTCCCCCACCCCATACACACACACACACACACATATGCCTTTTGTATGATCTCACAATTGGAATACATGTCTATGAAGGTGTACACAACTACATCATGAGAAGATCCCAATTAGGACCACATCTCATTCAAACATTTTATTGAATGATTCACATGAATGTTGAATGCTTCCACAATTTTCATACATTTAGTCAGACAAATCACATATCTGATTTATGCTCCCATATTTTATTTCCTATTATATTCATACATTAATAACCTCATTTGAAAAATGATTAGGGTGAAACTGATTTTTTCTTTACTATTTTTAATTTGATTTACATTTTAAGGAAAGTTTATATAGTTTCCATGTTAAGAAAAAATGTATGATAACATTTCTTGAAATCACTACTAAATCTAAGATGGATCATGTTGATATAATAAATAAATAATTATTCACAGATTATTTCTTTTACATGGGCAAACTTAAAACTCAAGATCACATGTTTTTTCATCTAAAACATTATTTTTAAATCCAAAAAAAACATATTACTCACAATATTGATACAAAAATAAAAATTCCAAGGGTATTTAATTTTAAGTGACTCTTAATAATATCTAATGGGAAACATAAACTTTGAAGGTTATGCATGGGTTGAAAATTTGGGCCTTTTTTAGAACTTGAGTCGTTTTACTTGTAAACATAAATGCAAGCCAAAAGGCCAAAACATGGTCCTAGAGAATTAGAATGGAACATATCATTATAGGCATAGTACAAATAAGAGTCAATTGTCCTATTAAACTATTAATTGTAGTTGTGTCCTTTTGGAAAGTAACATGCATTCATTACAAAACCCTCAAATTGTATTTGCATTCATACTAGATATCCATGAGTAGGTGAATGAAATTTTAATGTTGTGATCGTAGTTAACTAATAGATAATTATAATAGAAGGTTTTTAATGTTGTCCTTCCATTCTTGTTTTGTTATTAAGGTCAAATTTTTATACTTTTGTGTTTAAAAATGGGATTTAAGATTCAAAAGAGATGGCCTCTCCTAAGTGCTATATCCTATGTAAATTTGGGTGAGCGAAGTGAAATGAAATTTAGTTCATTATATATTTTAGTCATCATCTAATTAACAAAAAGAATGTGAAATAACTAAATGTCATGAAAAATGGAGATGATTCCAAATTATCTGGTAATCTCTATTTAGACATAAATTGTATCTCAACCAATAATCATGAGAATTAAGTGAGATCATGAATGGAATTTAATTTATTCTATGAGGCATGCTAACATTCAAGACAAAAAAAATTCTTATAAATAGTGTTTTTCATATTGAATGCCATTTTTTATTGATGGTTGAAAGCTTATTGGGGACACATTAAATACATATCTAAGTATATTTAACATTTTATTATGGATTATTTTTTACATGTGATCACCAATTTTCATGTAGTTTTAGTCTTAGTTTTATAGGATCTAAGGAGAGCCCATGAAGTTACATTAAGGGCTGGATTTCTAGGATAAATAATAAAAAATCAAGCAGACATATGCAACCACTGTAGGATTGATTCATATTGAATATGAAGTTTAGAGACACCCAAAAAAAAGTTCAACCATACATGTGATCCATTGACAATGTAGGCATAGTGAAAATAAGTTCCAATCCTTATCTACTACCGTCGCATGGTTGCTTGCAAATAGAACACAAAAATGTAGCTTGTAATCATTGCATTTCATGAGACCACATCTCATTCATTATATATAACCTTCACAATTCTTTGTTGTAACATATATTTGTGATGATATTATTTATACCTTAATATTTTTTAGGAACCTTTATTCTAAATGGATGATATGTATCAATGTTGTTGTTTATAATCACATACTAATAATTAAAGAAATAATATGTAAATAATACTTTGTATAATTACATATTGAGCATTATAAAACTATACACATTAATTCTAATATGTAAATATACACAATAATATTTAAATATAATTTTATTAATTATTAATATGTAAATATATACAACAATACTTTTATATAATTTTGTTGTGGACGTACATTTAGTGTTAGTTATTTTATAATGAATAACTACCCACTCTAAACATTTATTTTAATTTCAAAATTTCACTTTACTTTAATTTAATATTTCATAGAACTACATTAGGCCCTGGTCCCATGTAATAATTGGTATGTATGGCAACCTATTTCACAAGTATGGGATTAAAAATATATCGACGAGGACTCATGAATACTCATATTCTGAAGGGATACAATAAATAATGACATCCCAATCTTAATAAGTTTGTGAAACCAATTTTTTTATAGTAAAATTTTGTCGTATAATGTGGGCGCCCACCCATTATAAATATTAACACCAAATGATTTTTAAAAGTCCATTATTCTATATCATTTTAATTTATTATTACATATAACTACATTGGGACATGATCCCATATCATAGTGGGTATTATGGAAACTTATTTTACAAACGTGGGCTTAAAAAATATTTCAATGGGGGCTCATCAAATCCCATACTCTAAAATCTACTAGTTACATAAATCTCATCAATAAGGATATTAAGTATAAGTGTCAAGTTATTAATACTACACTAGACTTCCTTTTGTATTGAATGAGTGTCAATTGAAAAATTATTAAAGGACATGGGTATGATTGATAGAGGCCACTCATTACTAGATTGCATTATCTTAGATGTTAAACAAGAAAGTGGATAATGACCAAAGAAGAGATAGTAATAAGCGACATGATGGGGATATAGGAGACATAGTGATGCCATATCCTAGATTCTTCATACTTTCCAATGAAGAACCAATGCACATATAGTGCAAAGAGGAAGTCTAGTGTTGTAAGTAAACATGCCTTTTATGACATAGGGATGGTGGAGGCATAATGACACCACATCATGGATTTTTTGAATTATAACAACATTTGAATAAAGTATGAGTACAAACTAATCATCTCATTTGAATAGATTAGGTTAGATATTTTTTTGATCAATATTTGTAGTAGAAGATCCAACATGCTATGATTCTCGCATGGATCAACCTTGCTACTATTTTTAGTCATTAATATTACTAATCCTCATGAACATTATTAAAATAATTCATAAATTCATTCATTGAGATTTAAAATTGAAATAGTGAGTTTATTTTCATCCTTCTAATTGACAAAATTTAATGCTGCAATAATGAACAAATTTGTGCCCTCTTGCGTACTAATATTTTTTCATTTTAAACTTTATTGAAATTATGTGACCAGTTATTCAAATTGTATCATTTTAAACCCTTAATTTATCATTGCCTCAAATTTATTCATTCTCTCACTATCATTGTTTGTTATACAAAGTGATACCTATGAAATTTCATGCATGTATTCTTAAAACAATTTAACCTATTTTGATTATTAGATGTCAATGGAATTGTTAGTTCTTACCAAACTAGAAAATGATAAGTGTGAAAATAATTAAGAAAAATAACAATTAAAATTTGTATTCATATTATTTCATTCTAAAATAGTCTATATTTTGTTTCTTGAGCATGTCAAAGACATATAGCTAAACTAATTGTTTGCATTTTATTTAGGGATAGGCAAATTTCATTTATCATATATATGTATGTATGCATATATTATCTAGATAAACTTAGAGAAACTCTACAATCAAAAAAGAAGGAATGCACAAATTCTAGAGTATAATTAGTATTTCAATAACAACCAAATTATGTTGGATTGTAATCATTATGAATATATTCACTAACATACTTTGGCCATTTCTAATCAATTTGTTTCACAAACCCAATGGTCTAATGCACATGGTTACAATTTTTTTCTAACATAATTTATGTTAGAATCAATATTTGTAGATAAATTTGCATCATATTTAACATTTATTACACTATTTATGTCATGTGAAGACCATGAAAATACATGTTCTAATAACATTTACATCAGGACTAAAAAATATGTTTTTATAAAAAACTTTCTTCACATCAAAAGATTTAAATTGTATCTCTTTTCTTGATAATTATATTTATTATTAACTAAATAATAAAATAAAAGGGAACCTAAGCCCTAAATCATATAATTTCAATCATGAATCCTTCACCTCAAAAAATGGACCTTAATTTGTAAACCACAGTCTATAAATCTTAATTCTACATCAACTTGCTCTAAGAACTTTTATAGGTTGGATTCATTTTGAATATGAAGTGTAGGTCTAAAAAAAAAAAAATTCAACAATGCATGTGAAAAAATAGGATGATTAAAACTTGTTTGCATTATGCCTTTATTGTTTCAAATTTATTGGATGGATTCATTTTGAATATGAACCTTAGTTCATACATGTGAACCATAGAGTAAATAAGATTATTAACACTTGTTTGCACTATGCCTATAATGTTTCAAATTTATGGGTTGGATTAATTTTGAATATGAACCTTAGGTCATACATGTGAAACATAGTGAAAATAAGATGATTGACACTCATCTATTCTATACCTATAATGGTTCACATTTAGAGTGGGTGGTTTTCATCTCTAAATATGAACCCATTGTGAAATTTATACCTAATCTTCATGTTCATAGTGAATTTAACTTGAGAAATTTATTAAAAATAAGTGTCAATTAGTGGCATGGTGTTTGCACTTGTTGTTATGTATAGGTTTTAAATTGAAAATAAATCCAACTTGAACTTATTCTAGCTTTAAATGTGAAACATTATAGAAATAATGCACACAAGTGTCAATCATCATATTTGCAATTTGGTTCACATGTATTGTTAACATGTACTTGACCTAAGTTTCATATTAAAAATGAATCAAACTTATGAAATTTATTAAAGTTGGTGGTCAACCACTCTAAATGTGAACCTTTTTAGGTGTAGTGGTTTTATATATTATTGAATTTCCTTTTCGTTAGACTTAAGATTCATGTTCAAAATGAATTCAGCCTATGAAATTTTTTAAAGTAGGTACTTGCCCACCAAAAACATAAACACCAAACACTTTTTAAAAGACCATTATTCTAGATTAATTTAATTTATTGTTCTATATAACTAAATTGGGATTTGATCCCATGCCATAGTGGGTATGTATGGTAGACTATTTCACAAGCACAAGTTTAAAAAATCTTTCGATAGGGGCTCATCAAATCCCATATAATGAAATATACTAGTTACACGAATCAAAATAAGAAAATTAAAGATAAGTGTCATGTTCTTCATTCTACATTAGACTTAATTTTATATTGTATAAGTTATGAATACAATTTTTTAAAATAAAAGGGGTATGACTATAATGGTAACTCATTACTAGTTTTCATTATCTTAGATGTTAAACAAAGAAGTGAACAATGACTAAAGTAGAGATAGTAATGAGAAACATGATGGGGATGGTGGATACATAATGACAAAACATCCCTAGGTTCTTCATACTGTCTTATGAAGAGCCATTGATTGTATAGTGATAGTATGAAGTCTAGTATAGTAGGTCAACATGCATATGTTATAACATGGGGATAGTGGAGTCATAATGGCACCACATCATGGAGTTAACAAATTATAGTGACATTATAATAAAGTATGAGAATGACCTGACCATATTATTTAAAGATACTAGGTTAGATAATGTTTTAGATCAAGAATTGTAGTAGAAGATCCAACATAAAAAAATTGAATGTATATATCACAAACATAATTGGGACATCCTATGTTAATTTCTATGGTTCTCACATGGTGCACCATTGCTAATAGTTTTAATCATTGATATTACTAAGTCTTATGAACATTATTAAAATCATTCAAAAATTTAATCATTAAAATAGAAACTTACAATAATTAGGTTGTTCGCATACTGACTAACAAGTGTCAATACCATGACAAGGAATAAATCCATGCCCTCTCACATAAAAATATTTTTAAAATTTAAAATTTTATTATAATTATGTGACTGGGCCTTCAAATTATATCATTTAAAACCCTTAATTTATCAATGCCTCATATTTATTCATTCTCTCACTACAGTTTTTGTTCTATAACTTGATACCTAAAAAATTCCATGCATGTATGCTTAATATAAATTCACCCTATTTTGATTATTGGATGTGAATGGAATTGCTAAGTTAGAGGGTGTTCTTAGCAAACTATGAAATGATAAATGTAGTGGTAGTGAAGAAATAAAATAATTAAAATTTGTATTCATGTGGTTTCATTCTAAATAAGTCTACATTTTGTTTTTAGATCAAGTCAAAGACATTTGATTAAACTACTTCTTTGCATTTTATTTTGGGAGGGGCACAATTCAATTATCAAATAAAAAACATTTGTGTAGCTAAGCTTTAGGGAAAATATACAATCAATAAAAAAGGAATTCAAATATTCTAGAATATAATTAGGAGCTCAATAACAACCAAATCATGTTATATTTTAATCATTTTGAATACATTCACTAGTATATTTTAGCCATTTCTCATCAATTTGTTTTGTAAACCCAATGGTCTGATGCACAAGGCTACAAAAAAAATTGTAACACAAACATAATTTATGTTAGAATTTAAGTCATAATATTTTTTTAGAGAAAAATTCATTATATTTAATATTTATTACACTCTCTATATCACACTAAGGCCACTAAAGTACATGTTTTGATAAAATGTACAGCAAGAATAAAAAACAAGTTTTTATTAAAACCTTTCTTTCCACTAAATTTTTTTAATCGTTTATCTTTTATAAATAATTATATGTATTATTAATTAAATAATTAAATAATAGGGACCATAAGTCATAAATCATGTAACTCTAATCATGAATCCTTCACCCCAAAAAATAGACCTTAAATTGTGAACTATAATATATAAACCCTAGTTTTACATCAATGTACTCTACAAACTTTCAAAGATTGGATTCATTTTGAATATGAAGCTTAGGTCTAACAATAAATAAATTCAATAATGCATGTGAAAAAATATGATGATTGAACCTTTTTTGTACTATGCTTGAATTATTTAACATTTATTGGTTCAATTCATTTTGAATATGAACCTTAAGTCATACATGTGAACTATAATGAAAATATTATGATTGATACTTATTTGCACTATGATTGCAATGTTTAAAATTTATAGGCTCGATTAATTTTGAATATGAATCTTAGGTCATACATGTGAACCATAGTGAAAATAGGACGATTGACACTTTTATGAACTATACCTATAATAGTTCACATTTAGAGTGGGCAACTACCAACTATAAATATGAACCCATTGCAAAAGTTAGACCCAAGCTTCATGTTAATATTAAATCTAACTTATAAAATTTCTTAAAGACAAGTTTCAATCAGTGCCATGGTGTTTGAACTTGTTGTTGTGGGTAAGTTTTATATTGAAAATGAATCCAAATTACACTTGTTTTAACTTTAAATGTGAACCATTAAAGACATAATGCACACAAGTGTCAATCATATTATTTGTAATAAGGCTCACATGTAAGTCCTAAGATTCATATTAAAAATGAATTAAAATTATGAAAGTTATTAAAGTGGGAGGTCACCCACTCTAAATGTGAACCATTGTAGGTGTAGTGGTTCACATATATTGTTTAATTTATTTTTAGTTTGACTCAAGCTTCATGTTTAAAATGAATCTAGCCTATGTAATATATTAGAGTGGCTGGTCACCCTCTCTAAATGCAAACCATTGCAAGCATAGTGAAAACATGTGTCAATTAATCTATTTTTATTATGCCTCTAATGGTTCACTTCTTAAATTACTTTATTATTAGGTTTAGGTTTTGTATTCAAAATGAATTTAACATGTGAATGTTACTATAGTGGAGGCTACTTATTCAAAATGTGAACCAATTTAGTTATAGTGAAAACAAGTATCACTTGTCTTATTTGCATTACATGTGAAATGGACTACATGTATTGTTTAATTTATTTGTTGTTAGACCTAAGACCTAAGTGTTATATTCTGAATGAATCCATCCTGAGAAAGTTCTTAGAGTGGGAAGCTGCTCACTCTAAATGAGAACTATTTCAGGCATGTTGGGTGGTTGTTCACTCTAAATGATAACCATTGTAGGTATATTGGGTGTCCTTCTCTAAATTTGAACCAATATAGGTATAGTGAAAATAAGTGTAATTTGTCCTATATGTGTTATCCCTTGAATGACCTACATGTATTATTGAATTTATTTCTTGTAGGATCTAGGACCTAAGATTTATATTCTAGATGAATCCATCCTGAGAAAGCTATTAAAATGGGCATCTACCCAATCTAAATGAGAAATATTGTAGGTATATTTATTATCCCACTCTAAATTTTAACAAATTTAGGTATAGTGCAAACAAATGTAACTTGCCTTATATGTGCTACAGCTAAATTCACCTACATGTATATTTAAATTTATTTCTTGTAAGCCATAAGATCTAAGATTTATATTGTAAATGAATCCATATTGAGAAAGATATTAGAGTGGGATCTTGCGTACTCTAAATGAGAACCATTTCAGGGATAGTGAAAACAATCCTACTTATCCTATTTTCACGATGCCTAAAATGGCTTGCATGTTATGTTTAATTTCATTGTTGTTACATCTAACACCTAATCTTGATATTCAAAATGAATGAATCATAAGAAATATCTAGAGTGTGTAGTTTCCCACTCTAAATTTTAACCATTCTAGTTATAATTCAAACACCATATGATTTCACTATGCCTACAATGGTTTACACTTATAGTGGGAGGACACCCACTTTAAGTACTCTGACAGGTTGGATATATTATGAATATGTGACTCAAGTATAACAACAAAGAAATTACCTACATGTTTTGTTGAATTTATTTGTTTTTAGACCTAAGAACTAAGATTTATATTCTATATGAACCCATCTTGAGATATCTCTTATAGTGGACGGTTACCCAATCTAAATGAGAAACATTGTAGGCATAGTGAACAACCCATGCTAAATGTGAACCAATTTATTTATAGTGAAAATAAGTGTAACTTAAATTATATGAAGTATATATGAAATGACCTGCATGTATTATTGAATGTATTTCTTTTAAGATATAAGACAGAAGCTTTATATTATATATGAATCCATCATGAGAAATTTGTTAGAGTGGGCCTCTAAAGAGAACCATTGTAGGCATAGTGAAAATAATTATACTCATCTTATTTACACTATGCCTAGAATGGATTACATGTTATGTTAAATTTCATTGCTTTTAAACATAACACTTAAGATTTATATTCAAAACAAATCTATCATGTGAGATATCTTAGAACAGATAGCTACCCACTCTAAATGTTAACCATTGTAAACATAGTGCACACACCACATGATTTCACTATGTCTACAATGGTCTACATTTAGAGTGGGAAGGTACTCACTCTAAGCACTTGCATAGATAGGATTAATTATTAATACACAAATTAGGTATATTAATAAATAAATTAAAAATTACATCTGAACCATTACATGCACAGTGAAAATAGAGCCCACTCTAAATGTTAAACATTGCAAGCATACTACACATACCACATGATTGCACTATATCTACAATGGTATACATTTAGAGTGGGAAGGAACTCACTATAATAAATTCCATAGATAGAATTCATTATGAATATATACCTTATGTAATCAACAAATAAATTTAAAAATATATGTGAACCATTACAGGGATTATGTAAATAGGAGGATTGACACTTGTTATATTATACTTATAATGTTTCAAATTTAGAGTGGGTTTCTTCCCACTAAAAGAAAATTTACAAGTTTGATTCATTTTTAATATGAAATTTAGATATAATAACAAAAAATTTAGACTCTTTATTTTAAAAAAAATTCAAAACGGGTAATTGCCCATTCTAAAAAAGTTGGTTCAACTATTTTTTCCTGAATGGGGGGCTACCCTTTTTTTTGGGTCACAATGGATATGTATGATAGTATATGGAATGGCTGAAAGAATTAAAAAATATTTCAAAGAGGTTTATTCAATTATCCAATAAATAATTTTTTTAAATGGATGACCACCCATTTTAAAAAAGTTAGTTTGATCAACTTTTCTTGAATGGGTGACCACTTTTTTTAATCATATAAAGGATTTTATTATAAAACATAGTCATAAATAAATAAGGATTAAATTCATTGAGTATGACCTTAAAATTATATAAATTAGAGTTCTTTATTGCTGTATTTTTAAAAATATTTAAAAAGGTGAGTGTTCATTCTGAAAAAAATATTTGATCCAATTTTTTAAAAATGGGCATCTACCCTCTTTTTTGTCATGTGAAATTAAAAAAATTATTAGATAATTAAACTAAAAATAATAAAATATTATATTATTTATATATATAATTTTAAATATTACACAACAAATAAACTTTTAAATACAATTAATAGATATAAATAACAAAATTAGTTTAAATTTGATATATTTGAATATACCTATATTAGATAAGATTTTAAATTATGTATCATTTTCAAACAAAATAGTTGAATATTTTAAAATCATATAAAGACTATCATGTTCACCAAACAAAATAATTACATATTTCCAAATCATATAAATGTTAACAAGGTAGAAAAATGTTTATATTTTCAAATCATATCAATGTTAACAAGGTAGAAAAATGTTTATGTTGTTTAAAATAAAGGTTTTAAATTTTACATATTTGGGTTTAATTAGAGGGGGAAAAATAGATATAAAATAATATATATTAACTATTTTATCATGTAGATCTTCAATTACCATAAACAAAACTTTAGGTTTTCAAGAAAAATTAGTATTTGAGAAAAACAAATAAAGAAATGAGCAAATCTTCAACAAATTATCATTCTATAGAATATAAGTACTCATATATATAATGACATATTTAAATATTAGAAATGAATACATATGAAATAGTTAAAAATTGTTCATGAATTTGTTATAGGTATTCATCTATAAAATAAAATGTTTGAGTACATTTGTAAAAAAATAGTTATAATGATAGGAAACACACCAAAAATGAGTCTTCTATAGGTAAACATCTTCACAATGAAATATTTGAATAAAATTTGTAACAAAATAGTTATAAATATATAAAACATACTAGAAATGAAATTTATAAAAGAATGAAAACTTGTTTGTATAAATCCTTTGTAAATAAGGCTTCAAAACGTTGTCTTCTCGGATGAAATACAAATGTTGAGAATGGTTTTAGATATTATAAAAATTATTCATTAAACCTTTCTTGTTATTTGTTGCATTTTAGAAATGAATGTTACATTTCTTTTTCATATGACTGATATTGATTCCTTCCTATAAAAAATTGAAAGTTGATTGAATGTTGTATACTTCCTCCTTTTCTTTCCCTGGCTTTTTCCATTTTGTGAAAAAAAAAGAAAAAAGAAACCTAATAGATTTGTTTACAAAAAAATTATAATGTATTGTCCTATAAATATTCCCCACTTGATTAAATTCATGGTATTTTAAAAATTTGAATGTGTCATGTTAAATTTTATTGCTCAGATTAAAATGCGGCATTTTTAAAATTCAAAAAAATAAAGATAAGATTTATGGGTTGCATATAAATATATAGGCAAAACAATATTAATATAACATACTCAAATTTTATATATGCCACATTAGAATTTCCCTTGCATTCAAAACATTCATTATTTTAAAATTTGAATATGCCATATAGATTTAATAGAGAATTAAAAAACCTATATTTTTTACATGATAAATTATTATAACAATATTAAATGTTAATTATTATTACAATAAAATTTAATTATAATATTAAATGTTATTATTACAAGTTTAAATTAAAAAGTTTAATATTATTTTAGACATAATAAAATAGCTATTTTAATTTTAAACATAAATTATTTTAATTTTATATTTGTAAATTACTATAATAATAAATTTTAATAATTAAATATATATTATTTTAGTTATATATTTAAAAATTACTACACTACATTAAAGGTTAATAGTTTTTTACAATATCAAACATAAAATATTATTCTAACCTTTTATTGTTAAAACTTTTTTACATTTTTAAATGCATACACTAATACTATAAACTATTATTGAATTTTATTAAACTATTAAATGTAAACTAGTATTATTTTAAATAAATGAACCTTATTATAGTCCCTTATAATAATATTTTATAACTCATTATTATGATGTTATATTATAATATTTTATATTGAATCTAAGAGTTACATTTATATTATTATTACATATTTAAAATATTGTAAATTGAGATTTTTCAAATAATTAAAATTTATTATAATTTTCAAGTAGAAGATTATGTGAACTATTTTTTTGGATTGATATGAGGGTTAAAAGGGGGCCCTCACCCACACATTTATAATTTTTGATAAAATAAGATGGTTATGAGTAAACACTAAACCAATCTAGCCAAATGCTTACCCCAAGTTAAGGGTAGCCTATAAAAACTAGGGAACAAACCACATAAGCACCAAAAAATAAAATATGAAGGGCCAATTAAGATGAAACAAAACCAAAAAGATACCAAACGAGAAAGTCATAACCTTTTTAGACCAAGGCTGAGTTATACACAACAATTGGAAATAACAACAAAGTTGGGGGGGATTTCAAATCCCCAATGCCAAGATGACATCCACCTCATCATCATCAACCCCTTGCATTTATCTAGAAGACCAAGCCTGAATACAACCAATCATATGATAGCTACCAAGCCTAACACATTCAATCATAAATTATGTAATTTAACATGCATGGTTTTCAAATCTCTAAAAATAAAGAAAGGGATTATACCCAAACACTGATAACTTGAAAACATAAGAGAAGAACCATATTGCACCACCAGTCTATCAATCCAAGCACATAACCCACCTCTCAACCTAGGCAAAACCAAGGTCTCCACCACCTTGCATGATACGTTCCCATCTTTGACAGTACTAAGAAGATTGCTTACAAGACTGACACTATGTTTTCATTCATTTTGTTTCTCCAAATAACTTAAAAATATTTTAGTCTTATGATGAATTTCACCATATTTAAAACCTCCATAATTCGAGAACAGAAGATAAAATAGAGCATGCGATTAGAAACACCAACCTTAAAAATCATGTCCTAATTTTCAACATGCAAAGATAACACAAGTTTAATCAAGGCCACATTTTCCATAGCATAAATCACTTTTCAACCACTTCCATTATCTATAGAACCTTATCAATAGGTCAAAAAGATGCGTATTCCCCATTAACTTTTGCATTTAACTCAAAGCTTACAAATCTTACAGATCACATCAAGCCCATTCAGATGTGATGGGGGTGAATACAGAACCATGATGGCAATAATAACCACCAACATCAAAGCAAATGAGCAATATGAAATGATGACTATCCTTTAGGATTAGATTTGATCAATCAATTCAGCCCTACGTACCTTTATAATTAATTATCCATGAAATGGTCAATCTTTTGATTAACCCCCTATTTTTCTAGAAAATAGCCAATGAATTAGCTTCCCTATTACAATGGTTGATAGACCATGATGATAACTCATATAAACTTAGCCATGCCATATTAAATAAGTTGTTTAGCCTCTATGCCTTTGTTTGATGATTATGAATGGCTTCCACAATGAGTTTGGAGTCCTATTTAATTACCAGGTTCTCAATTCCACTTTGTCAAGCAAATTGAATACTTGAGACCACCATTTGAGATTCTACCTCATTACTCATTCCATATTAATTTTTTTTTTACAAAACCATGATGAGAAAGCCTAAACAATCCCTAATACTACACCCATCTCCCAATCTTTCCATATTCCCTCTAGTTTTGCAATTTAAATTTAGCTTAAAAAAGCCCATAGGGGGAGGAGTCCAAAAGGAAATAATGTGAGCATGAGAATTATCCTTGCTTACCCTTCACCCAATAATAGGGAGAAGATTGATCAACATCTAGTTTGGTCTTATCAACATGTCCCATGAGGTAATATTAGCATGTTTTTTAATAAAATGAGAAGAGACAACTTTAGAGATCATAATTTCAAGTTTGATAAATTTTTTTGGAAGGTTTAGATCATAAAATATTCACCCATTCCTTTCCTTCCAAAGCATCCAAATAAGGATTTCAGGACTATCAATCCAAAGAGACCTTAACACATCTCCTTCCTACCCCAAGTTCCATGAGGGCAACACCTCAAAGAGAGAAGGTGCATGAGCCCAGTGCCAACTTAATTTTTTATTCCTAGTAAGTTGTTTTAAAAGAACAAAAATAAAGTGGTCTAAACTTTTCTCTTCCTAAGGAAACATACAACACCTTGAAGGACCACACCACCCATATTTATGAGCTTGTCTTGGGTTAGGATTTTATATCAAGTTAAAATCCAAATAAAGGCCAACCTTTACCAAAACTAAGCTACTCCAATAGAGGGGTTTGACCCAAGGACATCACTCCTTAAAATATACCAATTGATAATGACCTTATATCCACCTATCCTAAGACTTGTTTATAAAATAGTATCCTACTTATTATTTAAGAAACCTTGTTCTTGGCCAAAATGGGGTCCTATAAAACATTTTGACCATGGGGAAATAGTGTTGTGTCATGAGGCTTCTAATGTCAAATCTATAATGATCCTCGCCTTTCATAATTGATGCACTCCCTTAATTTCCCACCCCAAATAATAATAAAAATTTCCCTTGAATCTTCCAAATACATAAAATCCTATAGAGGTTTTTGGCCATTCTAAGAGTCATCCAAAAACTCATCCTTCCTTCTGTTGTTAATAACCTAGGAGATGTGCTTGGTGATGAGATGTCTATAGTGTAGAATAAAATTACACACATGAGAACCTTTTAGTGGGGAATCAAAAGAGAATATACCCATTAGATTATTACATCCTAAGTACTTGAGCTATAGAATTTTACTCTAGAGGGCATTAGGATTCAAGAAGATTCCCCACACCAATTTAGTGCCAAGAGCCTTGTTCTAAAGGGATGTATTTCTAATACCAACAACACTTGATTTCTTAGAATAACAAACCTAGTCCCACTTCATCAAAGACCTTTTTTTCATATTCACATCCCTTCCAAATAAAATATATGCTTATTTGGTTGATGTTTTTTATGACCATAATAAGAGGCTGAAGAACTAACAGAAGATAAATAGGCATAACGCTAAGGAAATATTTTATTAGAATGATCCTTCTAGCCATGGAAAAAAAATTCCCAATCCAAGAATTCGATATGTATTTTAATAAGCCCAAAAAATTATCCCAAAAATTTGATTTACCAGATCCTAAAAAGAGATATACTCCTAAATATTCTTTAGGCAATTTACCAATTTTAAAATTCAGGCACTGAGCTAATCTCATTTGAGACTCTCTAGGAATGTGGATGAAGTATATCTCATATTTAGAATTATTTACTTCTTGCCTAGTCACCAAAGCATATCGATACAAAACAAACTTAAAGGAGGTAGCTTTAATAATGAATTCCTTTCAAAACAAAAAAGTATCATCAACAAATTGTTGATGGGAAAGATTTTTTGACCCATATGTAACATTAAGACCCTATATTAAACCTTTTCCTTTTGAATGTTAAATCGACTTGCTCATAGCTTCAACCATCAAGATGAAAATAAATAGAGAAATAGGGTTCCCTTTCCTAAGACCATACAAGCCTAAAAAACCTATAGGGATGCCATTAATTAAGATTGATAATTTTAGATTGGAAATGTAGTTGTATATCCACTCATGCCAATCCTTATCAAACCCAAATCTGTACACCAACTTCACGAAGAATCTCTGATTAACTAGGTCATAATCCTTACTTAAATTGAGTTTGATGAGCATGATTTGTTTCTTATTAAAGTTTAGTGAAATAAAATCTCATGAAACACTATAATAATATCCTGAATATGGCACTATAATACTATCTTGAATCCAGCATCCTGGGATGAAACCACCTTGTTCAGGAGAGATCAATTGAGAAATAAAGAATTTAAACCTAAATGAGATTACTATAGAAATTATTTTATAGATAGTGTTGCATAAATTATTTGGTCTAAAATCACCAAAAGAGGATTGATATGCCCCTTTGGGGATTAAAGAGATAAAAATGTAATTATTATTAGCACTCGCCTTTTTGGATTGTCTAGAAAATTCCACCATAATTTTTACCTCCTCCCCAATGAATGGCCACAAATATTGATAAAAAAACCACTGGTAAACCATTAGGTCGTGGCGATTTATCCTTTTTCATTACAAATACCATGTTATTTATTTCTTCTTGGGAGAAGGGGGCTAGAAGCATATCATTCTACTACCTCACTACCAATCAGTGAATGACATTGAAAATATCCTATTGATACCTGAGATCTAAGGCCATAAGACAAGATAATATCATTGAAAAAATTACCACATCCTCCCTTACTTTAGATACTTACTCCACTTCCTTTCCATCCCTATCAATTTTTTTATAAATTCTATTGAGACTCCATTTATCCTGGGTGGAATTGTGAATGAGTTTTGTATTCTAATCCCCCTCCTTAAACCAACACTCCCATGATTTGTGTTTATAATAAATATCTTACCTAATATGCAATTATTATAACTATGATATCATGGAACATTCCCTTTCATACATATTTACACTCATTCCTGTACTCAACACAACCTCATTCAAAGCAAGCAAGCAATTCATCTTCATCTCTTTTTTATTTCTTGAAAATATTCTTGAAGTGGTCTTTATTCCAATGTATAAAATAATTCATAATGAATATGAGTTTTTTAGAAGAGGCATGTATACAATTTAATTTAATTGGTGTGGCATTTATCCATCAAAATTTGACTAAATCAAAATTAAAAGGATCTCTCAACCACATCATTTTTAACTTAAAAGGGCACATAGGAGGGGATTAGTCTAACATTATCTCCCAATCCACTAGAGCATGGTTTGATCTAGATAGAGGATTGATTTTACTCTCTAACATCCAATTGGAAACCATCTAGGAGGGATTGAGAAAAAATATTTCCATGCATTTCACAATTTTACTAAATCCTTTTCTCATAGTGGTCTAAATGTAAATACCCTTCTTAGGAATCACATTAATGAGCCCAACACTCGACACAAAAGAGGTAAAATCCCATTAATAAGAAAGGGGTCTCCCCATGCCTCCTATTTTATTAGATATAACAAGAATAACATTGAAGTCTCCAGCTATCAAAAAATTCTCATCTGGGTGGAGAAAAAGGATATGAGAGATCACCCAATACTTCCTTTTAAGATCAGTATTGTTAGGACCATAGACATTGAAGAGGTAGAACATAATATTAGAGGATAAAACTTTGATTTTTCTCTATTTCCAATTATACCTGCTATCCAAAGAGATTAATTCTATTTTGAAAGGATTCTAGATCATGGTCAATCCCCTCGAAGATCCCAACAAGTCCACAAACCACCCTTTCTAATTGTGCCATCTCTACAAGATAACCTTTTCCACCTCTACTTTGACCAATTTTATTTATTTGTGTATGATAACATTTGAGTGAAGAGGGAAAAATTGATTATTTACCAAACATATTTTTTTAGGGGCATTAAGGTAACTAACATTCCATGAAATTTGCTTCATCATGTGTGAGAGGGGATTTCCACTCCCCATACTTTAGGTAAGAAAATTGTGATGGGATTCTAAGACTCCAATAAACTCTACTCTAATAATTTATCAAAATTAGGTTTTCATCCCATTTTAATTTTATTACCATAATTAGGTTTAAAGAGAGGACATTTGACTTGGGAAATTGTTAAAATCTCTCTTGAACATGATTCTTCATTTGAATCAGCCTCTTCAAATGGAATATTTGGACCTTCCAAATCCATCACTTGACCTTTACCTACCTCCAAGTTGGAGTTCACGAGTGCCTTAAAGCCTTTAACTTTAACTTCCACAACTTTCATGTTCTCATCCATGTTTGGAGAATAAGAAAGAAGCTTCATCAGATTTGAATATTGAAAAACAATTTTTTTGGAAGCTTTTCCAACTTCTGAGTAGAGGATGGATCCAGAACATCCAAAGAGGAATGTCTAGATTAGCCTTGAATGATAGGGGGTCAAACATACTACAAAACCAATATCCTATGTTCCTTCTTAAAAATAAATTAGAAGAGGAGGATTTTACTTTCCAAGATTTCCACTCTAATTTCATACTAATAGAGGGGGGAAATCTTGGGAAATTTTTCTTAATGTGCCAATTTTGTGACACCCGAAACATCTAAAAGGTTTTTTTTCAAAATCTATATTATGAATCCATTCTATATCAAATGATTTAAGAATGATAAATTTTAGGATTTTAGCTTCAATATAGATTTGAACATAGATTTTGGTATAGGCTACCAAGGATCCATATAACATGATTGGGTCAATAGAGATAAAACCCTCCAATAAATTACCAATTGCTTTAAGACTATGTTCTCCCCAATATTTAGTTAAAAGCACATAAAGGTGAATCCACATAGGATTATTATTTTTCACCTACCTCTACACATAAAAATTAGTGTACCAAACCTAAGTAGACACACTCACTCCATTCAACATCAAAGGACCAGAGGATAGGATTTCATCTCTTCTAACCCTATCCAAACAAGATAACATAAAAATAATCTTGCGAGGAATTTAACTAGAACATCTTCCCTCACATATCTTTGAACCAAACTTCCACTTCACCAATATCCAACCAATTTCCTGCCACCTTTCCTATGATACCTCACTCTTTTAAACATCTAATATTCACATCCAAATCCTTGCCCTCTAGGACAAGTGCACAACTAGGCCCTATGATCAAAGGCAATTCACCCAAATAGTATGATGACAATGGGTGTTTTATATGTTTTCCCAACCTTTTGTCTTCCTTGAAATTATTCAAAATCAGCCCCACATCTTGATTGCCAGTTGTTGGGAGAAGAGGCCCACTCAAGGTTTGATCCTTGACCCAGTATTCCACTTGAAAATTTTCTAGTAATTCTCATTATTACCACACCTCTTCTTTGGCTCTTTCGAATTCCTAAACTATCTTTATGCACAAATCTAGTAGCTCATTATGTTATTTCTTGTCTCCTTTCCCTCGCCATGTGAGCATCACTTCTGCCTCACCATATTTCATCCCATATGAAGATATTACTAGGTTATGTGAACTTTTTCTATAATTTTATATTGAATATAATAATTACATGAATATTATTATTAAGATTCTAATTTATTATAAACTACTATTATTTATATAATTAAAATTTATTAAATTTTTTGAGTAGAAACTTATGTGAATTATTACTTTAATTTAAAATTATAAGGTTTAAAAAGGAATGTAAAAATCACATTTTCACTATTATTACAAATTTATATTTTAAGATTTTATGTCAATATTAAATACAAATTATTTTAATTACAACTAAATAAAATGTATTCAAGATTTTAATTGAATCTTTTATCTTGAAATTAAATTTAGATTATTATTACAATATTTAAATGCAAATTACTGTACTTAGAATAATTCAATTCTTGAACTAATTTATTATTAGATATAAGTTTCATATTCAAAATTAATCCAACCTAAAAATATTTTAGAGTGGGTGGCCACCCACTCTAAATGTGAACCATTGTAAGTATAGTGAAAATAAGTGTTATTTGTCCTATTTATGCTACGTCTAAAATGGGTTAAATGTATTATTGAATGTATTTGTTGTTATAAATAATCCCTAAGATTTATAATATAAGTTAATATATATTGAAAAATATCTTAGGGTGAATGGACACCCATTCTAAATGAGACCTATTGCAGACACAATGAAAACAATTTTACTCATCATATTTGCACTATGCCTAAAATGGCTTACATGTTATGTTGAATTTCATTGGTGTTAGATCTAAGATCTAATATTTATATTCAAAATGAATCCATATAAATAAATATATTATAGGGGAGGCCACACACTCTAAATGCAAAACATTACAAAAATAATGCAAACAAGTGTCAATCGACCTATTTGCATTATGCCTGCAATAGTTCACTTCTTGAATTACTTTATTGTTAGATATAGGTTATGTATTAAAAATGAATACAAACTTTAAACATTCATAGAGTGGGTGGAAACCCACTCTAAATGTGAACCATCATAGGTATAGTGCAAATAAGTGTCACTTTTCCTATTTATGCCAAGGGTAAAATGGGTTACATGTATTATTGAATTTATTTATAATAAAACCTGAGACATAAGTTTTATATTCTAAATGAAACTACCTTGAGAAAGCTCTTAGATCTAACATCCACCCACTATTTTTAAGTCTAAGTTTCATATATTTAAAATTGATCCAACTACAAATGTTTTTAGAGTGGGTGATTACTCACTCTAAATGTGAACCATTATAGGTATAGTGCAAATAAGTGTCACTTGTCCTATTTGTGCAAATCCTAAAATATAATACATGTATGTTTGAATTTATTAATTATTAGATATTATATCTAAGATTTATATTCTAAATGAATCCACACTAAGAATTCTCTTAGAGTGAGTATTTACTGAGTCTAAATTATAACTATTGTAAACATAGTGAAAATAATCTTACTTGTCCATAACCATTGTAGGCACAATGAAAATAATATTACTCATCTTATTTACACTATAAAAAAAATGAATTATATATATTGTTGAATTAATTTGTTATTAGGCATAGGTTTCGTATTCAAAATGAATCCAACATGATAATGTTCATAAAGTGGGTGACCACCCATTGTAAATGTAAAACATTACATGTATAGTTCAAACAAATTCCACTTACATGTGTTCTTAAATTTATTTGTTGTTATAACTAAAGCATAAGTTTTATATTATAAATAAATCCATCTTAAAGAAATTATTATAGTGGGTGGCCTCCCACTTTATATGAGATCCATTATAGGCATAATAAAAATAATTTTACTTGTCCTATTTGTAATATGCGTGAAATGACTTATACGTATTGTTGAATTTTGTTGTTGTTAGACATAAAACCTAAGATTTATATTCAAATTAATCCATCCTGACAAATATCTTGGAGTGGGTGGATGCCTTATTTAAAAGTAAATCATCATTGGTAGTGCAAAAAAATGTCAATTGACCTATTTTCACTATACTTGCTTAGTGGAAACTTCTTGAGTTTATTTATTGCTAGATTTTTGTTTCATATTCAAAATGAATCAACCTTGTTAATGTTATTTAAGTGGGTAGTTGTCCACTTTAAATGTGAACCATTTTAGGTATAGTGAAAACATGTGTCACTCATCTTATTTACATTATGCCTAGAATGGTTGACATGTATTATTGAATTCCTTTGTTTTTAGACCTAATATTTATATCCAAAATGAATCCATCATAAGAAATATCTTGGATTACTCAACCACCCATTCAAAATGTGAAAAATTGTAGGGATAGTGGAAAAAAAAGTTAATTATCTTATTGAAGAATATTTATCCATTATCCACTACAATTAGTTGGTGGACATATTTTGTTTACATTTATCATCCATAAATCATTTTTATAATTATATTATTAACTTTATTTTTTGGTAGACCTAATTTGTATGTTATCTCTCTTTAAATTAGTTTTTTTTAAATTTACATAGGTAAAATGTGTTTGTTAGATACTTCATAATTGGTTTGATTTTCCATAATTCACTATTGATTTCATAATTTTTATTTTTCATAGTTCACTATTGAAACATGTTTATTATGAAAAGCTATTTTATTTGTTGTCACTTTTCCAATTAGTTTTGTTGTAATTTTGGTAGAAACCATTTGTTATCTTTTTCGTATTTAGTTTAATTTTATATAGTTCACTATTGAGATATATATTTTATGATAAGTTAATTTATTTTTCTCTCTCTTCCAATTAATTATTCTTTTCACTTTGATGTGCCTTCTTCTCTATCTATTTTTTAAATAGTTTGGTTTCCTATAGCAAACATGCTTCAACATAGATTTAATAATCTATCATGATATTGTAAATGTTTGTCTATCACATACATAAATCACTATTGTGACATATTAAATTGATCTCATATTTTAAATTAATTTTTACTTTTATTTTAATTAGGTAAAAATCATGTTTTGACAATTTTGAAACTCAGATAATTATCGTTTTAGGGTAAGTGGATATCAATTTTTCATATTATCCATAAAGTGATAGGTTATGCCCCAAAACTTAAGCTATTATACAAAATTATATATGGAATTGAGATTACGCATACTTAGGATATATCAAAATACCCCATAGTTTTTTTTTGATATTAGCCATACAAAGCATTTGGCCATATGTTGTTTATGGTTCATTGGTAAGTGGTTAGCCTAAGGAAGTTATTAACAACCAACCTTGGAAAAGAGATAAATGACTACAATCATGGTTTACTCTCTGTAGTTATTGATATGAAACATTGGTCTAATTTTATCTACAAATGAGTTAAGTTTGCATATGCACCCACAACTCAGACACACCTTGTCAAAACTAAACCCATTTTTTATTTTTTTCTCACTATTTTCTTACAAATTATTATTATTATTATTATTATTATTATTATTATTATTATTATTATTATTATTATTATGTGTTTTATTTAACTTAGATATTTAATTATTTGATTTTTAAAAATGATGGTTTTGATTGTCCATACCTCCTATAGAGAGATTCCATTCATAGATGGTTCTATTCACTAGGAGAGAAGTGATGTATAATGGTTTGTAGAGATATGTTGTTCAGATAACTACCATAATGACTTGTGGTTGTTTTATTTAATATCAGGAGCACATGAATCCATTAGAATTATAATAAGTTTGAAATTTATTTTTGATCATATAATTGTTGTTCAAGTAGAATATATAAATAACTTTGAATATTCATGCCAAATCATTCAAATGGAGTTAGAGGTGACATTGTATTTAAAAAATTACATGGATTTTTATACCAAACACCAAATGGATTCTTATTATTCATATGGTTGGAAAATAAAGCTTTATCTAGATTCTAAAAATTATGGTGTAGAAAATAGTTGAAATATTTGTAATGAGATTGTAATTGTATTAAAAGAGATTTATCAATATGGATTTACGTCATCTATTGGTCACCACTTAAATATGGATAAATAATTTAATAAAATAAAATTTCATGTAAAAATATTTAATTTTACGAGGAAAAAGTTGGCCAATATAGAAAAAGATACTTCAATGTCACAGTTCTATGAATTAAAACACTCAACATAGGAAATGATTATCTTAAAATAAACTAAAAAAGAGTTTAAAAAGAGTGATTTCTCAACTCAAGAGATTCAATTTTTTTGTTCAATGAAAAATGTTTCAATATTTGAATTGAGTGTTATTACCAGACACCTTCTGAATACCAATATTGATCTCTTGATAGAGCTAGTGTTGACCAGCTAGTTAACTCAATATTATGTAACTAGATTCATCTTCAAAGGGATTCAATATTACTACCCTTCAAGAAAATAACTGATGAAATCATAGAATTAGAGATTGAACAAAATTTACAGGATCAAGAAAATCATTTTTACATTATAAATGGATAACATACCATCAAAGCTTATAAAATTATCCTAAAAAACCATAGTTTTACATATATACATGATAGAATCAAACAAAGGTCTATTCATATTCTATCACCTAGGGCCAAAACAAAGTAGATAATCAATATATGTAAACAATAGAACATGGTGAATAAGATATGGGTTCACATAAAATTTAATTATCAAATATAAAAATTAAGGTCAACTTGGATCATAGAGAAAATACCATAGTGACCTTGTATAAACAATGAAAAGATAAAAAAATGAAAGGTATTTAATTTTTTTTATTCAATTAAACTAGGAATAGGAAATGTATTTTAATTACATTTCTAACCCTCTATTTTCATTTTGTGATTTAGGAATTTGAAAAATAAATCTTGGATACTTTTGAAAAAGAAAAAATAGATAGCCTGAATGATAAGTTGTTACTTCTTCTCTTTCTAGATGATATATGAGAAATATGAGAACTTTGTTTTTATCTCTATAAAAATGGTAGGATTCTGTGTTGTTTGAAAAAGGATTTAGATCTAGATTTCAAGATAAATTTACTTGACAATCTAACAAAAAATTATTTCAGAGGAACAAAGGGTATGTTTACAGAAGAGTTATCCATAGTTGTATATAAATTTATATAAAATGAAGTTTGGTTAAGTATAGCTATTGACCTTGGTGTCAAAGTAGAAAGGTTGAATGCATATTATAAATTAATAAAAGAAGATAAAAATGCAAGGAAAAAAATATAGACTATTTCATATCACAAATCCCAAAAGAATTATTTTTTGATATGGTGCATTGCATTTAATGTTGTAAAAAAGTTTAATATTCATGAAAGCCACTTTTTGTCAGGAGTTTGGAGATTAGGAAGGAAAAAATAAAATAAAAACTACTATGGTAAGGAAGAGGAGCTAGAAAAAAATAGACAAAGAAATAATAATGTCAAATGATGCTAAAATCCTTTTGGAAATGTATATATCATCTTTTATTATTAGCAACTAGGTGAAGGATAAAGATACACATGAATCCATATGTCAAAGCTCTTTTCGTTTTCAATTAAATAGAAATTTGACAATATTAAAAAAACAGCTCCCTTTCCTTAGTCTAAAAGTTATTATTATTGATTTCTATAATGTTGTAATGAAATTATAGAAAGTAATATTATAGATCGGTTCTCTGACATTGGTTCTAGTGCAATGATTTATGTTTATATCTTTATTGTCTTAGTGGTTAAAACAATGTATTTCATAAAATTTTTCACATATACATGGAAATAGTTAATAACATGAATGAAAGCATTTATGAAGGATGTTAAAAAATTATAAATAATTTATTCTCAATAATTTATGATGGATATGGTGTTAACAATGCAAACAACATGGTTAAGAAAGACGTGGCCATAGAAATTGATTGGTCACATACAAAGCCCTTGGATGTTTTGCATGCAATTTATATTGAGATTTTATTCTCAGATCATCCATTTAAGTTTTAAATATCAGTGTATTTTTTGGAGAATATGATTGATAGATGTAGTACAAACTTGTCTCCTTTTCTAATTCTTCATGACAAGTAAATACAATGCAAACATAAAAAAATTAAAAATAATCTCAACAATATGTATAGTTGAGAATATAAATTTTGAGGTGGTGTTAAAAACTTACTACAAATATCTAACTAAAAATCTAGGTGAGTCACCCAAAATAAATGTAAATTACTTTTACAAAATAGTATTGCATCTCATTAATTTTGTTGTTGTATGATTATTGTTTAGAATCGATCGAGCCATTACAATCAATGATGTATATAAATGAATAACTAGATATAAACATGACTTAAAATCAAGTAGAGATAAGTGTCTCCATTGAACAACATGATGACATGACTAGAGACCCATATGATTATCAGGATACTAGGTAAATGGCGTTGATAGACACAATAATTATACCAAAGCAAAAACCATCAATTATCACTTTTGACTTCCAATCAGGGATTATAAACCAATTACCACTCGATAAACCTTCTTTGCTTTATTATCAAGTTAGTTTGATTTTTATAGATGTGGTTTTCAATATATTCATATAAACTATAATTAGAGGCTTAAATATAAAATTATTTGATTGTTATATTTTCAATTATTTTTAATTTACTGTTAAATTATAAAATAATTGTACTTCCATTTGAATCTCAATATTATTATTTATTTGTTATTTTTAATTCTTTTCAATTCACTATTAAATTCTACAAAAAATCTATATAAATTTTAATATTATTATTTTATGTAGTGCCTCCCAAAAAACACTTGCTTGTTTTCGATTTAGATGGATTGTTAATACATAGATTTAGTTCAAAAAAGAAACTTTTAAAATAAATAATGATCACATGCAACTAAGAGGAATAGTAATCCAATGTCTAATTGCTAAGTCTGCATAATTTTTAATTGCATTTTACTCTTCATTTGTACATATAACAACATAGAAAAAATTGTAGCAAAATTACTTCAACAAGTTAAATTGGAGGATCATCCTTTATTTTTTTTGGATATAAAACATTGTGATAAAAAAATAAACATGTATTAAGAATTTAGATACAATTTGGGCAGATGTTCAATTTTCTTATAGCATTGCAAACACCATTGTAGTCAATCTTGTCAAGAAATTTATTCCTAACGATAATTTTGTTTTATTTGCTCACTCAAGGTCAATAATTTAAAAGGAACAAATGGATTATGGTGATAATATTTACACAATTATCTTTAATTAGGAATGAAAATGACATGAATTTTTTTCTAAAGCATTCTAGTTTATTTTTACATAGTTGTGCTACTACAAGTAGTGATTAATATTTTATTGCATGATAGATAGATTATATTTATAATATTTATATAAATATTTGATAAAAAATAATGTAATTGCATTGCTATTGATGACTAGAATGTTAATTAACAATTGGATTTTTTAAAATTGCATCTCTATGCTTGCATACAATGTTAGCTACTAATAAATTTCTATTATTTATATAAATATTCCATGAAAAAGAATCCCATTGCATTGCTATCTATGAGTAGAATGTTAATTAATAATTGAATATATTTTTTGAATTGATTTGTTATGTTTGCCTACACTATTAGATGCTAACTGGATATTTCCATTTATACCTCTATGAATAGAATATTGATTTATACATTTATGACTATAATGTTAATTAACAATTGGACATTTTTTTAAATTATTTTACTATTTGCTTACATTGTTAACACATCTATGGTTAGATTGCTAATTAACAATTAGATATTTTTAAAAATTGCTTTACTTTTGTTACCTGTAATGTTAACTACCAATTGGGTATATCTATTTATACATGTGTGAATACTAAATATTTAATTTAGAAACTAGATATTTTCATTCATAATAGTATGAAATGACAATGCTAAAGGATATATTTAATTTAATGATAAAATCTAGACTATAAAAAAATATTGTTTTTCTAGTTAAACCTTTGTGAATGCCAACTAGAGGTTTATTTTCATAATGATTTGAACATTTAGTATAAGTACAAGAGTATGACATTTCTAGTGGATTTAAAGGCTTGACATGTTAATTGGAAACTAGATAATTTACAACTAGATTTGTTCGAATTTGTTTAGATTTTCAATATTGTACACATACAATCATGACATTGCTAGTGAAGACATTTAAGATTTCTCATCTAATTCAAAATTTATGTTTATAAATACTTATTATATTTGATTGGATCTTGTTGAAATGGTGTTATTTTAAATATTATTAATTTTTTGATTTGATTTATGTCACACTGATATTTTTTTGAATAGTATTACTTTCCTGATTGAAAAATATTTTGATTAAAATACATCATGGCATTACAAGTGGCTAAAATTAAATATTTTCTCACCTAATTCAATATTTATCTTTAGATAAATTTAAGTGTTTGATTGTATCTTGGTGCACTGATGTTCTTTTGAATACTTTTTCTTACCTAATTAAAAAATATTTTGTATAAAAATTCATTGTGGTTTTGTTTTTTTATTAAAAAAATCAATTATCCTTAGATAATATGCACATTCTTATTAATTGTGGCTTACTACACCGAGATAAAAAACAATTAATTTCTCTCTTATTTTTAGATTGTGTTTTAGCTGGAAGAAACTTATTGGTATTGGGAGTGGAAGGATTGCGATTTGGAGTTCTAAGGATTATTGAATTTAGATTTCCAAACAGGAAACCTAATTTTTTAGATTCATGTTACAGACACTTCTTTCGCATGTTAGTCCTAATTTTTTGAATATTAAAAAAATATATTTTGATATTAGATTATTGTTTACTTATCTACACTCAAGATTTATTCATTATTTCATTCATAAGTTTGACTGGATACAAATTGTCAATTTTTTTTACTTGGAGTATATCACATTGTGAGATAGGTGATAGATTTTTTAGATTGAAGAAAGGAAATATTATATCAGTATACATAAAAACATACAATTAGTTCTAGGCAAACACAAACATGTATATAGAATAGAAAATATATTGTTCATAGATGATAAAACATGTTTATATTTTAATAAACAAGATGACTTTTGCTTTGAATTACCTTCAAATTGGAAATTTGATGACACACTGCATTTTGATATAAAAATATTCACACTTATATACATGGTTAGTGCATGTAGGGAAGCATACAAATATTTGTTTTTTTTATAAACATATAAACAAACTATTAATGATTTCGATTGAGTTGCTTTGTATTAAAATAAGTTATAAAAATAAATGAATTTGATTGAGTTATGTTGCATTGTTTAGATTGCATTTATTATTTGATTTATTTTTTATTTGTTACAATAATATATATCAATAAGTGACTATATATATATATATATATATATATATATATATATATATATATATATATATATATATATATATATATATATAAAACTTAGATCATTGTATTATATCTAATTATTGTTTTATTTTTGTTGCAAAAATATTTATAAAATAGTTATTGCAACAACTTATTGTTTTGAATTTCGTTAAAAATTATATTTAAATGTCACTGCTCTTGGGTATTCAAATAATTAATTTAATGAAATTATTTTGGGATATTTTTAAAGAATTTATCTCAATGGCTCTAAATTAAAAATAATATATTGTCTGTAGATTAAAAAAATGTAACAATCAACTTTGATTGTCTTCAAATTGAATGGTGTTCTAATTCATATAGTTCATAAAAAAGAGATTGATATAAATAAGATTGACATAATAAGGGATATAAAAAATTACTACTTCCTTCAACTAAACCTAAGGGATTTATTTCACATATATTTTTATATCTTCAAAACTAGTATATGAACATCGACTAATTCTAAAAAATGTAAATGACTTAATAAACACATTGCTACAAAAAAAAATGTTGAAACAAGATAAATTTGAATTTATATATATACCCAAGAAGAATGTGAATTAGTTCACCTAAATGATTATAAAATTGAAAACCCTATAATATTTTGCAAATCATTAGAGTTAGTTTGGAAACATAGTAAGGATATACACAATCAATTCAATACAATGCCAATTGATGACTCTAATGATAAGAATAATTATATAATCACAAAGACATTTAATAATTATTTCTATGAAGACAATTACTTGAAGCATTAATTATGACCTACATTACTACATGTAAAAGATGTCATAGATGTAAGGTAATTTGTAAATAGATTGAATCAACTGTTTAATAAATGAATTATTTTGTTATTTATATTTATGAAATGAAAAAATTAATATGTCCACTATAATATGTAAACTATTTTCTATCAATTAGATGTTGCATTAATTATACATATGATAATTTTGATGTTTAAATTATTATATGGATTTATTTTCCATAAATTATCTTCACTAAATGTTACAAAGATACGTGACACGTGATAAATTCACCACACTAAATATCACATAGATATTTGTGATAGTTTTCTTACATTTATTTTTGTCATAATTATTCCACACTAAATGTTACATGGATATTTATATTATTTTACCTGTATTTATAGGTAAATGTAATAAAAAATAAAACTATGATAAATGTTGCATATATATTTGTGATATTTTACTTCCACTTATACATAAAGAAATAATAAATAATAATTTATGATAAATGTATTGTAATTTATCATGGCCAATTTTGAATCAATTACGTCATTTTTAAAAAATTATTATCATGTTTTGCAACAAAATATTTGAATTAATTAAAAAAATTAAATTCAAGAATCAAATAAAAATAAAATATTAACTACTATCATGTTTTGCAATAAAACATTAAATTGATTCAACAAATTAAATTCAAAAATTTAATAGTGTTTAACTCCGAGTTCCAAAAACCTTCAAATCAAAATTAAAAAAATATGATATCTAATACCAAAAAATACTAAATTATAATTTGATAATAATAATATTGAATTCTAGTAATTAATACCATAAAATCTAGTAAAAATAATTTTAAGTTTTAATTTGGACTAGAATATGTCTAGATTTAATGACATGATAGTAAAACTCTCACTTCGAGATTTTGATACTTCTCGACCTAGTGCTCATTGGTATGACCCTCAAATTTTTTTATTCCACACAAATTGGAGAAACTCAAATGAGACAAGTAAACAAATCAAACACCTTACTTTTGAATTCCTATTTGGTTCAAACTTAGATCATGAAGCTATGATCTGAGAACACAACAAGATTATGACAAGGTAATAAAATCTCATGATTTTAAAATCAAATGTAAAACACTTTAAAAATATAATACTCACCTTACTACATACTCAAATCCATTTCCAAACCATAATCAAAACCAATAACAAAACAATCAAAGTCAAGCTCCAACCGCTAATGTTGTTGAAACCATAGTTAACCCACATTCCTCTAATGATGGAAAAAACTTGATTAGTATGAATAACATGAAGTGTGTAGTCTATTATATATATCCCTATCCTCATTAGGATCATCTCCCTTATCCTACCTATATAATAGTTTTGGATAACCCTCCACATAATTTTGTAGATATCAAGCTTGCAGAAATTATAACTTTCATAATTTTAGATAGCCAAACTACATTGGCAAACCTAGTAAAGTTTTGATCATTTAAAATTGTATTGGATAACATGGTATAGTTTCATATGTTTACAACTACATCAACCATATTTATGTAGTTTATTTTTACATCACTCCTTATTCCAACTATACCACCCAACATGGTATGATTTTCTATTAACATATCAAAATCAACTATATCAACCATCATGATACAATCTATTTCTATAACTATTTATATTTTGATTATAATTGCATGGATGATACAGTCTATTACTACTTTTCATTCTAATGTTATTATACCGGCCTAGCTTATACAATATGATTTTTGATGTTTTTTTGCAATCAACAACATCGATTAGGTTGATACCATTAACTTAACCTATCTCATCTATATTGACAGGGATGAGACCATACAATTCAAACCACTATTAGTTTCAATATGGATCAACATATTCATCAATTAAATTTCTTAATAATTACATATCTCTTTTACATTTATGTCAAGATCATGTAGGATTTGATGAATGGGACCCCATAGAATAACTTTTTAAATTCTCCTCTCAAGTTTCATTCCTTGAACTCATGAGGACTTCTCCATTGATAAGATTCATGTAGTAATATGAATACATAGAAGATATAAATGTGAGTTAATAATCAAAGCATAGATTAAACATCCAAAACATAAATGTAGGTGGAAAAATCTCAAAATAAGGTAAAAAACTCAGTAATTATTCAATATTTGAGAAACACCACAATACATAATTTCTCTTCCTCTCGCTCCTTCTTAGATAAGCATTCACAGAAATATTTTTTGAAAAATATTTACCATATACAAATATAAATTTATTCTTCACAAAACTCATGAAAATCATTTGATGCAAGTGATATTTACCAAGGGTAAAATATATTTAAATAATTTGGTGTGGAGATGAACCATTGTAACCAATGGGTCCAACCTATTCCCGAGGAACCAATCAATAAAAAATGTTTAATTTATTTAGATTAGGTTACCTTATATTGATAAATTAAATATATTTATTTATTTATTAGCCATTGAATAATGTAAAGATAAATATCCCACTTAAACATTATTTTTCCAATGCTTCCTCTTAATGTTATGTGGGGATACATGTCATAGTCACCTTAATAAAAGAATCATACTATGTATAAATTTGAAGGATTTAAAAACATTCATCATGTCAAAATCATCTTTTGAAACAAAATGAATTATAATCCATAAACTACATTTCACACATTCTCATAAACAATCAACTAAACATATTTAGAGCCTTTTATAATATAAGAAACTCTATTACAAAGTATGCTTTTATGTATTGGGGTGTAAAATTGAAACTTCAACATGAATTTTACTCAAATCACATAAAATTTACAATGTTTTACAATGATAATAAGTATAGAGAAGAGAAGAACACATGACCATTAAGAAGTGGTATTGTCATGCACAAACCCCACGCCCCCCCCGCTGCCCCCCCGCCCCCCTCAATGGCAACTCCTAGAGGCCTAGTATTGCATGAAATTGATAAAACTTGGTATCATTAAGTGGTTTTGTGAAGATATATGTCACTTGTCCATCTTTATGATATAACTGTAGATAAATATCACCATTGATAACTTTCTCTCAGATAAAATACACAATTTAATATATTTAGTTTTTTGGTCTTGCATTAGATTTTTTTCCAAAGTTATACAACTTTGGCACCTACACAAAATTTAAACATATATCTATAAGTAGATTCATGATAACATAGTATGATTAGCATTACAATAACCAAATACATAAATATAAAATATGACATAAGTTTGTTTGTGGTGAATCACATTTTAAATAATCATGTCATGTTTTATGTAAACAAGTTTCACTTTTTTGATTACAAAGTTAGTGACAAACATAAATTATTGTAGGAACTTAATTATTAGACGTTTCTAATATTGACTAGATGAGCATCCCCAATTGTTATGTAATGCACATACAATAATTTTACTAATAACACAATATTAAGTTTATCCAAACATTAAATATCTTATTATCAATAATTCATTTTATAATTTTAGTTTTAACAAAACTTTGAAAGTTTAATATGCTTCAATTTTTCAATGATATGGAATTGAATTTAACAAAAGATTGAGGTATATAAGCTCTCATACATTAAATATGGATAATTTTAGCATGATGTGCAATCATCCAATCAACCAGATAGAGACTGAAACAAATAATTTCATATATGTATGAATATAATGCTCAGTAAAGTAAATGATGAAGAGTCAAATCAATAATACAAACTCCATTTAAGTTTTACATTTCATAACATATCTCATTATCAAATGAAACACCTAAGCATGTTAACATGAACTTGACCCCCTAATCAAATGAAATCATCTTATCAATTTGAAACATAAAATATGCAAACTTTTTAAACATTCTCTCTTACTAAATGTAATAACAAAACATAATCATCTTGTCAAATTAATCACAATGCTATGCATATAATGTATTTCAATGCTAACTCATATGACTTAAAAATAATCATAAATGTAATGATTTTGAAAACATAATAATCTATATTTTCTTTTATTTCTTATCTAATACCAATATATCTATTACAATATAATTGTAATTAGCATTTTTCAAGAATCAAATGAAATAGTTTTGCTAACAAATACCAATATAGTTGAGACATTATCAATTTAGTTAGTATCTTTAAAGTAACTAAAAAATCATAATAATGGAAAGTGATATGCCATGATAATACATGGATTTTAGTGTATAAAAATGCAAATATCTATTAGGGACTCTATTAAGAATATGCACAATAAAATTGATGGCTTTAATTAACAAGAACTTAGGAACATTTATAGAATGCAACATTGTTCTAGCCATTTCTATAATGATACATTTTTTTCTTTTAGTAATACCATTTTGATGAGGGGAATAGGGAGTTTTTAGTTCCATTTTAATACCATAACTAATGAAAAAAATCAAACTCTTATTAATGTATTCACCACCATTATTCTATTTTAATATCTTAATAGAAAAATTAGAATCAATAGCTTTAAATTCTTTAAATTTACACAACACCAAAATTGAAGCAATGTTAATTTCAAGACAAATTATGTGCTTCCATGGCTATGCTTTTATTGTACATGGTTGAATATGAGTGATAAAATAGATGCATAATGGTTTGGATCTTTAATAAATTTCTTGTTAATCAACTACACATCCCCAAGCTTTGAAACCATGATAATATTCATGTAGTAATATTAATACACAAAAGATCTAGATGTGAGTTAATAAGAAAATCATAGAGTAAATATCCAAAACATAGATTTAGATGGGAAAATCTCAAAATGATGTAAAAAATCCATGGTGATTATTCAATATTTGAGAAACATCCCATTACATAATTACTCTTCCTCTCACTCTTTCTCAAACAAGCCTTCATAAAATGCTTCTTTGAACAATATTTGTCATACACAAATACAAATATATTCTTCACAAAACTAATGAGGATCAATTGGGTAGAGTAACATTTTCCAAGGGTAAAATGTCTTTTAATAATGGGGGAGGAGGTGGAACATTTTAACCAATGGGTCTAACCTCTCCTTGAGGAACCAATCGATAAAATATGTTTAATTTATTTACATGAGGTTACCTTGTATTGATAAATTAAATATATTTATTTATTTATTAACCATTGAATAATGTAAAAGGTAAATATCCCACTTAAAAATTATTTATTCCAAAATCCACATCATAGAAACAAAATTATGCAACTTTTATTTGACAATAATATTCCTTGATCACCACCTATGAGGAAAAAACTACCTTGCCCTAGTCCAAGGATAGTATTTTGAAATAATGTGAAGAAATGACCATCCAGATTGATGAAATTATGGATGATTTTCTCTCATTAAAGTTTCATATCACCTCTATGATCCCTGATGAAATCTTAATCTATATGGAAGATCCTCCTTTGTTCATTAGTTTCCAAGTTGGTGATATTCAAGTGAATAATACATTGATAGATGAAGGGTACAACACCTATATCGCCTCAATAAAATTCATAAAAACTATTGGATACTCAGAATGTAATCATATGTATACCTAAATCACGTGCTAAGATATGAAAAAAGTAAAACCACTCCTCTAGTATGCATTTTAATCTCTATCATGGTTCCAAAAGTAACAATTAGAATTTAAAAGGTTATGATCTTTAACTTTCATTTATCCTATAACATCTTGCTTGGTTTCTCCTAGAGTCATCACATGAGGGTAGTGGACTCTTTATGACACTATTTAAAATTTACTCATAAGGGTACTATATATAAGATTCAAGGTGTCACTAATCTTTGGAATTTTGAATAATTCCAACAGCAGGGTGTCTTGAAATTACCAACCCTGAAACCCTTAAAAAGTATTCCATTCTAAGAATACCAATGCTTTAAGTGCCCTACCAATTCTAACTGAGGTTATAATGGATAACCTAAGCTTGTGGGTAATATTCCACCTAACCTATTAGATTATGATGATGAAGAGCTTGATGAGACCAACCTAAATATCAAAAAATTAGACCTCCCCTATAATATAATCACTTAGATGCCTTATTTTTGACCTTATTCTCATAAGTATCCAATTGACAAGATTCTTGCCTCTATGGTCATTATAAAGAAGCCTTCTTCTAATTCACCCTCTAGTGACATAGTGGTTGAATCCCTTAATATCTATCTTACTATAGAATATGATGACTACTATTCCCTTGAAGACCCATACTTAGTCGGCTATGTCCAAACTAAGGATGTGAAAGTCCTTTGTTATCATTATTCTCTTTAATGATCCTATGAGAAATCCATATATTTTTACAACATCAAAATTAATTGACATAGATTTACCTCATTTTTATTTACCTAACATTAATCCTCCTTCAGTTGATGTCCATAAGTTTGAGGTAGAGAACATTATAGATTATACCATGAAAACTAGTCTCATTACTTTAAAGCCTTTTCTGTAATACCCTTTTTGGTGAGCTAGTGCTCCTTTATCATTAGTGGTGTATTACATGCCTATGATACATATTTAAAGTTTTTTGTGAATGTAATTTGAGATATATGCTTTGTTGTTAGTAGTAAACATTTTATTTGGTTTGCCTTGTAAGGGTAGAAATATAATTGCACTACATTTTTACATTATTTGAAATCTTGAAACCAAGACAATTTTACAGCTAGTGTGTGGTCATCCTTGATGTTTGATTTTGTGTTTTAGGTAGTATGATTAGATGTTAACATTTTGATTAATTTTTTACCATGAGGTATGAGTTGATTATTATTGAGGGTGGCCTAATATCAATTATTGACATTCACTGCAACACCTTTATCATTGTATTCTCTCCCTCCTTTCTTGATCAACCAAATGATTGATAAGTTAAAATTGCATGAAATTTTTTTATGACAGATACATTTAAGAAATTTTTAAATATTATTTTGTAAGTAATTATTTACCAACATTTTATTAAAAGTATGTTAATTAATATTCCATATTTTAAGTATTGAGGCCCTAGATTGAGGGTGAGCCAATGTTATTCTCAAAATTGACACCCACCTTGTTTTACTTTGAGACCATCATAGGTTTCATTTTTAACCCATCAACTCTAATAGATTATGGTATCTTGTTATTTTAAGAGTAAGACTTTGTCATTATCTTTGTTTATCCACCTTTTGGTTAACAACCTTAGAATACTCGAGATCATAAAGATCATGGTCAATATTGGTGGTGCTTAGAAATAGAAAATTCATGAACCTAATAACATTTTGATAAATTTTTATTTATATTTAAAAATAATAATGATAAAAAAAATAAAAAAATAAATGAAATGTAGTGTAACACCCTTGTTGTACCACTATGTCCTTATCAATCTTGTCTAGATCATTGTTCTCTTTGAATTCGTAGTGTACCTTGTATTGTGTGTGATATATGGAGTTGGTCGTTGTAGGGAAATTATTGATTTTATTCCACTTGGTGGGGGCATTGATGTCATGATATTTTGAACAAACATTGGGGTCTAGATATTTAAATTATCCTAAAATTATACATGTTATATCTTGATGTGAACCATGTTAACCTTCTCCCCATTTCTGGGATTTCTCATTCTATTGTCCTATTTTTGTGTTGAGTATATATATATATATATATATATATATATATATATAAAGGCTATTTTGATGTAGCTAAAGAGTTAAAGAATTTGTATTTACTATTTGACTTAATAATTACTGGTTATGAACTCTAACTTTTGCATTGGTTAATCCATGCAATGATACTAGGGAGAACTTTTTACCAAATAAGAATTGTGGTATCAAATTAACTTGTTGATTCTAGGCCTCTCCCAAGGGTTTTCTACCTATGATAATTAGGAAGGAGTAAGAACCCTTTTTCACAATCTTAGTCCTTGAAATTACAATAAAAAATAAAAATAAAAACAAAATAAATAAATAAATAAATTGTATTTTTAACATAATTATTTTTGTATGGAAATAGTAATAACTAGTATTCAGGAATAAAAGTTTAAAATATAATTATAAATTCATTCTCAAATACAAATAATAAGTATGGTTAAACTGTAAGCAAATATTTTTATAATACATAGTAAATGAAGACTAAAACATTAATTTATTGATAAAGTACAAAGAGTTGGTGAAGGTTGATAAGATATCATGGAAATGAGGCATGATGGGAGAAAATTTGAAAGGTTGGTAAATTTGTATATGATATGGAGTGTGGAGGAGGAGTTGCCATTTTATCTCACTTGTCCCTTTTATAATCCCATCTACCTACTCCTTATCCCATGTTGAAGATTTATGGTGCTAAAAGAATTTAAGGGAATAAGAATGTGCTTGGACATTAGGGAAGAGGAGGATTAAGATACATGGAAATAGATGAAGAATGTGGAGGTTGAGGATATTTTTGAACAACAACAAAAAAGAGAACACCACGAAGGAAGAGTTGGGCACTATTTTTCTCTTTGAAATTAGGTAAGTGTAATTCTGCCATATCTTCTTCATGTTTTTTTTTAGTTTGAAACTTACTTGTGGTAATTACCTTGTGAAACCATTGTGGTTATTCATGTTATAGACCAGTTTGTAAGTAATTTTATTATTGTGTTTGCTTGTTGAGTCTAGTGAGAAAGGAATTTAGGTCGTGGTTGATACACCATAGTGATTATTTCTTCAGATTTTATATATGTTTATTCATTATTTGAACTATTATCATCTAGCCAAGTTGGTTGTTATGGATTTACTTGGTCTTTTGGGGGTGTAATAAAGTAAATTGCCCTTGTAGGCTTGAAATTTCAGCACCACATTTTAACTTATGTGGTTCTTTTATAATTTTGCATATGTGTTAAATTTGTTGTATAACTTGCCTCTCTATCAAATTACATATGTTAGGCTGATTTGGTTTTTTATTTTGAAATCTCCACATATTGATTGGCAATGAATGACATATTAGTATGCATTCTAAGTGGTCAAGTGTATAAGACTAATTATACTTAAAAAACATTCAACTTGTTATGGCATTATTTCACAGAAATAATTAGATTTAAATGACCCCTTTTATCAATTTAGACCTATCCTCTAGGGCACTTTGTAGTTTTGAACAACTAGGTGACATTGTTTGCACCATCTAGTTTGTTTAAAAAAAACAACTTAGATCTGAATGAGGAGGCCATATGGAATGTAAAACGCCTCTCAAAGTATTTGTTTTGGCCAATCACCTACCAATAGCACCATATACTATTGAATATGTGGTTTGGTCTTTAAAAAACCATTGTTTTGGCTACTAATCCCCATTAGGAATTATTTTGTTAATAATCTTACTATATCCTTTATTAAGAAGGAAATTATAAAGTTTAATTACCTTTAGGGACTAAGAAATAAACTACAAAGATATGCTCATTTAGTTGATATGCTTGTTATCATGGTTTAAATTAAATTTAAATTAATTTTATCTAAATAGAAAAAAATTAGAAATTTTTCTTAAAGTGGGTTGGTTTAAAACCTTAGGAAGATTTTCATTCATGAATATAAATGGAGAAATATGGGAATTATTATATTTACCAGAATAGTATGTAATAAATTAAGTATCTATCATTATTGAATAGATATGTAACTATTGTAATGAGTTCAAGGGATAAAATTCAATTGTTCAACCTTCCTTGTATTAAAATGGTTATAAGGATTAATTGTTTTGAAATTTTGATAATTTAAGATAGCTTTGATAAGTTAAGCACTTGGTTGACTATCTATAGGTGTAATGTGAGTCCTAGTTTCTAGTTGAATTACTATGTGGGAGAAATTAAAATATATTTAAGTGAAAGAGTGTAATTCAAACTTTGTTTAAGAAATCATCCTTCATATTTTGTAGAGCTTAGTGTATTTGATTTATACGTGTATGTCATTTGAATGACATTCAAGTCATGTTTGTATGAGAATTATTATCTAGATTGAGAAGCTTATCATTAAATAACATGGGGAATTTAGTGAAGGAATTCACTTGCTCAGCTTTATGATGACACTTACTATGTAGTTTTATAGCATAGGTGAATCGAAGAGTCAAACAAAGTATTTATTGATCAAAATTATAAAGTGATTTATGTACTAAATTATTATATTTTTATTTTATCATCATATTATTCGTTGAGTCTATAACTAGGTTTTAAATTATTATTTTATCTTGTTGAAATTTTATTTTTGTAAAGTATTTGAATTTGTCCATTATTATTAAATTTGTTTTGAAAGGCATTAAGCAAAGATGTATCAATTATAATTTCTATTGATTAAGGAAGAGTCATTCATTTGAAGGAGAATTTAATTCTTGATTATTTTGTAAAATGTGGCATGGAGAAATAAATCTCTTGTGTGAGCTTGTTCTATTTAATTAGTTGAGGCTTAATTGAGCTAAGTTTATGTAAAAAAAAGATATGAAAATTAATTTGTTATAGTCTAAATGTACTACATTTAGGAGTTATTTAGAATGAGTGATGAGATCTTCCTAGTTGATTTTATTTTCAATATCAAACTGTTACTTAAAAGTTAACAATAGACAAAATCCTAGAATTAAGTGAAAATGCTCATTAGATATCATGCTTAGTTCATGTGAAACCAGTCTAGTATTGATTATGGGATTATATCCCTATTTAGTTTGTTAGATAAATAGATAAACATATAAATTTTCCTTAATAAGTATTAGATCAAGTAGATTTTTGATTTATCTATTTTAAAATTAAGCCCATAAAAACATGTTAAGTAGGCTTAATTAATTGCCTTAAATCATAATTTAATGCTACTAAGAACTGGAATCAAATAGGCTATCATAAAATAATTATTATCAACAATCACTATATTAATTCCTCATGTGTCCAGTTTTAGTGGCCCCATTCTAGAGGTAATCATCAAAATTTTACATGTATTGTTCCTTTATAGTTCGTAGAGTTGATTTGGATTCTATTGGGAAAACATAGATAAGAGTAATATTTTACTAAAAATAAAATTGATAATTATTTATTCTATCTTTGAATTATCATAAGATATTTTATTTTATTATTTCAGATACATTCACTAATTTTAGTAACTCATTTCCAAATTCAGTTTACACAGGAAATTTTGTTGAACCTGGTTTTTGTCTACGAAGGTGCTCTATAAAGGGGTGCTTAATTAATCATCTAGTTTGGTGTTTATAGAATTTGGAAGATGTAACCTATAAATTTTAATTTCATATTTGTGCAGAACCTTTTATATTTGTTTTACCACACTATTTTATATTTTTAACAAGATCATCTTGTACCTTGTTTGACATTATTTTTCTAAATACTGCAAAAAAAGTTGACAAGTGTCATATGGATTAGACAATCCATTTTGAATTTTCATCATATTAGGTCTATATTTATTATTCATCTAAGTTGTTTTGAGCATAAATAATTTTTTTGACTTTGAACTAGTATCCCTTATTTTTGAGATATTTTATCCCAAACTGTTTTGTGAGTTGTTGACATGTTTGTGCTTTTGTAGTTTTTAGATTGTTACTCTTCACTTAATTAAATATTCATTGTTCCTATCATCATGTTCCTCTTTTTTATTCGGTTTCCAAGTTAATAAATTCAATTTATATCTGTAGTGTCTTGGCTAGATTAGTGGGTTCATGAAGAACGTAGTCTAGTATTACCTAGTTTGACCAAACTTTTTGACTATGTAAATTGTGTATTGGCCCTTCAGTATTGATTTTTTAGATTGTTAAACTTGAATAGACATGAGTATTATTTCTTATTGTGTCCCCTTTATCACATTAAGATGATGAAAATCTATTGTGTGTTATGGTTATGAAGTATTGTAAACTTACACTCATTTGTAGTAAGTGTTAATTACTAGATGTTGACCCTTAAATTACTGTAAGTGATTGTTGTTTATTTTGTTTGTGTTAGTGATAGATATTTAGAGTGAGGTTTTATAAAAATAATTTTTTTTGTGTGTGTTTGAGATGTAAATTTTGGGCACTACATTTTGGTATTAGAGCCACAGTTTCTACACTGGGATCTCTGGGGATTATTGTTTGTTACCACTTATTATTCAACAAACTGATATGTGTACATGTTGAATGTTACACCTCATTAAATAGGTAATGATAATACACATGAAGAATTCCTTGGAATATTTCACTCTTTATCCAAGTTATAGATGTTGGCTTTGTGATTGGTCTTTGCATTTGAGATACTCATGTTTAGACTTGTCTAATATCCACCCATTTAGTGGAACATATGAGGTTTGGTGAAGGCTTGGAACAAGGTTTGAACCAGGGTTTAATAAGTTAGATGTTTGTGAGGGCCAAGGGACTATTAAAACATTATCAAGATTTAGTGTATTAGGATTATGAGTTTTATTATCAATTGTCATACACATCTTGCCTTGGGGGACTTCACATATGGACTTTTGATGGGTTAATTTGGTTCATAAGACTGTGGAGATTGATTCTTGGTTAAAATTTTAAGCTTAATTTGTTACATATGAGTGTCTTGTATGGATTTATGACTCCATGATAATTAAATTCATGGGTTTAGTATTGGGAATTATGGATAAGCCATAAGGGTTGGTTGAATTACCTTCACAATAGACAAAATTTAAGAGTGTTTACTTTCAGTTGGTCAGTATGATTCTTGTTATTTTTATGTAAAAAGGTACTATATCAGATGTGATTTATGGTTGGTCAGTTACTTATATGATGGTTAGTTTCTTCTTAATTAGTTAGTGATACATTATATAATGACATTTTTGGATAATATAGATTCAAGGACTCTTGCAGTGATAAAGACATCCACAATGATAACTGTTAGTTGGGATAGTTAAATTTGAGGTTGATTCAATAGGAAAGACATGTACATTTTATTATGAGGCACTTTTATACTATTTTAAAAAGTTTTCATGGATGTTCTCCTTATGGATATGACAATGGTAAATGATTTTAGGTGATATCATCTAGGATGACAGATGAACATCAATTAGACTGATGAGATTACTATGACCCTTATGAGATACTAGTAAATTATGTAACCTTTTATGATAAAATTGTTTCAATTATTGTGAAACTATGTAACCATCATAATTGAGCTATCCATATATAACATTAGAATGTGAATTTAATGTTGTGTATCTATAATTTTAAGATTTTGTGTAAACCCCTATAACTTTTGTTCACTCATCAAGCCTTATAAACAATAGAACTATGTTATGTAACCAATCCTATTATACAAATTTTGTGTGTGTAGGACTGAGCACTTTCATGATTATATATTATTTAGGTTAATTTTATTATTGTGTGTGTTCTAGATTACCTTAGATGTAGCCCATATGTGTAAATTTTGTGTGAAACTATTGATTGTGGTGATGTATAGTTGTAAACTATGGTATAAACCCTCCTTATATTACCTTAGGAAATTATAATGATAGGTATGGTGATTTTTAATTGTTATCCTCTTTTGATAGTTTAGATATTTACAGTAGATTATAGTTATTAGTGACCAACACTTAGACATATAGACAATTTTCACTTGATAGTAATTTGGTCATGTAATTTTAGTGAGTTATGTTTCGAATAATTATTCACTATAATCTATGATGTTTTAGAATAGTTTGGTTACATGACATTAAAATATGTGATCCATCATAGTTACATTTGGTACTTATATGGCACTAGGATACCATGTGCAAAAGTTTTTTGTTATTCTCTTTCATCCTTATCAATTGATTTGTTATGGTGGACCATATCCCTATGCCAATGATGTAGTTTAATTATCTAGATGGAAAGTGGACTATTTTCATATTGGTAATGGCTAGTAAACCATGTCCCTTATGCCGATGATATAGTTAATTCTCTGGATGGATAGTGGATCACCGATGTCCTCTTACCTTATTTCTTATCCCCTTGGGTGACTTGCCAAGTCACATAGTGTTCATGATATGATCTATTTTCACCTATGTTTTGTCAATTTTAATTTTAATTTATTTGAACACCTTATTTTAATTTGAATTGAAAATAGTACTATTTTAATTGTCTTTGAATATTTTAATCAATTGATTGATCATGAAAATTGTTGAAATTTATAGTTTAGGTTTCTTAGTTTATCTTTTTCATTTGAGACCACTTGGTCTCATTTTTATTAGTTTTTCTCTTACATGATCAGTTGATTTTTTAAATTTATTTTGGTGATTATTAGTGCTATTTTCATATGTGTTAGTATATATATAATTTTTATGCCTATGGTATGGTATGGGGGAGGATAAGTAGTTTGAAATACAACTAGTGGGTCAAGGTGGGAAACTATCATGTAGGTTCAGGATACCATTTTTCTCACCCCACCAAACATGGTGGTGGTTGTGGTGGTGGTGGTGGTGGTGGTGGTCTGTGTGTGTGTGTGTGTGTGTGTGTGTGTGTGTGTGTGTGTGTGTGGTCCTTGTTTGGAGATATTATTCTTATTTGGGAGGTATAAGAAGATAATTTGGTATACAGTGATTACTTGGTGGTTTTAGTATGGTTTAACATGATCCAATATGGCTCAATATTGTTTAGTTTTCTATGAACGATATTACCATGGATGGATACTTATCTTAGTAATATAATTTCACCATGATTTTCACTCATCATTCTTATCTCAGTACGATTTAGACATTAGATGGATAGTAGAACTCTCCTCATATTAGTGGATTTTGGTTTTTAATGGGTTGGATAGATGTGTGAGATAGTATGATTTACTTTGGGATGACTTGTGTCCTCATTTACTAATACTAGGGGATATCCATGTTTTATTTTTTACTTTATGGGAATGATCAGTGGGAATTAGTTAGATAGTATGGCTTGATGTGGTAATTGTGTTCTACAACATATGACATTCTTAGTACTCCAACATGTTATCAGGGAATAACATTATTATTCACATGGCATGTTTACCATGGATTTCCAAATTTTGACATAGTTTATGTTCACCTCAACATAACATAAATGTCCTTTTAAAGATTATATGGATGATTGATACTTAGGATATAAGCATTCTATTAGTTTTGATAGCAGATCCTTGTTCTATCCTTTGTGCGACCATCCTAGGAGTTAGCGATCTCTATACTATGATACTCGGTGTGGTGCCTAGTGTTGGATTACAACTGTGAGTGTGGTGTAATTCACTACATGATTTGTAATGCATTGAGGATGATGATTTTATAAGGGGGGGGGGGGAATATGTAACACCCTTGTTATGCCACTGTGTCCTTGTCAATCTTGTCTAGATTGTTGTTCTCTTTGAATTTGTAGTGTACCTTGTATTGTGTGTGATATTTGGAGTTGATCATTGTAGGGTAATTGTTAATTTTATTCAACTTGGTGAGGGAATTGATGTCATGATATTTTGAAAAAATGTTGAGGTTCAAATATTTACATTAGCCTAAAATTACACATGTTATATCTTGTTGTGAACCATGTTACCCTTCTCACCATCTTTGAGATTTCTCATTTTATTGTCCTATCTTTGTGTTGAGTTTAATAATATATTTATGAAAGACTATTTTGATGTAGCTAAAGATTTAAATAATTTATATTTACTATTCAACTTAATAATTGTTGGTTGTGAACTCTAACTTTTGCATTGGTTAAGCCATGTAATGATATTAGGTGAGAACTTCTACCACTTAGTAATTGTGTTATATAATTGACTTGTTGATTATAGATCTATCCTAAGGGTTTTCCACCTATGATAATTGGGAGGGATCTAAGAACCCTTTTTCATAGTCTTAGTTCTTAGAATTATAATAAAAAATAAAAATAAAAATAAAATAAATAAATTATATTTTTAACATACTTAATTTTGTATGGAAATAACAATAAATAATATTCAAAAATAGAAGTTTAAAATACAATTATAAATTCATTATCAAATATAAATAATAAGTATGGCTAAACTGTAAACAAATATTTTTATAATATGTTGTAAATGAAGACTAAAAAATTAATTTATTGATAAATTTCAAAGAGTTGGTGAAGGTTGATAGGAGATCATGGAAGTGAGGTGTGATGGGATAAAAGTTGGAAGGTTATTAAATTTGTGATTTGATATGGAGTGTGAAGGAGGAGTTGTCATCTTATCTCACCTAGCCCATTTATGAGCCCACTTACCTACTCATTATCTCATGATAAAGATTTATGACACTAAAGGAAGTAAAGGGAATAAGAATGTGCTTATCCATTAGGGAAGAGAAGGATTAAGATATAGGAAATAAAGGAAGAAGGTGGAGACCAAAGATATTTTTGAGCATCAACAAAAGAGAGAACACTATGAAGAAAGAGTTGGGCATTCTTTTTATCTTCAAAATTAGGCAAGTGAAATTCTACCATATATTCTTCATTTTTTTTAGTTTGGCACTTAATTTTGGTAATTCCCTTGTGAAGCAATTGTGGTTATTCATGTTATAAATTAGTTTGTAAGGAATTTTATTATTGTGCTTACCTATTTAGTCTAGTGAGAAAAGAATTTAGGTAGTGTTTGATGCACTACAATGATTATTTCTTCATGTTTTTTTGGTATGTTCTTTAATTGTTCAAACTGCTATCATCTAACCAAGCTAGTTGTTGTGTATTTACTTGGTATTTAATTAGACGTATCAGAGTAAAATGCCCTTGTAGGGTTAAAATTTTAGTGCTACATTTTCCTTTATGTGTTTATTTTTGCATTTTGTGTATTGCTAAATTTATTATATGATTTTCCACTCTATTAAATTACATCTGTTAGACTGATTTGGTTTTTTATTTTCTTTTTCTTTTGAAATCACCATATATTGAATACCAATGAATGATGTAGTAGTATGTATTTTGAGTGGTCAAGTGTATAAGACTAATTATACTTAAAATAATAAACATTTAGCCTGTTATAGCATTGTTGCATAAAAATAATTAGATTTAAATGACCCTTTTTATCAGTTTATAGTTATCCTTCAGAGCGCTTTGTAGTTTTAAATAGTTGGGTGACGTTGTTTCACCAGTTGGTTTGTTTTTTTAAAAAAATCTTAGATCTGAATGAGGAGGCCATATGGAATCTAAAATGCCTCTCAAGGTATTTGTTTTGGCCAATCGCTTGCCGATAACACCATATATTATTGAATCTATGGATTTTTTTTATAAAACCATTGTTTTGGCTATTATGCCCCATTGAGAATTATTTTGGTCATAATATTACTATATTCTATGCCAATAAGGAAAGTTTAAAGTTTGATTGCCTTTTAGGAACTAAGAAATAAAATAAAAAGATATGCTCCTTTAGTTACCACGCTTGTTGGAAGTTTATGGTTTAAATTTGATTTAAATTAATTTTATTTGAATAGAAAAAATAGAAAATTTGTTTAAATGGATTAGTTTAAAACCTTAGTAATATTTTCATTCATGGATATATATTGAGAAATATGGGAATTTTTATATTTAACAGAATAATATGTAATAAATTAAGTGTCTATCATTATTGAATGGCTATGTAATTATTACAATGAGTTTAGGGATGAAATTTGATTATTCAACCTTCCTTATATTGAAATAATTAAAGGTTTATTTATTTTGAGATTTTGATAATTTAAGATAGCTTTGATAAATTAATCATTTGGTTGAGTATCAATAGGTGTAAAGTGAGTCCTAGTTTCTGGTTGAACTACTATGTTGAAGAAATTAAAAGGTGATATTTTGATATGTATTTTGAGTGATTTTAATGAAATATATTCATGTAAAAGAGTGTAATTCAATTTTTTTAAGAAGTCATCATTCATACTTTGTATAGCTTAATGTATTTGATTTATACTTGTATGTCATTTGAAAGATGTTTGGGTCATGATTGCATCAAAATGATTATTTGGATTGAGAGCCTTACCATTAAATGACATGAGGAATTTCATGAAGGAATTCACTTGCTAAAATTTATGATGACACTTTTTATGTGGTTTTTTTAGCACAGGTGAAGTGAAGAATCAGACAGAGTATTTATTTATCAAAAATATAGAGTGATTTATGTATTGAATTGTCATATTGTTCTTTTGTCATCATATTTTTTTGCTGAGTGTATAACTGGGTTGTAAGTTCTTATTTTGTCTTGTTGAAATTTTGTTTTTGTAAACTATTTGAATTCATTCACTTTTATTAAATTTTTTTTGAAAGGCATTAAGCAAAGATGTATCAGTTATAATTTTTATTGATTAAGTAAGAGTCATACATTTGAATGAGAATTTAATTCTTAATTATTTTACAAAATGTGGCATGGATAAATCAATACCTTGTGTGATCTTGTTATAGTTAATAAATCAAGGCTTGATCGAGCTAAGTTTATGTAAAAAAAGATATGAAAATCACCTTATTATGGTCTAAACATACTATCTTTGGTAATTATTTAGAATGAGTGATGCGAGCTTCCTAATTAAGTTGATTTTCAATCTTAGACTCTTACTTAAAAGTTAACCATAGATGAACTCCTAGAATCAAGTGAAAACACTCTTTCTATATCATGCTTAGTTCACATGACACTCATCTAGTATTGTTTATGAGATTATATCCTTATCTGGTCCATTAGACAAATGAATAAACATAAATTTTCCTCAATAAGCATCAAATCAAGTTGAATGTTGATTTATCTATTAGAAAATTTAGCCAAGAACACCATGTTAAGTAGGCTTAATTAATTACCTAAACTCATAATTTAATGTGACTAAGAATTGGTATCAAATTAGCTATCGTACAAAAATTAGCAACAACAATCACTATATTAATTCTTTGTGTGGTCATTTTTTAGTGGCTCCATTCTAGAGGCATTCATCAAAATTTTGCACCTATTGTTCCTTTATAGTTCATAGAGTCAATTTGGATTTGACTGGCAAAACATAGTTAAGAGTAATATTGCACTTAAAATAAAAATTTTACTCATTTATTATATCTTTGAATTATCATAAGATATTTTGTTTTATTATTTCAGATACATTCACTAATTTTAGTAACTCATTTCCAAATTCAGTTTGCTCAAGAAATTCTACTGAACCTAGTTTTTGTCTATGAAGGCACTTTAGAAAGGGGTGTTTAGTTAATAGCCTAGTTTAGTGTTTATAGAATCCAAAACCTATAACCTATAAAATTGAGTTTCATAGTCATGTATAAATTTTTATATTTGTTTTACTTTATTATTTTATATTTTTAACACGATCATCTTATACCTTATTTGATGTTATTTTTTTACATACTATAGAAATTGTTAACAAGTGTTGTATGTATTGGACGATCCATTTGAGTTGTCATCATCTTAGGTATATATTTATTGTTCATAGGAGTTGTTTTGAGCATAAATAATTTGTTTTTTACTTTGAATTAGTATCCCCTATTTTAGATATATTTTATTTAGAACCATTTTGTGAGTCATTGGTGTGTTTGTGCTTTTGTAATTTTTAGCTTGTTACTCTCCACTTAATTAACTCTTCATTGTTCCTATTTTTGTGTCCTATTTTTGAGTTGGTTTCCAATTTAAAAAAGTTAATTTATGTCTATAGTGTCTTGGTTAGACTAGTGGGCTCGTAAAGAGAATAATCTATTATCACCCAGTTTAACCAAACTTCTTGATTACATAAATTGTGTATTGGCCCTTTCATGTTGATTTTGTAGATCATTCAACTTGACTAGACATGAGTCTTATTTCATATTATTTCCCCTTTATTGCATTAGGATGATGTGAAGCTGTTGTGTGTTGTGGTCATGAAGTATTATGAACTTAGACTAATTTACAGCAAATGTTTCTTACTAGATGTCAACCCTTCAATTACCATAATTGATTTTTATTTTTTTTATTTTTTTTAATGATAGAGTGTTAGCATGAGGTGATATAAAGAGATTGTGTGGTTTTTGTGTGTGCCTAAGATGTAAATTTTAGGCATTGCATATAGAATTAATGTTAAAAAATTAATGTCCATTCATTTATTACTTTAAGAAAGAGGCATATGATTTTATGGCATGGAAAGAGTGGAGTAAAATAATAAAAAGGAACTTTTAATAATCTTAGTGTAGGGGACAAAGTGTGGTGGAGGCTGAGTAGGAGACAAGTGGAAGACAAACATGCCTTATAAGACATTAATAAATTATTTGACTAACCCTTTTCATTGACAACTCCAAGATACAAGATGCTCCCAAATAGAGGTACACCATTTTTGATGATGAAGGATGAAGGAAAGAAGAGGGAACAACAAGGAACTAGTTCATGTGAAATGAGGCAAGTGGATTTTTGAAATACTCCTTCATGTTGTTTTGGCTATAAGCTTCTATATATCTCTGCATAGATTTTGAATTTAAGTTTTTTTTTATTAATTAATTTTAGGAATTTATGTATTCTTCTTATGTAGTTTACAATCAATAGTAATAACTAGATATTGGTAGTGGAAGGATTCCTGCCATATCAAACAAAATAGAAATTTGGTTTTCTTTCTAGGTCATACTTTCCTATAGGTTATAACCTTTGAGATTTTATCTATTAAAACAAAGTTAATATAGTATTTGTAGGTTGTGTATTGATTTGAATAGTTGTGTAAGAGTTTGGTGAGTGTGGAGTTTTGGTTGACTACATATTAGGGTTTGGTTGGCTATGTATTAGATCTAGTGGTTGCACAATAATTAATAGATGTCTGCATAATAGTTTGTTGGTAAATGTGTGATAGCAATGGAGACTACACAGTGGTAAGTTTGTTGACTACTTATGATATTTTTATGGATGATAAAAATTCTTTGGTTTATTTTGATACAATATATTTTTCATATCCTCACACCTATATCTATTTTGGATTTATCTATTATTATTTTTAATTGAGGCGATGTTGATGTTACTTCCATGATTGATTCAGCTATTTTGGATTGTTTTGAAAAGGGAATCATCTGGTATTTTTATAACTATACATTTGATAATGTTTAGTTACATTCTATATATTTGAAATGGCTAAGTATAACATGATTAAAATGAGATAATGATTCTAATAGTCACCATGAGTGTGTGTGTGTGTGTGTGTGTGTGTGTATCACAAGGTTAAGGAGGCTTAGTTTGAAAAGAATTTCATATTTAACATTATTTTCTCATAAATCACAAATTTGATCCTAGATTTGGATTATAAGTTATTGGGGAATCATGTTTTATTTGCATGCCTATCTCATGCTAAGTTATAATGTTGATGTTTAGCATAATAAACAAATTTCATTGATATCTTGGAAAAATACAAAGAATAATCAAATTATCACAATATTTTAATTTTGGTATTAATTGATTCTCTATAAATTTTTAATCCCCATATTAATCAATGAATCTCAATCTAAAATTATTGATATTATTAGTATGGTCATATTTAGAACTATGTCTATACAGCTTATGTTTTGCTCAAGGGCATTGTGGTGATAGTGTTACACACATGAAATAGTGTCATGTTTTTATTAATACTTAGACCAATGTACAATAAGGAAAAGAGTGGTCCTTAACCAATCATAATAATTATAAAATAGAGTTAGTTAGATTGAGTTTTAATAACATCCATGACATCATGAGTTTTAGTGATGTGGGGTGTAGTCTGAAGATTTTCCATTGGGAAAGATACACTTATGGATTTATAAGTTGAAATGCATACTTGAAATAAGTACTATATAATGTGATAGTGAAATGATCAAGTGTATGAAGTAAAGTTTCCTTATCTTTATTATTTCATTTTATGTAGTCGTGTTAAATTTTGATTATGTGAAAAAAATGGAAATGTAGATATGCTCTTAAAAAATATATGTTTTATATGCTTATGGATTGAATAACATGAAAAAATTTTGCAGAGAGGAAATACTTTCCATCTTACAATGATAGTTTCTTTATTTATTTTTTAGTGTAAGGTGTAGTAATAAAATAGTAGTACAATGTAGGGATTAAACTATGTCATGTCAAAAAGAGTTATTGCTAAGGAAAACTACTATTGTGTATTCATTCCAAATTAGTCAATATGTAAGTGTTATCGTAATTATGATGTAAATTTTGAAAGGATACATTGATTTGTAGGACTATACTTGGTTTAGTGTCTTGATATGTGGTCAGAATGAAATGTCTTGATTTTGAATGTCACAATTGGTTTTGTAATAGCATCACTTACTTATAGTATATAAAAGGTTATGTAAAGAGAATAATAACATAGTGAATAGTTTATTTTATTGAAAACATTGTAAACTAAATTTAGGACTAAATTGAGTTAGTGTTTATGAAAATTTTAAATATTCTTTCTAGCATGTACCCTCTTTTAATATACATTTTGTTGTAATAATATTGGTGTTGTAGTTGTAGGCTTCGTGATGTACCTAGTTATGTTCACAATAATATTGTATCATTTTTAGTTAGGATGAATACAAAATTATAGTATCGAGTCATTAATTATCTTGTTCATGGAAAAGATTGATATGAAGTTGAAAGATAAGAACTTGTGGCTTAGTCCTTTTCTCTAAAGAAAATTGTTACTTAACTTTCATTAGACGAATATAATATTTCTATGGTGTACAAATATTTTAAATATACTTATGGGAGATTTGAGAAATAATTCAAAATTTTTAATAATAATAAGTTATAGGGAGTGGAGTTAAGTTAGTGAAAATGAACTTGAAAATCAAAGAGGTTATTTCTTGGAAATTCATTTGATAAGATGACTAAAGTAAATCAACAAATCATGATGTGAAACTCTTCCTATGGGACACAAAGGAGAAATAATGTTTAAAATAAAATTTTATGATATGAGATGATAGTAGAATAAACCACTTATTGATTCAGAAACTAGGTAGTTAAGATAATCAATTTTGAATCCTAAATGTGTACTAATGAGTATATGTTCTCTTTACAACCCAGATAAAAATCAATCTAGTTTTTGATATAATTAAATGCCTAAACTAGTAATATATCTAAATTAAGACCTAATACATATTAATTTAGGGTAATAATATTTAAATACATAATTAGACAAAATTTAATCCCTTTTGGAATTATTTTTCTCATCCAATTTTGAAGGGCGTTTACACGGAAAAAGTATCTTGTCTCATTTTAGCTTGTAGAGTCTATGGAATTGATGTTGTATATATACCCAAGAGTGGTTATTAGAACTTGAGGGTTGTTTTAATTTTAATCTAGCTTCATATTATTTGATATTTTTAGAAAATTATTTTATTAGGGTTTTCTTGGTAAAGTATTTTTTCATCATTAAAACCTGTTTGAAATGCTAGTCAAATTTAGTGTTTCCTTCACAATAGCTTTACTCCAATGTCTCAAATGGGTTAATTTAAACTTAGATAATTAGTTTTATTCATTATTAAATATTATAATTCTCTTAGGATATTTATTTTAGTGTCATTTTGAAACCCTTTCATCTTATCGAGGGATGGTTATGTTTTATCATTAATAGAGTGTTCTTACCTTTACAATTGATAAACTATCGTGGTAAATATATAAGGTGGTTCTATATGTTATTTTCTCTTGATAATTCTTATTTATGAAGATGCTAGAACAAAATTGAATCTTCCTTAGAAGCTAATTTAGATTTAAATAGATATTAATCTATAGTTAGTAAAGGCTATATATTTTGAAGGATAAAGTGATCCATTGATTACACTCGGTGTGGTCTGCTTGAGTTGTTTGAAAAATTTATTGAACATAGATCAATCATTATTATAAATCATGAAATTTTTTATATTCATATCTTAATTTTTATTGGGACATTGAGTAGTTTTCATTTTTTATTGGTCTTAAAGTGTGTGCATAACAATCTCTTATAAGAGTTTATAATCCCCGCCATCATTATTTTATCAAGACACAAGTGGAAAACATTTTTAAAAATATTGGTGTGGTTTTATGTGTAATTAAGTCATAAATTTTTAGGCATGACATATTTGAAGCATGCTTCAGGAGATATCCATGACTAGACCATACCGATTTGCTAGGTTTTATGATCCTTCTAGCTCACTTCCTACTGAGATATTGGCCACACTAATATATCTTGCCTTGAGGTTAACTTACAAATAAAATTAGCACAATTTTTTTCATTCCATAGAGTCTAAGGTCACTCCCAACATGATTGTATAGCATACTAGAGATATCTTAATTAGAACCAATTTCCTAAATTCACCTCTTTATTTCAATAATGATGACTTATTTGATGAGGTTCTAGATAGACCCCATTATGATTCTCCACCTAGGTCAGATGTATCATACCAACCCAGCAAAGAATAATAACTATACTATAAGTTTTGTAAGGTATCGAGTCATTTAGCCAAATATTGTTAACCATATCATATGATTATAATATAATATAAATTATAAGGTTTAGTTCCCACCATATATAATTGACCACCTTGATCTGCTATTCCTAAGTGATTTATTATTTCCATAGAATAAAAACACATTATTAAACCTAGTGATGAGAACTTCAAAAGTGTATTGATTCTCTTCACCCAAAAATAAATTAGTCTCCTAGTCTTCCAAACATGCCACCATTAAAGAGTACACCAAATTATATCCACCAAAAAGGGGACATGTATTATCTTTGAAATCAATGTGCTACCCATCATACAGATAGGGGTAGAGCTATTTGGTAAAATAATCAAGAATTTTCAAGGCCCTCACATCAACCTTCATAGTAGCAGTCACATGATTACCTAAGATGGAAGAACAACCTCCCCTATGACTAGATCAACCCTGTAGATCAAAGGATGTATGTGACTTGATGTCACAAATTTGTTGCATTAAATTTTTTACGAAGAGCCCCCATGACCTCCTCCTTCTAGTGTGCCTAATTAATCCTTAGATCTTGTACTCTAAGAAGACCTAGTAAAAATATCATATAAAGTATATGATACCATGATTAGAGCCTATGACCTATCATATGTTATCTAGATGATGTTTTTTGAGATATATCACAACATTTGTGAGTAAATAATTAATTCATATCATATTTTTCACATTTTCATATGAGTGGATTTAATTTCTATTATCATTTTTAGCATATGTGATGCTTTTTGTATATATCTTGCTTATATCATGTTCATTTGAAATTTTAACACTTCAATTTTTTAACATTGTATGTATTGATTCCATGATTTTACAACCATAACTCATTCAGCCTTTGTTTCACTTGTGAATCATAGGTATCAATTTCATGTTCTTTATATCATAATTTCACCATTTTTCAATTTTCCTTAGTATCATTATGATTCTTTATATTATTTTTATTCTCCTATTATTTTGGGATGACTTATCATATCAGTTCTTGTGTTAGATCCCATGTAGGTTAGTATAAATTCTCTAATGACATAAATATCACATTTCATAACATAGCCTTGTCATTTAAAAAGAACTATTCTCCCTTCTTGTGGTTATAGATACAAGCTTATTCATCATTATATCACCCTTTTTACATGGATGGATACTTCACGATCCCCATTTGTCCCCCTTCTTATCACTTGAGGTACACATAGGTTGGTTTTAAGATTACTCACTTCTATGTGGGGCAAGTCTAGGAGAATATTATGTACTAGAGTTTTTAGATTCTCCTCTCTAGTAGCCAAGCGTAAGATCTCTTTTGTTAGTTATAATATCCCCCATGTTTGGTGTTTACAAATAAGTATGGAGGAGGAATTAAAGAAGACAAAATCTAAAGCAATAATAAAAATACAACATTAAAATTTAGATCCCATAAAAAATATGATTTTTATTTAGCACACCTCTTATTATAGTCAAAGCTAAAACTCTATAGTTAGCCTTATGATAAATCCAATGTCCATTGGGGTGCAGTAGGCTGGGATTGGTTTAGGAGGTATTATATAATTTTATCATTACATATTCCTACATTTATAGTGCCACATATCTTCTCACACAAGTAACCAATCTTCACAATAGGGTGATAACTTCATAAGGTGTCCTAATAAGTATGGAACATGTTATGGGAATGTAGGATCCTATTACTATTCATGCATACAAACTTCATGGGATGATATATATACTTCACTTGTTAGCCCAAGTTTGTGATTATTAGGTGGAGTTTCCTAGGTCCTTGATGTTGAAATCTCTTAGCCTTACCCAAATTTTTAGAGTGTGGCACCTTGAATCCATAATCACATCATATTCTTCCTAATATCCCCTTGATGGATATCACATCATATCTCATTTAATTTTAGAGTTGATTTTTGGTCATCATTTATGATGCCACTTATCTTTTAAATTTGTGAGTTGTATTATAAAAACTTGGGTAATGTAACCAAATATTCCTTACAAAAACCTATCATATTATACCACACCATCTTATTCATTATAGTCATGTCATTAGATGGTTGTGTTTTCCTACATCATGTTTTAAAATAAACACTGATTTCAAATTTTCACTCATTAGAGTCTTTTGCTTATTTTTCCATCTTATTCTTTTTTAATTTTTGTGGACTTCACTTTTTTTATGTATGAAAATATTTAAAATCATTCATGTTTTATTTTTGTTTGACTTAAGTTTACTTGACTTGTCTTACATTTTGAATGAAATTTATATAATCATTAGTGTTTGATTTAAGCTAAATTTACTTGTCTTACATAGGATAATATTATTTTTATGCATATCCTTGTTTGATTATCTTTAGTATTTTCTTACACTAGATATTTTATTTCTACTTACATTTTTCTACATATATTTTTAATAGTGTGTTTTACATTTATTTTTATCATTTGTACATGTTTTGTTTGTTGAATTTTTTATCTACTTAAGATGTCTTTTTAGTTTTTTTTAATCTTTTACCATGAATTTTCTCACAATGACTTGAAAAGACTAAAACATACATCATAATACATAACATTTTCCCATAGCATGATATTAAGTATAAATGTGTACTATAAATAAAATAAACTCATTCATCATGGCAACACAATTACATAACCATAATGAGTCACAACAAGATACACACACACACACACAAATGGATCAGTTTACTACATAAATATATCCTGATACATCCTATATATATCGAAATGACTAAAATTGAATAAATAGTAGGTTATAGGACTATTGTCCACATTGACCCCACTTAAGATGGAGGTTTCATGCTCACCATGGAGGATCTATATCGTGTATCCTATAGATTCCATTGTGTTGTCTACATCCATGTTATAAGCCCTAGACTTATCCTTATAATCAAACCACATTTATTTATAGCCTACTACCCATCCATTTATATCCATGTTGGTAACTCTCTTTGTGGCTATCTCTCTACTTATCACTACCTCACCCCTCCCATCCCTTCTATAACCATCATCTAAGTAATAACCTACTCTCATTGATGGAGATCCATAACAACCTCTCCTACCAAACATAACCAATTGATGTGTGCTTTTAATACCAATATCATGAGATCTAAAATCATTTTTTCCACCCATCTATAGTACCCATATATTACATCCATGTGATTTGATCTCATTGTATAGTCTCTAGTGCTTCCACATGTAGGATCACTCTAAAAACATGGTCTTGAGCCCACCTCCTCACTCATGGGAGGTAATCATCTATCATATGAGGTAGTATCGAAGGTCTATACATCAAAAAACTTTCATAAATACAACAAGAAAATGGTATGATAGGTCTCATCGTATGTTGTCCCATACTTAATATGTTGTAAAAATAATTCACTAGTTTAACCCATATAACCAATATGATGTCAAAAAAAACACCTTGCTCTAGCATCGAGTGACATAAATATGATATATATAAAAATGACCCCATTAAACTTATGACACAACACAAATGTGGTCATAATTTTGATCAGTGCCTTATAGATATTTGTAATACCAAACACATAAACCTTAAAATAATCATACAATGAGCTTACACCCACTGTACCTATATGATATAATATCCCATAGGGATAACTCTTGTCTCTTATCTCACATGTATAGTGTGTCACACAGCATTGGCATGCTTATAATCATTATCATGATGATTTTACATACATCTTATATGGTGAAATCCACCTTAATGGTATCCCATCCACCACACAAATAAATTTATCTATGAGTTTATCCCATCACCTAAAAAATGGTGATCAAATATGAGCTGAGTGACACTCATCATAAATGCATGATTCCACCCAAGCCTAATGTGACTAATTATGCTTGATCAACCACTAAAATTCTCTCTAAAATATATGTCATCCAACTCACATCGGTGTACCACCATAGTCTCCATCCTATATGGTGATATCCACCTTAATGGTATCCCCTCCACCACCTAAATAAATTTATCTATGAGTTTATCCCATCACCCAAATAATGGTGATCAGATATGAGCTGAGTGACACTCATCACAAATGCATGATGCCACCCAAGCCTAATGTGACTAATTATGCTTGATCGACCACTAAAAATCTCTCTAAAATATATGAAAAATTACCCCATCAAAATTATGACATAACACACACGTGGTCATAAGTTTGATTAGTGCCTTATAGATATTTAGAATACCAAACACATACACCTTAAAATAATCATAAAATGAGCTTACACCCACTATACCTATATGATCTAATATCCCATAAGGATAACTCTTGTCTCTTATCTGGCATGTCTAGTGTGTTACACACCATTGATATGATTATAATCATTATCATGATTATTGCATGTACATCCTATATGATGATATCCAACTTAATGTTATCCCCTCCACCACCCAAATAAATTTATCTATGAGTTTATCCCATCACCCAAAAAATGGTGATCAAATATGAGCTGAGTGACACTCATCACAAATGCATGATGCCACCCAAGCCTAATGTGACTAGTTATGCTTGATCGACCACTAAAAGTCCTTCTAAAATATATGTCATCCAACTCACATCAGTGTACCACCATACTCTCCATCACCTTTGAAAAACATCAAACAATAAAGCATAATCAATTTTTGTTCCAAAAATCTAAAATAAATGCTAAAAGTCAATCTAAAATAGAAAAATTAATATTTTTCTCATTTTCTTACTAAATCATCTAGGTACAAACAGTATAAACCATGCTTATTTTTATACTACACTGGCCATACACTATGGTATTGGCCAAGGAAAATTTTATACTGCACTGGCTATACCATATGGTATCAACCAACATATCATTTTATTGTATTAGCCATACCATATGGTATCAACCAACATATCATTTTATTGTATTAGCCATACCATATGGTATCAACCAACATATCATTTTATTGTATTAGCCATACCATATGGTATTGACTACTTTTTTATCCTAATGCATCGAACATAACCCATAATATTAATCCATGATAATCCTTTCTATTGCATCAACCATTTGTTAAACTACACAAACCATGCTTATCTCCTAATACTACTAGCCATACACTACAATATTGGCCATTTGACTAATTACCTACTGCATTGACAATACCATATAGTATTAGCTATAACTTCATCTAACTACATTTTACATACCCTACTTTATTAGATAAAAAGGTTTTCATCTCACCTGAAATACCCTTTGTCTTAATTTTTACTTTTCATCAACTACCCATCCCCCATCCTATTTTTAACTTTATTTTGATGTTTATGGGTAAAATTTTTTTACATGGATTTTTCCTAATGCTTAGATTTTCTAATCTAATTTATTTTATTCAAAAATGACAAAATAAACAATAAATGTAAAACATACATGTACCATTCTGGCCACAACTATGATACTTCCCCTAACATGTCTACCTTCTCAATCACAACCATGATATTTCAAGGTGCTAAATTTGGATACATGAAACTTTGAGTTTTCCAAAAATAGAAAATGTACAAATGAATATTTTCTTCCTATTTATAGTAAAAATTTCAAATTTTGCATCCTTTAGTTATTTACCATGATATTCCATGTTTTACCCATATATTTATTTCTATAGGTCCTTATCACGAAGTAAAAGAATCTTTATAATCCTATTAAGATAAAGAATTTTCAGGTTCTAATAGACTATTTTTGTAAACAATGGAATTTTACCTTATTTTTTAGGTTTGCCTTTCATTATTATTATTGGGTGCCTTCCATCACATATGACATACACAACATTAACTATAATCAACAATTTAAGTGAAGGTACATATTTTAATTTGATTTAATTTTAGTCATTTTAGAATCTCTTTTTAGTTATTCTATTTAGTGTGTTGATATGTTTCTTTCCCAAAACACCTTCTTACATTACACTATTATGACACGTGATGAGCTTTAGGTGGTGCATATTTATACACATAATATTTTTCACCTTACCATTTATTAATGATTTCTCTTGAAACATTTTTTCAATACATCAATCTCTATTAGTACATGCCTTAAAGAGTGCATTGAAAATGGGGTGGGAAAGACTCGTGGTGCTTTACAAGAGATCTTTCTATTTTATCTTTATTACACCATTACTACTATCATTATAATCTTCTCTAAGTGTCAACCCATCTATATTTCATGTTTGACTATTATCCATATTTGCTAGCTTCCCTATATCCTATGGTATCAGCCTAATTAATATCATCTCTTTTGTGCCTTCACCCTTCCTGTACTGTATCTGCCAAGTCAATACATTTCTAATCTTATCTTTTGATAATTGTATTATATCATCATGGCTAATACCATTATATATCAAATGACATATTTAAATTATATCCTCCTGGATGATACCATCAGCTTAGATTCTAGGGTTTGTTTTAGGTATTGAATAAGTATATATATATATATATATATATATATATATATATATATATATATATATATATATATATATATATATATATTAATATTAATATATATATGGGTCATATTTCATTCATATCATATAAAATATCACTTATTTTATCTATTTTCATACATGCTTCCACCCTAAATACCATTTGGGAGAGTTATTAGAGTAGAACCTTATCTTGAAGATTCTTATCTTGTGGTGTCATTAAAGCTCAATATGCAGATTCATTGAGAATTTTGAGAAAGAGGATATGCATATTCTTATCTTGAAGAGTCTTAGTATATTGAGAGAAAGAGGATAGTTGTAGATCATCATAGCCCATGCACATATGAGGCACATAAATTTTGATTATATGATAGTAAATATGATATAAAATAACACCATAAAGCATTTCTCTCAATATGTTTGGATTATGCATCCAAAAAAAATGTTAACCAAGTTGTTCCTAAGAAGCCTCAAGGACTATGCCTTGTGATGATTATATTAAATTCCATTTTAATTGGTTCATGTCTTAAATAATTTAAAACATTAGTTATTAACACACTTTTCTATGAAAATTAGTGAGAGCTTATCCTATGCTAAAATTGTAAAACTTAAGCAAGGACCCAATAAGCCTATTAGTGACTATGTATTGTGTGTGTTATAAAAACATGTTTACTAAGATAAAAAAAATTCTATGGATGATAATTATCTATAGTATATATTTTTAAAATCCCACTTAATCCACTACATGAGTCCATTATGTTCAAGCATTTGCAATCTTTTGATAAATTTTCCACATAGTCAAAGACTACAAAATTAAGCCCATTGCCATGAATAAGTTAAAATATTCATTCAATACTAAAACATCTATTGGTGAAAATTTTCAAAAAGAGACCATGCTAAAAATCTAAATGAAATGATAATAATAATGGTTGATGTGGAGTCATAACCTACCAATCAATTTATGTTCTCAAATCCTCAAATAAGGCATTTTACATGATTATTTGATCCTCCTCATAAGTTACAACAAAGGTTGTTGGAATGTGATCACATATTTATCCACCTCTACAAAAATAGGTTGATATGAATATGTCACCATCTAAGGGACTCAATAGAAATGCATATTGTGATTATCATAAATATGTGGGACATTAAAAATAGACACTTTGGGTTAAGGCGTAATATAAAAGATTTAATCAATAATAACATTATCTAGCTCAATTATAATAATGAATGATTTAGGGGAAAAATATAATGGGAATTTCAAATTGGAAAAAAAATCTGATCCCTTACCAAATCACATAAAAAAAGAGACCAAGATTAATTATAAGGTGCATTTTATTTAAAAAGCATGTACTCCTCCAAATTCCTACATTTCTAATATTAATGAAGAGTAACATTTTTTTATGGTATAATTAAGGGTACATAGGTGTAAACATACTATTATATTCAATGAGAACAATGATTTTTATGATGATAGTATTAATGCACCATTTGTTGTGTGTGCCTACATTGACTAGTTTTTTTTACATAGTGTCATGGTTGATAATGGTTCAAGTGAAAAATTTTGCACTATGAAACTACTTATAAGTCTTGGTTACACTCATTATAATTTGAATGTGAAAACAAATACAATGAAAGGATTTGATGGAAGGAGACATAATCCTCTAAGGACCATTGTACTACCAATTATGGTAGGACCTGTAGTGCTTGATACTATCTTTTTAGTTCTACATAACATGGGGGAATTTAGCATGCTATTAGGACAACCATTGATACAAAAAATTCATGTAGTACCATCCTAAGTAAAAATATGTGTCAAGAATATCTATAGCAATTGAGTGGTTACAATTTCAAGAATTTTATGAGTATCTTATTTAGCTAGAGATATTTCTATGACATATATTGTAAAACTTGTAGTATGACATATATAAATTAATTCTATATAGATATTACTGAGATAGGTAATTAATTTCCCTTAAATACCATTGCTTTAGTGTCCATTACATAAAAGGTTTACTCAGGTTGCTCAATAAACATTACCTACTCTACCACATCCCAAGTTAGTTATCAAGCTAATCCTCATGTTACATAATGAATACAATATTATACCCCTCAAGTAGATAATAATTCATAGGATACCATGATTTTTAGATATACACACAATACACAAGATAATAATGGATATGATGATATATTGCAACACATGATCACTTCTCAAATTTAGATTTATAAACATATGTTACTACATGCCCATAGTGGGTGACATTTAATTCATTGTATCCAAGTCACATGAACACACATCCCATTGATTGGATCATTGGTTAGTAGTAAAATAATTAAAAACACACAAAAAAATAAAAAACATAAAAAAAAATCAAACTATTAAAAAAAAAGACCTCCACATGTTCATTGTGTGTGTGTGTGTGTGTGTGTGTGTGTGTATGTTCATGTGTTCATGCATGTGTGCATGTTATTTATCATTAAATGGTAGATGACATATCCATTTTTATATGCATGTATTTTAAAATATAAATGAGTGAGGTGTAGGACATCATGTTATATATGATAAATGGACACACATATATGAGATATTCCTAACCCAAAGCCTACCCTTTCCACATTGGTGGAAATCATACACTGGGGGCATCTTTGTACACATTATTTAGGTTCTTTTTTTTATTACCATTTCATTGATCATATTGGACTACATATATTTCTTACACATTACTTACTCTTGCATTTACATTTTTGGTTTCTCTTCTCTATGGATATGGTTATTTAATACATGTGATGATGAGATAGATTGATTATGTAGAATAACATTGCTTGTTCTTTGCATCTTTTTGTTGTTGCCTATTAAATATTATGATTCTTGATTATGTATTACATTATGTGACATTACTTGGCAATTCTTAACATTTTATGACTATTTTGTGTTATATTGAATGAATATTGATTGCATGTTCATCTTTACGTTTTGTGTGGATCATGATCATGTCATCATCTAAATATCTATGTATAGTTACATGATTGTTGATTTTGTGGAATTTTGATTCATATCACACATTTTTATATTGTGTGTGATGTCATGATTCATATAATGTATATTTTGATTGATTTTATTTGCATTACTAATGACTAGGTACTTATATCTATTATGATTATGACTATGATGACTATTACTACATGCCTCATTAACATATCTACTAGAAAAAACACTTGCATGCCTTGTATATTATTGGGATCAACACACCTCATTCTCATATTTCAAATGTGACCCTCTTGGTTAACCATGATTACTTCCTTCTTCTAGTCTTGATCTATGGCTTGGACTTTGATGTGAGCTTGAGCTTGCTTAAACCTATATGGTTTAGACACTTTAGATCATGCATTCTAAAGTGCCTATAAAATCCCCCTTTAGGTAAAATATGAATGAGACTCATGCACTTGTTTAAAATTTTTGAATCCCTTTAAAATCTCACCTTAGAAAAATGACCAATATTTTATAACATCTTGCTTTAGAACTTAGCCTATTTTTGATATTGATAGCTCTTTTATGAGTTTCATGGCTTATGATATGAGTTTGCAATCTTCAAAAATTTTAATAGGGTTAAGTTTGTAGGTATGATGTGTCCCTTCAAATGTTTTATTTTTTTGGCTCTATCATTTTAAAATAAAATGAAAAATATGTGCTTTCATTTCTATACTTAGTCAAATTTCCTTAGTTTAGCTAACTTCTTCATTCTTTTTTTTCCTTGCCTTTCCTGTACCTTTTCCACAAGTTTGATTTATTATTTTCAAAAAGTGGTGAAGTATTTTAAAGTCCTAGGGGCTCGAGAAGGCACCACATGGCACCCTCTTAGGATCTTGGAACCATTAGAGCATTAACCTAGTGGCTAAAGGCCCATAAACTTGAGGCCCCAAGAAGGTGCCTTGTGGCACCCATTTGGGTTCCTAAGAGCTTGGAATCATTATAGCATTAAGAAGAAAGATAATTGTCTTATGGTCCTGAGGTCCTGTGAGGATGACAAGTGACATATTCTTGGATTCCTAGGAGCTCAAGATCCTTAAACCATTAGCACAAAACGAGTAAATCCCTAGGGTGATGGCAGGCTACTAGGTGGCAAAGTTGATTTCATAAGACTAATATTCCTAATATTTCAACTATGTTTCTTTTACCTTGGTTGATTTTGTTATAGTTATTTGAACTAACCTTGGACTCATATTTTTCTCAAGTGTTTCAAAATTAGGTGCATAGGTAGACATATCCCAAAGCTTCAATTTTTATTCATTAAAACACTTAGCCATTTTATTTTTGAAAATTTACAAGTCTAGAGTCCTAAGGTCATGCCACATGGCATAATCCTAAGGGCTAGGTGAGCTGAGAGGTAGTCAATAGAATTAATGGATATGGGATCTCAAGTCACTATGATGGTGCCACATGGAATCATATCAGTGACCTAAGAACCTAGAGATTGAGATATATGTTAATAGATTTAGGCCTTTAGCTCACTAGGATGATACCATGTGGCATCATCTCAGTGACCTGAGAGCCCAAAGGTTGAATATGTGCTAATGGATCCATGCCTCTAGGTTACTGAGATGACACCATATGGTACCATATCAATGACTTGAAGGCTTGAATTATTAAGTAAACTGCTAAAAGCTTTGAGTCCCTGAGTTGTCAGGATCATGCCAAGTGACATGATCCCACTCGCCCAGGACCCCAGGGATAATGCTTTGTAAACCTAAAGATAAATAAGTAGAGAAGTGGACTTTGGAACCCAAACAGAGACCAAATTATTAAGAAAGGTATGAAAATCTATGAATGAGTGCCAGGTGAAATGAAGAGTAATCAAAAGACATGTGGAACCCTCTGAATGTAGGCCTACATTTCATAGCCTATCAAAACATCAAAATAACCCAAGTTTAATAAAATGATGGGATGATCAGTTGAGTTGGATTTTGATAATTTTTATTGGTCAAATAAGGACTTGTGGAGCAATTTGGTCTCTTATGATATAAATATTCACCTTAGAGAGCTAAATGAAAATCATTCAATATACTTAGCCCAAAAGGAAGAAGTGGAGGATATTTTCACTTAGATAAGTGTTATGACCTTGGAAAAAAGAAAAATGGAGTTTGAATTTCCTTTGAACATGAGGGAAATGTTCTAATGTATTGCAATTTCAACAACCTAGAGTGACAATCATGAATGAAAATGGGATCCTTTCGTTACTTGGAGATAAGTCCCATTTTATTTCTATATAAGACAATTTGCATTCTTATTTTAGGGGAGATATTATACACCAAAATATTTAGAAACTATGATAGGCTCAATCCTCTCTTTTCTCAATTTGTTTTGTATTATGATTATCTACCTGAAGGACATATCCAAATATTATTATAATGACATTGAAATAGATACTAGTTCAATTCAAAATTCATGTTGTTCTTTTAATGCTCTTAATTTCTTGATGAAATAAAATTTGTTAATGTTAAGAATAAATTTTAATATCTATTCACTAATGAATATGCAATTAGATTGTGCAATAGCTAGTCTAATTGATTATGAATTTCTATTATGTTTAGTTTGAAGCTGTGTCAAGCCATTGTGTGTGGTAGTTGAAAGTAACCTTCCATGTAATTTGATTTAATAGAAGTTCAGGATAATATGTTCAATTAATTCCTTATAAAATTTACCATTTAACTACTTTATTTTGTGCTACATCTATACCTAGTAAATAATGGCATAATTGTGATCAAGCATGCTTTTAATTTATAGCAATAACAATCTTGTTTTCACCAAGAAACCACTCCCTTTCCTACCTTACTCTTCCCCTCTCTTTTTTATATTTTTTATGATAATATCCTTCCCATTTTATTATAGTGTATTTCCAATGTGAATAAAGTATAATTAATTAATAAAATATTAGTAATAATCCATAAGTAATTCAGAGTGGTTTGAAATTTTGGTGGTTAATAGTCATTAGTAACCTAGTTAAATGATTAGAAAGTTCTTGACCCTTGGATTCAACCAACTAAATCCTTAAAATGAGGGAATAATTATGTCCTATGTGTTATTATCTCATTTTATCCTCCCAAATCAACTAATCTAATAGTTACTCTTGGGTGTGTCACAAACTCATACCAACAACAACTGTCACTAGAAGGAAGACCTGAACCTATGTCTAGTTTGAAATTTTAGATATTCTATGTTTCACTAATTTATTGTCTACTATCATTTTTAGGTCCTCTATATCTTTTAATTTATTTATTTTAAATTACTTATTATAATTTATTTATAATCCATATTTGATATCTTGAATAACCTAGAGCATATAAAGTGAATTACTAGATCCCAAGTGATAAGAGGTAGAATAAATATGTTCCCATTGCAAATATTTAAGAGAGAACTAACTAATAGATGGAGACCTTTATCCACCCCTACTAGTTCCTCCTCACAATATACCCAAAATATATCCCCACCCATTGTTTCACCCATGGCTTGGTTAGTAGTGTCTATAATCCATGTCTGAAGAGATGTACATGATCTGTCTAGGAACCCTAAGAGGTACCTTCCAAGTTTCACCCTAAGTAGTAGGAAGACTATTTAAGAACATGCCACTTCCTACAAGACTTCCCTTAGTTTATTTAATTTTTATCATGAATATGTAGCCTACAAGCTATTCTCTTTCACCCTATTAGATGTAGTCTATGATTGGTTCCTTAACTTTCTAGAGGATTCAATTAGAAGTTATAATCAATTGAGTAACATGTTCTTAGCCCATTTTTGTCAAGTGGTATACCATAGTGTCCTCTATCAATAGTTTTCTTGCATGATACGGGATAATGATGAACCTATACTAATTTTAATGCCCATTTTCAAAAAATGTATAGTAGGGTGAAAACCAAGTATAGGCCAGATGACCAGCTAGCATTGAAAATGTTTAAAAATACTTTAGACCCATGGATAGCCATGTTTCTAAGGAGAGACATAACTATTATTAATTTTCCCTTTGCCTATGTAAAGATGATAAAAGTGGACAATAAACTCAATCCTAAGGATAAATGTTGGCCTCTATTCCTAACATCCTCCCAAACATGATAGCATTAAATCTAATCCCACCTATAAATCAGAATATGCCATTGTTATAGCCTCTTCCTATCATGAATAAAATTAATCTACTCCATGTTACTCCAAATAATAATTTGGGATTCTTAAATCCCATTGGTAACAAGTCCATGTCATGATCTTATAACCAATTTTTGGTCCCAATTGTGACTAATAACATGTAGACTTCCAATCAATAATACACCAATACCAAATTGAATGTAATTTAGAGGATGGTCTATAGGATAAACAATAATTTACTTAGTTTATAAAAGTGAGTAACTCAAGTGGTGGAATATCTACCCTAAATTTCACTTACCATCATAATTATTGACCTAATAATAAGGCAAGCAAACTAAGCCTCTGTCTAGTAGAATGCCTATAATCAACATTATAGAGATACCCTACCCAACTGGTGTCATGTGCATAACACTACTCAATATGGGGAAATTTAATATGCCAATTTTTACAATGCATTTTTATTCTTACAAAAGGAGGTCGATGAATATAAAGTTGTGCCAACTAACCAAAATACCACAAGCCACCCTAAATTTCCTAGTTTATCCAAGTTACTTGATAAAGCCATGGTTCTAGAGACCCTAGAATTTCCTAGTGAGGAAGACAATGAACTTGAGATAAATATCAATGATTTTTAGGCTATTTAATAGTTTTTGAGGGGAAGTTATACCCTTAGGAATAGGGTACACCAACCCTTTGAAACCTCATGCCACCTAATAACATCACTACTCATCCTGACCTAAAAGATACAAATGATCCACCTCCACTAAATTTAGGGGATAGTTATACCACTACTAGTAATACAAGTTACAACATAGTGGAAGATATGAAAAAGACAAAATCCAATATAATCCTCCATTAATTAGCACAAATTACTGAATAGAGGGATTTATTCCTTAAATCTCTTATAGATAAGGGCACTCAACACAAAAAGAAGGCTAGGCCAATATGAATATGGTAATACATAAGTCCAAGACCAAGTTTCCACCCTTATTCCTAATAATCTAAATCTTTGGCAAGAATTTGTATAATTATATGGTTGATTTAGGCACATCGGTGAATGTCATGCCTATTAGAATTTACAAGAAGCTAGGACTGGTCCCTATAAAATTAGATAAGGTAGTAGTCTAATTAGATAAATCTAAGGTCAAGGTTGTAGGGGAATTATTGAATTTTCATATGTAATTATAGGTTAAGCTAAGGATTCAAAAATTCATAAACATACAAGTGGTTTAAATCTAGAGGGATTTGGCATGCTTCTAAGTAGATATTGGTCCAAATCTCTTAATGGTTATATGATAATGTAGTTCTCTAATATATGGCTACCATGGAGAGGAGTGGAAAATTAGATAAGGATTAATAGAGAGGCCATACATGTAGCTAATGGTTATAGAATATAATGTAATCAATAAATATGTCAATTTTACATCCACATATTTAGGTGTCTACACCCTAACCACCAAACCAATAAAGACGAAACAACTTGATCAAGAATAGGATTTAGGTATGTGGTCTTTGTATTTTGATGAAACACAATCTAAATAAGGATCAAGATTAGGTATTTTACTTATTGATTCCTATGGTAAGAAATATGTATCTATATATAAATTTCAATTCCATTGTACTAACAACATAATAAAATATGAGTCAGTAATCTTGGGATTGTTATTTGAATCTAGGTACAATATTCATCAATTAAATATATATATTGATTTTAAATTAGTCATAAATCAAGTGGTTAATGAGGATGAGAGGATTGATCTAAATGAAGAACACTATGATTTTGATGGAGTGATAAACCCTAGGGAAAATCAAATTCCAAAGGAAATGATATCATTGAGAAGATTATTTGACATAGAGAGACTTGTAGTTAAGCCTTAAATAGTTGTTTTCCTGATCAAACATCATTAGATATCATCATGGGGATACCTAATCAACCTTAGAACATCACTATAGGTTCTAAGTGTAGAAATGAAAAAAATCAATATTTATAAAGGATGTTGATCTATTACTAAAACACCATTGCTTTGGCTTACTATGACCTAAAAGTGTTTAATCTAGTGTCATGATGCATAATATCCAATTGAAATCTAATAAGAATCCATTTAGGTAGAACCAAAGGCAAGTCAATCTTGTTCTTAAGTTTATTATCATAATAAAATTTTAGAATTTATTTCCAATTAGTATAATCTTCCTTGTAAGACATTTAACTTGGATAGCCAACTTATTGCCAATTAGGAAGAAAAAGGAGATATTTGTCTCTATGTTAATTCAAGAATTTAAAACTAGACTAAAACAAAGATAAGTATCCTCTATCATCGCTAGATGAGTTCATTTAAAGGGTTAGTGGGTTTCAGATGATGTCCTTTCTATATGGATTCTCTGGCTACAATCAAGTTTTAGTTGGTAAGGAAGACTAATTTAAGACAACATTTACTATAAAGTTGGGCATGTTTGATTATAAGAAAATTTCCTTTGATCTAATAAATGTTGGTTCCACTTTCAAGAGAGCCATGGATATAGTGTTCAAAGGTTTTATTGGCAAGTGCATTATTTTTTATATTGATAATGGATTTTGATCAAAGCATGGACTAGTTTGGGACACAATCAGGGGCCTAGATCCCCATGTAATTTATTAACCACCTCAATATTGTATATAATGGAAAGTGAAGCTAATCAAAAAATCAATCCTAGCTTGGAGAAGATAAATCACTTACCCTTTTACTTGTTGGTACTTCTAGATAATCAGGGTCATGACCAAGATGGATCTACTAGACCTAAACAAGGGGTCCCTTTCTACAGAGAGGGCTCCAAAGCCTCTCATTAAGAAACACCATGAGATAACCCTAAATAGGTCCTATGTTTTCTTATTTAAAATGTAAATGACAAAGTAAAGTAAAATCTAACCTAGTGCTCACCAAAGCTTATGGCACAAAATAGGGGTAATAAACATAAAATTAAACATGCATATAAGATCTTTACTCAAGTCAATATAGAGGAAATCCTAATACATGGAGAGAGAATAATATAAGCTAAAAATGAAAATCTATCTACTTTAACAGGGAGGAGTAAGAGTTAGGAATACTTACCTATGAAGACAAACCTATTGAGCCTTAATCTTTCCCTTGGCCAAGGTTATTTTTAAGAGGTTATTATGGTATGTAAGGATAACAAAGATAGGTCAACTCTAGGATACATGACTTATTATATGCATCCAAAAGACTTATCCACAATAAAATATTTGTATCTCTGAGTGTATTATTAAAAGCCTAAGCAATGATCCTCAATTAGAATGGTGGATAAGCAGATGCACAAATAATGACTTATTTATTCATATCTCTTTAAGAAATGGTAGAAAATATGTGTATATATAGATGGATGTAACCCAAAACACTTTCAAAATTTTAGCCAATAGAGTCATCCCAATACCCTATATTTTTAAATAATAAAAGTAAGTTAGGTCCCAGATTGGGTTAGCTGAGGCTAACCTAGACCAATAACATGCTAATATATTTTAAGTCCAGGGTCGACTCAAGATGACTTTATTTGGTAAATGTCAAAAAGTTATTTTGGCTTAAGTAGGGGCTAAAAATAGGTAGTATAAATATAAAACAAACATTTAAGTATAAGTTAATTTATATTTCATATTTATACTTTTAGGATGTTTGAGAGTGGTTTTAGACCTCTAGGAACTATAATGCAAATTCTATATTTTGGAGGGTCCTATTGGATTTCAGACTTGGCCATATTTCAAAATTCTACAATTTAAAGGAGGTATCACATGCGGTAAATGGATAGACACTATAAGTAAGTTATATAAATGGTAAGAGTGATATAAAGCCACAATAATCTTGTGAAGTACCAATATTCTAGACACCCCTTTCCTATTGCACCCTTTAAGGCGTGAACTCAGAGAGATTGAAATTTGATAGGTTCTTATAAGAGAGAAAGTGTTAGTAAGTGGTAAAGTTAATGAAAATATTGTGTGTAGAAAAATACCACCTGCATACCAAATATTACTAGATGTATACCAATTATTTCAAATAATGGCTACCATGGCCTTGATAACAACTAATGGCCATTAATGACCCTGAGAATACAACCAACATCCACAACTAGCCTCACATGCCTTTCCATATATTTAAACCTAGGTGGGGATTGAAAAAACTAAACTAGTTAATCAAATCACCGACATCTCATTGGTTTGGTAAGTGCATTATTGTGTATATAGACAACTTAGTAGTTTTTTAAAAATGCATATTAGACCATTTAAGACAATTGTAGAAGATCTTTGAACATTGTCATAAGTTTTATTTAACTCAATCCAAAGAAATGAATTTTATATGAAACTAAAGGTAAACTCCTTGGTAACGTAATTATGAAATAAGGTATGTAAATTGATCCTGATAAAGTTGATTTCATTTATAAAATTCAATTACCAAATAGTAATTATGAAAGAAGGTATGTCAATTGACCCTGATAAAATTGAAATCCTTTTTTGGTAAGATCAATTTCATATGAAAATTTATTTTAGGTTTTGTTAAGATAAGTAAATCTTTAAATTCCATGTTAAAATAGGGATCCAAAGTCAAGTGGATGCCTACCTCAAGAAGGCCTTTCAATAAATCAAGGATTCCATAACATAGGCACCTATTTTGGTTAGCCTAGATTACACAAAATACTTCTACATGTATTCATTCACATTTTATCATACCAATGTGGTAATCCCTACTTATAAACTAGAAGATAAATAATATCCTATAGCTTTCATGAGCACCAACTTGAAGGAAGCTAAAATAAAATACCCTGTGTTGGGCAAGTAAGCATATGCACTGGTAAAGGCAAATAAAATCAGACATTATGTCCTAAGGAATAAAGTTTATGATATGTTTCTAGATCTTATTATGAAAATGATATTGGGGTGAAATGAAATTGGATAAAGAAGGGGATGTTGGGTCTCAAAACTTTAAGAATATGAGATTGAAGTTAAGCCTGTGAAACCGGTTAGAGGTCAAGGTCTATCACAATTAATCTCTAAGATTGACCTTATTATTATTATCCAATTGAATAAGTTTGAACTGAAGCATAGTACATGGTATGAATCTATTATTCATTAATTATTGTATAGATTCCCACCTACTGGCTTGGGTAGGACATAGAAAAGAAAATTAATGTTTAAGGCTACCCACTACATGATAAATAAAGTTATCTTGTACTAAAGAAATTATGAAGGGATTTACTTAAGAAGATTAAGAGAAGAGGAAGCATTAGATGTTATGAATTATTTCCATGATAAGTTAGGCTAATAATACCCTTATAGCAGTGTGAAATTCCACAATATCTTGAGGGTTGGGTATTATTTCCAACATTGTTTAAAGATGCTCATGCTTGTGAGATCCTATCATCTCTGTCAAAATTTTGCAAAAAGGGAGACTCTTGCTACTATGTCCCTTCATCCAGTGATTGAGGAATACCCCTTTGATCAATGGGAACTAGACTTCATTGGAGTCATAAATCCAAACTCTTTAGTTGACCATAAATTTATTATTATAGTGATTGATTATTTCATAAGATGGGTTGAGGAAAATGACACCAAAAATAAAACTATTAAGGAGGTAATCAAATTCCTTAATCAACACATTATAAATAGATTTAACACCCCTATGGTAGTTGTTTGAAATAATGGGTTGACCTTTTAGTTAGTTGAGTTAATTGAGTGGGCATATCATAATGGAATTACATTAAAGTTCTCCTCAAACTATTACCCTTAGGGAAATGGTTTGGTTGATTCCACAAATAAGAAATTATTGAATGTCATTAGGAAATAAATATAAGAGAACCCACATATTTGGCATATTATACTCAAGTTTTTTTTGTGCATTGATTAGATAAGGCACAAGAAAATTCTCAAGAGCTCCCCTTTCATGGTTATTTATGGTATAAAACCAATTTTTCTAATGACACTCAAGAGACCCACATACCAGTTCATCATTGAATACATGGAGGCAAATTAAATGATTCAATCTAGGATGTTGGACCTGATCCATATGTATGATATAAGAAATGAAGCCTTACATAATTTTAGCAAGCATTGAGTGGTATTGAAAGATGGTTTGATAGAAAATATCAAGTGAAATATTTCTGTATTTCAAACTTCATTTTATTATGAGATAAGGCCCTTGAAAATAAAGTCCAACATTATAAGCTAAGTCCTCTTTAGATCAGTCCTTATCAAAGTGAAAATTTGATAGGACATAATACTTTCATATTGAAGGATCTATAGGGAAATGACCTACAGTAGCCAGTCAAAAGATAGTTTCTAAAGCATTACTTCTTAGTTATCTGAGCAAAAATCATTTTGGAATAAGCTAGGATGTTTTTTTTCATGTATATAATATATAGTGTTTCATGATTTCTTAGATTAGGTTTACTTTATGTTCATTTATTTGCTTGGCTTTTCTGATTTTCTGGTTTCCTTTCCCCCAACTTGTGTGAGTTAACTTGTTTTTTTGAGTTGTTGGTATCTTTTTGGTGTATCCTCCAAAAGAATTATTGAGGATAATTAATTACTAATTTTAGAGGAATTAATTATGTTGGAAGTGTTATCTTGGATTTGTTACTCTATATTTTCCCTTAATGACCATTGATTACAATTTGGTCCAGAAAATAAATCCTACTCGTAACCAGTGTTGCATTAAAACTAGGTTTGAAATGAGGTAGAAAATAGAGCAAAAGTATTGAAATTGAGGTGTTCTTGGTTTGTTTCAGGTTTATCACTTCACATGGTGAGTAAAAGCATAATAATTATTTATATTTCAGAAGCTAGATAGTAAGTAGTCACTCTTGAACAACTCCATAAATGGGAAACAATTTTGTTTTACATTTTAGAATTCTTAAGGCTAGTGATTTGAAAAAAATATGTGAATTTTAGAAATGTTTAATTTTTTGGTTAAAACCATCAAAGTACACCTAATTTCATATCTAAAGAAAATGCAAAAAAAGAACTAATTTAAGTCTATCTTAACGAATATGAATTTTTTGAGTTTATCATCACACCCATGGATTGGTACCCAACCCTCAATGGACTAAAAATTGAATTTTTATCAAAAGAAATAAATCATAAGGAAAATGAAAAAAATGCAAAACCTAAATTATTTCTTTGAAATTTTAATGTAGGAATTCTTCATCATAGGCTTTCTTACCTGATTGGAAATGAATCAAGGCCATGAGTGGGACTAGAGGTATCTCTATCGAGGATATAGATAGCTATATAGAAACAATGCAATACCCATGTCATTCCCCCCAAAGCTACATATTCAAATTGCCCCTCTCAAAAATTCTAATTATTTTAAGTAGGTTTAAATTTATTTATGTAAATGCAAAGGGATATCAAAGAACCAATAAATTTTACACATAATGATAGTCTAATGCTAAATTAGAACTTAGTATGTCACATGATAAAGCAGATTTTAGTGCCTTCATCTAGCTAATTTTATCTGACAAATTATTATAGTTTGTGCTTGTTGTCTAGGTGTAAGGAGTTACATTCTAGGTTTTGAATGTTGAAACAACATTCTCCCCATAGAGGTCACCATTTTTTGGGACCAACATGCCCCATTCATAGATTTCAAATGGGGACCCTCTTAGTTTAGAATGATTACTTCCTTATATTTCTCTTGATCCATGGTTGGCCTTTGATGTGAGCTTGAGCTTGTCTAAACCTATAGTGTTTAACCAATTTATATCATGCATTCTAAAGTGCCTCAAAATCCCCCTTTGGGTAAAATATGAATGAAACTCATGAAATTGGTGTAACCTTTTCAAACCCTTCAAAATATCACCTTAGAAAAATGACCAATCTTTTGTAACATATTGCTTTAAATTTTATCTTATTTTTGATACTGAGATCTCTCTTATGAGTTGCCCAGGTGATGATCTAAGTCTAAAATAGTTGGTCCTTTTAATGGGGTTGAGTTTGCAAGTCTAACATGACCCTTAAAATGTTTTATTTGATTGACTCTAGTATTTTACTAAAAAAATAAAAAAATCATACTTTAATTTCTATACTTAGTTGATTTTCTTTATTTTGGCTAAGTTCTTTATTATTTCATTTGCCTTTCCTTTCTTGTGCTTTTTTATAGGTTTGATTTCTTATTTTTAAAAAGTGGTTCTCTTTTAAAGTCTAGAGGCCTCAAAAAGGCATCATATGGTACCCTCTCAGGATCCTATAACTATTAGAGAATTAACCTAGAGGTTGAAGGCCCATATCCACAAGGCCCCAAGAAGGCACTATATGGCACCCTATTAGGGGCCCAAGAGCTCAGAATCATTAGAGAATTAATTAGAAAGCTAATTATCCCATGGTCCTAATGCCTTGTGAGGATGTCACATGGAATATTCTTGGAATATTAGGATCTTAGGAGCCATAAACCATTATCCTAAAATGAGTAAATCCCCAGGGCGATGGTAAGTTACTAGGTGGCGAAGTTAATTTCATAGGATTAATAGTCCTAACATTTCAATTGTGTTCCTTTTACTTGGTCAAATTTTTATCATTATTTGAACTAACCTTAGACTAATATTTTCCCCAAGTGTTTCAAACTTTGATTCATAGGTAGAGGTTCACAAAGCTTCAATTTTCATTCATCAAAACACATCCATTTTATTTTTTAAAATTCATTGGTCTTGGGTCCTAAGGTCATGCCATGTGGCACAATCCTGGGGACCTGATGACCCAAGAGGAAATAATCAATATTAATGGCTTTAGGATCTTAGGTCATCAAGATGGTGTCATGTGGCATCATCCTAATGACATAGAAACCTAGAGGCCAAGATAGACATTAATATTTATGGGCCTTCAGGTCAATGGGATGATGACATGTGGCATCATCTCAGTGACTCAAGAGCCCAAAGGTTGAAGATGTATGATAATAGCTCCCTATGAGTCATCAGGATGACATCAAGTGGTTTCATAATGATAAATCAAAGGCACAAAAGATTAATTACAATGCTAAAATCCCTAAGGCCCTAATTTGTTGATATCAAACCATGTGGTATGATCCTACTTACCTTAGACAAGGGGTCAAAGCTTTGAGATCCCAAAGCCATCTAAGCAAACAAGTGGACTCGTGAACCCAAAGGGAGGAAAATTAGGTAGGAAAGGTTTGGGAAACCACAAATGATCACCAAGTGGTATGAAGAGTGAGTGGAAGACACATGGATCCCTTTGAATGCATGATTAAATTTAATATCCTATTAAAATATCAAAATGGCCTAGGTTGAAGAAAATGATGGGATGATTAGTCAAGATGGATATTAAGGATTCTAGTTGGTCAAATAAGGATGCATGGAGTAAATTAGTCACTTTTGAGCCAAAATATTCACCCAAGAGAGTGGAACAAAAATCATTCAAAATACTTGGCCCTAAAGGAAGAGGTGGAGGATCTTTTTTGTTAGACAGGTATTCTAACCCTAGAGAATATTATTTCATGTAAATTTTCACTTATTTCTAAAGAAAGAGAGAAAATAAAATTGAAATGGGTATGGTTGAAAAAACCTATTTTTTTGTGTGTGTTGAATCAAAATATTGTGAAGAGATCCTCTTTGGCTTGAGAGTAAGATCTATAGATAAAAAAGCACTAAAGAAAACTTATTTGTTAGACAAATAGTTAGGTGGATTGCCTAGTGATAGCTAGATCTCAGAAGTGAGAGATTCCTTAGGGGTTGTCAATCCACACATTTTAATCAATCAAGTTGATAAAATGGAAAGAAGGTACTTGCATCAATAATCAAAAGGTACTAAAATGAATACAAGAAATCTTGCTAGAAAAATAGACTAGATATGATCTAATTAGTGATAAACTAATTAATACCAGTGCTAACAGGTTGGGGTATGCTTCAAAAAAATAGAGGGGGTTTGTGAGTGGTCAAAAACATAGAAAATTGGATTTGGTTTGGTATGGGTGGGTGAAATCAACTTGACATTTTTTTTTGCCATAGGTGACCATCGACGATTAGGGTAACCATCAACGATTAGGCTTGACCATTGTCAGTTGGGTCCAACCATTGGTAGTTGATTATGGAATTATAGGTTTGATCAATAGAAGATGATATGATTTAATAGATTAATTTCAATAATTGGACAAGGGCTATATTGATTTCAAAATGGAATAAAAGCATGTGAGTGTTAACAAATAAGCACTTGTCTTACCAAAAGTCAAATGGGTGGGTGGTTGATGCAGTTAACATGTTGGTTGAATCTAGCTCAATTCTAGTAGAGTAATGGTACCTAATTTCTTGGTTGAGAGATGATGGTAAGTTGGCTCTCAATAAGATGGTTAATAATGCTTGATAATGTTGATGACACTAATTAACCTGATTGGCCTATAAAATAAAAATCTTGAATGCCTAAGATCTTGATAATTATTGTAGATGGATTTGACCTCCCAAGCCTCTCTCTCTTATAGGCATAAGAAAAAGGTGGAAGTGAAGGTCTAACTGGGTCATCTAAATATAATTTGTGCATGTAAAGGCTCACAACACAAATTAGACAAGTTCATATTTATAAAAGGGTTGGTAGAGCTTGCATGCTCTTCATGGGAAAGTGGATCCTGACCATCGATGGTTAGGGGTTCCCAAGGATGATCATTGATAATCACCCTAACCATCAATGGTCAAGATCCATAGGAATAGGGTCCTATAGGTTAGGGTTACTTAATTAGGTACAACTAAGTGTAGATTGGTTGGTTTAAGTCTCATAGATGTAGGTTGGTCCTCAGAGGGCCCGAGGTAATTTTTGGGTTACTTCAACATTCAAAATCATGGGTATGTAGATTTTTAGTGTCTAAAAAAATACAAAATGAAATTTGCATTTAATTTGAATATGAGGGGAATTTTATAATAGATTAAAGTTGTAACATCCTAGGAATGGTAATCGTGAATGAAAATGAAGCCTTTCATTACTTAGAGATAAGTCCCATTTTATTTCATATAAGACAATCTGCATTTTTATTTTAGGGGGAGATCTTATACACCAAAAATATATAGAAATTATAATAGGCTCAGTCCTTTTTTTAGTTTGTTTTGGCTTTTGATTATCTTCCTAAAGGGCATATTCAAATAATATTGTAATGGCATTGAAATAGATGCCAGTTCATTTTGAAATTCAAGTTGTTCCTTATTAATTCTCTTCATTTTTTTATGAATTAGAATTTGTTAATGTTAATAAGAAATTGTAATGCCTATTCATTAATGAATATGCATTAACTAGTCTAATTGGTTTTGAATTTTTATTCTATTTAATTTGAAGTTATGGCAAGCCATTTGTGCAGTAGCTTCAATCCTTCCATATGATTTCATTTACTAGAAGTTTAGGATAATATGTTCAGTTAATTATTCAAAAAATTTCCCATTGAGTTGTTTCGATTTGTGCTATAGCTAGACCTAGAACACAATGGTATAATTATGATCAGGCATGCTTTTTATTTTCATCAATAAAAATCTTGTTTCCATCAAGGAACCACTCCCTTTCCTACCTTACTCTTCCCATCTCCTTTTATATTTTTTGTGATAATATCTTTCCCATTGTATTATAGTGTGATGCCAATGTAAATGAAATAAACAGACTTATGCAAACAATAGTAATAATCTATAAGAAATTCATAGTGGTTTTAACTTTCAATGGTTAATAGTCATTTCTCACCCAGTTAAATGATTGGAAAGTTATCGACCCTTGGATTCAACCATCTTAATTCTAAAAATGAAGAGACAATTTTTTTCCCATGTATTTTTATCTCCTTTTACCCTCTCAAAACAAATAATCCAATAGCTGCTCTTGGGTGAGTCACAAATTGAGACCAATATATACATGTTTCATTGTGTATGAATGATAAAATGTATATATTATGACATAAAGCATTTTATTACATTCTATACATACACACATATGTTATATATAACACATAGAATATAAATATTTTATTTTGAGATGAGTGATTTTTAGGCTACTTCCATCACCTCAAAAGAAGAAAATAATATTGTTATTTACATACAAGTTTAATCTTTAAGAGATATATGTGATACAAAATAAGGAAGATTATGATACAAATTGGGATAAAATATGGTTCAGATTAGTACAATTTGACATATTTACACATATGTTAGGTATATATGGGGAATTTTACATGAAAATGGAAAATATGTGACATATTTTATGATATGATGAGACATATAGTGATCAAATTAATCATATGTATCATATTACAAGAATAGATTGGGGGTAGAGTGACATATAGATTTATGGAATTCTATATAATATTCAAGAATACATTAATCATCTTAGGGGAATGAATAACGATCATACATATACTTTTTATTTTCTCTCATATTAATATAAATAAAAAAGAGGAATTTTGAATCTAAATTCCATTTATAAAAGTTGATTCACATTTACAAATGAGCTTAGTATGGGGCTCCACTCTTGGCATGTGAACTTGGTATGAGTTCCACAAAAACAATTATGATCATACTCTGAGTAGTGAAGTTAAGGTTTATGCATTGATCAAAAGTTAATCACTTCTCAATATTTAATGAGGGCTAGAGAATATTATTCCTAACCCAAGGTTATTAAATGTGGCATCTACTCGGGGCATACTCACCTATTATATAATGACTTCAGAGGGCATTTAGTTTATATGCTCTCAAATGTATCATTTGTCACCTTTTTATTTTAAAAAATTCCAATGATCTTGATTGGTTTAGATTTTATATATTGAGTAGACATTGATTTATGCATGTTTCATTATATTTTTTGCATGGAGCAAGCTGGATACTTAAGGCATACTTGGAAACACCACATATGGCTATACTTAGGTACCCAATTATCTTAATCTATTAATTTTAATCTAACATTTTGATAATATACTAAAGGGGGTGTGGATTATCTAGATACACTTATTTGGTGTTAGACACTTGAAAATATTAATTTTTGACTTATTATTAACATACATGACTTGTGCATACGTAATTTACTCTTGATTAAATTCTCTCCTAACCATTCACCTACCTATGGAATTGGCCTTCAAAATTTTCCATCATTAACATACATTATCCCCCTATTAAATGTATAACTATTATATTGTTTTAAGTAGAGTATCTCCATTCTCCATATCACTATCTTCTTTGTCTTTAACAATGCCAAAAATAGTTAGAGAATACCAGTTATTGATATTTTTTTCTTTATTGAAAGTGTCTTAAGATCTTCAAACAACTATTTTTAGTATTTACACCCTCCCATTGGTTTGGCCCACACATTTCACATGTAGGACATGGAGGAAATTAACCAAACATTCTATTTCATTTAAACATCTAGATTAATCCTATTCGTATCTAGCACCTATATATCAATCATCTAGATCTTATCATAGTACTACTTTCACATTGATAAATACATTTTTACATCCTTAAGGAACTATCCTAAAGCTTCCGAATCTAAGCCAAGTATAAACATCTAAAACAAGGTCCAAGGTTGCATATTATAGTGTATTAAAAGCTAAGTAGGTTCCATATAAATTATAGGATCACTATTAAGCACACATACACCTAGGTGGGATAACTACGTGCAATTTGAGCCCTCCTCATAGTATTGGAACATAAACAATGTTCAACCACACAGTGGGGTGTGAGTGAGGCTATCCAACCCATCATATCTAACCATGTTTTTAGGTCATATTGATGTCAATAGTGTAAGTTACGTTTGTGTAGAAAAGGGAAGGAAAAAAATCTACTCACATAGGGCCTAAGGTAACTATATGCAAAAAAATCACATGTAGAAAGAGGAACATCAATATAAAATATCATAGACTGACATAGGCATCCTAGATAGATCTAATAGAAAAAATATGGATTTATCTAGTACAACCATCTACTCAATAGTGAAGGTGTTATGAGAAGTTTTAACAAGTTATTTTCTGATATGAGCTAACACATAACCATTGTAGATCATATTGAATGACTCTACATAGATACAAACTAAAACTAAACAAAAACAAGATAAGTATCTTATCTTATTGGTTATTTATATAAATATAAAGTGCAATAAATCAGTCTCAATCAACTTGTTAATTTTATATATGAATAATATATTTTATATTTTAAATAATATTAATTATCAAAGGTTTTTAGCATATTTAGATAACTAAATCCAAAATAAGGTAAAAAATTCTTAAATATGTAATATGTTTCAAAATTATTCAATTCAATGAGTTAAATTATTTTCCATAAAACTAAGGATGAAATCTTAGCTCTTCTAAGTAATGCACATTTTATAAATATTGAATTTGAGATGCTTCTAGTTACTACTTGATAGGAAAGGGCATGTGTGACTCCTTTCATTAATCCACCTAGACATAAATATAGTGATAGCTAGCACCCTTCCCCCATTATTTTCACTAGGCTTATATCAAATTTTGAGGTCCATGTTATCACAACATGAAAAAGTCAGGTGTATCATCCCTTAGAAAATAGTATAGGTAGTCAACATGTCCCTTTAAATATTCCTCCCATTCTTAAGATGGTAGCTAGTATAACTACATAGTATGATGTCATTGATCAACTTAAGAATATGCCAACTAAAATATCTATTTTAGAGTTTCTTTAAAAAATATCTATTGATAAAAAAATTATTCATGCAACATTGTGTGATACAACCTTACCAAATGATGAGGAACCATATATTTTTGCATATACTATCAATACATTATGGTGGAGTGAGGATAATATTTATTTTGAGAAAGAAGATTTACCTCTTGGACCTATTATTAATCAACATCTATATTTTTATATGGAAGTAGGAATATAAAATAATGGAATTAAGCAGGTTTTGGTGGATAATGGATTAAGAATCAATATTTTCAATATATCATTTCTTAATATAATTAGTATAAGATCCAAATACCTTATCTACTCTTATATGACTCTTCATTTATTCAATAATATACCTCAAAAAGTCTTAGGATAAATTACATTAAATATAATTATAAGTACAATAATGATAACACTAGTATGACTAATGATCTTAAATATAATATAACATTAGGTAGACCTTGGATTAGTGATATGAATGCAGTTCATTCTAATATACATGAATGGATCAAGTTTAGTCATGAATGATATATATACACTTTTCCAATGGATTGTAAACCTTTAAAGAACTAAATGATGACCCAAAATATGGAAAATTACATAGCTCATATACAAACCTGACTAGCTCATCTTATGTCACAAACTAATTATGATCATGTTCAATGATATTTTATTCTTGAAGAATATGGGAACCTAAATTTGAATTAATATGTGCAAAAATTGGTATATAATAAGTTTTCTCCTTTGGCATAAATAGTGGACTTAAAGTAATGTGATTATATATTAAGACCTAGAAAAAATTTAGGATATTTTACATACTCAAATTTTGTATTAGACACTTGAAAATATTAGTTTTGACATGCCTTTTAGACTTGCATGAATTTCACATGTAGGATTGATTCTCACTCACATAGCTTCTTAGCCATTCATCTATCTATGGATTTTTACTTCCCATTTTTTTTATCATTCATATACATGATCTCCATATTTTGTTCCTAACTATGTTATGATCATAATAAAATTATCACCATCTTCTAGATCATCTCCTCCTTCCTAGACATTACCAACAATAATTAGGTGATGCTAGTTATTGACAATTTCCTAGATTCTCTAAACAACTATTTTTAAAATAAAAGACCATCCCTTGGGTATGAACAAAAAAATTCATGTCAGTTATGGAGGGAGATTAACCAAATAATCACATATATATACACATCAAGCCTAAGGCTATTATTATCTAGCAAACATCTAGCTCTTATCTATGACTACCCTTGGACATTGAGGAATACATATACACATCTTTAATGAACTAGCATAAAACATCCAAATATTTAAAACCCTTAAGGAAACACTCCATAATCCAAGTTTGGACACTCACATCAAGGTTAAAGCTATATATTTCATGTGTTAAAATATAAACATGTTGCATTGCATCTAGTGGATTAGGATGAGAGAATTGTGTATGGTTTTAGCCCTCTTTAGAGTGTTATAACGTAGGAAATACTTAATTACTCACTAAAATGTAGTTGGTGTTATCCAACCCATCCTCTATAACATAATTTTAAAGGCTAAGAAAGTGGAGTTAGGGTTTTTTGGTGAATACATACCAGATTTGAATCTCAGCATAAGACTAACCATCTAAAATCACATAAGCATCATCTTAAAAAAATAGGTGTATCCTTTCTAGTGAAATAAACTATTAAAACATAGAGGATAGTTCTATCAGATAGTGGACATCTAGTCACCATGGTGTTTGAGCATTATTGGTAGCATCATGATAGATTTTTATAATTAGTTTCTTGAATTGAGTAAGTATATCCATTATAGATAGTTTATAGTGACTTTTACATGTATAAAACATTAAAAAATAGTGATCAAATTAAGTACCTCATCTTCTCATCATTTCTATAAATATAAAGTGAAATTATTCATCTAATTTTACATTTAGATATATGTAATGTATTTTATCTCTTATACAATCTTTATACTCTCTGATTTCATCTTATTTAGAAAACTAAATCTATAAAAATTTAAAATAAATATATGAAGAAATAGAATATGGAAGAAATCATAAAGTGTTATTAACTCGATATCCCAATATGATCATATAAGGAAATAAGACCTTATATATAAGAATGATTAAATGTTGATAAATAAAGTTAATATATATACACACTTCATTAAAAAAACCTAGCCCTATGTAATAAGTTCATCATGTAGTAAAACTAGACTTGGTATATCTTGAGCTCATTGATGATACAATATCACTATAAATTTGGACTTTAGATGATTAAGTTTATATTGGAATGTTTTGTGGCATATGAGTATCTCCCTTCTTTCTATCATAATAAAAGGTTCCCTTCTACAACAAATGTCCACACATATTTTGGAGAGACTAAATAGTCACATGATGATGTCAAATCAGATGGCTTGGATACAATTCCTATTATGCTATATTTATAAGATCACTCAGTGTTGTTAAATAAAAAAATAGTTAAATTTAATTATGGATCTAATAAATACCCATGACCTATTGTCTCCGAATCTTGCACCATAGAAGAGGGTACTCAAGCCTCTTCTAGATTTAGGCAACATTGGACTACTTCCAGGTGTGTGGGGAACCTATGGTGGAAGTAGACCTCTAGGATTGAAAGGGCTAGATCCCTAGATATATCTTGATGTACTTGTCACCTAATTTAATACTTATGTGAAAATGGATAGGATTTACATGAAAGTAAACTATTATAAGGGGTTGATAAATCATGAATATCTCCACAATATTATCATACAAATAAACTAAGAGATAAGAATCACAAAACTAACTTCTAACTTTTAGAGCACTCTAACATTAGCATTTCAAACATGAAGGTGGAATATATGAAAGACAACTCAAGGTGAGTTAACCAAAGACCAATTTTAGACACTAAGGATACTTTTAAAATTTAAAAATAGACTAATATACTTAACAACACTTCATGTGACCTGTTAGAATGAAACAACTTGCATTAGACATGGAAGGATTAAGATGAAGCAAGGATTAATCTCAATCACTTGAATTTTGAATATAAATCTCTTCACACACTTAGAAAAGATAGTTTGTAGGATTAAAAAAATCATATATTATTTCAAAGGAAAATTATAATATCAAACTAGCAGGGCTTCACCATACTAGGTGTGGTCTCTTACAATAGCCAAAATGTCTTGCTTATATAGAAGTATGAGAGGAGAAAGAGAAAGGGAAACTCAAGAGTCATTAAGACACTTGTAAAGAAATAAAAAGGACTTAAATTATAATGAAACTAGGAATGAGATAGGTCTTAAAATATAAGAAAGGAAAAATGTCTCTTAAAGTTGTCTAACTCCCCTACATGTGGCATAAATGCTCCTTGCTTGCACATGAAATTGCCCATCATGATTTGCTTTCCAAAACTACCTTATCACTACATATGGTCAGGGATAAATATTTAGAGAGGTTAAAAAAAATCCATGACATACATTTGATTATCCCTAGACCATTCTTATTATTTTAGCCATGCACAATCATCCTTGGTAGTCTCATACTGACTCCTTTCTATGCACCTCTCACACTTGGCACCAAAAAATCTTCCAATTTTGAAAAATAATCCATTCAAAAGAAGTAATTTCATGTGTTTAGGGTGTCCATACTATCATTTTCATCAAAAAATCCTTAAAATTCTTTCCAATTAAAGTTTCACCACTTTTCCCTAAGTGTTCACTTCTGCCCACTAGACTAGCTAAAATGAAAGAGATAGTAAATACGCTTAAGAATGGAGATAGTTGATTAATTGGAAATTATGACTTATAAAAATTCCTAAAATTTCTCCCAAAAGTGATTTGGTCTCTTGAAACCTTTCTAATCCTGTAAAACACATAAAAATGTCAAAAAGAGCTCTATTTTACACCATTCGTACATATATCATATACCTAAATCACATGTGTACAATAATTGGAGACTCCTATACATAATATAAGTGGTTTCATTCCCTTTCCACCCAGTATAGATACTTAATTTTCCTCATCTTCCCAATTGGGTCTATAGTGAGGGTTTACAAGGGTTTTGAAGTGGTCTGGGTTCTTAACATTTGTTCACAAAGAACAGATATTAAGGGTCCCATGCAAATTTTGGTGAGAGTTCTAAGTATTTTAAGTTAGTCATCCATGTCTTTTCTACACATTTTTTGAGTTCTGAGTGTACTTTAAGCCAAAAATGTCTTCTTGGATAGTTTATCTACAATATTGAGATTCCCACACCTCTTTTTATTTCTATAATACATTCTCCAATCATAAAAATATCTCATCAAGATCTATAAGTGAAGATGACCACCATTTCAGAACTAGGCCTAGACCTTGCCAATGGGTCTACCTGCAACCAAAACCTTAAATTAACCCTTTGATGTTTTATTTGAATATATATAGCTTATAAACATCCAAAATACCTCTCCTAACATGAATAAAAACATTGGAATGCTTGGCAAAGGTTGAAAGTGAAAATGATCCCTCATTTGGAGTTAGGCCTGCATCATCTCACTAGGTCTACTTGTAGACCCCCTTGTCTAGACCGCATTGCATATCCTCTAACATTTTAGCCTAGTTTCTCAAGTTTTATTAGGTGTGATCCAGATTTAATAATCATCATAAAAGTTATATCAATCTTTTGGTACATCATTTTATCACATATTCCAAAAATATAGTCTTGGGTTTAAGTTCAAAGTGGTATGTCTCTAAGATAGAATAAGGGCATGTTCCCATTATTGTTAATAAAATAAAATAATATGATAGTGTTATACAGGTCATAGAGATTATCTATACCAAAATTTATCTCTTGGTTACAAGTGTAAGACCACTAACCTCATTAATTTCCTAGGCAAACTTTCAAGATATACTACTTATAGGGTTTATGAAAGTGGGTTGAGTCTGTACAAATTTGAGATCCCTTGACCTTGTTTCATCATACAAGGTATAAAAAATGTACCCATATCCTTAATTAAGTATTTAAATCCTTATACATTTCTTCAAACCTACCTATGTTGATGCTTACATGATGAAAAAACCAACTAGGTTCTCTAACATATGACCAAGACACATTACCTGTAGATGCCAATGCTTAGTGAACAAGGATATAACCCCCTTAAAAATCTTGGGGTCAAAATATTTTCATTGGATTTGGTTCATTCCCTAAAATTATCTTAAAAAACCCATCAAGACCTCTAACCCTCACTACCTACTTGTCTAGCTATAGATGATTGAAACATTTTATTACACTAACCTGTAGGTGAGGATATGAATTAGATGGGAACCCCTTTTAGGTATTAAAATGGATATTTATATTATCATAAGTCTATACCATATTTATTTATACTACACTTCTACTCTATGAGCCTTCAATAGACTTTCTTTTCTCAATTTCTAAAACACTGTCTAGGCTAAGTATTCTACCTACAACCCTTCCTGTAGGTGCATATTGCTTCATAGAGGTTTGGTATAGGGTTTGAAACATACCCTTGATCAACATGGAGTATTTTATTGGCATAAAATTTGTTTTAAACCCATTAAACTCCACATTTTCAACATTTAACTCACTAGACATAGTCTCCATATGGTTCATTATTTGCCCTTGTTGTAGATGCCTCTATATGGATAGGGTATGGTCTTAAAAAGATATCAAAACATGATGTGTGTTTTAATTTGGTATTTTTTTAGAAATCCTAAACATTATACTTGTTGTCCCCAAAAAATTCCACTCATTTTTGGGACAACCTATAGACTATTTTGGCCTAGCATAGACCAAAATCCTCTCTCCCCTTTTCAAAAAAATGTTTTGAGCATTCAGGTTCTTCATTTTTCAAAGCTTTTTCAGAAATCTACAGACTCTACAGGCTTGAATCTATAGAATATGTAGGCTTGGAACTATGAAATTCACAGATGGTTTCTACGAACTCCACAAACAGACATCTATGGACTCTTTCAAAGTTAGAGAAAACTATGAACTTGGCTTCTACAGACTCTGCAAGTAGGCTCAAATCTATGAACTCTCAAGGTTGGTTTCTACAAACTCTACAGGAAATAAATGGGTTCAAAACTTAACCATTTTTTCAATCAGGAATTTCAAAGGGGTCTTCTAAGAGCCTGAAGGACAAGTGCCCTTGCGGAGGGCAGTGAGCAAAAGCAGACAAAAGTCGGAAATCCCTTGGGAAAATGGCTAAGTAAAAGAGACCTAAAGAATTATTTCGGGAAGATTTTCCTTGAAAAAATGTTTAAGGCAAAATTCCTTCAGAATTTTTGTCTAAAGGACTTCACTCAGAGAAAAAGTCTGAAGAAATGGAAAAGAACAAATGGATAAGTAACATGAACTTTCCTTTGGACTTTTTGTCTGAAGGAATTCTTTCGAGCTTTTTGCATGATGGAAAAAGCCGAAGCCTGAAGTCCGCTTGAACATCCCAAAGGATAAGTACCCTTATGGGGGGCACTTGATGATAGAGAAAGGACTGTTTCAAAATCTCGAAGGGACACCTTCCCTTCAGGATGTCCCAAAGGTGGAACAAAGATGCAGAAAGGAACCTTCACAGACTTAGACAAAAGGGGCTTCAAACAATGAACCGATTGAACCTTGAACCAAAAGAGTTCAAAGGTTAATGGTTCATAGGTTCAAAAGGTTCAAAGGTGGCCTCAGTCAAGGAAAAAGTAGCAAACAAGTGGTTCAACGGATGGTTTAACCAAGAAGTGATAAAACAAAAGAGACAAAATGAACCAATGAACTGATGAACTTTCAGTGGTTCAACGGGCTCAAGGTTCAACATGAATCAAGCGATCAACTGAAAAGAGAGCCTGAAGACTCAAATTTCTATAGGGAAGAGAAGATCGATGTAAAGGACCAGAAATATCTTTGAAAGAGTTATTTCTAGTAGGTGAAACAGTAGATCAAGTAGACTTCTGAGCGCACCAAACCAAGGACGTGGCCTATTTTTCTTCCATGAAGTAATGAAAAATTGGAAAAGGACTAGACGGTCCATACCAAGGAAGAAACATATTAGATGAAGGGACATGCCATAGTTATGGTAGTGCACTATTCTCGGCATGGTCTCTCCAGATAGGACTGAAGGTGCATTGAAGATGTTGACTGCAGCGTGGGCCATCCCATGGAAAAAAGTACCAATCCTTGTATAGTTGCTATAAGATTATAATATCTCTCATTTGTAAAGGAGACTTTTCATTTTTACAAGAGCAAAACTCTGCCCATTTTGAAAGAAGAAGACTGAGACTTTGAGCTCAGATTGTAATTTCATTTCATTTTATCTGAATGAGAAAGTAAGTTGTTTGTAGAATTTGTGTTGTTTTGGCTTGTGCTACTTTAGAAAATTGTTCTTATGTCTGTTTCCTAGAATCATTCTTATTTATTTAATTTTACAAGAAGAATTAGTGAAGGTAAAAAGGGAGGTGTCCTGAAGCCAACTATGAGAAGACTTTGCACTTTCACAATTATTTTCAGCGTGTGTTTTTTCTTTTCTTTCTGTGTTGAGGATTCTATGATGAATTTATGCCCCCATTATCCTTTATGTTATACTCTTTGGGCAGTTGAGGTGGAAACTTTGTGTTCTATTTCATCATGCTAGTTACTATGCCCTTTGTCACCAGTTACTTTCACTACCTAAAAGAAACTCTTGTTGTTTCCTACAAGAACACTTCTAAAAGAAGAGAAGTGCCTTCAGTGTTTTCACCAAGATTTTATCCTTTGTATATGAGAATCATCTTTGAAAGAAGAGAGATGGATGGTTTATTCTATCCCCATGTGTTATTTTCTACTTATTTATATTGTATATAGCTCTTACGTATCTATAGGGAACCTCCCCTTGATGAGAGGAGAGATTAGTCCCCTGTTGATGTGGTAAACCTACACAAATGGATGACCAATCTTCTTTTTGTGGTTGATCAGACCTATTTTGTTTACCAGTATGCTGATTGATAAAATATTCACCCAACAATTTTTGGTGACTCCGTTGGGGAAGAGCGCATAGTTTGAAGTCTCAAACTTTAAGCTGAAGCAGATCCTACTCTTTTCCATTTTTTATTCTACAATTTGGCAACTCCACGTTATACCAGAGGCCAAAAATCCCAAGGTGTTGTTGACCCTACTTTTGAGTTGGTGCAATAGAGTAATTTTGAGTTGTTTCCTCCACAACCTCACCTTAGATGAACTAGGAGTCTTGCTCCTAGCCCTACCAGGCCACCAACACAAGGAAAAGCTTCTTTTTCTACTACTAGCTAAGCTTTTCCTATCCATGCTCCACCTGGATTAGTGATCCCACTTTTACATAATCAAATCATGGCTCCAGGCCCCTAGGGTAACTCTTTCAATCTATTGAATTTGACTCCACCTCTGCATGAGCTTCCATGCAGTTCAAGGAAGAATTTCCCCAAATTCTTTGGTGATGGGAAGGTTCATCTTGATGAACACATTATAGCTTTTAGCATATCCTACAGTGTAATAGGGGTGGAATTTGAAGACATAATGGTCAGGCTATTCATGGAGACACTACAAGGCACTGTTACAGACTGGTTCTACCACTTGTAGGTTAGATCAGTGACTAATTGGGACACTCTAAAAGACAAATTTGAAGCCAAGTTCAAGCCTATAGAAGATGGACATGCCTTGTTAGCCCAACTCATTCAGATGAAGAAAGAGCCTCATGAGCCTATGAGGGATTTTATTGCCAGGTTCAACAAGCTGAGGCATAAGATTCCCATGGTCACCTAGCTAACACCTCAGAACCTCAAATGCTTCTTCATCAACTCACAACTACCTAAAGTGAGTTTCTTGCTGAGACAAGCTAGACACATAGACCTTGCTATTGCTCAAGACTTGGCTACTAAGGTAGAAGATGACCTTATCTTGGCAGGAAAGATAAAGAGAGACCCTAATAAAGGTAAATCCTCTTCATCTTTTGAATACTCACCTATAACCACCACTGACCCAATGGTGTAAAAGCTAGCAAACAAAATGCTAGCTCTTAGAAAGTAAGTGGCACAAGGGATGTCATTTGCCCCTACATACAGAGATATGCCTAGGAGGACATTTTAGAATCAGGCGTACCAAGGCAATGCTGCCAAGAATCAGGGATAGTAAAATTGCCTTCCTCCTCCACAGAGGAACCTTGCCCTTGAAGCAACTCCAAGTAACTCAATAGTTGGATATCTTAAAGCTGAATCAGATTTATCATTCTAGCTTGAGTTAAATCCTAAAGATGACGCTTATCTCTTCATTGAGGAAGAAGAATAATTAGCTGGCGATTCCCATATTGGTTTCCTAGACTATCAGGATGAACCCAGAAGTGAAGGCAATGCAGGTGAGGGGTCATATGTTGTATTCACCTGGTCCAAGAATCAATCAGCTCAACAAGCTGATAAGGACAAAGCAAATGAGTGACCTCAATTAGTAGTTTCAATTGCTAAGCGGGGATCCCCTCTTCCTTTCTAGTCAAAGGACTCAGTGATTTTGAGAAAGGTAAGTACCCCAAATGCCCCTACGCCTTCTACTTCAAATCTGTATTCTAGTCCTTCCCCTTTCAAAAATCAAAAGGATGAACTCCCATCCTCTGCTCCTAGCTCATTCTAGACATTTGATATCATTGACCATATAAAGAGAACCAAAATTCAAATGTCTAAATTTGAATTTATGCAGTCCCATCCTGAACAATTAGACAGACTGGTTCAACGTGTTAAAAACTAGAACATCCTTGTTAAACAAGCAATTCTCAAAGAGACACATGATCCTGCCAAGAATGCACCCACCAGGAACAACCTTGTCATTACTCCCCTTGCTACTCCTAGTAGGACTGAACTTTTTTATGTCTCATTGCTAATAAATGGACATTAGCTGAATAATTGCATCATTAATTTTGGAGCTTCAAAAATTGTCATGCCCACTAAAGTGGCTGAATCCCTTGACCTCACCTTGACCAAAAATTTTGGTAGATGCTTATCCATGGAGAAAACGTAAGTGCCTTTGTTAAGACAAATTAAAGATGCCCAATTTGCATTTGTTGCCTTTCTAGACAAAAGAATCAATATGATTGTCTTGGTAGCAGACATCCCAGCATCATATGGCATCCTTCTCAGGCAAAATTTCTGTAGGGATGTTGGTGGTGAATTGAGCATGAATTTATCAGAGGTGAGGATTCTAGTCAAAGGAGTTATGAAGAGGCTACTCCTTGAGATAGAAGCAAAATATGTGGTTACCCAGACCTTAGCACCTAAAGCTCAATTTTTTTTTGAGTCTTCAGGCATGGGTAACTACTTTCTATACACTGATGGAGTCCATGAGACATCTAATGAAGCTCCTGCACATGACAACCTAGAAATGCATTTAGCTAGAACAATAGAGGAATTGGCTGAGCACAAGGCAAGTGTGGAAGTATCTCCACCCCTGGATAAAGAAGAATCCAAAAGAAAATTAGTATCAAATGAGGTATGGATTCTTGAATTTGATGGCAACTGCTCTTCCACTAGTTCAGGAGCCAGGGTTGTGTTAATATCTCCTTAAGGAGATATTTTTCCCTCATCTTATAAATTGAAATTTAGCAACATGAATAACACAGCTGAATATGAGTCTCTGTTACTTGGATTGAGAGCTGCTCGAGACAAAGGCATCAAGATCCTTCATGCTAAAGGAGATGTTGAACTAGTGGTTTGTTAGGTAAGGAACCTGTATCAAACCAAGAATGAAAGATTACATCATTACCGTAATCTAGTCTAGGACCAACTTGAAGACTTTGATGCTTTCAGCATCTTTGCAGTTTCCAGAGAATTCAATGACCAGGTGGATGCATTGGCTATTTTAGCTACTCTCTTGGTCCCCCACCCAAATTTCAAAGGAGACAAGTACATGATTAAGCTGGTCTTTCAGCCAAATGTACCTGATAATGTTAATCATTAGCAGGTATTTAACAATGACAACCAAATCATTGCCTTCTTAGAGTAAAAAGATAGCTTTGAATGGCTGCATTTTGAAGGCAGTGAACCTCAAAAGTGTGAAACAACTCTTAAATCAAATGTAGACATAGTTGAGGAATTCTTGCAACTCAAAGGGAATAAGATTCCCAAAGGCCTAGTTTCCCTTGAGAAGCTATTTGATAAGCATGATAGATTCATCAGACAACAACCAATGGATTCAAGCTCATCTCAGGAGTTTGATCAAGTAAATCTGGGAACCAAGGAAGACCCCAAGATGGTGAACATTGGGAAATGATGTACTCTTGAAGAGCATTTCAAGTTCACCTCTTTGCTCAATGAAGTTGGTGAAGCAGACCAGCATAAGACCACTGTCACCACACCTTGGGGCACGTTTGCATATAAAAGGATGCATTTTGGCTTGATAAATGCTAGTGCCACCTTCCAAAGAGAAATGGACCTCACCTTCAAGGATGAGATGGGTAAGTTCATTGTAGTCTATCTTGATGACTTGACTATCTTCTCTAAGCATCGCCCAGATCATGTGAGCCATTTGCAACAAGTGATGGAACGTTGCCATCAGAATGGCATTTCCTTAAACCCCAAAAAGTCAGTCTTTAGAGTAATAGAGGGGAAAATTCTCAAACACGTTATGTCCAAAGGAGGTATAAAGATTGACTCAGATAGAGTCAAGTCTATCCAAGAACTTTTCTTGCCCACAAGCAAGACTGTTGTTCACTCTTTCTTTGGAAAGGTGAATTTCTTATGGAGGTTTATCCCCAAGTTTGCCAAGAAGACTAGGCACATTATAAACATGATGAAGGGAAAATCCACCTTCAGCTGGACTGAAGAAGGTAAGTCAGTATTTGAGGATATCAAGATTGCCATTGCCCATGCTCCAATTCTAGCTTGTCCAGACTATAACAAAGAGTTCACCATTTACAACTATGCTTCAGAACATATGATTTCAACAATTTTGGTTCAATATAATAAAGAAGGTATGGAATCTCCCATTTCCTTCATGAGCTATCCTCTCAAAGCTCATGAGATGAAGTACTCAAATATGGAGAAGCACACTCATGTAGTGGTGAAGGCTGTAAAACATTTTTGTTTCTACATCCTCAATTCTCAAGTTGTTGCCTTGGTCCCTGACACCATAGTGAAATATATACTGACTCAGTAGGAGTTTGGGATGAAAAGAAGCAATTGGGTTGTAAAGATCTAGGAGTTCAATCTGATCATCAAGTTGACAAAGCTAAAGGAGAACCATCAAGCTGAAAGCTGATAATTTTGTCCTCTGGGACAATGGCCTATACAAGAGGAGCCTTGATGGAACGTTCCTTCACTGTGTGGACAAGGAGCAACAAAGCCAACTTTTGAAATCCTTCCACAATTCAGCTTAAGGAAGACATTTTTCTACACTTGTGACTGCCCATAAGATCCTATGAGCTAGGTACTATTGGCCAACTCTCTTTCAAGATGCATACAAGTGGGTCAGGGGATGCGAACTGTGCTAGCTATTTGTTGGAAAGCCCAAGCTAGTTGCCCTGCCTCTCAAACCAATGATCATAAAGGAGCCATTACAACAATGGGGAATTGATTTTATTGGAGATGTAAAACCATCATCAAGTGCTGGACATGACTATGTCCTCACAGTAACAAACTACTTCACCAAATGGGTGGAAGCAGTTCCAACCAAACATGCTACTTCAAAAGTAGTATGCAATTTACTCAAAGAAAACATCATGTCCAGGTTTGGGGTTCCAATCAAAATTGTCATTGAAAATGCTGCCTATTTCACTTCCTAAGAGATTACTCAATTATGTTTCCACTATGAAATCACACTCTCTCACTCTTCTGATTACTTTCCACAAGGGAATGGACAGGCTGAATCAAGCAATAAGAACCTAGTGACTATCATCAAGAAGTTGGTGGATGACAACCAAAGGACTTGGCATAAGGCATTGGCTGATGCTCTATGGGTAGATATAATTACACCCAAGAGGGCAATTGGTATGCCTCCCTTCTAACTTCTTTATGGTGTCAATGCTGAGATACCAATCACCTTGAAATTGCCAGCATTAAAATTGGCTAAGGCGATTGAGGACCAAACGTATGAGAGCTCACTTAAGAAGAGGATCATGTGCCTTGTTGATTTGAATGAGTAGAGAACTACAATGGTGGACTGAATTTTTGCCCATCAAAGTTTGGTGAAGAAGCTCTTCGACCAGAAAGCAAAGAATCATGATTTCCAGTTGGAGATCAAGTCCTGCTATGGGACAAGAGAAGAGAACCAAAGGGGATGCATGGAAAATTTGATTACCTATGGAGGGGCCCTTTTACTATTCATTAGCTCAATGGTAAAAATAGTTTCCTATTGAAGTATCCAGATGGCACTCACTTTTCTCTGCCTCACAATGGGCAACATCTGAAGCACTTCAACTCTTAAAGTATCGGATGAGTTCCCCTATACACATGTATATTTATATAGTCTTTTGTTTCTATTTTGTTCTTTTGTTTTCATTTTTTGGATCCTTTCTTCTTGGGTAGCGTGACTCCATATCCCAATGGCACACTTCAAGGCATTGGAGATTCTGGTTTCTACTCCCCTCAGCTATGTTTCAAGTTTCCAACTGAAGGTAGTTCACCAACTGGAGCCAGCTATTGTCTCCAAAAAATGCCACTCATTTTTAGGACAACCTATAGATTATTTTGGCCTAGCATAGACCAAAATCCTCTCTCCCCTTTTCAAAAAATTATTCTGAGCATTCAGGGTCTTCATTTTTCAAAGATTTTTTAGAAATCTATGGACTCTGTAGGCTTGAATCTATGGACTCTATAGGCTTGGAACTATGAACTTCATAGATGGTTTCTATGGAATCTACAAATATATGTCTATGGACTCCACAAATAGGCATCAATGGACTCTTTCAAAGTTAGATAAAACTACAAACTTGGCTTCTACGGACTCTGCAAGCAGGCTCAAATCTATGAACTCTCAAGGTTGGTTTCTATAGACTCTGCAGGAAAGAAACGGGTTCAACACTTAGCCATTTTTTCAATCAAGAAGTTCAAAGGGGTCTTCTAAGAGCTTGAAGGACAAGTGCCCTTGCGGAGGCCAGTGAGCAAAAGCGGACAAAAGTCAGAAATCCCTAAGGAAAATGGCTAATTAAAAGAGACCTAAAGAATTCTTTCAGGAAGATTTTCCTCAACAAAATGTTTAAGGCAAAATTCCTTCAGAATTTTTGTCTGAAGGAATTCACTCAGAGAAAAAGTCTGAAGAAATGGAAAATAAAAAATGGCTAAGTAACATGAACTTTCCTTCGAACTTTTTGTCTAAAGGAATTCTTTTGGGCTTTTTGCCCGATGGAAAAAGCCGAAGCCTGAAGTCTGCCCAAACATCCTGAAGGATAAGTACCCTTACGGGGGGCACTTGATGATAAAGAAAGGACCATTTCAAAAGCCTAAAGGGACACCTTCCCTTCAAGACATCCCAAAGGTGGAACAAAGACACATAAAGGAACCTTCATAGACTTAGACAAAAGGGGCTTCAAATAATGAACTGATTAAACCTTGAACTGAAAGAGTTCAAAGTTCAATGGTTCATAGGTTCAAAAGGTTCAAAGGCAGCCTCAATCAAGGAAAAATTAGTAAATAATTGGTTCAACAGATGGTTCAACCAAGGAGCAAAGAAGCGATTGAACCAAGAAGTGATAGAACAAAAGAGACATAATGAACCAATGAACCGATGAACTTTCAGTGGTTCAGCGGGTTCAAGGTTCAACATGAATCAAGAAATTGACTGAAAAGAGAGCCCAAAGACTCAAATTTCTATAGGGAAGATAAGATCAATGCAAAGGACCAAAAATATCTTCAAAAGTGTTATTTCTAGTAGGTGAAACAGTGGATCGAGTAGACTTCTGAGTGCACCAAACCAAGGACGCGGCCTATTTTTCTTCCATGAAATAAAGACAAATTAGAAAAGGACCAGATGGTCCATACCAAGGAAGAAACATATTAGATGAAGGGACACACCATAGTTATGGCAATGCACTATTCTCAGCATGGTCTCTCCAGACAAGACTGAAGGCGCATTGAAGACATTGACTATAGCGTGGGCAGTCCCATGGAAAAAAGTGCCAATCCTTGCATAGTTTCTATAAGATTGTAATATCTCTCATTTGTAAAGGAGACTTTTCATTTTTACAAGAGTGAAACTCTGCCCATTTTGAAAGAAGAAGACTGAGACTTTGAGCTCAGATTGTAATTTCATTTCATTTTATCTGAATGAAAAAGCAAGTTGTTTGCAGACTTTGTGTTGTTTGGCTTGTTCTACTTTAGAAAATTGTTCTTATGTCTGTTTCCTAAAATCATTCTTATTTATGTAATTTGACAAGAAAAATTAGTGAAGGTAAAAAGGGAGGTGTCATGAAGCCAACATTGAGAAGACTTTACACTTTCACAATTGTTTTCAGTGTGTGCTTTTCCTTTTCTTTCTGTGTTAAGGATTCTGGGATGACTTTGTGCCCCCATTATCCTTTGTGTTATACTCTTTGGGTAGTTGAGGTGGAAACTTTGTGTTTTGTTTCATCCTACTGGTTACTGTACCCTTTGTCACTAGTTACTTTCACTACCTAAAAGAAACTCCTATTTCCTGCAAGAACACTTCTGAAAGAAGAGAAGTGCCTTCAGTGTTTTCACCAGGATTTTCTCCTTTGTCTGTGAGCATCATCTCTGAAAGAAGAGAGATGGATGGTTTATTCTATCCCCATGTGTTATTTTTTGCTTATTTATATTGTATATATCTCCTACCTATCTATATGGAACCTCCTCTTGATGAGAGGAGAGATTAGTCCCCTATTAATGTTGTAAACCTACACAATTGGCCGACCAATCTTCCTGTTGTGGTTGATCATACCTATTTTGTTTATTAGTACACGGATTGACAAAATATTCACCCAATAATACAATTCACCAAGAATCTATATGCCTATTTATTGAGATAAATCCTTTTAGACTCTATTGTAGGTGGGTGTGGTCCCTTATACAATCTAAAAGATGAATTTGAAGGCCATGACACTATTTAATACCCTGCTTTGATGATGCTTCATGTCATAAGTGCCCCTTTCACCATTTGAAACCATTATAACATATTTATAAGGTCAATAATTAACTTTTGTGACAAAGGTTATCTCACATCTCCATGTTGTATAGACATCATTGATAGAATTCAGTGGTTTCTTGGGCAACTTTGGACTCTAATTATTCATCCTTCACTCACCTTTTGACCCTCAAAATTGGCATGGGAATTGTATGTTGTAGTGGATACTAAACCAAACAACCAATATCATTGGAAATTCCTTTTGTCATTTTATATTCCATTATATAAAATATTAAGGACCTCTATTTTGGTCATTTTGGGATAGTGAGTCTAAAATCACAGTCACATTTTTCTTGAAAACTTCATATCCCCTTTTGATTATTCTCCATAAAGTGTGAATTAACTCAAAATATCAAAAGTGCATTATAAATATCTCCAAGGTATTGAAACCATTATCAATTTTATTATCTAGGCATGGTGCCATCATGGAGACCCCTGACTGATCACTCCTTTTGAATATGCAGACATTGAAGGGAAAGAGTGGACTAGGTACAATATTTAGGCCTCATGGTCTCTTATTTGATCATAAAATGCACTTTAATACTTAAAAAAACCTATACATGTTCAATTACTTCACATTAACATGTAAATATTTCATTTAGGGCACCTTTAGGTGCATATTTATGAGCAAAGGTAGCAAACATGGTCCAAAGCAAGAACAAGCCTAGAAAAGGCTTTCCTAGGCATTTGATGAATTCTAAATCCAATATAATCATTAAAAACCTATGTATAATGATTATATAACCTTGAGGGAAACCTAAAACAAACAAAACCATCAAACCGAAGCAAGGAAATTTGAGACAAGTGCAAATAGTGACCCCCTCATAGATGCAAGTGCATAAAAAACTACCTAGAGTGTTAACAATGGTTAATAAAGGAGAAGATATTAATCTAAGAATATTTCCATGAAATTGAAGTATATTTATATACCTTTCACCCACCAATACCATTCTTCCCAACTCTAACTCTACGTTCCACACCAAGTGTTTGAAAATGGCCCTTCTTGGCTTACAAAGAGATGTAAGAAAAAGAAGTTGTAGATGAAATTTTGAACTTCTCTCAGAACTCCAAGCATTAAAATTAATCTAGGGATGTGAAGAGACACATTTCCCATGTTTTTAGCTGATGGAGAACTCAAAATTTTTGTACAAGTGCCCAAAAGGGCCTAAAATTAAGGAGAAACTACCCCTTTCTACATATAACTGACTCTTTCACTGACCTCTGATAGATTCTGACTTCTCCTAACCTCTTCCATGTTGAAATATCTCTTGGTGACAAATTTTCCTCCTTGAAAGTTTGTACAAGTCATTTATTATGCTAGAAAAGTGGCCAAAAGGCATATTTTGCACATAAAGCATGGTAAAGGACAAATATATGACTTAGAAACACCTTAGGACACCTAAATGACCATATTATAATATTTATAACACAATTTTAACCTTTGACTAATTTTGACCTTGGTTGACCAACTTTGACTTTATTTAACTAGAATAGTACAAGGAAAATGGGCTTAGACCAAGGTTAAATGGAGGATAAGTAAGATTTTTAGACCATTATGAGACCCCTATAAGACATGTATAAACTTATAACAAGTTTATAAATGTAGGGGTTGACCTAATTTGACTGAAGGTCAAATTTGGTCAACACTTTTTGTTATTTCTAGGGGTGGCATACCAGCTATGCCTAGGACCAGTTGCCTAGTCCTTCCATTGGGCATGGAGTCACACATATGGGCACTCAAATTGAATTGAATAGAAATTTGACTTAAGGAAAATGAGATGGTTAACCCAAACACACAAAATCAAAGACACACACCAAATAAAGGGAAGGAAACACACTTGTGCTATAAAACACTTAGGGGAAAACAAGACACAATTGAAAGGAAATTAGATATATACACCTAACCAAGCATGCCTCTCCTTCCTCCTAGATCAAATGGGAATCTTCTTAAGTCTCTTTTATGACAATAAACCTTATGGTGGTAAATAAGTGGTTTTTTGAAGTAGAAGCTTGGTGACTCATCCTTCTTTTTTGCCACCTTAATTGGCATGTTTCTAAATAGATCATATTCAGACATATCTTCAACATTCATGTATTCCTCTTGATATTTGAAACATGTCTCATGATGGTCCTTCATGATAATGTAGTTCATCAATGCATCAAATGTTCCAATCTCATCATTATAAGGCTCATTTTGTTCATGTCATTCTTGGTATGTGTCTCAGACGAACTCATCTTTCTCTATTTCTTCAAGAAGTTTGATAAATTGATTCCTAGCCTCTTCATGATCCTCTTGAGGAAGGGTAGCTAGTATTATTTTTAAATTGATACAATATTACTCTAATTTGTCCCAAAAAATCATCACTTTCTTGTTCAATCTTTCCTTCTTCAATGCCTCTATCACACCAATCTGATTTCTCTCCTTCTTTCTCAAACACAAGAAGCTCTAGCTACTCAAAATCATGCTCTTGAAACTCATCCAACTTATGTACCATGAATTTTTCACTATATTCATCAAATCAAAATGGAAGTTCATCAAACAAAGGGGAAGAGAGCTCACTATGCTTACATTCTTCATCTTCCAATGTTGACATATTAAACTGATGTATCTCATCTTCATATTCCTTGAACATTAGCATATAGGTGTGACCTATGTCTTCTTCTTGATGTGCTTTATGAATTTAAATAGGTTTAGCTACAACATATTCTTCAATACTTTTCTCAAGTTCTTCATGAAGTTTGACAAATTGGTCCCTTGCCTTTTCATCAACATTCTTACCAAATTCATGGGGAAAATCATGTTGGCTAATGAGTACCTCTTCTTCATGTTGTGTTGCAAGTTTATCATCATCATATTCCATAAAGCATGGAAATTCATCAATCCACTCAAGGTCTACTTCTTCTTATCTTATAGCTAGAGTGTCTTCTTCTCCCAAAACCTCTATTTGTTATTCCATGTCATTAGTTCCTTCCTCAAGATCAAAAACTAATCTACTAGGGTGGAAAGGTGTGTCAATGGTAATCACTTCATCATAGCTGCTTGAGGTATCATATTCAATATGTCCAAAGAACCCATTTATGGTAGCACCATCCTCTAACTCTTAAAGAGTCTTATGAACAATTAGTTGATTCTCAAGTTGTGAAGGCAATAAAGAAGAAGTACTAAATGGAAATCCTTTGAGTACCTTATCAACCTTTGGTATGTGTTGTAATTTATGAGAAGATATAGCATGAAGGGTAGATGGATAATTGGAACAACCTACAGGACCTTTTGAATTTCTCCTAACATAATCCTCCTTTTTCATAATCTACCTAGGCATAGGATCTTCCTTCCTCTCAAGGCTAGGTATGACATAGTATGGGTTATTGGTCTAATATGGACTATAATATGAATCTATGGAAAGCTCTTGAGTAGGCTTAGTAAGCTTGGGAGGATACTTAGGAGTAAAAGGATGAGAATGATCAATGTTTTGTTTTCTTAGAGGGAGGAGCTACAAATAAAAATTGTTACATGGCTTTGACTCAATTTGACCTTTCCAACTAGGCTTAAATTTGATAAATTGAGACATATCATTGGACACTCTTCCCCTAATATTATCCATGAAGTCATTAGCTAAGAATAGAGAAAATTATGGTTGCACATCTATAACTATTATGTCTTGTGGGATTCTAACATTAGGATAAGCAAGAAAATGAAAAGACACATATATGTTTCTTGTAATGGCAAGAGGATTTACATATCTTCCTTCTAATTACAATTCAACTCTAGGATCAAAATCATACTACATGTTTAACTCACTTTCTATTTATTTAGGGATAAAAGAATGACTTTTAGCTATACTAAAAGCACAATTATGAATCAAGACATTACCAATGATCATGGTGGTAATGAAAGGAGAAGGAAAAACCTTCTTAACTTTTTGAAGAACATGATATTGATGTTGCATTGCTTGATGCTATTTCAAAATTTATTTCAACTCCCTCAATTTACTTTTTAAACCCTCCAAATCAAGGTTCAAATCATCCTAATCTTGCACAAATTGATCACTGAGAGCATTAGGTTGGTAATAGGAGTGAGTTAATGTTGGAAGAGAGTAGAACAGTTCATATGAACCTTCATGAAGTGCAGTCTCTTGAGGGTAGCTTGTGGAGAATCCATGAACACCACAAGTAAAATAATATTGATAAAGAGGTACATATTGATTGGAATATGATGTGTACATACTAGATTTGAAGTTTTAGAGTACTAGGAATACTTACACTAGTTGAAATCATTTAGAGTCACCATTAGTGCTTTGATTGCCTTTAGAGGCTGATAAGTTGAAGGATAGCACCAAGAATTCCTTCACTTGAATTAAACTATCCCACTAGGCATGATAGAAATATTGTCTCCAAATATTGCACCCTAGAATAGGGTGTTCAAGCCTCTTCTACATTTAGGAAACATTGGAATAATTCCATATGTGTGGGGCACCTATGGTGGAAGTAGACCTCTAGGATTAAAAGGGATAGCTCCCTAGATATATCTTGATGTACTTGTCACCTAATTTAATACTTATGTGAAAAGGGATAGGAGTTACATGAAATTAAAATATTCTAAGGGGGTGATATATCATGAATATCTACATAATATTATCATACGTATACACTAAGAGACAAGACTCACAAAACCAACTTCTACCTCTTAGAGCACTCTAACATTAACATTTCAAACATGAAGGTGGAATATATGAAAGAATACTTAAGGTGAGTTAACCAAAGATCAGTCTAGACACTAAGGTTAATTTTATACTTGAAAAATAGACTCATGCACTTAAAAACACTTCATGTGACCTGTTAGAATGAAACAACTTGCATCAAACATGGAAGGATTGAGGGGAAGCAAGGATTGATATCAATCACTTGACTTTTGACTATACATCTCTTCACACACTTAGAAAAGATAGTTTGTAGGATAAAAACCAAATTACTATCTCATTTAAAAGGAATAGTATAATATCAAACAAACATGGATTTGCCAAACTAGGTGTGGTCTCTTATAATAGCCAAAATGGCTTGTTTATATAGAAGTGTGAAAGGAGAAAGAGAAAGGGAAGCTCAAGAGTCATTAGGACACTTGTAAAGCAATATAAAAGAGTTAAATATACAATTAAATTAGGTATAAAATATTTAATAAAAGATAATCAAGGAAAAAAAATTCTCAAAGTTGTCTAACTCCCCTACATGTGGTATAGATGTTCCTTGCTTGCACATAAGATTGACCTTCATGATTTACTTTCCAAAACTACCTTATTACTACATATGGTCAAGTATAATGATTTATATGAGGAATATATGTTATAAATAAGCCCTTTCATGCATTGGATTATCCCCTAAACAATCCTATTCTTCTATCCATGCATAATCATCCTTTGTCAGTCTTATAATGACTCCTTTCCATGCACCTCTCACACTTGGCACCAAAAAACCTTCCAAATTTGTAAAATCATCTATGAAAAAGAATTAATGACATGTTTAAAGGATTTACATAGCATTAGTTTCATCAAACAAGCCTTAAAAGGATTTCTAATTGAAGTTCCACCACTTTTCCCTAAGTGTTCACTATCAGCCCACTAGACTGGCTAAAATGAAGGAGATAGTAGATAGGCTTAGGAATTGAGATATTTAATAAAATATACATTAGGACTTATAAAAATTCATAAAATTTCTCCCAAAAGTCATTTGGTCTCTTTAAACCTTTCCAATCTAGTAAAACGCATAAAAATGTTTAAAAGATCCCTATTTTGCACCATCCATACAGATGACATACACCTCAATCACATGTGTATAATCCATGTAGATTACTATTCACCATAAAATTTGTTTCATGCCATTTCCACCCTTATATACTTCATTTGCTTCATCTTCTTAATTGGGTATATAGTGAGGGTTTACATGGGTTTTAAAGTGGTTTGGGTTCTTAACATTTGTTTATAAATAATATATTTTAGAGTCCTATATAAATTAAACTAAGGGATTCTTAGGGACACTACCTAAAATATCCAAATACCTCAATTTCCCATGAAAATGTTTGTGAGATTTCCAAGCATTTGAAGTTGGTCATCCATGTCTTTTTTGCATAGTTTATGAGGTCAAAGTGTACTTTAAGCCAAAAATGGCTTCTTGTATATTTTGTATAAACTATTGAGATTAACACACATATATTTATTTCCTTAAAACATGTTTCAATCATCAAAATAGATCATCAATATCTATAAGTGAAGGTGACCACCCTTTTATAACTAAGCCTAGACCTTGCCAATGGGTTTGTGTACAACCAAAAACTCAAATTGACCCTTTGATGTTTTATTTGCATATATATAGATTAGACACATAAAAAATACCTCTCATAAAATGAATCAAAACATTCTAATACTTGGAAAATGTTGAAAGTGAAAATAACCCCTCATTTGGAGTTAGACATGCATCATCTCACTTGGTCTACCTATAGACCCCCTTGTCTGGACCACATTGCATATCTTATAACATTATATCCTAGTTTATTATGTTTTATTAGGTTTTATACATCTTTAATAATCATTATAAAAGGTATATCAAGCTTTTGGTGCATCATTTTAGCACATATTTCAAAAATATAGTCTTCGGTGCAAGTTCAAAGTGGTCTATCTCTGAGATAAAACAGGGGCATGTTCCCATTTTTTTCATCAAATAAAATAATATGAGAGTTTTATATAGGTAATATATATTCCCCATACTGAAATTTATATATTTATTCCAAGTTTAAGACCACTAACCTCATTAATCTCTTAGGTAGACATTCAAGATATATTGCCTGCAGGGTTTGTGAAAGTGGGTTGAGTCTATACAACTTTGAGCTCTCTTGACCTTGTTTCATGGTAAAAGGGTCTCTAAAATGTTCGCATATCCTTAATTAAGGATTTAAAATCCATATAAATTTCTTCAAACCTACTTGTGTTTATGCTTACATGATCAAAACACCAACTGGGTTCTCCAACATAGGACTAGGACACCCCTACCTGTAGATGCCAATGCTTAATGAACAAGGATATAACACCATTAAAACCCTTAGGGTCACAATATTTTAATTTTATTTCTTTCATTCCTTGAAATTATCTTTTAAAACCCATCAAGACCTCTAAGTATCACTACCTATTTGTCTGGCTATAGATGAAAGAAACATTTTAGTACATTGACTTATAGGTGAGGATATGACTTAGCTAGGAACCCCTAATTAGGTATGAGAAGGTATATTTATATTTTAATAAGTATATACCATACCTATTTATACTACACTCCTTCTCTATGAGCCTTCAAGAGACTTTCTTGTCTCAATTTCCAAAACATTGTCTAGGTTGAGTATTCTGCCTACAACCCTACTTGTAGGTGCATATTGCTTCATAGAGGTTTGGTATAGGGTTTGAAACATACTCTTGATCAACTTGGAGTATTTCATGGGTATAATTTTTTTTTTAAACCATTAACTTCCACTTTTTCAACATTTAACTCACTAGACACAATCTCCATATGGTTCACTATTTGCCCTTGATGTAGTGCATATTTTATGCCTTTGTATAGACAGGGTATGGTCTTAGGAAGATATCAAAACATGATGTGTGTTTAAATTTGTTATATTTTTTGGAAATCCTAAACATTATCTAATTAACCAAGAATATCTCTACCTATTTATTAAGATAAATCCTTTTAGACTCTACTATAGGTGGGTGTTCTCAGTCCCTTGTATAGATTAAAAGATGAATTTGAAGGCCATGACATCATTTAATACCCTGATCTGATGATGCTTCATGTCACAAGTGTCCCTTTCACAATTTGAAACAATTATAACATATTTCTAAGGTCAATAATAAACTTTGGTGATAAAGTTTATCTCACATCTCCAAGTCCTGTAGACATCATTGATAGAATTTAGTGGTTTTTAAGGTAACTTTTGACTTCTATTGTTCATTCCTCACTCACCTTTTAACATTAAAAATTGGCATGGGAATTTTATGTGGTATGGGATACTAAAAAAAAGAACCAATATCATTATAAATTACCTTTTTCATGTTATATTCCATTCCAAAAAATCTTAAGGACCTATATTTTGGTCATTTTAGGATAGTGAATCTAAAATCATAGTCACATTTTTCTTGAAACCTTCATGGCCCCTTTTGATTCTTATCCATCAAGTGTAAATTAAATAAAGCTCTCAAAATTGAATTCTAAATATCTCCAAGGGATTGAAACCATTATCAAGGTTATTATCTAGGTATGGTGCTATCATGGAGACCCCTAATTGATCACTCCCTTTGAATATGTAGATAGTGAAAGGAAAAAGTGGAGTAGGTGCAAGATTTAGGCCTCATGGTCTCTTCTTTGATCATAAAATTCACTTTAATACTTATAAAAAACTTATACGTGTTTAATTACTTCACATTAACATGTAAATATTTCATTTAGGGCACCTGTAGGTGCATATTTTTTAGCAAAGGTAGCAAACATGGTCCAAAGCAAGAACAAGCCTAGAAAAGGATTTCCTAGGCATTTGATGACTTCCAAATACAATATAATCATGAAAAACCTATGTATAATCATTATATAACCTTGAGTGACACCTAAAACAAATAAAACCATTAGACCAAAGTAAGGAAATTTGAGACAAGTGCAAACAATGACCCCCTCATAGATGCAAGTGCATAAAAAACTACCTAGAGTGTTATAAATGGTTCATAAAGGAGAATATATTAATATAATAAATATTTCCATGAAATTGAATTATATTTATATACCTTTCACCCACTAAGACCATTCTTCCCAACTCTAACTTATGGCCCACAACAAGTGTTTGAAAATAACCCTTCTTGGCTTACAAAGAGAAGATGGATGAAAAATAAGTTACAAATGAAAATTTGAAATTATCTCAGCACTCCAAGAGTTAAAATTAATATAGGGAGGTGAAGAGACACATTTACCATGTTTTTAGCTAATGGAGAACTCAAGAAGTACGTACAAGTGCCCAAAAGGGCCTAAAATTAAGGAGAAACTCCCCATTTTTGCATATAACTGACTCTTTAATTGACCTACGATATATTATGACATATACTAACATCCTACACGTTTAAATATCTCTTTGTGACAAATTTTCCTCATTGGAAGTCCGTACAAGTCATTTATTATGCTAGAAAAGTGGCCAAAAGGCATATTTTGCACATAAAACATGGTAAAGGACAAATATATGACTTAAAAACACCTTAGGACACCTAAATGACCATATTATAATGTTTATAACATAATTTTAACCTTTTACTATGTTTGACCTTGGTTGACCAATTTTGACTTTATTTGACTAGACTAGTACAAGAAGAATGGGCTTAGACCAAGGCTAAATAGAGGATAAGTAAGATGTTGAGACCATTATGAGACCCCTATAAGACATTTATAAACTTATAAAAAGTTTATAAATGTATGGGTTGAACTAATTTGACCAAAGGTCAAATTTGGTCAACATGACCCATTCTCATTTCAACTCTCCTCAAGGTTGAGGAGGGAAAATCCATTGGAGATATATTACATGATTTCCTCAACTGATTTCCTTGGGATTATTCAAATATGCTAGGCATAAATATTTTAATTTCATTACATAATATGATTTTAAACCTTGATGTGAAACCTATCATCTAAAAAATTCAAAAAATACATAAAAAAATATATCCCTACTAGTTAAATCATTATTTAAAAAACTATTTGATTTTAGTGTTTATTAGACTAATTAATTACTCTTATTAGATTTATAATATCATGTTTGTTTTTAAGCCTAATAGACAAATTATAATTCATATGGACTATTGATATATTATTTTTTTCCCCTCATGATGACTTACTATTATGTAACATTGATATGATTTTGGGCTCCACAGATGGTTATCAAATTCTATCATTTATAGATGTTTCTATGGGATACAATCAAATCAAGATTATACTTTAATATCAATCTAAAATGGCCTTTACCACACCATGGGGAACATTATGTTATATGGTCATGCCATTTAGATTAAATAATGCTAAAGCCACTTATTAAAGGGCCATAACACACATCTTTTATGACATTATTCATAAAATTTTAGAAGATTATGTTTATGACTTAGTTCAAAATCCAAACATCATCAAGATCATGCTACAAATTTATGATATATATTTCAATTATTATGAAAGTAAAATGTATATTTAATTCAAATAAATGTGTATTTGGGGTATCTCTAGGGAAATTATTAGGCTATCATATATCCTATTGGGGCATATGAGTCATTCCAAATAAGGTCTCTAGCACATATGCATTCTAGAGTCCTTATATCCTTGGAGGTGTTAGATCCATTCATAGAAACTCTAATATTTAATATAAGAGGAAAGTACTAAACATATTCCATCAAAGGTTTGGGAGGTATCAATGTTTCTTTTGTAAAAAGGATGGTCACCTTAAAAGAATGTCCCCTACTGGTTAAACTTGTAATGTTGAGCAAAAATGTGTAGAGGAAGCCTCCTCTCTTTGATAATGATGTTTTTGATAAACTTTCCTCAACCTCCATGGAATAATTTGTTATAATATGTAATACATGATTTGGCATGGACCCTAATATAGGCCTAGCACCCTCTATCAATAAATTTAGAGAGAATGAATTTAATATGTCTATGGGTGAAGTCATCACTTCTTCCGCTCTAGTTGACACTCCCTTTTTGGGTGTGGGTGAGAATGCAAAATTACTTAATCCATCTAGTGATATTAAGAAAGTGTTTTCCCCACCTCTAGAGTAGATTGATTTTGTCCCTAGGTCCTTGTTTGCCTAAGATGATTAGGGTGGAACTCCAAATAAAGTTTCATCATTCTCTAAAGGAAGACTTTCAAATGAATACATTGTTAATTTGGATAATCCTCTAGGAAAAACTACCCTTACCCCTAGCCCCCTATTTCCATAAATAAAAGGTCCAAGTGAGGATATAGTTCCTATGGTTATTTCTCCAACCCATAATTATATTATTAAATACTATGATCCAATAGAGAAGATATTGCATTACATCTAATGGATTCTAACTTCATGGTGGAAAGCCTAAAATTAGTGTTAAAGGGTTTGAGGCTAAATCCAATTTCAACTTCTTAGGTACGTATTATGGTTAGGTTGGCAAGAATTTTAGGGAATCTTCAAGATGTGTCAAGGACATTAAGAAGAGAGATAAAGAGAATAAGGTGCCCCAATGCTTCATAATATTTTATCAAGATAAAGGAGGCTCTAAGTCCTCTACTCTGAAAAGGTAGACCCCCTCCTTCTTGTGTTATGAAAATTATCAGTTGGAATGTGAGGGGGATTGAATCCCATGATCTTAAACCTATTTTTAGACAATTCAATGATTAAATGGATGATATTGTTTTTTGATTCTTCAAGAAGTCAATGTTGTTGGTTATAAAATAGACTTTGTGCTCAATTTCATTTAGACAAATGTTTCCCTTTTATCTATGTGCCACTCTAAATGGAAAAGGGAGAGGCTCAATTATTTTTAATCTTAAGTTTGGGAGGGGGGGTATGTGGATGAGCATGGTTCATCCCCATGTCACATATCTATTTGGATTATCATCAAAAAAGATACTCATACCTTTGGGATTTGTAATGTCTATGCTTCAAATGATTATAGGGAATGGTCTGATTTATGGAATTGGATTGCATCTAGTCTTAAAGACATCCATGGATTTTTTTCTTTTGGTGGGGGGATTTTAACATGGTTGAGGAGAAAGAGGATAAGAAGGGTGGTGAACCACATGCATGGAAAGGCAATTAAATTTTTTCTTAGTCAAATCTCAAGCATATTCATAATGTCTTTGATCCTCTTAACCAGCGTAAAAAACATATAAAAAGCATTTGGTTTACATGGTGTAATAACTAGGTTACTACTAAGAGGTTGTATTCTAGGCTTGACATATTCTATTTTAATAAGAACACATTTAAAATACAATAGAATAAAATAATAACTTAGTGAAGGTGTTCCCCTTCACCATATTTAATTACCACCCTATTGAGATGACTATCTTTCTAACCACTGACCTAGAGGTGGGTCCTTTTAACTAGGAAAGACTTCATAAACTTAATGTCTCCCTCTTGAAGGACCTTGACTATAGTGGAGGTATATGTTCCTCATGTAATATTGATAATTTTACTGTGGAATCCTCATCCAAGATTGACAAGTGGAATAGAAGTATGAAATTGTGTAATAAATTACCTATGATCAACATAAGGCCAAGATGAGATGGAAAATTGCCCATATCACCTAGGAAAATTTAATCATCTCTAAAAATTCCCTACATAATGATCCAAATGATGCTCACTCTCCTTCTTGATGAGCTTTCTATGTTTAAACATCATCTAAGATGTAATGAACCATTACACAAAAACCCTAGACTATTAGTGAATCCACCCACTATGATCTTAACACCCCACCATGCTTTTAATAATCTCATCCTTGGGATGGGTATGCACCTCTACATGTAGGCATGATCCTCAGTCAAACACTACTATGCTGATGTTACTACTCAAGACTTGAGATTCAAACATGAGTGGGCACTTTGATACCACATGTAATGAACCATTACACCAAAATCCTAGACTATTAGTGAATCTACCCACTAAGATCTTAACACCCTACCATGATTCTAATAATATCATCCTCAGGATAGGGTGTGAGCCTCCACATACATGTAGTATCCTTGGGTGAACACTGCTATGTCAGTGTTACCACTCAAGACCTGAGACTCAAATATGGGTGGGCACTTTGATACCATATGTAACAAACTATTACACTAAAATCCTAGACTATTAGTGAATTTCCCACTAGGATATTAACATAAGACAACACAAAATGTATATAGTTAGAGGTTCTTAGGTTTGATCTAAATTAAACTAGATCAAGTTGGGGGATAAAGGCTCAAAATTCTTATTTAAATTATTGAAAGTGAAATAATGTAGAAATAAAATCCCTAGGATTGACTGTGGTGGTTTTGTGTCTTGTGATCTGACTGAAATGAAAAAATATTTTTTCTCATTCTACTCTAATCTTTTTTTTTAGATGGCTCAAATCCTCAAATTAAACTCAATAGGGATCTGTGTACTAAATGTGTTTCTAAGAAATTTTACGATAAACAAGTTTTTTCTTTGATAGTGAAATTTCCCTAGATGAGATAAAAGCGATAGTGAATTCTTTGAAAGATGACAAAGCTCCATAGATTAATGGAATCCTTAATGAGTTCTATAAATCTAACAGGGAATAGATTGCACCTGAATGTCTTGGTATTTATAGGTAAGATGTGTAGGATGTCTCCTTAGGTCTTGAGATTAATACAGGAGTTTTTAAACTCATCTTAGAGGAAGGAGAACAAACCTAGGTTAAAAATTAGAGGCCAATCACTCTTCTAAATGTCTCTTACAAAATCTTAGCTAAACTTATGGCCAGGAAAAATTCCTTTGTATAGTCTTCTATTATTTTAGATATTTAGACTAATTTTATTGAAAGCATATATATCTTGGATAACCTCATATCTAGTTTGGAAGGCATACATTGGGATCAATACTCTAGGAAATATATTGGGATGATCTTACTAGACTTTGAGAAAGCCTATGATAGAATTGAGTGGACATTTATTTATTTTATGTTGAAAGCCTTTGGATTTCAAGATATTTTTTTACAAATGGTGAATGTATTTTTAAAGTATGTTTTTATTGTCTTTAAGGTTAATATAAAGCTTAATTATTCTATTAAGCCTTATCAGTCAATTAGACAATGACTCCCCCTTCTCCCTCATTTGTTATAATAGCTAAAACCCTACAATATTGATTGAGAAATACTATTATTGGTCCCCTAATCAGAGGTATTTCATTGCTTGATGATTTTGAATTGACTAATGACCTTTTTTTGATGATACCATTATGTTTACTAGGCTTGAAAAGGAGAACCTAAAACAAGTTGCTATTAGGTTGGATATTTATTATTTTACCTTTGGGTCAAGAGTGGCCTTACACAATCTTTTATGATTGGGTGGGATGAGACTCCATTGGATTATCTGGGTGAGTTTGGATGGGTTTGGAATGGCCTAAATTAGTTGGTCAAATACTTTGTATTCCATTTACCTTATCACCCTCATTCTAATAGATGTGGGAATGGTTATATGTCAAAATTAATAATAAAATATGTAAGTGGTAAGGCCATCTTTTCTTACTCCTAAGAAGAATTAATAAATAAGTCTTAGATTAATCTTCTTCACATAATCATTAGATACTTTCTCTAGTCTGATGGAAAGGGTAATAGGAAAAGGCATATAGTGGTGTGGAACAATTATTGTGCTCCCAAAAAATCTAGGGAACTTGTTTTGAAGGATATTAGACTCCAAATTATTACCCTTGATATCAAATGGATCATTAGGGATTTAAAAGGAGATGATCCCTGGTAGGTATTGATAAGGAATAATATTCTGAGAGGTTTTCCTAAAGGTTAGCTGAAGTGGAAAGGATTACACATTTATAACCTATTGGCAGGTACATTCTCTATTCAATTTGTGGGCTCACTTATTTTTTGTTTTATTTAAAAAGCTTAGGAAATGGTTAAATGTTTGGTTATTTTTCCTCTGGTTTTTAGTGGGATGGGTTCAAGTTTCTAGGGCTATACGTCTATATGGTTGAACCTTATTATTAATAAATGACCTATTTCATTAACTAGAGGGTTTTATACCTTTATTTGATTTTCCAAGGGTATAAAGAAATTTAGGAGTATATTCTCTCATAATGTTTGGGCCTATTGGGATAAAATTAAAGCTAGGTTTCAAATTCTTTCTTTTTAATAAGGATTGACACCCTAATATCTAAAGCTTTTCAGTTGACTAGAGGTGTGGCTATTTTTTATGAGGAGCATGATTTTTGGGATAACCTTAAATGGATTAATAGACCACCTCATAATGAATTCACCACTAAGATGTTGTATGATAAACTTGCTTTCTCCCAAATCCATTACCTCAATCTTAATAATGTGTAGCATGTTTTTTTCCTCCTTTATAGTTAGATGTTTATATTTTAAGTGATTTGGGCCTCATACCTTGAACCTAAAAAATATTTCTTTAGGTGGTTGTTATTGTATGATAAGCTTATTGTTGGGCCTATAATTTTAAAACTCTAGATTTGGATATTCCCACTATGTGCTCTATGGTGATGTGGAGACTATTGAACACCTTTTTTTTTGTCCTTTTGCTACCAAAATTTGGAAAAAGTGTCTTAAAAGTTGGAGTTATCTATTTGGTTGTGATATCCTATGGGTCAACATTGCTTTTGGTTATGTTTATTCCAAAAAAAAGGTCCATAATTTTTTTCATAAATTTTGGTTAGTTTTTTCTATTGAAATCCAATGGTACATTTGGAATCAAAGAAATTTCAATGTTTTTTAATGTAAAACTAGGGTGATTACTAACTTTAGTGTTGAAGTTCCCTCTAGAATTATTTCTTTGCATATTTACTTATAGCTTAAGATTCCACAAGGAGAGCTAGAAAAGTTTTTGGGGATATGCTTGCTTAAGATATCCTCTAAGTACTTATTAAACACTAGTGGGTACTTGATAATGACTCATCCTCTTGGTTGGAGAATCAATCATAATGTTATTGCTGAAGTATAGGTTTTTGAATATGAGTGGGAAGTTATGAAGTTAACATATTTTGATTGGGTTAAGGACCCTATTGCTAGATGGGTTGGGTTGGTAGATTTAAATAATAATGGGATAGATGGTTGGATAGATACTAATATGGAGGTACTCTATTCCCTATGGGATTATAATGAGGAGGAAGAGCCTGAGGATTGAGGAGTGGTGATGATGGAGTGGAGTTTGTCTCTATTTTTCCTTTTGATTATGATTCTATTGTGATGGTGACTATTGATCCTAGTAGTGAGAATACTAATCTTGACATTGGTAGTGACCTAAACCTAGATTATGTGAAGAAAATTGATGACTTTTTTAGTGAGACTACTTTGAAGCTTGAAAAAGTGATTGATAAAGGGAACTTGAAATATATTGAGGAGACGGTGAATTTTTTGAAAGAGTCTAATATGAAGGAGTTACTTGGGAAAATAGAATACTTTCCCCCACCCATAGATCCTACCTAATATAGACCTATTTGATTCAAAATTCATATGGGACCTATTGATAGTTTTTGGGTTTGCGGAAGCCAATGTGATGATGATAAAAATTCTAATTAGATGATTTTTAGTGGTCTTTGTTGAGGACATTTTTTTGTTTTTATTGTTTTTATATTATAATAACATTTCTTGTTACTATTATTGGTTTACATATGTTGACTAGTGGCCTTCTTAGTTGATTTTGTTGGGTTTTCATCTTCATATGTATAGGCTTGTGTAAATTTGCTTATAATATAAAAAAAACTTTATATTATTCATGACTAAATATAAAATGGGGTTTGATGCCTCAAAGGAAGAAACATTTTCCATCCTAGTCTATGCGAAACTCTAGGGACTCCCACTTGAGTTCTAGAATATGTACACACTAAATTTGATATGATGAAAATTTGGCTCTCTTGTCAAGATTGATATAGAAACCATCTACACAATTAAAGGATCTAGTGTTAGACTTTATATCAATATAGACCTAATTCTAGCTTTGGTTAAGGGTATATAACTCATCCTAGAGGATCAAACCTAGGTTTAAAAAGTTGACATCTAAACAAATCTCATTGAAATGTGGAGAATGTCATGAGCATAGTTATCTCAAAAAATCTTGCCTATGGTCTAAAAATGAAGAACATATGAAACCTCCTCCATTGAAAAAAATAAACCTGATCTTTGTGTGGCTATAAAATAAAAGCAATCACAATATAAATCCAATAAATATGTTAATAATAAATATAAAGCAATAATTCAATGGAAAAATAAAACTCAAAACCTCCCTACCATCCCAAAATAAATGGTAACCCTAAGCTCTATCACACCAGATGTGGTTAATAACATTAATGGTGGTTATTGAGTAATAGGGGACAATAAACCATCTTGATCTATTGGTGGTGTATAGGGAAAACCACTGTCACCAATATCATTTGGTTCTAACTCAATTATGACCCTTACACATGTCCTCTTTCTTGAAGTTATAGTATATTCATATTCATAGGAGGATGAAGGGGAGATAGTGGAAACCCCAACAAAGGTACATCACCATTTTTGGGTTCTCTATGATAGGAATTCCTATCCTAATTATCTAATTATGACCAATATTATGAGGTAGAATACAAATATGAATAAGAACAAAAATATATGGAGACCAAAGAAAGAGAATGTCAACCCTTCTCAAGCAACAAAGATAAATGTTGAGGATGGAAGGAGAATAGCCCTTCTAAGGAACTATGAAAATATTATCATGTAATTTTAGGGGGGTTGGATCCCATAAAATAATATAGGATATTTTATAATAAGATCCATATTTATTACCTTGACATGTGCAAATTAAATAAATTAAGCTTTAATATGAAATTTTTGAAAAATAATGTAAGCTTAAATGGAAATCCTTTCTCTGCAAACTTGTTAACACATATTGAGCTTTTGGGGGTTTTATTTTGTTGTCGAATATAAATTTTATGAGAGGTGGGTATACCATATCTTTTGTAGACTACTTCAAGGCTTGAAATAGATCTTGTTATTATCATCAATTTATATGCCCTCAAAATCCTATCTATAAATAAGCAATTTAGTCTGATATCTTAGAGATTTTGGATAATACCCTAGATGAGTCCTTCATTATTGTTGAGGGCTTTCATTGTATTTTGGAAAACTTAGTAAAGAGGGGTGGGACTACTTGTCAAACCAAACTCAATGGGATTTCATTTACTTTGTGGATAAGAATAATCTCATTTATTTGAAACCCAAATATGGTTTATATTCTTTGACTAATAAAAAGGTGAGTTTTGTCTATATAGCAAAAAAGATAGAGAGATTTATTACTACAAGCAATTAGCTAAATCTACCCTAAAATTTGGACTCTAGTATCCTCAAAACCTCAGGCTCTAGTCATATGCCTACCTCTCTCTTATTTAATAAGGATTTTATCCCTACAAGTACCCCCTTCAGATGATTGAATGAATCTAGCCTTAATAAGTTCATCACTAAATGGTATAGAGCTAAACCACGTAGTAACATCACTAAGATGTTTTATTAGATGTTTAAATTCAATAATATAAATTTAAAATAAAGGAATGGAATAATAAGGTATCTGGCAACATCTTCAAGGATAAATAAACCATTCAAGCTGATATTTTTTATATTGCACGTATCATGTAGTCTTGAAAAAATAAGATATTTTCTACAAACATAACTCTAGGGGGAAATTTATTAAATATGGAGATGGAAAAATGAAATTTGTATAGCTTTCCACTCTTTCAAGAAGTAATTATAATAGGATTTCTAGTCTCAGGTAAGCTAATGGCTAAAGTACACAAGATCTATTAGATATTAAAGATGAATCCATTTTCTTCTTCCAAAAACATGTTGAGGAGGATTAACAGGAAAAAAATCATATCTAAAACTATTTCTAAAAATTATACCTCCAAAATTTTTGAATGTTGAAAATCAATGCATTATGGCTCTATTTTCACAGGATGAAATGAAATCTACCTTATGGTACATGGAAAGGGACAATGATATAAGTCTTGATGGCTTCCTACCAGGTTTATTTCAAAAAAATTATAATATTTTTAAGAATGATGTATGTAATGTAGTAAAAAAGTCTATTAAATCTCAAAAAATGCTCAAAGACCTTAAATGTAAATTCTTTTATCTTATTCTTAAACATTAGAATGTAGATTATATGGACTCATTCAAACCTATTTCTATGCATAATATGTTTTATAAGATCATAACTAAGGTCATGACCCTAAATCTCAAATTTAATTTGTTGAAGGATGATATATTTTGGATGGAATAGTTCTCATGCACAAGCTCCTAAATTCTACAAGCCTAAAGAGAGATGTGACTATGGCTATTAAATTATACATCAACAAATCCTGTGATAGGCTTAACTAGATTTTTTATTAAAATCCTAAAAAAAATGGTTTCTATGAAAAAAATTGAACTTGGATTATGGATTGTGTCTCTTCCCTTATGTTTCTCAATCCTAGTAAAGGGGTTGTCATCTAGTATATTTTGGTGTTTAAAATGCATTAGGTAAGGGGACATGAATTTAGCATATATCTTTACATTATGGCTAAGATTTTGGGAAACTATCTTTCAAAAGATAATGATATGGTTTTATTTAAATGGGTAGATAAAAATAAGGGCCTCACCTTCTCACATGGATAATTAATTGATGACTTTATCCTAGCTATTCTACATAGGTATAGAGATGCTAAATTTTTGAAGAGAGAGAGAGTTTTCATGCCTAAAAATAGACATAATGAAACCCATAAAAATAGACCATTTTTTAATAAATGTACAACACACATCCTACATATATGCATTTCCTATTGGCTAGCCAACAATGTGGAACACAATACATAATGCATCTAAACAAACTTGCCTTCTTAAATGGCATGGCTAGTAATTCACAAATGGTCACACAGTATTTATGTATCCATGTTGGGCCCACTTGTTATAAATAACCTATAGGCTAATAAATATGCCTATAACTCTCTAAGATATACTAGTAAACCCTATGGTCCCAAGGCCCAAAAAAATGTTTGATTAGTGTGAGATGGGTTTGAGAAACCCTTGGCCTGAACTATGATGTCTAACTCTTTATAGAACTCAAAAGTATCTCTGGGTGAATCTAGCTAATCATAGGGCTTGATTCACACTTAAGTCACAAATAAACTCAATTTTTAACAAAGTCAAATTCCAGTAAAGATCTCAAATAAATATCATATAGTCCCCATATGACCTCTAAAGTGGTCTAAAATATACCAAATAATCCCCTTGAGGATGGATCATTCCATCTCAATCGTTAGATCGATTTAACCTTGGCTGTCAGATTTAGTCAAAGGTGAGAAAGCCCTATATTCCCTTATGGAAACCAATAAATTATTTAGATGAAACATTAATTTATAATTTAGTTTTTTGGGAATGGAGGGAGGAGGTGTTATAGGATAATTTGTCCATAATCATCCCTCCTCTCCTTCCTCAACTCTAGATAACTATCATTAATGGAGTCTCCAATATTTTGATCTATTTTCAAATTATTTATTTTTAAAATTTGTTTTGATACATGATTACATTGTTTCATTCTATATGTACCCATATTTTTGGAAAGGTTCTAGGAGGTCTTAGTCTCTTATAGTTTCCAAAATGGCCTTGGGAGCTTCAAGCTCCTCCACAACCATTAATGGTCACTAGTAAGGTTAAAATTAAAATTTCAGAATTTTTTTAGTTTCATATTATTAAATTAGTTTTAAATGGTGTAGGACATAAAATTATCTAGGATCCCCTTTTTTTCCAACCCTTTTTGGGATTTTAAGTGCCTCTAATAGTCAACAAGGCCCAAACATGCCTCCTTAATAAAAAATAAGCATAAGTTGAAAACCATGAGGTTACAAGTTTTGAAAACACTTCCATACAAATGGGAATAAAAGAATTATGTTGATTCCCTTTTGGGTTCCCTACCTCTAACCCACTAAATCTATGCAACCACAAGATCAAAATTGGTGAACTAGTATGCAAAAGAGTATAAGGCACACTTGAGTAAAAAATGTCAAAATGGGAAAACCAGGCTACTTCAGATCTTAAAACTTAGACCATGTGGAAGAGAATTAAAAATAAAGGGGGTAATTTTGGGTTCATTTGCCTTTGGGTCCTATAGTTATCATAAATGGATTTACAAAAAAGTTTGTCTCTAAGGGTAATAGTTCTAGTTTTATTAAAATCTAGTTGTAGGTTTTTAACTTTATAAAAAAAGTCAAGTTTTAATTTTGATTATTTAAATTGAATGAAAAATAATCATTATACATATGGTAAAGATTAATTGTCTTATGTTTTACCCACATAGAAAAATTATAACCAAACAATGAAAAAAATTAAGCTGAACATTTAGTAAAACTAACCACATAGTTAATTCATGTGGCGGTCAACTTTGGTTGAACACTCCACCCATTTAAACTATTTTCCATGCAAATGCTACCCAATATGGGTGATCAAATTAAGACAGTAGTTCCAACCCCTTTAGAGGATTTTATCTATGTCACACAGTCACATGAGTGAAGCTAGCCCAAAACAAAGGGTGCCCTACAAAGTAAAGATTATGCCCTTTTGAAGGGATTGTCAATAAACAAACTGCCCTATAGACAAGCCAAATTTGAAAATTCATACCAGGCAAACCAAGAAAGCAAAAATCACAAAATTAAATTTATTATGTCCTAAAATAATAAATTTTAATATAAAATTAATTTGGGCACTTAAATGCATTGTATTACATGCAAATAAATTAAATGAAGATTTTTTAACTTACAAAGGAAACAAGCCATTTTTAGTAGTCTTGGCTAAAAAATCATAGATTTTAAATGGTAGTCCATAAAAATATTTCATAGTTTTTTACAAAATCCTAAGAACGCTTTATAATAAACTTGACTTAGGGAAAAATAGAGAAGTTTAAAATTGTATAAAATATATAAACACACTATGGTCCTTTTATGGACACATTAATGAAATGAAAACAAGGCATATTTCTCACTTATTTTAATTTGTTCATAGTAATTCAAAGTTATAAACAACAAACATATCATTTATATAAAAAATTTCATATTAAAAATTCATTTGAATAAAATTCATGTTGTACATTCATTTTCCTCCTCTCTAATGAGGCCTACAAACTAAATCAACCACTAGTTCATGCAATGTACATCATGATGATAAATTTACATTTCTTTCTAATTTAACATGAAATATTATATATTTTAGGATTTCTAATATCTAACTCAATTGTAAAAATAATTACAATTCCCAAGTCATAAAAATTCTCTAATCGATCTTCACCATTCTTTCGTGAAGCTAACCTAATGAGGGGCTCACCTCCCATATTTTTTCCATCCTTGGGTAGTTATGCTAGGGTCTCCAAACTTAATAATCCCATCCCCGGTCATCACCACATCATGGTTTAAGTAAAAAGGTTGATAAAGGAAGTTTAGGTAATAACCATAATAGGCAAGGAATGATCATAAGGAAAAATACATCAAGAAAAAACACTCATAAATGAAATATTAACACTCCTATAGCCTCAATAATATAAACATAACAAGTCCTTTACTCTCTCTTTTGTATATGACAATTTCCGCTCTCTACACTTGGGGTGGAAGGATGAAAACCTTGGGAACATTTCGTAGCCTAAACCCATGTAAGGATGATTACATAAATAATTTGATACTAGATCATTTGGGTGGAATAATAGTACCATTATTATTCAAGAGAAAGGGTTTTAAAATAACCAACAAAAATAGGGTGGGTTATACATCTCTAAGCCAAAAGGCAATCAAAACTGCATGGTGGTATTAGCACAAACCATGGAAAATAATAAAAAGGGAGAGCGTAAACCAAATGGCCTTACCCCTCTTGAAAACTACACTAAAGAGTAGGGAGAAGATAATCTTAACAAGATTAAATTAAAATAAAAAAAGGTAAGGGAATCCACCATGGCTCCAAATATTGAATCCATTCAAGAACTCCATTTACAAGTATTGGACACTAGTAAACTCCTCTTCCCTATTCTCCTCCTCCAAGATTCTCTTTCTCTTATCCAATTATGGTTTTTACAAAAATAAAAATGATCAAAATAATCCTCATAAGGAAGGCTTTCCTTCCACATATATACTAGATTCTCCCCTCCAAAATACAATAGTAAGGTTACATGTGTCCCTTACTATCCCTTGGCTTATGGTAAAAAATTCTTCCCCCTCCTTAACTCCACTTACAAGATCATGTGGGAAAGAAATCAATCCCATATTTAAATAAATTATCTCACTATCCCATGCCATAAATGGTACATGAGCTACCACAAAAGTCCTTTAAGGATTCTTGAAAGTCTCTCTCACCTTCATATTGGTCTAAGGGCAAAAATATCAACATAAAATATATAAAACCTACTTTTTGACTCACTTTAAAGTTGGATCTCTCAACCCATATACATTTTGAGTTAAAAGGGGCCACTTAATTGGATTAAAAATAATTTAAGAATGAAATAAAACTTTTAAATAGAATTCCTAGGGTTAATAAGAAAGGAGTGACTAATATCCAAGGGGGTGAATAATGAAAAATGGTTTAAGGACACCTATTCACTCGAATAGATCCATGAAAAGGTATAATGAGTTGTTTAGATCATGATAATTTCAATTATATGTGTCACCACTCTAACCATGATGTGTTCATGCCTGACGTAGTTCTAGTTTTCTTGTTGGCCTCCCCTATCACCTTCACAACATTTTGCACATATAATGACATACCCTAAAAGTCAAAATTGTAGAATGTAAGAACTATGAGCGATCTCAATAAATATAAAGTACACATGAAATATCAAATGAATCACATATTAATGCTAATAAAATCATACCAATCATCTAAACATATGCATAATCCAAATACATGATTAAGAACAAAATCTCTAGTAGTATGGAATCAATACTCATCCAAAAAGACAAGCAAAATAGTATGAGTAAACAACTATTAATGCATATAATGATCATATAATATAAGAATAATGATGAAATTTAATCCTAAAATTATCCCACTTTTGATTCATAAGGATGGTTAAGTGTTTCAAGTGTTGTGTTAAGTTGATAAGAGTCATGAATGGTAAGTCAAATTTGAATTTGAGACCAAAATTATTTTTCCTGCCAAAAGGAATTTTCAAATTTCTAAAATGTTTTAGGTGGTATAATTAAATTATTGTGATATTTAAATTATGAATATAGTTTTAATATACCCTTAAGGTCTCATGAAATGTCCTAAGTTGGTTATGAGTCATATTTTAAGAGAGGTGTGAGGTGGAAACTAGAGTGTCCACCACCCTACTTGGGTCTAGCTATTGTTAAAATTTCTTGATCAAGAAATGGTTAAAAAGTTATGTTTTAAGAGTTTATATATTATTTAGGAAGTATATAGTGTGGGGGGTGTTTAAACTAGGGATGAAGGACTATATGTAAGTCCAAACTATATATGTGAATGGACATCAATAAATAATATAATTTTTAGGAATTATTATTGTGATATATATTTATTCTTATGTTTTCAAAGTTATTTATATGACTTGAATACAAGATATGTAATCTAATGTGGTTCAATAAAGTTGCAGATATATACAATTTTGTGTGTTGTTAGTCTTCTCAAGTTTGCACATGTTGTGTAGAGGATTTAAGGATATAACAATTTCAAATATATATAAGTGTTTATTTCATTTTCAAGTTTAATCATATCATTATCTTGTTAAAAGTTCCTTTGAATTGTTAGCAGGAGTTCACTGTTTTGATTTGAGTACAAAGGACTGAGTATGCTAACCTAGTATCATCCTTTGATTAATATAAGGAAGTGTAAGGTTTAAAAACTATTGGTAAATTTATAAAAAAGTGTATCAATCCTTTTAGTGATAAAAAAGGCCTAATATGTAAATGTGAGAGCTCAGGTGTATCAATCTTGTCATCTATAAATAATACTGCAAAATCCACAAAGAAGCTAGTGTAGTGGCATAACAGAGTCATCAAAATAATTGATAAAAGATTTAAAAAGGTGTAAGAGTATATATATGGTTTTAAAACCTTTGAATTTTTTTAAAAACCCCTTTGAAGACCTATGATTCTTAGGGTAGAATCCATAGAACCATGCAAACTGTGTTTGCATGCATAGACTGATGAAAAGCTTAATTGAAACATTGAATTGAGGAACCAATGAGCCTTGAGATTGATTTGTATAGAAATATATATGTATTTTATACCTTAATAATCTTATAGGACCTTTTGACACCTCATACAAAGTAATTTTGAGCCATTTGTGTACCCTCAAGCTCTTACAGGACCTATAAACCCTAGAATTAGGGTTTTGATGATTTATAGAGAATCCATAGATGAAAATGAGAAAATATTTTATATTTTTTACTAAAAAATGTGAGTTAACATATTTTTTAGTTTATAAGGTGATTACATACGTTTTCATACCCATTTATAGGACTGAGTGTGAAATAAGATATTAAAGACCTAATAGGCCTAAACAGGAGCCTAAAAGCATTTGGAAATGTGGTTTGTAAGTGTAGTTGAGATTTAAAAATTTGTAGAGAGTTGTATATTATAATAGGGTATCTTTATATGTTGTTATTTTCTCCAAGTGAATAGGTAAAAGCCTGTAAAATTCATAAATGTAAGGAAAAAGGGCTATAAGACCATGTCTTAAGGTGTACACAATTATAAAAGGTGAGTATAGGTATTTTGACAAGTATGTATATTTCATGAGGTGTACTAAAAAGTTTTAATGAGAATGCTTAAGGAATAAATGACCATATATTAATCAGTGAACTCAAAGAGCCAATAAATGGTTGTTGTCAAACAAGGAAATAATGAAGAGTATAGATGATGGCAAAATGACAAAACCTTGTATCTAACAAAAAATAATTTGAACATTTATTAAGCCAAGATATTGAATTTTTAGGAAGATACAAAGATTATGTAAGGATATCTAAACCAATGTTGCATGTTATCCCAATGGACTTTGGGTGAATGAATGAATTACTAAATTAAGGCAGAGTCTTAAAGAAGTGAGTTTAACTCTACATCACATAGTTATTATTGCATAATAAAAACATAACAATCATAGAATATATAATCAATGTCTTAATCCCAAGGAATCAATAACATATTATGTCTCAACATCACATAAATCACATCTCAATATGACATGTGTGCAAAACCAAATGTCTAATGTTAAACACTGTGAAATATTAGGGTATCACATCCCCCTCCCATTATGCAAAATTAATTTTGATATATATCATATAAGTGTTTTCAAGGAAAGTAAGAATGGATATTATTTATCAAAAAACTCAAAAAAATTAATTTAACTCCAAAATTGACCTTATTATGGAACATAGAAGACACTGCTCTTGACAATGAGGTAAGGCTCATAAAATACATGATCAAGGGAATCTAAAAATGTTTCTAATGAAAATGATACAATAAATCAATGAAATTCATAAGCTTCACATATGAGATATTATAGTAATCCTTTATTTTTATTAGATGGTCACAACATCAATCTATCTAAATCTAAGATTTCATTCATTAATATTAGTGGTAAAAGGTAAGAGAAAATAACTATAATTTTTAGATTTAATATCAATCCTCTACCTATCCAATACTTTAGCTTAATGATGTTTATTGACAAGGTCAAAAATAAATTTTATGATAATATGGTTGAGAACTTCCATGGTAGATTGGTCTCTTAGATAGTAAAAAGGCTTACTTGCACTAATAAGATTTAGTTAATATAGTCGGTCCTCCAGGCAATCTCAGTTTACATGATATCTATATTAGAGCTCCAAGCCAATGTTAGGCAATAACTCACATTTATCTTAAAAATATTTATCTATAATGGAGCTAAGTATAAGAAAAAAAATCACTCTCTCTAGAATGAAGTTGAAGATTAAAAAAATTGCACTCATGAAATGGGAAGGCATGAACAAACTACACTTTTTTGGTAGTTGAAAAATTAGATATCTCTCTATTCAACTTGGCCTTTAGATATAAACTCTTTTAAAGAGCTTTCCATGAGGATACAAACCTTTTTAATAAGATTATTCATATGAAATATATTAACTCCCTTAATAATTTGAGACTTTTCACTAATGAAGTCTAGATAAAAGGATTGCATATGTGGAATTTCTTGGGAAAATTTAAATTTTTCATTAGAGACTTCTTGGGATTAACCATTTATGATGTAAAATATGTGGACTTTTAGAAATATTATTGGTCTAGTTATATGCCCAATTATTCCAAACTACTTTTTAAGAAATTTGAATCCTCATTTGTCAACCTTTGGGGTTATAAATTGTGTAACTAATGGACTGATATTTAGGAAAGATAGGGAATTGATTGGTAATCAAAGCACCTAAGGACAATTAACTCATCCCTTTTCCCTCCCACTCTAAACTTTTTCCATAATTTCCTCACTTCTTAGATTATTGGCACTTCTAGGGACAAGAATAACCTCATTTGGATAGTCATCCCCATAGGAGAGTTCTTTTTCAAGCTTGGTTATCTCATATAGGATAGCTCTCATGTTTTGTTTGTTTTGGCCTATCTCTAAGGTTTGGACACAGGTTGGTCTCCCTAAATCTAAATATTTTTATATGGTTATTTATGAAGAGGAAAACCCTTGTGATAGACTACAATGAATTATATTTGTAGGCCCCTTCAAACTATGTTCTTTTTAATTCTTTCAAAGGAAACCCTTGATCATATTTTACTTCAATGCCACTTATCTTCAAATATTTGGACACATATCTTTTTAGAAATGGAAAATGTCAAGTCTATCCTAGAAATACCACCACCCTTATTCTATATTGAAATAAAATTAGTAGTGATCAAATTGGAAACATCTATAAAATTGGCTTGGATAACATCATTTAGAATATTTGTCATGAAAAAAACAACAAAAAATTTATAGATAGATTGAGCATAGAATAAGATTTCTTATTAAGTTACAACTCTCTTTCAAGATAAAATTATGTGCCCAAGTTTCCCCTCTAAAATATAAGATTGTGGGAGATGGTAGGAATATCCTCATTAAAGGGGTCCTTAGGAATAAAAGACTAAATATTAATGCCCATTAGAATGGATGAAATATGGTTTGATGGAATAAGCTAAAGGAAAATGTTATCAAACTTAATTTTAATGGGGCTTCAAAGGGTAGCCCTAAAGTTTGATAGGTAGGTGGTATATTTTGTGGTGGTGATGGGAAAAATATCTTTTGAGCCCTTATATAAGGTCTTAAACTTTTTCTTAACCCTAATTTCACTCATTTAGAAGTTTAGGGTGACTATATGTTGGTTATCAATGATTATAGATACTAAAATTGAATATTTATATCATATCAGTCTTATACATTTGACAAATATTAATCAGGCTCTACCCTTAAGTTATAGACCTCCCTACTACAAAAGGGCTCACATTCACCATCTCACTATACCTAAATTTTTATCTCTTAGTCTGATCCATATCATTCTGATTACCCAAGTCTCTTGCAATGAACATAAGTCTTAAAACTTGATGAACATCTTGTATTTTTAGTTTCAAATCCATATCTATTTTCTATCCCTCTAGACACTACCAGCCACAAAGGAACACTAATTTTGACAGTAATGTCTAAATCCTTATCTAATGTCCACTTACAAAAATTCATATAAATTTCAAATGTTTTTAAACCTATGGTTTTTCCTATTTATCTTGTTTAACACTACCATGATATATTTTCAAAAGTTGTGGTACAAATACACTTTTAAGCCTCTCATTCCTCATCTATAAAATACCAATCTAGCACATACTAAAACTCATTCAATAAATTTCACAACCAAGTTATTCTAGCTTATTTATCCCTATTTTTTTATAATTCATGGGATCTATTGGGACCAACATACCCCCATTATTTTAATATTGGGACCCTTGAGAAAACCTTATTATAAAACATGAACATTTCAACATGTCAGGGTCTTTTATAGAATTTGAGGATCATGCACTTTGTTAAGAGATAGACTTATGTAGTTTTAATCTGGAATAACATTACTAATGAATTTCATTTGACTATTAGTTTCAAGTTCCATGGCATACACCCTTGAGAATTCTATATTTTAAAACCTTGGCAAACCCTCAATTCAAGAACCAAATTGGCAGGAACCTTTTAAATTCATTTATAGACTTAGATATAAAATACATATCTTAGGTTTAGTCATGTTTTTTTTTAAACAACTTGATTAAGAAATTTGACCCCCTTCATTATTTCCCCCTTTTTCTAAGTTTCTTATAGCCTAACTAATGTTGTCATGTAGGTTCCCTTCCAATATTTCCCAACTTAGCCTAAGGTTCTAGTACTAAGGCCCTAACATATTCATTAATACAATTGTGACCTCAGTCTTAGCACCCTAAGCCTAGGTCTTTCATGTCCCCACGGTCCTAACTTAAATTCTTTGCATCACATAGGATCCTACGGTTGTCTCTTTATCATGACATTTGATCAAATGGAGTGAAGATAACTTAAAACTATGGCTTAAATAGCATGCATCTTAGTCAATCTGATGATCTATGCTTACTTTCAAGGACCCGATCAAATAGAGCAAAGTGTAATTGAAAATTCAAAAGGATACAGGGAGCTTGAAAGATGGACATGTAGCACCATTACATTTGAGGACTAAAAGGAAAAGGGACCCAATTGACATGACAACCAATCAAAAGTAATTCTTTGGATCGTGATCTCATGACTATTACTTTATCATGGCATTTGATCTAACAGAGTGAATTAATATTGAGACATTGGGAGGACCCATAAAGTTACTAAATGACATCCTTATATTTGGCACTGATGATTTTGATAAACTTAAAATTGACTTTTGTGTGATCATCATCCAAACATTTAAAAATATGAACTTGACACATGTGTGACTATCAACTTGAAGTCCAAAAAAATTAAAACTTCACTAGTTTAAACTTGACATCCACACAACCATTAATTGACACCCACAAGGATGTATTTGACATCTGTGAGATCGTCAATTTTAAATCGATGAAAGTTTCTTACTCAGTGTTCAAATAACATCCTAAAACCCTTTTTTAAATTGGGAATGGCCTTATAAGCTAATTAAAATGCTTAAAATATGGTTAAAATAAAAGGCTTTGTTTTTTAAAATAAGGATATATGTGAGAAATATACCTAGCCTAAGTCTATAATTTAAGGATCCACATTGCATTTTACATAATAGACCTTAAATCACAGACTTACCCTATGTAAAATTCAAATTATCATTTCATGATGAGCCTATTTTGAGCATGGTTTATGACACATGGCATAAATATTTTAGCCTAATGTTTTCATTGTGTTTTCTAAACATAACACATACATTAACCTTGAGTGCTTATACCTTGACCCCTTTATAAATCATAACTTAGTTTTAAGTTATTTAGCTTGAGGTTTGTCCTATGCTTAATAAATGTGAAATAAACCTTAGCCTAAGAGACATAATCCTAATTTTTTTGACTTTTAAAAGTGTACTATCTTAATGTTTGAGCATTTTCACAGATCAACAGTCCATGCTTTATCACTGGATTTCATCCAATAGTGCAAAGGTCCTCAAAGACTTTTCCAACAAAACCCCAAGAACCCATGGACCCACCCCATGTCTAATGATTATTTGACAAAGGACTGACATAAGATTTGGAACATGGGGAAGATGTGTGAGCATACTAAGTGTCATGACTGCAAGGATTAAGACCCAAAAACCAATTAAAAGATAAGGGCCCATATTACGATCAACGGCTCATGCTAATCCAAGATTTTGATCTTATAGTGCAAAATAAAGAAAGTATTTTAAATACCAATGGCTAGTGTTCAAATGGAATTTATGAAAAATGCCGCAAAATATCTAGACCAGTGCCACATAATCTCCATTCAAGCAAAAAAGGACAACATTAAATATCTTGTGGGCTCAAAAACACAAAGATATAAAATTAGGGGTCTAAATCAAATCTAGAACACATATAAGCCAAATCCTGGATATCTTCCACCATTAAAGCTCCAGAACCCTAAACCTTGCATAAAAGACAACCCAATAGAGCTCAATTCACTATAAGCTTGACCAAAGTGAGCTTAATTGTGTTCCCAAGTGTAAGAGAGATTCCATGGAAATCATTTACAGTTGGACATGAGAAATTAATAGAGACAAAGACCATGGCAGCTAGTAGGCAAAAATTGAAGGAAGAGGTTGAGTTTTATTTGATGACAGATAGTGAGGGTCAGGTATTCAAAGATACAAAACTAGACCTCATTGTATTAAACATCCATGGCATCAGGAATTACTCAGAGATATTCCTCATAGTAGAGGAATTATAGCCCAACTTAAAGGAAGAGTAGATAAATTCCACCACCAAAAGATAAAACTGTGACTTGGTGGTAATCTAGATGGTTGGCCTCCATCATGCCATGACAAAATAAGAGGTATTACATTGCATTGATGTCCTTATCCCTATTTTTTTATTGTAGGATAGACGGTGAGTAGATCATTAGAAAAGGTAACTCAAAAAAGGTAGCATACATTTCCCTTGTTAATTTCAAAAAGTACTATAAGTTCCCTCTTCCCCATGTAGACCTTCCCAAGATGAGGGAATGGACCAATAACCATGACTTGGATTCCATCCTCAAACCCTAGCTCAATTAAGGACCTCACATCTTTAGAACCCTCGATGGAAAAATCTGTATCATCTAATTTAGAGAAGGTATTATGGTGATAATGACCTTGTTTAATAGATATTTTAGTTCCCCTTCAACCACTTACATAAATAAGGTTTGGGTCTCATATGTACACTTCTTGGTGGAAGAGAAACTTACCCCTCCAATAGGATATTTGATCAGCATCTTCCTTGCCAAGAAATTTATCACCATCAAGAGAAAGACCTCCAAGCAATTCTACATGATGTCTTACCTACTTGACACCCTTGTTGCTTTAGCCACCTTCCCTGGCATTAGGAATTAGTCCCCAAAAGGTTGGACAACCATCTCATACTACTAATTCAAATTACATGTCTTTAAATATATGAATCACATGTAGTTTATTTGTCACTACATTTACCCTACTATAATGGAGGCCATCGTAGGTGTCCCCATGCATAGGCTCCATCCCCTCATTAAGAAATATGTTGAAATGATAGGGGATGTGTGGTATTTCCTAGACTGCACCATCATCAGGATAGAGGGAGTTAAGTCCCAGCCTTACAGACTACCAGTACATGTCTTGAATAAGCTTACTAAGCAGGAGATGGCCTCTCAGCTCATCCTTAGCATTGACAAGGCTTACAAGGAAAAGATGAAAGGTCTACTTCACCCTTGCCCATTAGACATTGGGAAAATCATAATCAAAGACTAGAATTAGGAGGAAGTTATGGTCACATATAGGAATTAATTTGGATTTTAGCTAGATGAACTAAAAATGTGGGATCCAAGGAACAAGGTGGGAGAACATCTAAAAGACAAAAATCTCAAGCTTGATTATGTACACCAACAGGGTATCTATGACACCACATACATTAGAGCTAGGAATTATGAATAAGTATTGGCTAGGATCTAAGACCACAACATCAAGCTAGATTGTAGATTGACCAAAGATGATAAGTCATCTAGGGAAACTTGGTAGCTACATCCTTTACAATACCACTTACTACCTAGGCCATCTAGGATAACTCATGAATAACCTCAGGTAGAGAAACTGTAGTAGTCCCAACAATAGGTTGAAAAAATTCAAGATGATCAAGGAAAAAGAAAGGAGAAGGTTGGAAAGATAAGATTAGAAGAAAGACCTAGAGAAGGACCCTTACCTTAAACCATGCAATAGACGCCACCTTCCCCAATCTAGTACATTTTCATGGTATCCTTGAAGCTAGAAGAGACACTTGAGGGTGCCCTGAAGGAAATTGTAGAGCCCTATGGATTAAGTGGAGAGGATGAGCCCTCAAAGGAAAAAATAGAAAAAGAGTTAATTGCTATGGCACCTCAAGAGAAGAAGAAGGTAGAATTAGCCTTTGTCTTAGTAGAACCAAGGAAGAAACTGAGATTGACCTTCAGTCACCCCACTAGTGAAGTCAATCTCTTTAGTGATTAATTTCTAATCTATAGACCAATCATTCCTAATTGGTTCATCTATGTAAAATTGTAAAATATCCCATCTCTCTATCACTCATGGGCCATGATAAGGGTTGGTGTGGATGTGCATGATGATATAAAGCCTTGAATAAAGGCTATAATGAAGGAGTAAGAAGAGAGGAGAATTATGGTCACCTAACGCTGAAAGGGTAAGAAGATGGATGCTCTAAAATCATCTACTAGATTAGGTGTGGAGGTCCCTAAACCTCCCCAATTCAAAGAGTGAATTTACATAGTTCATTTCAATCCCATAACAACTGGTTTAGAGAGGATAACAACTAGGACAACCATAGTTGGGACATAAGAATTCACCTTTTAGAAGGTGGAACATTTATATGATTAACTCTTATGGGAGGCCAATAACTTGGTGAGGCTGGCATCCATATGGAAGATGTGGAAATCTTGATAGAAACATAATCACAAAAAGATAGGGCTAGAGTTTAGGGTCTAAAATAAAGGATCTATAATTTAGAAAGGGAGAAGGAGAACATGCAAACTCTGGCAATCCTATTGGTCCCAAATGCCATGATAAAGATGCCTGATGAGTCATTATATGACATGTTCAAGGCATTAAAGTCAATGAAGATGAGGTAGAGTGCATTAGAGGACCAATATACATTAGCTAAAGACCTAGTCACCCAATGGTATTCCTCAAAGGATAGGATTTCTCAGCTCCTCAACATTCAATCAAAGAAGCATATCCTAAACTTTAGAACCATAAGTATGGGAAACCTAAGCACAATCTTGGGGATTTTTATTGATAAGTTTAAAATCTTGAGTACTTAGCATACCAAGGTGATGAGGCTTATAAAATATGACAAAGGGCTCATTAGTAAAATTGAGCAACTTATTGGGCCCATGTTCGTTAATCCTACACAACCTAATGCCCTTGGTCTCATTAGTGATGAAGATTTAAAGCATAGGGCCACTTTGGTGACTCAAGAAATCCAAGGGAAAAATAAAGGCTAGTCTGGGCAAGATAATAGCAAGATATTGGATATGATATTCAATGCAAGTGAAAGGATCAATGAAGCTAGTAGCATTAAGGAGGCCTTGGCTAGAAATGATAAAGAATTCAATGAACTAGAAGACCAAGAGGAGGAATACATAATGAATCCTACTATGGATCTTGAGCTAGTTGATGAACAACATGAGAGGGCCATGAACATCCTCCAATAACAAACAGGGGCCCCACCAACAAGTTAGAGTAATGTTTTATTCTAATAAAAATTATGTAACATTTTGTAATAGAATATTCCTATTGTAAAGGCACATGTTAGTCTATTAGCATATTTTTCTCTAGGTCAGTATAATTTGGAAAAAAATACATGTATTATAGAGCTTGTAAGGTTAGCTATCCTTATTTTTGTACACCTATATTTTACAACTAATCAGTATACTACCTAGTCTTCCTATAAAGGCATGTATCACCATTGTAAGAAGAGAGATTTCTGAGCAACTTTGTATACTTGAAGCAATTAATAGAATCAAAGAATTATACAAGGATTGTCTATTTTGATGTGTTAATTTCTTAATGTATCTTTTCTCTCAATTGTTAGTAGGGGTCTTAAATTTGAATAGTGTTTTTGAATTCTAAATAGCATTCTTTAATCATAGGGTTTATGATTTGTGCATATACTAGATCAATTGAAAGATCCTAGGTTTTGCTTCATTTCATTTTACTCTATATTCAGAAGTGTAATGGCTATTTGATTATAGTGGTAAATCCCTAAATTAGACTTGGTTCTTACTTATGATTCTTAAACATTTTTCTATAAAGTTTACCTGATATATAGTGAGATTTGGGCTTAGGCTATGTTGCATTATATATTTGTTAAATGTGTATTCACTTAAAATTGATAATTTGTCATAATGTTTAGGACTAAAATTGGCAATAACTCATTTCTTTTCTGATCTACCCTCCTTTTTGCTCCTTTTTACACTAAGATCACTTTATTTTTATCCACATTATAAATATCCATTTAGATTAGTCTGTAGCTTAAATTAAGAATGTAATTCACTAATTATCAATAAGGATTCACAAAGAATGGGCCAAGGTGGCTCCTAACCACAAAAATTATATAAATATTGTGGAACAATTATCTTACTCTACTATTATTTCACCACAGTTAATTAGATTGTTAAATCCTACAACTCATGTTCTGAATTTTATAAATTCTAAAATGAGAAGTGTTCTTTAAACACTAAGAGCACCTATGGTACATTTAGAAGCATCAACAAGATAGATCCTACTGGAGCTAGAAGGAGGGCCAATTCTTTGAATCCTTACTAATCTTAGCCTTATTTCACCTAAAGATCAATATATCTTTGTGTTTCAAGTGAAATTTTTGCTTTAAAATATAAAGATAATTAACCTTTGGTGTTTTCAATGCATCTTTGTGCTTCCTTTCAATTTCTTTGGTCATTAACGTTTGTTTTTGGTACATTTGGCATTGACTTTGAAAATCCATAATAGCTGAGGTTAGAATGGTTCATTTTGATCAAAGGTGGGCATATCTTTCATAGATTTGAGTTCCTTTAGACTTAGAATTACATAGATAAACCATATTTATGTAGTTGGGCACATCTTTGAGATAATTCAATCAAAGATCAATGTCCTTTGCAAATTTTCATACCACCTTTACAAAATAAGCTCAATGTGTAGGTCTAACTCTTGTTCTGTGTAAAGTTAACTTGACACATCATATTTCAGGTAGGATCTTTGAATTTAAAGATAGAATTCCTAAGATTAGAATAAGATCACACTCATTAATAAGAGATCCTTTTCTTTATCTTAGGGTACATAGAAAATTTAGATGTGATAAAGGTACACACAGGAGATCTAAATCTCTTCCAACTTCACTGATTCAAGGTACTTGTGCTTTTAACCATCACCCAGGTATGGCATGGTTAGGGGATTCTTTGATTAATGTGTCAGGGATGGTTTATGATCTTCTAATAAACCTTGAGAAATATCTACCTACATTTAGTCCAATAGGTGTAGTGACTACTGAGGAACATATAAAATATTTTAAGTTTGCTTTAAGATTGCTTAGTGGTGTGCATGAAGATGTGGCATGTAGGATGTTTCCATTTACTTTTAAAGATGCCATTTATGAATGGTTCTTAAATTTTCTTGACAACTATATCACAAGTTGGAATGATTTTGACAATGTCTTTATTGATCAATTTGGTAAAATTATTACTCGTGTTATTTACCATTAGTTCACTACTATTAGAAGGGATACTAGTGAGCCCATCAGGTCCTTCAATGCTAGATTTCAAAATATGTATAGCAGGACCATAGAACCTTATAAGCCTAATGATATTCTAGCTTTATAGATATTCAAATTTGTAGTAAATCATATGACCTCTATGTTCCTAAAGAGGTCTATCCTAGTTATAGCTTCATTAGCCCAATCCTATTCTGAATTAGTAATCATTAATGATCAAATGCATCCCCAAGGGCAAATGGCTTATTTAGTCCCAAATTCAAACCCACACCTACCTATGATGAACTTGTTCCCCAACAATAACAAAAATCTCCCAACCTTAAACCAGCTCCCAAATCTAACCCAATTGCTATTAAGTCATGTAGCTCCAAATCAAAATCTAGGATTCTTGACTCATCTCACTAATGGCTTCAACCCAAGTGATCAAAGGGCTTTGGTACCATTTGATAATAACAAATAGGTATATAATTTTGAAACTCCAAAAAATGATAATGAATCCATCTTGAAAATGGTTCAAAAATTAAGCATTGATTTCCTTTAGTTATAGAAACAAGTGGGCAATATTAGAGAACACTCTGGTAAGAATTTTTCATTTCAAAGGTTCAATAAGCCAAATAAAAAGTTTTATAATGATAGTTTTCATAATAACAAAGCTAATGAACCATGTTCCATCAAGAATATGGACATGAATCTTAGTGACATTGCATTACCCAACTATTGTAGAGTTCATTGCACAACAAAGCATGAGAAAATTGATTGTATAGAATTCTACAAAGCCTTTGAGGCTTTCTAAGAAGATTTGGACACATTTGAAGTGGTCCCTAATAAATAAAGTGGTGAAGGTTCCTCTATATCTAATCCATCTGAGTAGGCCTTCATGGTGGACACCTTTGATTTCCCCTTTCAAGAGGAAAATGAACCTGATGAAGTCCTTGAGGAGATCCAATCCTTTTAGCATTTCTTGAAGAAGACCTATCCCTTGAGGAATAGAGAGAAGAGACAACCCTTGACTACTTCAATGCCTCCAAACAACTTTGGAAATCCCCCTAACACCTCTTCAACCAACAATCTGGAGCCACTAAAAGGGAGTACTTCTAAACCCAATGTTGAGATTCCTAGTTCTTTTGGAAAAACTGGTTATAACATAGTTAAGGACATGAATAAAATCAAGGATAATATAACATTGTATGAACTCATGCATATTATAGAGAAAAGGTATCTCTTATTTGAATCCTTTTTAGGAAAGCACAATCCCTTTAACATTGATCATGCCAACATGACTGTGCATAAATTTAAAGTTGAGAGTCCTCCTTTCCTACTCATTATCAGGATGTTTGGTAAGAACTTGCATAATTGATTATTAGATTCAGGAGTATCTACTAATATCATGCTTATAGGAATATGCAATAAACTTGGTTTAACACCTATAAATTTTGATAAGGTTGTCACCCAATTAGACAAATCTAGTGTTAAAGTTGTAGAAGAATTATTAAATGTTCATATGCAATTAGCTTCTAAGCCTAGGTTACAACAATTCATTGATATTCAAGTGATTAAAATACCTAATTTTTATGGAATATTATTGAGTATGGAATGCAATAAGGCTTTGAATGGTTACATGTCCACAGATTGCTCACATCTATGGCTACCTTAGAAGGGTGTCCCTAATTAGATCAGAGTTGAGAGAGAACCAAGAATGAAGCATATGATAACTAAATACAATGTTGTGAATGAGAGTGTCAACATAATAGACTCAGACTTGGGGGTTTTTACCCTAGAGGATGATAAGGTATGTGATACTAAGGATGCTTATGTTGTTCCTAGATTATAGAAATTGTACTTTGATGGTGCTAAGTATAATGCTAGATCAGGTGTTGGTATTATTTTAATTGATCCCACTGATAAAATGTACCATGATTCTTATAGACTCCAATTCATTTATACTAAAAATCTCATTTAATATAATCCATTATCCTTGGCTTATAATTTTCTATAAAAAACAAGGTCAAAGAACTACTAGTTTATGGGGATTTAGAACTAGTGGTTAACTAGGTCAGAAACAAGTACTAATGTAAGCTCTCATACCTTAAAAGGTATAAGTTCAAAGTTTGGGATCTGATTAAATCCTTTGATGCCTTTAACATCAATTCCTAAGGGAAGAGAATCAAGTAGATGATAAATGGCATCTATTATAGCCAGCGTCATGCCTAATCAAGATTCCCCTAATTTCAGCATTGAACTAATCCCTTATCCTTCATTGCTAGATAATATTGACCAATTTCAAGTCTTCAATGATGATCAATAGATATTGGATTTCATGACCAATTCTAGAGCATTTGATGCTCACATCATTGATGAAGCTTATGGAAGTACATCTAGGGAAGATAAATTTAATGGTAAAGTCATTCAGCTGAGTGATAAGAAGATCCCAAAAGGAATGATTTCTTTAGAGAGACTATTTGATCAGGACAAAAAAATTTAGGCTTCTAAGGATCCCAAGGTAAGTGGGAAAGATTATAATATTTTTGATCTTGTCCTCCATGATCAACCTTGACTAGTAAATGTTGGGAAGGCTTGCACAAATTTTAAAATTAAGAAAGCTAAAGAACTTCTTGCCCAATACAAAGATGTCTTAGCATGGTCCTATGATGACCTAAAGATATTTGATCCAAGGGTCATCACACATACTATACCCATTAAAGAGAGTTTTAAACCCTTTAGGAAAAAATAAAGGCCTATAAACCTTGTATTAGAACCAATGATCTTTAAAGAAGTTAAGAGACTTATAGATGTTAGGATAATCTTTCCCATCAGGCACTCTACCTAGGTGGCCAATTTGGTGCCAGTCAGGAAGAAGAATGGTGTGATTAAACTTTATATAGACTTCATGAATTTTAAAAAATCATTAGAGAAGGACAACTATCCCCTTCCTTCCCTAGATAAAGTAATTTAAGTTGTTTTAGGATCAGATATGATGTCCTTTCTTGATGGCTTTTCAGGGTACAACTAAGTATTAGTTGATAAGGAGGATAGGATGAAGACAACTTTCACCACAAAGTGGGGAACCTTCACCTACAAGAGAATGCCCTTTGGAATCATAAATGTAGGATCTACCTTCCAAATAGCTATTGACCATGCCTTCTAAGGCCTGATTGGTAAGTGCATTGTCATTTATATGGATGATCTAATAGTTTTTCCTAAAAATAGGGAAGATCACTTCATGCATTTATAACAAGTTTTTGAAAGATGCAGAAGGTATGCCATTTATTTGAACGCTAAGAAGAGTATCTTTTGTGTGACTAAAGGGAAGTTATTAGGTCTTGTTATAAATAAGGATGGGATCTCTATATATCCTAAAAGAGTGGAGGACATATCTAGAATAGAACCTCCAAATAGTAAAAAAGAGCTAAAGTCATTTTATGGTAAGATCAATTATGTAAGAAAGTTTATCTCTAGTTTTACAAAAAAATTCAAACCACTGAATGACATGCTAAAGAAGGATACCAAAGTCACATGGAATGAAAATTACAAAAAAGCATTCAATGATATCAAGGACATCATCAGTCAAGCTCTGGTCCTTATAAGTCCTAATTTTTCAAGGGACATCTACCTCTATTAATTTGCATCTGACCACACTATAACTATAGTGTTAACTAAAAAATTGAAGGGTGTGACCACCCAATTGATTTTATGAGTACTAATTTCAAGAATGTTGAGTTAAATTAATAATTGATTGATAAATAGGTGTATGCATTAGTCAAGATAGTTAAGAATTTTAGGCATTACATCCTTAGAAATAAGGTGCATGCCATCTTACCTGACCCTACCACCAAACATATGTTAAGTCAGAATGAATTGGGAGAATGTAGAGGTAAGTGGATGTCAATATTGCAAGAATATGACCTAGAGATGAAAACAACAAAATTGGTAAAGTGCCAAGGTTTGATTTAGATGATTAATCATACTAACCTGAGGTTAAGTATTATGCATGTAGATCAACAAAACTTTTAATTTAGTGAGAGGTATGACCCAATCATACATTTGATAATCAATGGTACTTATCCTATAGGTCTTTCCAAGGAGAAAAAGAGGGCCTTGAGGCTAAAGGCATCCCAATAATTGATCAAGAATTGGATCTTATATAGAAGGAATCTACTTGAGATGTGTTTCACAAGAAGAAGCCACCTAAATCATGAGCACCTTTCATGAAAATCTAGGCTATGGACATCTATCTGGGAAAACCACAGCCCATAAAATTCTTAGATCTAGTTGTTATTAGCCAACTATTTTTAAAGATGCTCATAAACATGTGAGGGAATGTCATTCATGCCAAATTTTTATCACTAAGGATCCAAAGGCATAAATACCTCTACAACTAGTCATGATTGACAAACCCTTTGCTCAATGGGGGTTAGAATTTGTTGGCATAATTAACCACAATCCATCTAAAGGTCACAAATATGTCCTTACTACCACATATTATTGTACAAGGTCGATTGAAGATATAGCCACCAAATAATGTATAACTAAGGAAATGATCAACTTCTTAGAAGAAAACATCTGTACCAGGTTTGGGACCCCAATATCTCTAGTATTTGATAAAGGATCTACTTTCATATCCATAGAGATGATTGAATGCACTTATGATAATGGTATTAATCTCAAGTTTGTATCCAACCATTATCCTTAAGGGAATGGAGTCTTTGAGTCAATAAATAAGAACCTAATGAAGTCAATCAAGAAGTCTATTGAAGACAAACCTAGGACTTGGCACAAGCTCCTTAAATTTTCACTTTAGGTTGATAGGATAAGGATCAAGTAAACCTTAAAAGCCTCACCATTTTTTTTGGTATATGGATAAGAAACTATCTTTCCTATCACTCTCAAGTTACCCACATACAGGTTTATGAAATAATATATGAAGGAAAGCTAAGAGATATCCAACTCTAGGTTGTTGGATATAATTTAGATGGAAGATGTAAGGTAAAAAGCCTTTGCTAAATTTAGTAGACATCAAACCATAGTCAAGAGATGGTTTGATAAAAGATCCAAAATCAAGGTGTTCAGGAAGCAGACCTAGTTCTCCTTTCGGACAAAGCATGTGAGCCTAAGGGCAAACATGGTAAATTCACACCCTTGTGGATTGGCCCATACCATATTGTAGAAACATTGGGAAATAACACCTTTAAGTTCAAATATCTAGAAGGAATAGAGTTCACATTGCCCACAAATGGGTAGTATCTCAAACACAATTTCTTTGTTTCCCCTCCTGAGGTCTTCATGGAGTAAACTATAAGATATTTAGATTAGTGTAGGTAGGCTACTTAGTTTTCTTTTAGTTCTTTCCTTCTTGTCCCTTGTTTACATATAAGCATGTATATATTCATTTGTTTTGGGTTACTTTTTCTGTCTTGATTTTTTTTTTGTGTTTCCTTTATGTTGTTTGGTTCCTTGATTTCAATAAGTCCCTAAGGACAACCTTGAGCTTAGAAGTTATGAATTTTTCTTGAAAACATTCCCCCCAATCTAGGAATGAAGGTATGAATCCCATATATGGAGTAACCATGGCTCTGAAACACAAAGCATGATGTTATATCTTAGAGAAACTAATAAATACCAATGGAAAGGCTAATCATTTCATTATACCTTAACCATTATCTCAACCTCAAACTAGTTTTAAGAAGACTTACATTTGTGGAATAGAGACTCAAATTATCAGGGTATAACCCAAACTAGCACTTAATTAACATCCTTAGGATAAGAATTTCAACCATATATGATTTTCCAAAGATTAAATACCTAACCAAATCTTAAAACCTGGCTATCTTGGATCTCAACCTTGCTAAAAGCATAAATATCTAATAATAAATAAAAATAGTATACAATGAAAAATCTAAAGCTTTTAGGTAGAGGTGATTTTAGCAACCTCCACTAGGGCTATAGATGCCTGACTAGTAGTGGAGTAAGGCCATAAGTGGATCCAAAGGCATTTATATTAGGGTTATGGATGCTTGGATGATAGTAGAGTAATGCCCAAGCCTTCCTTAATTTAAAAGTGTGGTTCATGATGAACATTTTAGCATACTATAAGTCAATGTAAGTGATTGAGGACATGAAACTAGAATCTATTTCTTGAATCCCATGGCAAATAGTAAGTGGAATTAAAGCACATATAGTTTAGGTATGTTTTTGTATTTGACCTTAAGTCTAAAAGTACAAAGTTTGTTTCAACCATAATATTATCTATATGGTGGTTCTAATCAAGTGAAGTGGATGACCTAATCATTTATCTAAGCTCAGAGTCTATAGGTTCTAACATATTGCTATGTTTTCCCTATGAGTCACCATTTATGTCCCAACAAACCCCCATTCTTTTAAGATTGGAACCCTTGAGAAACCCTTATTATAAAATATGAACATTTTAGCATATCAAGGTATTTTATAGAATTTGAGGATCATCCACTTTATTAAGAGATAGATTTATGTGGTTTTAATCTAGACTAACATTATTAATGAAGTTCATTTGACTATTAGTTGTAGGTTCCATGACGAACACCCTTGAAAAATATGTATTCTAAAACCCTAGCAAACCCTCATTTCAAATTTGAATAACAATGGGAACCATTTTAAAATTTGTTTATAGACTTAGATATAAAATGCATATCTTAGGTTTAGTCATGTTTTTTAACACAAATTGACTAATAAATTTGACCCCTCTTCATTATTTCCCCCTTTTTCTAAATTATTTATAGCCTAACTAATGTTTTCATGTAGGGTCCCTTCCAATATTTCCCAACTTAGCCTAATGTTATAATACTAAAGCCCTGATGTATTCATTAATACAATCATGACCTTAGTCTTAGCACCCTAAGCCTAAGTATTTCATGTCTTTGTGGTCCTAACTTAAATTCTTTGCATCTCACAAGATCTTACAATTTTCACTTTATCATGACATTTGATTGAATGGAGTGAAGATAACCTAAAATTATGGATTAAATAACATGCATCTTGGATAATCTGATGATCTATGTTTACTCACAAGGACCCGATCAGATGGATCGAAGTGTAATTGAAAATTCAAAAGGATACAAGGATCCTAAAAGATGGTTTATGTGACACCATTACATTTGAGGAATAAAAGGAAAATGGACCCACTTAACATGATATCCAATCAAAATCAAGTCTCTAGATCATGATCTCATGACTGTCACTTTATCATGGTATTTGATCCAATAGAGTGAATTATCATCGAGACACTGGGAGGCCCCATGAAGGTGCCAAATGGCATGCTCACATTTGGCAGTGAATATTTTGACAAACTTAAAATTGATGTTCATATAACCATCATCCAAACATCCAAAAAGATGAACTTGATGCCCACACGACCATCAATTTTAAGTCTATCAAAATCAAAACTTCACTAGTTTAAACTTGATGTCCATACGACCATTAATTGACACTCACGAGGATGTATTTGACATCTGTGAGACCATAAATTTTAAACCAATGAAATTTTCTTACTCAGTGTTCAAATAACATCTCAAAACCCAATTTTTACTCAAAAATGGCCTTACAAGTTAAGGAAAATGCTCAAAATATGGTTAAAATGGAAGGCTTTGATCTGCAAAACAAGTATATATGCAAGAAATATACCTAACCTAAGTCTATGGTTTACAGATTCACATTTTATTTTGCATAATGGACCTTCAATCACATACTTTGTTAGGTTGTGGAGCTAAAAGCTTCAACCCTTTGCAAACTGAGGAACAGATGGTTGCTGAGTTCTACAGGAACCGACGTCAGCAGCAGGACCGACGACGGCAGAGACCAGTGCAGAAGGCCACCGGCGACGGCAGGAAGTCGGCCGACGTCGGCAGAACCAGACAAGTAGGGACCAACGTCGGTCGCCTATGTGTTCCAGAACTGCCCATTTCACAGACAGTTAGTTAAGTAAACGAAGAGTTTGCATGTCGAGACCAGTTAGAGTCTTGTGCTGCGAGGACTATTGTCTAAATTAAGAGTCTAAGTTATTGTTTGAGTTAGGGATCTATTTATAGACCCATTGGCATGTATTGTATAAGCATGAGATAGAAAGGAAGAGTTCCTTCTAGTTGTAAGATCTGTGAGTTGCAGGTTGTTGCAAGCTCATTGGGGATCTACATGTAAGTTTGGTCTTTGAATTGCAGGTTGCAGGTTCATGAGAGATCAGCTTGAAGTGCTATAGAGTGCTTGATGTACCGGCAAGGTTATTACTGACTGGTTGGTGAGGTGAACACCAATTCTGTGTGTGAGTTGGTTGTTGGGACCGTTTTTTGTGTAGGAGAGTGTGTGTGAGAAGAATTACTGAACACTTGAGGTGTGGTGAATCTCTGTAAGGTGAAAGAGTGTGGCGGCTCTTTGTTGTATTCTTTTCTGTTAGTGTTAATACAAGATAGTGTATTGTCTCTCATATTCTGTGCTATTGGTGAATTCTAGTTACTTGTGTTTCTGGTTATTTCCGCATATTCAATTGCTTATATTTGGTAATCATACTGTGCTCTTTCTGAGGAGCAAGATCCTAGGAGGTGGAATCAGAGCATGTTTGTTGTTCTAGATCCCTGACAAGTGGTATCAGAGCCTTGGTTGTAGGTTCTTAAGCTTGATACCATCAAGTGGTATCAGAGCTTTAGGTTGGGATACTAACAGATTGGTGTAGATCTGGGTAGTGTGTTTTGATTACAGGTTACTCACAGGGTTTCTGTTTGAGTGGGAGTTGAGCAATGACAGAAAGCAGTCAACTACGAATGGAAAAGTTCAATGGCAAGAACTACCAATTATGGAGGATGTAGATTGAGGACTATCTGTATCAGAAAGATTTGTACTTACCGTTGGGTGGGGTTGCTAGCAAACCCTTGGATATGAAAGATGAAGAATGGGAGGTTCTTGATCGGAAGGCTCTGGGATCTGTTAGATTGAGTCTTGCATCATCTGTGATTTCCAGCTTATCATAGTGTAAGACAACGGTGGAGTTGATGGAATCTTTGGCAAATTTATATGAAAAACCCTCAGCTTCGAATAAGGTATTTCTTATGAAGCGTTTATTTAATTTGCAAATGTTGGAAGGTGGATCTGTTCATAGCCATCTTAGTGATTTCCATGGTTTAGTAAACCAGTTAAGTTCAGTCAATATTGTATTTGATGATGAAATAAGAGCTCTCTTAATCTTGTGTTCATTACCTGAAAGTTGGGAAGGTTTGGTAATGGCAGTTTCTAATACCGTGTCTCCTTCAAAAGTCTTAAAAGTGGATGATATTGTGAGTGTAATCTTGAACGAAGAGATACGTAGGAAAAGCACAGGTGAATCATCTGTAGATGCTTTGAGTGTTGAAGGAAGAGGAAGGCCAAGAGAGAAGATAGAGCGTGGGAGATCAAGGTCGAAGACGGGCAAGAGATCCAAGTCCAGGTATGGCAGAATAACCTGTTGGAAATGTGGAAAGCAAGGGCACTTAAAGAGAGATTGCAGATCGGGTACAGATCAGCATGAAGAACATGAAGAAGAAGCAGATGTTGCGGGTTACATTGCACAGGATGCTCTGGTATGTTCTTTGGATAAAGTAGAATCTTGGGTATTAGATTCTGGTGCCTCTTTTCATGCATCCCCACATAGGGAATTTTTTCATGAGTATGTCCAGGGAGATTTTGGAGAAATTTGTGTAGGGGATGGTAAGCCTTGTCAGATTGTTGGCAAAGGCAAAGTGAAGCTGAAACTGCAGACAGGTAACACATGGGTGTTAAAGGAGGTCATGCACGTCCCAGTTCTGAAGCGGAATCTAATTTCTGTTAGAAGTTTGGGTGAAGAGGGTTGCACAGTAACTCTCACAGCGGACTCTTGGAAGGTTACCAAGGGTACACTTGTTGTAGCTAGAGGTAAGAAAGTAGGTACGCTTTATCTATCTACTTGTTTTACTGATTCTCTTTTTGGGTTATCTACTTCAGTTGTAGATTCAGAGATGTGGCTTGATAGGCTTGGTCACATAGATAAGAAGGAGATGCTGGTTCTTGAGTCAAAGGATATGCTTTCGGATTTGGAAGGCATGGATCGTGATTTCTGTATGCAGAAGAAGGTAAGGTTTCTTGAGGAATCTGATGTTAGTGACAAGAACAGGAAAGCCTTGGTTTTCAAGGAGAAAGTGACAAACAGAGTTCAGCACAAGATGCAGAGGAATTCTGAGCAGAGCAAGGGTGATTTGGACAAGGGTTTGATCCAAAAGGAGCTCACGAGAAAAAGTCAGGTCTCACAAGAAAAACACAGAGACCGACGTCGGTAGGAAAACTGGTGTCGGTGTCTAGACAGGGACCGATGTCGGCTATGTGAAGCCCGACGTCGGTGACTCGGGGCAAACAGAGACCGGCGTCGGCCAGGGGAAACTGATGTCGGCAGGGAGGCAGTCACAGGGAACCGACATCGGTCGGCTGTAGACTGAGATGTGACTGGCATCGGTCACTGAGATGAATTTTGGGTGGACAGCAAGCTGTCATGGAGTCTCAAGTGCCCATATGGATGACAGAAGGTGTAAGTAAGTTCTTAAATTCATCATTTCCCTTCTTTACACTACTTGTTGCTCACTTATGGCATAGGACCAGGAAGTTATTGAAGAAGCAGAACAGGTAGATCCAGGAAACAGTGGGAGCTAGGCATGGATGAGGATGTGATTCCTTGGAGGAGAACCAAACAGGGGTTTTGGGTAGTGTTGCCAGCTAGAAGTAAGCACTGAGAGATGAATGGATGTTAAGGATGAAGAAGAGCGGAAATGGATACGTGAGATGGAAGATCAGGGTATTTGATCTTGTATTAGCTGCAGAGCAATGGAGGTTTGTTCATTGTGTTTCTCTTTACCAGGTTGGATAGTATTAGCTACACTATCCTATTTTCTGTATGATGTGCTTGTTGCAGGGTTACATATACAGGTATTGCTGAACTAAAGGTAAAGCTAGTTCAAGTGTTTGTCATGGAGAATCTGGGAGCAGCAAGATTCTTTGGCATGAGTGTGTTCTAGAGACATGGTAGGTCATATGTTGACTTTGTTTCAGGATGATTGTGTGAAACCGGTTTGCATGCCGATGGTTAGACAGTTCATAGAACAGGTGTCTTGATTCACATAATGAGGTTGAGTGCATGGTATGTACTAAACCTAAGTTTTCCCAAGCAGTGGGAGTTATCACAAGTTTGGAGTCAATCCGGGAAAGTAATACTGAAGGGCAGTTCAGTGGGACCAGCAGCAGGTGCACATGCTATGCAGGGTCAAGTTCTTTTTCTACATGGTTGTAGATGCGGATGTGGCAGGTAATTTGGATGACAGGTTTTTCACCACGGATTTTGTGGTGGTTGGTCTTCAAGGGTGATTTTGAAGATGGATACATAGCCAAGGGAACAAACTAGACGGTGTACAGGTACACGTACAGGTTGCAGCTATTTATCTCCAAGTGGGAGATTGTTAGGTTGTGGAGCTAAAAGCTTCAACCCTTTGCAAACTGAGGAACAGATGGTTGCTGAGTTCTACAGGAACCGGCGTCGGCAGCAGGACCAACGACGGCAGAGACCAGTGCAGAAGGCCACCGGCGACGGTAGGAAGTCAGCCGACGTCGGCAGAACCAGACAAGTAGGGACCGACGTCGGTCGCCTGTGTGTTCCAGAACTGCCCGTTTCACAGACAGTTAGTTAAGTAAATGAAGAGTTTGCATGTCGAGACCAGTTAGAGTCTTGTGCTGTGAGGACTATTGTCTAAATTAAGAGTCTAAGTTATTGTTTGAGTTAGGGATCTATTTATAGACCCATTGGCATGTATTGTATAAGCATGAGATAGAAAGGAAGAGTTCCTTCTAGTTGTAAGATCTGTGAGTTGCAGGTTGTTGCAAGCTCATTGGGGATCTACATGTAAGTTTGGTCTTTGAATTGCAGGTTGCAGGTTCATGAGAGATCAGCTTGAAGTGCTATAGAGTGCTTGATGTATCGGCAGGGTTATTACTGACTGGTTGGTGAGGTGAACACCAATTCTGTGTGTGAGTTGGTTGTTGGGACCATTTTTTGTGTAGGAGAGTGTGTGTGAGAAGAATTACTGAACACTTGAGGTGTGGCGAATCTCTGTAAGGTGAAAGAGTGTGGCGGCTCTTTGTTGTATTCTTTTCTGTTAGTGTTAATACAAGATAGTGTATTGTCTCTCATATTCTATGCTATTGGTGAATTCTAGTTACTTGTGTTTTTGGTTATTTCCGCATATTCAATTGCTTATATTTGGTAATCATACTGTGCTCTTTCTGAGGAGCAAGATCCTAGGAGGTGGAATCAGAGCATGTTTGTTGTTCTAGATCCCTGACATACTTTCCCTATTCACAATTAAAATTATCATTTCATGTTGAACCTATTTTGAGCATGGTTTGTGACACGTGTCATAAATATTTTAGCCTAATGTTTTCATTGTGTTTTATAAACACAATGCATATATTAATCTAGAGTGGTTATACCTTGACCCATTTATAAATCATAAATTAAGTTTAAGTTCCTTAGCTTAAGGTTTGTCCCATGCTTAATGAACATGAAACAAATCTTAGCCTAAAATATTTAAGACTAAGTTGTGACTTTTAAAATTGGACTAACTTAATGTTTAGGAATTTTTATAGGTCAATGGTCCACGCTTTGTCATGAGATTTGATCCAACAACACAAATGTCCCTAGGGACTTTTTCAACAAAACCTCGAGAACCCATAGACCTATTGTATGGCCAATGATTATTTTACAAAGGACTGACATAAGATTTAGAACATAGGGAAGATGCATGAGCATGCCAAGTATCATGACTATAAGGCTTAAGACCCAAGAACCTATTAAAATACAAGGGCCTAGATTATGATCAATGTCTCATGATAATCTAATATTTTAATCCTACAATTTGAAATAAAGGAAGTGTTTTAAATACTAATGGCTAGTGTTCAAATGGCATTTTTGAAAAATGCCACAAAAGATCTAGACCAGTGCCACATAAGCTCCATGCAAGCATAAAAGTATAAAAATAAATATCTTATGGGATTGAAAACATAAAGATATAAATGCATGGCTTCAAATCAAATCTAGAACATGTATAAGCCAAGGCATGGATATCTTCTACCATTAAATCTCCAGAACCCTAAACCTTACCTAAAAGGTAACCTAATTAGGATCAATTTGTTATCAACTTGACCAAAGTGAGCTTAATTATGTTCCCAAGTGTAAGAGATCTTCTAAAAAATTCATCTACAGTTCAACATGAGTAATTGACAAAGACAAAGACCATGAAAATTAGTAGATAGTAATTGATGGAAGAGGTTGAGCTCTATTTGATGATAGATAGTGAGGGTTGGGTATTCAAGGATACAAAACTAGACCTCACTGCATTAAACACCCTTAGCATCAGGAATTGGTCTAAGATATTCTTCATGGTAGAAGAATTATAGACCATCTCAAAGGAAAAGCAGAGAAATGCCACCACCAATAGACAAAATTATAACCTGGTTACAATCTAGATGGTTGGCCTCCATCATGCCACAATAAATTAGAGGCATTACACTAAATTGATGTCCTTGCCCCCATTTTTATTGATTTTAGGATAGATAGTGAGTGCATCATTAGATAAGGTAACTCAAAAGAGGTAGCATACATTTCCCCTATTGATTTTTAAAAGTACTATAATCTCCCTCTTCCCCATGTAGACCTTCTCAATATAAGAGAATGGACCAATAACAATGACTTGGACTCTGTCCTCAAACCCTAGCTCAACTAAGGACCTCACATCTTTGGAACCCTCAATGTAAAAATCCCTATCATCTAGTTCAGAGAAGGTATTAGGGTGATAATGACCTTGATGAATAGAGATTTTAGTGTCCCTTTAACCACTTACATAAATAAGGTTTTAGTCACATATGAACACTTCCTAGTGGAAGATAAACTTATCCCTCCAATAGGATATTTGATTAGTATCTTCCTTGCCAAACAATTCATTTACATCAATATAAATACCTCCAAGCAATTCTATATGATGTCTTACCTTCTTGATGCCCTTCTTGCTTCAATCACCTTCCTTGGCATTAGGAATTGGTCCCTAGAAGGTAGGACAACCATCTATCACTACTAATCCAAATTACATGTCTTTAAATAATAGAATTACATGTAGTTTATTTGTGACTATGTTTACTTTGCTATAGTGGAGGCCATCACAGGTGTCCCCATTCCTAGGTTTTATCCCCTTATCAAGAAATATGTTGAAATGATAGGGGAGGTGTTGTATTTCCTAGATTGTACCATCATCAAGATAGAGGGAATTATATCCTAACCTTAAATATTACTAGTTCATGTCTTGAATAAGCTTATTGAGTAAGAGATTGCCTCTTAACTCATCCTTGGCATTAACAAGATTTGTAAGGAAAAGAGGAAGGGTTAGCTTCACCCCTTCCCATTAGACATTGGGAAAATCATAGTAAAATACTAGAAATAGTTTGAAGTTATGTTCATACATAGGAATTCATTTGGATTTCAGCTTTATGAACTCAAAATGTGGGATCCAAGGAAGAAGGTGGGAGAACATCTAAAAGACAAAAATCTCAAGCTTGAGTATGTACACCAAATGGGTGTCCATGATGCCATATACATCAAATCCAAGAATTATGAGGAAGTATTGGCTAGGATCCAAGGCCATACCATCAACATAGAGCACAAATTAACCAAAGATGACAATCCATCTAGGGAAAATTGGTAGCTACATCCTTTTCAATACCACTTACTACCTGGGCCATTTGGGATAGCTCATGAGAAACCTTAGGCATAGTAACTATAGTAGTCCCAATAGTAGGTTAATAAAATTTAGGATGATCAAGGCAAAGGAAAGGATAAGGTTAGAGAGATAAGATTAGAATAAATACCTAGATAAGGACCCTTACCTTCAACCATGCAATAGAGGCCACCTTCCCCAGTCTAGTACATTGGCATGATAGCCTTGGAGCTGGAAGAGACACTTGAGGGTGCCTTCAAGAAACTTGTAGATTCCTATGGCTTAGTTGTAGAGGAGGACCCTTCAGAGGAAACAAGATAAAAATATCTAATTCCCATGGTGCCTTAAGAGAAGAGGAAGGTAGAATTGGCCTTGGTCCTCATAAAACCAAGGAAGAAACACAGATTGACCTTCACTCATCCCACTAATGAAGTCAATCTCTTTAGTGATGAATTTTCAATCAATGGACTAGTCATTTTTGACTAGTTCATCTATGGAAAATTACAAAATATCCCATGTCTCTCCCACTCATGGGCCATGACAAGGGTTGGTGTGGATGTGCATGATGATATGAAGCCATGGATAAAGGCTATAATGAAAGACCAAGAAGAGAAGAGAATTTTGGTCACCCAAGGCTTAGAGGGTAAGAAGATGGATTCTCCAAAAGCATCTACTAGCTTAGGTATGGAGGTCCTTAAACCTCCCTAATTCAAAGAGATAATTACCATAGTTCATTTCAATCCTGAAATAGCTAGTTTAGAGAGGATAACAACCAATATAGACATAGTTAGGACAAAATAATTAACATTTTATAAGGTGGATCCATTTACAATATTAACTCCTATGGGAGGATAATAACTTGGTAAGGATAACATCCATATGGAAGATGTGGAAATATTTATATAAGCACAATCACAACAAGCCAGGGCTGGAGTTTAGGGTCTAAACAAAGGATCCAAAATTTGGAAAGGGAAAAGGAAAACTTACAAACTTAAGTAATCTTATCAGTCCTAAATGCCATGATTAAGATGTTTGATGAGTCATTATATGACATGTTTGAGGCATTAAATTCAATGAAGATGAGGCATAGTTCATTAGAGGACCAAGATACATTAGCCAAAGACTTGGTCACCCAATGGTAGGCCTCAAAGGATAGGATTACTTAGCTCATCAACATTCAAGCAAAGAAGCAGATCCCAAACTTCAAAACCATAATATGGGACACCTAGGCACAATATTAGGGATTATTATTGATAAGGTTAAAATCTTGAGTTCTTGGCATACCAAAGTGATGAGGCTTCTAAAAGATGATAAAGAGCTCATTAGCATAATTGAGAAACTTCTTGGTACCATGCTTATTAATCTTGCACAACCTACTAAACTTGGTTTCATGATGATGAGTTCAATCGTAGGGCCACTTTGGTGACTCAAGAAATCTAAGGTAAAAGTAAAGGTCAATATGGGCAGGATAACAATAAGATCTTGGATATGATATTCAATGCAGGTGAGAGGATCAACAAATCTAAAAGCATCAAGGAATTCTTAGCCAGAAATGACAAAAAATTTAATATAATAGTAGACTAAGAGGAGGAATTCATCATAAATCCTATTTTGGATCTTGATCTAGTTGATGAACAACATTAGAGGGCCATGAACATCCTCTAACAACAAACAGGGGCCCCACCAGCAAGTTAGAGCAATGTTCTACTCTAATAAAAATTATGTAACATTTTTTAATAGAATATTCCTATTGTAAAGGCACATACTATTATATTAGCATATTTTCCTCTAGCTTAGTATAATTTAGAAAAGCATGTGTATTATAAATATTTTAAGGACAACTATCCTTATCTTTGTACACTTGTATTTTATAATTGACTGGTATACTGCCTAGTCTTCCTATAAAAGAATGTATCACCATTGTAAGAAGAGAGAGATTTTTGAGCAACTGTGTATACTTGAATCAATTAATAGAATCAAGGAATTGTACAAGTATTTTCCATTTTGATGTTTTAATTACTAATTTAGCTTTTCTATCAATTATTAGTAGAGGTATTGAATTTGAATTATGTTTTTGAATTCTAAATATCATTCTTTAATCATAGGGTTTCTAATTTGTGCATATGCTAGATCAGTTGAAAGATCTTAGGTTCTAATTCATTTCATTTTGCTCTATATTTATATGTGCAATGGCTATTTGATTATAGTGGTAAATCCCTAAATTAGACTTGGTTCTTGTGATTCTTAAACATTTTCCTCTAAATTTTACTTGATATATAGTGAGATTTGGGCTTAGGATATTTGTATTATATATTTTTTAAATGTGTATTTAGTTACCATTGATACTTTTTTATAATGTTCAATACTAAAATTGGCAATCACTCAATTCTTTTCTACTCTACCCTCCTATTTTCTCCTTTTTTACACCAAGATCACTTTAGTTTTAGCCACATTATAAATATCCATTTAGATTAGTCTGTAGCTTAAAGTAAGAACATAATTCACTAAGTATCAACAAGGATTCACAAATATTAGGCCAAGGTGGCTCCCAACCACCAAAATTATATAAATATTAAGGAACAATTATCTTACTCTACTGTTATTTCCCCATAGACAACCAGATTGTCAAAACCTGTAACTCATGCTCTGAATTTTCTAAATTATAAAATGAGAAGTGTTCTTTAAACACTAAGGACACCTATGGTACATTTATAAGCATCAACAAGATCAAATAGAAAAAAAGTTTGAAGCATTCAAAGAGTAGACCGTGAGTGATATTTTTCATGTTATAAGCTAGATACTTGCATGTATCTTCATATAGTATATTGCACCCTTGTGCACACACACTCCCACACATAGAAGAGAACTACATAATTTTGAGGCCCTCCTTGGAGTATTGTCTATGTAGGTATAACTCAGTGACAAAGAGGTCATTGAGGTTATCTCAACATTATAAACCCATAAACCTATTTTTAACAAACTCATTCTATGGGTGAAAAAGAGTGAAGAGCTATGATTTTATCAATTATCAAAGAGCAACAACCTATATCCTAGATCTGAATATATCAAAATAAATGTGATAAAATTTTAGAGTAATGATTTTTTTCACATTGATATCCAATCATTATTATGTACTAAACACATGTGTCATATTCAGACATTAGCATTAATGGTAGTGTTTAGATTTGATGGTTGTGTTCATGGCTACAAAAGCATAATTTATAGAATCTAATGATTGATCTTGCATAGTTTCTACATGTTTCTAGTCTAGATCTACTTGTGCATAGTAAAACTAGCTAAGTATCATTTCTCTTTGGTATTTCAATCAATTAAACATATTTTAAATTTGGTACTTTCTAAATTTAGAATATCTTAATATTATAATTCAAAATATTCATTTATATAACTTTGTAGTTAATTAGATTTCTATGTATTAGTTTATCACCCTTATGCTTGAGTTATTTTTATATTCTTAACCATATCCCACATATCTCAATTTATGGTTAAACATTTGGTGAACCCAATCCTTGAGTCTTCTTATGCAATTATTATTTGCTCAAGGGTTGTCCAGCTTCTTAGGGTTTCATACTTTATTTATAAGTTATCTCATTCTATATTTTACCAAAGATAAAATGAAGGGGTCTTTTTAAGAGCAAGCATAACCTATGAGAAATAAAAGGTATGTATTTATAAATCCATCAATATTGAGCACAAATAAATTTAAATCTTACCAAGTGAACAAGAGAAGGCATGTTTGACCTATTTCATTAAGAAACATACTCCTCAAGGTTGTAATGGTCACCACCCTACTCCTATCACTCATCAACAACCTATGTTGGGTTCTATGGTCCATATTATTAATAATCAAAAGGGTAGATCATCACAACATAGTCAACATGTTCCTCCCCATATCAAAACAAATGTGGATACACATGATCAAAATCGTCATTTATTTAATCATGAATTTTTTTTCAAGGTTTATAAAGATATAATTGATAGGATTAGGAGTACAATTGATTACCTTGTATAAGCAACTAAACACAAAATTTAACCAGAATTAATATGTAACTAGAATTCAGAAATAACATAGAATATGAGAGATAATACAATCTTGTATTAACACTCTTCCAGAAGGAAATACAATGAAAAAATTACACTCTTCCCACACCTCTTGGGTGTACCAATAATTCTCCCTTAAGATTTCTCTCTCACACAACCAATTACAACCACAACTCAAACACAGAGTTATTCCCTCCACCAGTCAGTAACAATACTGCCAGTGTAACAAGTACTCCAAGTAGATCTCCTTGATCTTGCTCCTTGATGTGTTGCAAATCTCCTTTGACCTTGCTACCGTACAGATCTCCTTTGACCTTGCACACACACACACTTGCAAATCAACTGATCTTACTTACCATGTAGATCTTCTACCTGATCTTACACAACCTGCAGATCAACCTGATCTTACAATTGGAAGGATCTCTTCCTTGTCCTTGATTACAATATAGCCCCATGGGTCTCTTAAATACATCCCATGCAAACAATAATTAGACTTCCTAATTACAATAATTAGAAATGTAGACTCAAGACTAAAATTAGTCTTTTACATGCAAACTAAATGTCTGTCTAAAATTAGACCAGTTCTAGAAGTGCATGCAAACGCACGCACACACAGGTTGCCGACGTTGGTTCCTATTTGACCGATGTCAGCCGACCCATAGTCGATGTCAGTTATTGTGAACACTAAAGATGACTGGCATTAGTTGATCAGACTGATGTCAATTGCTCTGTAACTCAACAACCTCCTCTATTTGCATCAGTGAAGCTTTTAGCTCCATAACTTAATAATCTCCCACTTGGAGATAAATAGCTGCACCTGTACCTATACCTATACTTGTACATCATCTAATTTTGTTTCCTAGCTCATATCCCTCTTCAAGTTCAATCTTGAAGACCAACCACCACATATCTTGTGGTGCTACTCTTGTCATCCAAGTAACCTGCCATATCCGAATCTACATACCCATGTAGAGAAGTGCTTGAACCTGCATAGCATGTATACCTACTGCTAGTCCCTCTTAGATACCTGAGAATCCATTGAACTACTTTTCAGTGCTTCTTTCTTGAATTGGCCACAAACTTGTTGACAACTCCTACTGCTTGGGCAATATCAGGTCTAGTACACATGTACTTAACCTCATCATGTGATTTGGGACACTGTTCTATGAACTGTCCATCCATAGGTGTGCTAACCAGTTTTGCATCCTACATATTGAACCTCTCCACTACCTTATTCACATAATCATCTTGAGACAACATCAACTTGTGACTTTCCCTATCTCTATAAATACTCATGCCAAAGAATAATTGTTGCTCCCAAATCCTTCATGGCAAACCTCTGAACTAACTTTACCTTTAGCTCAGCAATCTCTTGCATGTGTGACCCTACAACAAGCATATACACCACATACAGTAACAAGATAATGTAGCTAATATTATCCAACCTGGTAAAGTAAACATAATGGTCACATTGACATTGACTAAAGCCATGCTTTGTCATACACCTGTCAAACCTTAAACACCATTGTCTCGCAGCCTACTCAAGACCACATAACCTGGCCTTCTATCTCACATGTCCATTCTCTCCTTTCTTTAACCTAGGAATCCATTCATCTTTTAGTGCTTTCTTTTCAGTTGGCAACTCTACCAAATCTCCCGTTTGGTTCTTTCCCAAGGAATCAATTTCCTCATTCATGCCATGCTCCCACCGTTTCCTAGATTCTACCTACTTTGCCTCTTTAAAACTTCCTGGTTCTTGACCATCAGTGAGCAACAAGTAGTGTAAAGAAGGGGAATAATGAATTCGAGGCTTATTTACCCTTTCAGTCCTCTACATGGGTGTTTGAGACTCCTTGACAGCTTGTTATCTGCCCAAAATCCATTCTCTAGTCGACCCTAGTCTGAACCCGACCAATATCGATTCCACCTAATTGCTGACGCTAGTTCCCTAACCGATGTCAGTGTCCACCTAGTCACTGACATCATTTCCCTGATCAACATCGGTCTTCACCTACCTGACACCACCAACTTTGGTCTGCACATGACCGACATCGGTACCTGCCTGTTTGACGTCGATTCCTCTTGATCGACATCGATAATTGTGTTTTCTTGTGAGTGATGACTTTTTACCTGTGAGCTCACTTTGGATCATAACCTTTTCCAAACTACCCTACTCAGAATTATTTAGCCCCTTGAGCTGATCTCTGTCCATCATCTTCTCCTTGAAAACCAAGGCTTTCTTGTTCTTGTCAAAAACATCAGATTTCTTCTTCCTGCAATAAACCTGATCCTTTCTTGTAGCATACCACTATGATCCTCCAATAGAAGCTCCCTTCTTTATTGACCCAATATCAATAAATCTCACTTTCTTCTATTGCTTACAAAAATCTCGATCTATGCTTTTCAAATCTGAACTCTTACCTTTTGACTCAAGAACATGCATCCCCTTCTTACTCATGTGACCAAGCCTATAGAGCCACATCTTTGCATCTACATCTAAAGTAGATAAACCAGAAGGAGAATTAGTAATACAAGTAGATAGATAAAGAGTACCTACTTTCTTACCTCTTACTAAAACAAGTGCACCCTTGGAAACTTTCCAAGATTCTACTGTGAGAGTTACTATGCATCCCTCATCACCCAACTTTCCTACAAAAATCAAATTCCACTTTAGGACTGGGACATGCATGACGTCCTTCAACACCCATGTGTTTCCCATCTGCAATTTCAGCTACACTTTCCCTTTGCCAACCATTTTACAAGGCTTACCATCCCCTAAATAAATCTTTCCAAAGTCTCTTGGACATATTCATGAAAAAATTCTCTATTTGGGGTTCCATGGAAAGAGGCACTAGAATCTAAAACCCAAGATTCCAATTTATCCAAGGAACATACAAGAGCATCCTATGCAACAATACCTGCAACATCTGCTTCTTCATTTCCTTCATGTTGATATTCTACCAACCAATAATCTTTCTTTACATGCCCTTCCTTTCCACAATTCTAGCAAAATTTACTGCCATACCTGGATCTGGATCTCCTACCTATCTTTGACCTTGATTTCCCTTGCTCGATCTTCTCTCTTTGCTTTCCCCTGCTTTCAACACTTAAAGCATTACCTGATGATTCCCTTGTGCTTTTCCTATGAATTTCCTCATTCAAAATTACACTAACAACATCATCAACTTTCAAGATATTTGAAGCAAATGTAGTATTACTAACTGTCATTACCAAACTATCCCAACTTTCAGGTAATGAGCATAAGATTAAGAGAGCCTTAATTTCATCATCAAAAGCTATATTGACTGAAATTAACTGATTTACTAATCCATGGAAATCACTAAGATGACTATGTACCGATCCACCTTCCAACATTTGCAAATTAAATAATTGCTTCATAAGAAATACCTTATTTGAAGCTGAGGGTTTTTCATATAAATTTGCCAAAGATTCCATTAACTCTACCACTGTCTTAGCCTATGATAAGTTGGAAATCACGGATGATGCCAGGCTCAACCTTATAGATCCCAAAGCCTTTCGATCAAGAACATTCCATTCTTCATCTTTCATATCTGTGGGCTTGCATGCAACCCCACCCAACGGTAAGTACAGATCTTTCTGATATAGATAATCTTCTATCTGCATCCTCCATAATTGATAATTCTTGCCATTGAATTTCTCCATTCTTAGTGTGCTTTCTTCTGCCATTGCTTTACTTCCACTCAATCAGAAACCCCTGAGAGTGACCTGTAATCAACAAACACTAACAAATAATTGGAAGGATCTCTTCCTTGTCCTTGATTACAATACAGCCCCATGTGTCTCTTAAATAGATCCCATGCAAACAATAATTAGACTTCCTAATTACAATAATTAGAAACATAGACTCAAGACTAAAATTAGTCTTTTACATGCAAACTAACTGTCCATCTAAAATTAGACCAGTTATGAAAGTGCATGTAAATGCATGCACACATAGGTTGTCGACGCTGGTTCCTATCTGACCGATGTCGGCCGACCCATAACTGACGTCAATTACTGTGAACACTGAAGATGATTGACGTCATTTGATCAGACTGACGTCGGTTGTTTTTCAACTCAGCAACCTCCTCTGTTTGCATCAGTGAAGCTTTTAGCTCCACAACTTAACAATAATGACCTTTTTGTAAACATCAACTGATGGACATATTCCTCCATGCAAAAAAATTCAATTACTAGAGGTTCCTAAATTTCTAAATAATGCAATCATAGTGCATGATGAGAACTCAAACTTTCCATAGTTTGATCGTGAAACCTTCCACAATATTCACAAAGATATCATGGCTTCATTATAAATCCAAACAAATACATAATTACCAAAATTTATCACACTTCCAAATAAGTGAAACTCCCAAATAATCCAAAATATTCAAATGATTCATACATACCAAATATTCCAAAATTCTTACATGATATACCATTACAAAATTCAAATGAGGTACCATTACCAAGTATGCATAGATTTTTAATGATAACCTTTACCAAAATTTCCTAAATTTCTAAAATATTCACCATCACTTAAAATTCCAAAACATTTAAGTGAAATTCAATTACTACAAATTCCAAATGTTTCAATTGATGCAAATCTCAAACAAGATGTTCATAATGATGAGACATCCATTATTCCTATGTTTTAAATAAATGATGAATTACACCCAATGATTACATATTTAAAGACTTTATCAAATATTACTACTTATGTCTATGATGAGTACTATAGGATATCTCTAAATACAAGTTTCACTTCTCAAAGTACAATTGTCATCTTACAATGCTACTACTAGTGATAACATTATTCAAAATCAACCTCTTGAAAAATGTGGATATTAATATCCTTATCCACAAAAGTTTATCATGAAAATAATACCTTCATTTTTTCACCATGAATATCCTTCCAAACATAAAATTCAATATGTACATTATTTTGAAAATTGGGATAAATATGAGCAAATATTGTTAAAATAATTCCTTATGAGCCTTATACATGAAACTTGTGATTGGTTCTATATTTTAACAAATGGTTCCTTAAATACATTCAAACAACTCGAAGATGTTTTATTATTATCCTTTAATACACACAATGTGTCAAAATTTACATTAGAACTTTTTCAAAACATCAAACCACATGATGATGAATATCTTCAAGATTATGTTATTCAATTTAAAAATGCATCATATGCCTTTAACATATTGACCTTCAGATTTGGAACTAAAATTACTATTTATTAGAGGTATCACTCTTTTACTAAATTAAAAGTCATTTCATAAATGTTATACCACATTTACCCACTATACATGGATGTACATAGATATTCTAGCTTCCTACTCAAATAAAATAGAGAATTAAATATATCTCCTACAAAGTACAAATGCTTTGTTCATGATAAAAATGATGGGAATGAATTACCAAGTGAATATAATGAAAAAATATATATCATCCCAAATATTTATATAACACCTTTATAAAATTTACTCAATATAGGACCAATACCAAATCGACATACTCAATAACCACTTTAAATTGAACCAAGAAAAAATCATCCTTGCCAAAAGGATTTAACGATTACATTATTCATAGGTGGATCTTATTTTCACCATAACCATATTTATCCTATAGAGAAATTAAATTTTTATAATGAAGGATGTTTGGCACAACTTGGTTATACCATCAAAGACTTACATCATAAAGGAATTTGGAAAAACTCATTGGGATACATACTATAACCAATTGTTTGTTGTCCATGTGTCACCCAAATAAAAGTATGGGACATGACACATACAACTCAACACAATTTTACATTGGGTATATTTTGGCTATACCATATGGAAGCTAAAATATATCAAAATCAACAAGGAATTTCATGTTACTATAAGGGAAGATTAGTTCAGATACCACATGATGGTAGTGGTAACTCTACTAATCAAGTAAAGAGAGAAGAGGAGCATTATATGGAATTTTTTCAATCAAAATACTCTAGTAATAAAAAACTTAATCCATTCAATGCACATTAACCCAAATAAATCAAATATTCATTAAAATACAAAAACATTAAAATAATTCAAAAATACAAAAATATTTAGCATTTCCATGTTTATTAGCTCATTTGCATTTATGTTTTTTACTTTATGTTAGTACATAGTATATAATTTCATTTATATATATAAATATGCTTCATGCATATTTGAGTGTGATATAGGCATACCCAGACACATGATATATGCAATTTCAGATGTTAAACCTCTCCTCTACCCACAACATATAGTACATTAGGGGCATCTACTTATTTGACCACAATTGATACATGTTACATGTCCTTTATGATCATTTAAAAATTATCATGTTTGAGCTTATATACTAATGCTTTCACATGTATGTATCCATGCTCATATTTTTCATATTGTACTTGATATGTTATATTACATAACATTTTTTTAACACATATATACAGGGGCTAGTATGATATATTTATGTTGGTTTATTATTCTTCATCTATTTTTCACTTCCTTGAGTTTATTTCATTGTTTTATTTTCTTGCTTGTGGAACATTTGAATATGTTCTTTTCTTGTTGGCCCCTCTACCATTGTATGTTGATTAGACATTTGAATGTGTCATTCTATGTTAGTTGGGCATTTAAATTTGTCATCCCTTTCAATTGTGTAGAATTTGAGTGTGCCCCTTGTATGTGGTCTCCTTGGGCCATTATATTTCATTACATTGAGTGATCTTGTGTGTGTGTGTTTGATTGTTTACTAATATTTTATTGTTAGTCTCTAGATGTTACCATGATCCATATCATGGATCTTAGGATTTGATGTGATCACATACTACGAGATTCACTGATATATATACTTAGACAGATTTTATATTTATGTTACATTATTCATAAATGTATTATACATATACATTATCATTTTGAGGTAAGGTACATACTAGTTCCTATCTCCCACACCTAAAAATTGGGAGGGGGGGCATATTAGTGGGGGCATGTCATAGATGCATGACCTCCACATTTTCAAAGTTTCCAAATTTTAGTTGGGGCATGTCACAAGTAATTATCTCCAAACTTACATACTTTATTAGTATCTATAAATACTATTAAGGGCATGTAATAAATACATGACCTACACACTTGCACAATTTCATGATTTAGATATACACTGGGGTCAGAATCCTATACATTACTTCAATTTTGCATAGATTTTATTTTTTTTAATATTTATAACACATATAATCTATATGAGACATATTATAGGTGAATATTCCATGTTATTGCACCAAAATTTTCAAAATTTACTAATTATATTATTCACTAGGACACACCAATTACAACAAGATGTACGATTACCAAATGTTTTCTACTACAATAGTTATTTCATTTATATTTTGAAGTAACTAAATCATTAAAAATCATGATATTTTTAGGTTGGATTGATTACATCATTGAACATTACCATATTTATAAGATAAGTTTATTACATCACTCACTCTCATCAAATTACATATTCACACTTGAGTTGTGTGATTGAGATTTAGTGATCTCAATGGCCATGTCATAATTCATCCTCGCACCAAATTAGGGATATAATACCTTAGAATATCCCTCTTAAATTATCAAATTTTTAGTTTTTAACCTATTATATCTCTGATTATTCATAAGTAATCATATTTACCAAGTCAAAGCATAAAGAGATAACATGATTGCATTGACACACAAGTGTACTCCTTATTTCCTCTCTTTCTTTTAAAGCATTTAAATTATTTAAAATTTCATATTATATAACTAATTTACAATATAACATGCTCTTGGTTATTATTAATACACTATAAAATCACTCAAAGTGGGATCAAGTAAAGGCAATGTGTGTTGTACACACCTGGATGCACAATTCTTTAATTTAAACTAGTAATTTCATCCTTATGCATTACTAGATTGAAAGGGGGAAATGTAGATATTAAAATTAAATATTTATAGCATATTAGTCTTATACATTTTTAAAATATCAATCAAAGATACACCCTTCAGTTCTAAACCTTCTTTTTTATAAAAGACTCACATTCACCATCTCACCATGCCTAAAGTTTTATCTTTTAGTCTAATCCATATCATTCTAATGACCCATGTCTCATGCACTACATATAAATCTTAAAACTTGGTGAAATTTATATACTATTAGTTTTATATCCATACCTATTTTTTATTCTCTAGATAATATTGACCATAGAGGGACACTACGGCTTATGTTAGTTTCCATATCCTTATTTAGTGCCTAGTTTTCAAAATTCAACCAAATTTCAAATGTTTCAAAACCTATGGGTTAGCATATTTTTCTTATTGAACCATACCATGAGATATTCCCAAAAAAATTGGTATAAATACAAGTATAAGTATCTCATTCCTCATCTATCAAGTATCAAGCAAGCACCTACTAAGACGCATTCAATCAATTACATAGCTGAGTTATTCATCCCTATTTATTTATCTATCATAGGATGAATCATACAAAAGGTCTAAATAATTCAAAGAGAAGCCCATGAGTGATATTTTTTAATTTATAAGCTACATCACTATATGAATCTTCATATAGCATATTTCTCCCTTTTGTATACACACTTCCACACATAGGGGAGAACTACATAAGTCTAGGACCTTCCTTAAAGTATTGGCTATGTATGAAATGTTTAGTGATAGAGGGGACATTGAGGTTAGCTTGACACCATGATCCCACCAACCCATTTTTAACTAAGGGTGAAGATTTATGGTTTTATTTATTATCAAAGAGTGATAGCCTATATCTCAGATCTAAATATATCATTAGAAAGATGATAATAAAGTTAGTTGCATCAAGATCCAAGAAGTATTCTGTATTAGACACCTACATCATAGTTAGACACTAGTGTCAGTGGTAGTGTCTGTAGATATAGAATTATAAATTTCATAATCTGATGATTGATTCAAAATAATAATCTTGCATATTTTCTACCTATTTCCAATCTAGATCTACTTGCTCATAGTAATCCTAGCTAAGCATAATTTCTCTTTGGTATGCAATCAATTAAGCATCTTTATAATTTGGCACTTATATTTAACATATCTCAATATTATAATTAATAATATTCATTTATCTTAGTTTTTAATTAATTATCCTATTATAGATTGATTTATCACCCTTTTTCATGTGTTATTTCTACATTCTTAACCCTATCCCTCATATCTCAATTTAGGGTTAAACAATTCTATCAAAAATTTGGGGTAGTTGCTCTAGAATATCAAACATCTCATCATTGAGGCTTGTAGGCTCAAAACTCTATTTAGATCAATTTCCTTCAAACACTATTTTTGGTAAATTAACAAACCTATAGGCCTTCTTTCCAAGCATTGGGCCAAAAGTCTTAGAAAATGGGTTTTGATGGTGTCATCAAATGTTGGCCATTGGGAAAATATGTTCATCCTTATTCAATGTGATGCTAATGATTGATGATATTTTTAAGATTTTTGTTTATATGCCATGTATCAACCCCACTTTTTTATAATTTTTTATTAAAGATTTAAATTTTCAAGCATCCACTATTTACAATGATGGTGGTCCATTATGCCAAGAAGGAGGTGATTATGTTTGAAAAATGCAAGTAATTAAATATGAACCCTCAATATTTGGGATTCCTCCCTTTTTCATGCTATGCATTTCACTTCTTCATTCACATTCATCCTTAATTTTTATTCTTTCCCTAATTTAATCAAGTTCCTACCTATAACAATGATGAAACTAGAGACTTATTTGAGTAAGAGGTAAAAGGAGAAATTATAGATACTAAAATATATTATTAATTACTTGATAGTGACAAGCTTGACACACATTTACCATGCATGACTTGAATTCCTAAACAAGGTCTTAATATGCCATTCTCTTACACTTGCATGTTATTTTTTGAGTTTGACCCTTCAATTATATTATTACACACCTACATGAAACTTACTATATGTTTCAAACCTCATAAGTGCCCTACACAAACATCTCTAGACCCTCATTTCAATCCCTCTTATATAAAATTTGGTTTATTTAGTTTTGGTCAATATCTCCAATCGATACTGATGTGATTTAGTCATAACCAACCCTCTTAAAAAATATTTAATTTTAAAAAGTAAACCTTTCCTTGGGGTCAACATATTCTTTAGTGTGTTGGTGACATGATAAATTACTCATTTTAACTCATATATAAATAAATCAAGGTCTTGTTCAAACTAGACTTGACACTTATTTGAAACACATATATACATTATTTTACATTGACAAAATATGGCTTACTCTTTCAAAATTTATAATTTATCACTCAGAGTAGTAACATGCCAAGTTTGAAGCACACTAAATCTAAGTCAAAGAAAGCATTATCAAGTATCAAATCCAAATCATTGACTATATACACATATCAAAGGAGCACAATTACACTAGGTGGAATAACTATGTACAACTTGATCTCCCTCAGAGTATTAGATACATAAGCGATGGCAAATCATCGAATGGGAGTGAATGGGGTTAGCTTAATCGATTAAATTTTATAGATGTTTTCAATTTTTTATCCCTCATAAGCACACCTAGTATTTCAAGGTAAATGAGATCATTTTATGGAGCAGTACACCTTATCAGGGTTTAAGATGGTAAATATGAATCAAAAAGATATGGGCATTAATGACTATAAGCTTATAGTTCCTCTTTCTCACATAGGTCAATATCAACCAGTATATGTTAATATCAATAAATAATATTGACCCAAATCCATAAAATAAACCTTGCATACACATAGAATCAGTTCCATAACTGAACAAGCCATGGGTCTATTTTATCTCAATTTCCACTTCCATAATATAGTCATATTCATAAATTCACCCAAAAAATATAAATAATCATCCTTTTTTTGTAATTAATATATTTATCATATTCCACTTTTCAAATCATCCCAATCAATTTCAATATTTTATATTCAAATGTATTCTTGGATGCCATATTTAGTAATCTAAATTATTCTACATTGTTCTATCCTATTAGGGTAGTTTTTATTGAATTAATCCAAATTAAGGTAAAACATATTGGTGAAATCATACACATTGATCAAACCATCCTATCAAGGTTTTATATTTTCTATCCTATGGTTTCAAATCTTATTTCTAATTTTCATACACAAAAAATCTTTTTTAGAACTTTTGTCTTAGGGTTTCAAATCTAATTTCTAATTTCCATACATGAAACATATTTTCACATTTTGACCTAGATATTCATTAGGATTTCATCCTTCTAGGATTTATATTTTATCCTTAGAGCCTCTCAAACTCTATTATTACTCATTTATGATCCCTTTGATTTTAGGTGTCATCCTTCTAATTTCACTCATCGATATTCTATGTTTTACATGCTTTAGATGCCTCAACACCCCTAAAACCCTAACCACTATCCTACTATGGATTATTGTATTTTTTATCCAATCACTTGTCTAACTAATGACACAAATTTGACCAAATAAAACTTTAGATTAAGATATTTAAATAAATGTGGATATAAATGAAAATAGTTAAGTAAATATGAATAAGGTATTATTGCACTTATTTCAATGACTACACATAAATTATGGAAAGGCCTCAAATACATAGTATATTTAAAAACTAATAATGTTAAAGTTGATAATTAATGATCCCAATAATTCCAATCATATTGTTACAACATCTAATCTCAATTTCCTTTCATCACCATTAGATTCCAAAGGGCATGCATAACTCCTTTTGTTCCTCCTCTTTTTAGACCTTAAGGTTGTACTAACTACCATCCCACTCCCATTATTTTCCCATGGTTTATTTTGGATTCTAAAATCCATGTTTTCAATATTAGATGAAGAATAAAATTATTTAACGTGTTCCTCTTTAACCCCCTCCACCTCTCACATATCCTAATAATAACTTTTATGTGCAATTGAATCTGCAAATGTTTATAATGTTTAATTTTATATATGTACTAAGAACCTTAACAAAATTAATGTTACACATTTTATATCCAACTAAGGTTAAGGGGAAACACAAGTCTTCCACATGTTTCCCAACATATTCCTACATAAGAAATGTTTATCCCTCCCATGATGACTATGCATGTTCCATCACCAACCTCACCTACTTTATGTTCCTTTGAGAAGATTGTTATAGATTTACATGTTAAGGTGTTGAAATTAAATCAAGGTGCATCTAAAACTATTCATTCCATGGATTTTCATGCTTTGATTCATAACCACTTATCTCCTAAGATAAAAGCTTTGTCAGGACCTAAAGTTTTTATGAATGAACCACACAAAAATAATATAATTTAGTTTTTTAGAATGTATAATGCACATTCTACACAACTACATTCCCCATTGGCTAGCCATATTCATGGCACAAGATAGGTAATGCATCAATACAAATTCACATCCATAAAATACATGAGAGGAAATGCATAATTAGTCACATAGTTTTTATGTGACCATGTAGACCCACTTACTCTAATCAGCCTATGGGCTCTCAAACAAGTCTATATCCTCTCAAATAAGCCTAAGACTCTCTAAGTGAACCTATCAAGCCCCAAAACCTTAAGGTATATAATGGGCACTCAAATAAAAATTGGTGGTTTTGAGTAACCTTTATATTAAATTATTCTTTTTAACTCTTAATAGGGTTTAAAAGGGACCCTGAGCAATTATGTCCAATCATAGGGCTCAGCTCACACCTTAAGTTGCAACTTAAATTTATTTTAAAATTGAATTACCTTTTAATAAATTTATTATAAATTATATGAAATCAAAATGGGTCATAATTTCCTTACGTATCTCCTTGAAGATGAAGCATTTCATATTCCTTATTTGATCCCTTCTATCTTGACCATCAGATTCAGTCAAGATGAGGTAACCCTATAAGTACTTAAGGAAATTAATAAATATTTAAAATCATTTTTGAAGTTTCTATTTAATATTTTATAAATATAAATGAGTTTTTTTATTATGACATACCCATAGTTATCCCTCTTCACGTTCTTCATCCTTGGATGACTATTGTTAATGGAGTCTCCAAGATTTTAATGTTTTATGTATTTATTTATTTTTTTGAATATATCTTGATATAAAAATGATTAGCTTATTTTTTTTAGGTAAATATATTCTCAAAATTATCCATATGGTTCTGTGATCCCACATTTTTTGAAAAGGCCTTTGGGAGCTTTAAGCTCCTCCACAACCATCAATGTCACCAACCAAGGTTTAAGAAGAAACTAGGTTTTAATTTAAGTTTCAGGGTTTTATTTTTGGTTCATGAGGTAAAGGATAATAATTTAGGATTATTTTTTAGGTCAACACATTTTTGGGCTTCTAAGATCCCACAATTTAAAAAAAAATTAAAAATGACCTATCATAGATAAAAATAACCATATTTTGAAAAATATGATTTTTCAGGCCCTAAAACTTCTTGCATGTCGAAGAGGGAAAAAATTGGGTGGGGGGGGGGGGGCGCGCAGGGGGATTTCAGGTCACCCCACCTCTAGGTCTCTTTGGGTGTCATAAATGTAAATACAAAATCAATTCTACTCTTTGTAAAAGTTATAGTTTTGTTTCAACATTGAACTTAGGAAATGTAATTTTTTAAAATAATAACATTAATTAAAACAAAATACAAAAAATATTAACTTACCATTGGTTTTTAAGGTTGAGGGGAAGTAAAGATTCATTTAAAACCCTAATGTAAATAATGGTGAAGTGGGGGTTAACCTCATGGCTCTTAAGCCACACAGTCTCCCCAAACTATCAAATTATTATGATGATGCTCACATGCACTACTAATATACCAAATACATCAGTCACTACCAACAATAGTTTATTAGCCCCTATGACCTTAAACACCTCATTGTGTGATCTTATAGGTGACCACAAGTGTAATTTATGGAGTTTCTATGCACAAATGGGTATGTGCCCTTCCAAGAGATCTGTGTAACTACTAAATACCTTACAAGCACCCAATTTTCAAAAAATAATAGAGACCAAACCATAAGCTCAAAATTCACAAAATGAATTTTAACATATCATAAAAAAATTATTAAATTTAATTTAAAATTAATATGGGCACTTTTCTACCCCATTTTACATGTATACAAATAACACAAAGTTTAAGCAAAATACTAAGGGAACTAGGGAAAATTTAGTAATTATTCTCAAAAAATCATAACAATTAAACCATAAATCAAAAAATTATTCTTCAAAATTAATAAAAAACTTTATTAAGCATAATTTTCATTAAAATTAATTTAAGGAAGTTTTTATCAATTTAAAATAAGTCAAAAATTGTAAACTTGAAATAGCCATTTTAGGGCATATCAAAAAGCATAGTATATGAGACCTCATAAGAAAAAACATCAAATTTATTTATATATAACTAAGATGAATATAAAAATATCATTTCATGTGAATTTCAATTTCATAAAATTTATGCACAATAGTGTTCTTTTTATCTCAATGTCTTTCTTCCTTCCTCTCAATCAAACAACAATGCATGAATACTCATAATATTTAGATCAATTTTCCTATATTATATTTCACATTGGTTATAAATTGAATATTACATAAATATGGTTTTTAATCAGCCAATAATAATTTTCATAAACATTTATATTTACAAAATCAAGAAAGAAAATGTATTCTCCAAACTCACCCATTGTAGGTAATAATTTATATTCTCCACACTACGAAGTGGGAGAATGAGGACTTTGGAGTGTAACCCTTACCTGAACCCTTCTCCCTTACCATGGGAGGACCTTAGAAACATGATGATTTACATTTTTAAAAACCCCATGCATTGGATATTATTAGGAGGACTTGGAACTTAGTTCTTTTTCCCAAACCTTACTCATTAATGCACACATTATGTAGAAAATTCATATCCATTTGGACATCATAATAGTACACTTTTAAACCATAAAATGGGTTGTAAAAATAGAAAATAAACATGAAATAATTAATCATATTCAAGTGAAAATAGGAAATAAAAAACACTCATGGTGGCCATAAACACTATCGGAGTGGGAAACAATCGAGGGTCTATTGGATAAGGTTGAATACATGAGGCTAAATATGTATGGAGTAGTGAAATTTCAAGAATAATTGACAAGAGGAATAATCTTGTATTCATAAAAAAAATTATTAATAAACATTAATCAAAAATTACATAGGAAGGTACATTATATAGTGAGTAATTAGGTCACTCAAAAAGGTAATTAACTCAAATCACAATTACAAAATGACTTAAAGTATATTTCCCATAACAACATATTCATAACACAATTAAGCTAATTAGACTATGTAATTAAAACTACATAGTGGAAAAAAACCTACACTAACACCCTCCTAAAGCATAGCTTAGGTGGGTATAAGAATTGGGTCTTGACACAAAGGCCTGATGAGGTAACCAAGTATATAGAGATGACTCCCTAGAGGAGAAAAAAGTTGGAGTTGCTTGAACCCCAAGAAGAGATTTTAAATGAAGATACTTAATCTTCATGAAGGTTTTAGTGAATATATCAACAATTTATTATGTTATTTGGATGTAGTGAACATCAATGACTTATTAATGGATGACTCCTGAATGAAATTCATGTGAATATTTGTACGACTCATTTATTGATGGAGAATAATATTCTTATAGATCTAGATTATGATTTGGTTATCATAGAAGATGATTATTTGTTGTCAAAACTAAATGTCAAACTCATTAAGAATCCATTGAATCCAAATAGCATTAGTGTAAGCATTAATAACTCCTTTTGATTTTTCCTTGATAGAAGATAAATTAACATCATTTACTTTTTATTTGACCAATTAATCAAACCTAAACCAATGAAGAAATTATAGCATGAAGTATACTTATGATTTTTAATATTGCCAATCCAATCTAAATCTCTATCACCAATCAATTCAATGCCTACTCCATAGTCAATCTCAAAACTATGGGTACCCTAAATGTAGTGAAGAATTCTCTTAGCTAATTTCCAATTCAGCTCATGTGGTTCCTACATAAATCTTGAGACCATGTACACTATATATGAAATATCAAGTCTAGTTTCTGTAAGGTAGATGAAACTACCAACAAGTTTTTGATACAAAGTATCATCAACTAAAGGAGATGGGTAATCAGCATCAAGCTTCACACCAAATAAAAAAGGAATTAGAGTTAGATTATATTCAACCATGTTAAATCATGTAAGAAAATCAAGAGTATATTTGGATTGTATAATAGTGATCCTAGAGTTAGATTGATAAATTTAAATCCTAAGAAAGTAATGTAATAAGCCCAAGTCAGTCATTGAAAACCTATCAGACAAAGTAGTTTTCACTTTTGTGATGGTGGATGAAGAAATCCCTATGATCAATATGTCATCCACATAGAGAATCAAAATCAAAGAATCATCCTATCATAAAATATTCACATTTAGATTAGAATGGCATCTGGTGAACCTAGCCAAAATAAAAAAGAAGACCATCTTGACATACCAAGCTTGAGGAGCTTGGTTGAGGCCATAGATAGATTGTTGAAGTTTTCAAAACTAAGGAAGAATATTTCATAAATCCTTCTGGTTGATCCATGTATATTTCCTCTTTGAGGTCACCATTAAGAAAGGAACTCTTCACATCCATCTGATGAACATCCCAATAATGTGTTGTGGTAATGGTGAGAATGAGTCAGATTGAGTTCATTTTAGTAATTAGGATAAATATCTCAATATAATAAATGTTAGGTACCTAAGAAAAACTCTTTGATACCTAACATTCTTTGAAAATGTCTACAAACCCATCTAATGCAAATTTTATTTGATATATCCACCTACACCGAACAAGTTTTCTTCCCTTAAGAAGAGGGACTAAATCCCAAGTGTTGTTCTTCAACAAGGAACCATATTCCTCATCCATAGCATTATCCCACTTATGAGTCCTTGATGCCTCATGAAACAAATATGGATCAAAATCAAATGTAATGAAAGCATTTGAGGCATTCTAAAATTGTGATCAGGTTATCTTGGTGTTTATTAGATCTCCAACCCATTGGATAACACTTTTTAGTGTTTGTCTTTCCCAAAGAAGACTAGTACTAAGAGAGTCATGATGATTTCACTCATCCTTTGAAGATATTATAGGAGAAGGAGGAGGTGAATCCTCATTACTACTCTCATCATCAAAACTAGAAGAAGAAAATGGATCATTATGAAGTAGCTCAAGGGGATATAAATTGTTAAAACTATCATCAGATCCTAATGTGTTTAAGGAAGGAGTGTCATGTGTAGATTCTAAAAGACCCTATTGAAAATTAATACTCCTCTTAATAGATAACTTATGAGTGGTGGGATAGAGAATCTTGTATCCCTTAATGCCCTTAAGATATCCAACTAAGATTCAAGGTTGACTCTGAGGTTCCATCACCTTACATTTATTCTTGGGAATGCATACCATAGTTAGAGATCAAAACACTTGAAAGTGCTTCATTATGGGTTTTTGACCACTCTAAACTTCAAAATAAGTGACTCCCTTCAATGCTTTATGAGGAACTCAATTCTAGATATAACAAGCATAGTTGATGGCATCAACTTAATACTGAAGTACAAAAGACTTGGAGTGTAGAATATAATTGGCTATTTCCATAAAGGACATGTTATTAAACTCTACAACACCAATTTTTTGAGGACTCTATAGAACTTTTAAATTGTAGTTTAATCCCCTCTAATGTACAAAATTAATCAAACTAGTTACTAATATATTTATCACCATTATCGATACATAAAATATTGATGGGTTTACCTAACTATTTTTATATAAGTGTCTTAAAGTCTTGAAAATGGTCAAAGACCTCATATTAATACTTGAAAAAAATACACCTAAGTATACCTTGAATAGTCATTGATGAAATTAAACATGTATTTAGTCTTATTGAATGAAGGCTTTGGAAATGGATCAACAATGTCATTGTGGACAAGATCTAATATTTTTCATCTCTTTGTGATTTGCCCTTATCATACTTCTCCTCAGGGTGCTTACTAAGTATGAAATCCTAAAAAACTCCATCATAAAACTTGACTCATGGAAAATTTGAAACCATGTCTTGACGACTGAGTTGCTTCATGTAGTGATAGTTGAGATGGCCAAATTATTCATGCCATAATTTTCTCACCCCATCTAAATGAGTGAGTAATTCAGTAGAGGGTTGATCAGGAATAGAGTGTGATAAAATATACAATCATGACTAGTGATTTGCTTTCCCAAATTAAATAATGAAGTCATTATCTGCTTCCTTAATAATCACTAAATTAGGTGTGAACTCAATTTTCTTTCTTGAATCGATGTGAGTGATATGAAAAAAAAATAAGAGATTGGTGGATAATGAAGAAACACATAAAACATCATGAAATGTCCCATCATTCACTTCAACAGATCCTCTCCCACTAACTTTTATAGAAGTATCATCACCCAAAAATATGGAAGGCATAGAACAAATTTATAGGGATGAGAACATGTCCTATGATGAAGCCATGTGGTGCGAGGTACCTGAATCAATAACCTAAGTGAAAGGCTGAGATGAAACTACAACAAGTGTTTTACCCTTATCTTTGCCTTTTTTACTATCTTTTGCCTTAGAAAACTCATGTGCTAATTAACTTTGATTGGAAGAACTAGGAACACTGATATTGTGTTGTTCAAACATCTTACTCAGTTAGACAATCTACTTCTTCATGCATTTAGATTCATCATGCCCAGATTTATTTTAGTAGGCACATGTGAGTCACTCTTTCTTAGGTTTCCCATTTGAAGAGGACTCTTTTTATATTTTAGACTTATCAATAGATTTATGACCCTTTCTTTACTTTATGTCCTTGTTTTGTTTCTTCTCCTTATTGTCAAAATCCTTCTAGTTATCATGACTCATAATTAAGGTATGAAATTTAGATGACTTCAATGTACCCATTTGAGTGAGATTATCTTGATTCTAATTCAAGTAAGAAACAAATTCATCCAAAGATGGCATGGTCCATGTAGCTCCAATGGCATGTTTGGTGGCGTGTAAGGTACAAATGCAAACAAAATAGTCAGAACCTAATTTGATAAGGATAGAAAGAATAAATTGATCATCTTGTTTGTCAATGCCACATAGTTTGAACTCCAATTTGAGTGATTTAAAATTTGTGAAGAAGTATTGTATCATATCAAAATTATTTGGGATCAAACTAATGAGGTCATTTTCTAACTCATGACTTCTCATTATGTCTTGCTTCCCAAAGAGTTTTTTTAATGTAGTCTAGACTTCATTAGGAGTAGTAGTAGATTTAATAAGAAAGAGTAAGTCAAGAGACATAGATAGGCATAGTATATCTTAGGCTTTGTCACTTTTATTTTACCACTTCACTTTTTTTGCATCAACTATTAGTTCCTTTTTTATACCCATTGTGATTCATTATAAGCCTTTGGTCCTCAATAAGATTTGCACTTTGACTTTCTACTCATGATAGTTAAATAGTGTAAGAAGCAGAACTAAACTTAGATCCATGGTGTAGAAATGAAGTATGTGTTAAAATATATGTGTTAAAAGACTAAGAATATGTAACCACCCTGAATATATAAAGGTTCAAATTTACAGGCACAAAAATATTACCAATGCATAGAACTTGAAAAAATTACACTTTTAAAAAAAAGCACCTCAAAAAGAGTATAAGGGTGAAAGTTATACATGTTTGAAGTTCTAGATGGCAAGGGCAATCTTCACTTTTAAAATTTTAAAAAAAAATTGATGTACAAAAGTTTGAGTTGGGTACTAAAGTTAAGCTCCCAATAGTAATAATCTAAATTTAAGCACCCTCTATGTGACCATGCCATATGACCAAGGTGCTAAGAGATTTTTTGAGTACCCTGCTCTCATTTGATTGACATAATTGATGTGAGAGTGACATCATCTAAAAAATTCCTCCATTTTCAAATGAATAGTGTCACTTTTCACTATCATAAATTTGATAATCTCTAAGACATCACAGGTAAGTGGAAAAGGTGATAGGAACTAGAGTTGTGTTTGTGTAGGTGTCAAAACCTAGGGCATGCATGAGCAGGAGTCTAAACCCATGATGTACCCAAACATATGGAAAAAATTGTGGTGTGTCTGAGTAGGTATCAAAACCCATGGTGTGATTGCATAGGCATTAGAACCTAGTAAGTTTTTGAGTAGGTGTCAAAATCTTACAAGTGATTTTAAAGGGGTCAAAACTCAATGAGTACAAATGTAAGTGGTGGAGTCCAATAAGTGTAAATATAAGGGAGAATATTCATCAAGGTGTAAAAGCTTATCAAGGGTTATTTTTATACTGTGAAAAGTCTACCAACTATCAAACCTACCTTTAAGGGGTCAAAATTCCATCGAGTTAAACAAACCTCTAAAAATATAGATTTTGGGTAACTTATTCAAAATCTGACAAAGATCCACTTGGTTTCTTGACGAACTCAGAAAAACCCAAAAATTGTTTTTCCTCAAAGTCACTGAAAATATGGATTTTTGTAAAATTCAAAAAATGGCCTTAAAACCCTCAAAAATGGTAGAAAATAGACTATCATAAAACTAGGTCATATTTATGACCATTCTTAGGGTTTTACCACCTTCTAAATCCAATGATGTTGTCTATTATTCACTTACAAACTTTGGTATGTATATTTACATGGATTTATGAGAAACCCTATTAAACTGTAAAAAACTAAAATCAATAAAAATCTTATACAAGCAAGAATGCAAGATCTCACAATAAAATCGATGAATTCATCTACCAATATAACTTTGATACAATGTCAGAGTGGACCAAAATTGAGGATCTATTGGATAGGGTCAAATGCATGAGGTTGAATCTATTTGGAGTAGTGAAATATGAAGAACAATTAACAAGAGGAAGAAGCTTTTCTTCACAATAAAATGTTACATTAATGAACATTAGCCAAAAAATATATATGAAGGTATATTATATAGTGAGGAATTAGGTCACCCAAAAAGGTAATTAACTCAACTCACAATTAGAAAATGACTTAAAGTATATTTATCCTAATGACCTAGTATTAACCTAAGAAATCTAATTAGACAGTGTAGGTAAAACTACATAGTGGGAAAAATCCTACACTAACAGACACAACTATTAAAAACAATAAAAAATAGAGGGTAAGTTAAATGGTCATACATCATATTGAAAGCACAAGGCATATATATATATATATATATATATATATATATATATTATCTTTAAAATAATAAAATAAAAATTACATGGGTGACATGGAAGCCTACCTTAGTTCCACCACTTGAATATACATAAAGGGGATCTTCTACAAGTGTTTGAATCAAGCTAACTCCTTCTCTAAGCTTCTTCTTTCCTTCCTCAATCTCTCCTCAACTCTCTAATTATAAACGAGAAAAAAACTCTTCCAAAGAAGACATTCCTTGCTCTTATAAACATAACACTTACACCCAATGGCCAATGGAAAGGTGGCATTCATCCCTTCCCATTCATTGGATCTTAAAAATTTATTGTCTAAGCATTAACTCACCTTAGACACCCATGTGGGAAAGTAATGTTTTCCCATACCTATTAATTTTCTCTCTTCCCTATGGCATAAATGGGCACATGGGTTGTCTTGTAACTTATTTAACATTGTAAAAAGGTCTTAGCTCATCCCTTGGTCAAAAAGGGTCTTAAATTTACTAACATCCACCTCTATTGCACTTTTTATTAGTTTGAAAATATGGGTTTACATTCTCATTCATTTTTTTAGTTAAGGGACCACTTAATTGGTTTACACATTTATATTTATAATTTAATTTAAAGTTGTTAGAGTGATTAATGTCTAAGTGGTTATTATTATCCCTTGGCTTACATTGGTAAGTAATTAAATAAATAATAATATATTGTTTATTTACTCAAGGTGTAAACTTTGGGAAAATAAATAATCTTATCATAGTTATTTAATATTTACCAAATGTTTATTAATTGGATTTATCAAGGTGGATGGACCCATTATTTTCATAATGGTCACATCCCCTCATGATTCATCATAAATAGGGTTTTATTCCTATTATAATTACATCAAACAAAAAAATATTCAAGTATTCTTGCATGTAGCAAATACTTGTTTGAGAAAAATTTGTGAATAATTTATGTGAAAAGGAGTGAGATGGAGAAGATTTGATGTATTAGGGTTATTATTGTTTCTCAATATTGAATATCACTTTGCTATGTTTTTTATCTCTTTGATGTTTTTCTAGGATAAATACCTATGTTGTGTTTAATTGATCTAGGTTCATTTTGTTATGCTTTACTCATTAACTCTCTTCTAGATCTATGTTTATTACATTCTATATATTTTAACAGGCTATCAGAGCCAGTGGAGAGGATTTTGATTAGTAAGCATATATAATATTAAATTAAATATCAATAATTGATATTTCAATTTATTCAAAGCCTGGGCACTTGGTCGCCATTGTATGGCCTAGGCATTTAAAAAAATTAAAGATCAGTTTTCTTGTATCAAATTGCCTTCTAAAATTTTTATTCACTTAGTTTTGTAAAAATAAAGACCCGTGCAAATTTTTCAAGGTCTGAGAAGCTCTGGATCAACCTATTAAAATTTCTCTCTCCTTCATTGGTGCACCTATACAGCCTGGGAGGCTGGGAAAGATTGATTTTAGCACCATTTTTTTTTTAAAGGCTTATTGGCATTGTGGGAGGATTTTAGGAAGATTTGCAAATTTCGAAGGCTTAAGAAGGCCTCTATCTCCCTCAAACTTCTCCTTTGCTCCCAAACCTATATCATTTCCACCTACAAGAGATATTAAGGTGAGTATAAGTTTATTTCAAATATTTAAAATATATTTTAATTTTTAATTTTATAGATTTGATTTACCTTTTATTAAAATATTTCACCAAAAAGTTAAAAATCAAGTAATTTGTTTTTATTTTTGTTTACATGCATAGTAAATAAATATTTTTTTTAATTATATAAAAATAATTAAATATAATATTTTGCATGTAAATTTTTGAATTCACTCATAGATGAGTTGGTGATTATAAATTTTAGTAAAAACTTGTAAAAGACAAGTCTAGTGTTCAAATATCACTAGCTTTTTTCTTTTTATCTTCTTGTTGACTTTAGTCAAAATTAATTATAAATTAAATTAGTTTGAATTTCATTTCTTGGATTGTGTTCCTTCCTTCTCACGTGAGAACCCCCTGACCTGTCGACTAGTCCTTCTTTCGACACTTAATCTAGTCTAACCTTGGTAGTATAGTTATCCAACTAGTTGATATTTAAAAAATTGCATGTTTCAGATGCATTGGAGTGGTCCATTTTTTTTTTTTTGAATCCTCTTATTATTATTTTTACATCTTTTTTAATAATAGTGCCTAGGTGGTTATTTTGAGTGTGACTCTTTTAACACTTAAATTTGTGTTTTTTTAATTCAATTTTTTGCATTATTTAGCATTTAAATTATGTAATTAAATATATTTGTACTTATAATTTACCTTATTTTTCAAAATTAAAATTCATCCTTTCCCTCTTTTGTCTTTATCTCATCACTCTTTGAATTCCTTAAGGTGACCCTTCATGGGAAAATGTATCATTTCCCTCTTTTGTCTTTACTTGGTGACTCTTTGACTTCTTCATGGTCTCTCTTTTGTCTTTATGCAACTAAAAATATATTTATTAATATTAATACACTTTAGCTGAGATATGAACATTAAAAACACCTCTAGACATTAATTTTGAGCATTTGTTTACTATCTTGTTTAAAAAGAAGCTATGGCTTCGCCTCATTTTTCCTTAGATAAATCTCAAATGCTTAATGGATATAATTACAATATAATGAAAATTTATGTGAAAACTAAATTTATGACCCAAAAATTATGAAATATTGTCATTGGAATTGAGAAAGATCCTTTTGGATGACATGTAACCCCTAAGCTTACTAATACATTTCAAACAAAATCATAGAAAGCTATGTCCATTATCTTGCAGAGTGTTAAGGATGAATTCCTTCTCCATATTAGTAATAAAGAGTCTTCTAGCGATGCTTAGAAAGTCCTTGAATCCATGCATAAATTCACTCACATTTCAGAGATCATTAAATTAATTTTTGAGTTTCTAGCTACCCTATGAAGGGTGATGAAAAAGTTGTTAATTTTATTTCTAAAATTAAAAAAAATAAATCTTAATTAGATGGATGTAATTATAATTTAATTCAATATTAGTTACTTTATTTTATCAATCAGTTAAATATACATGAAATTTTTTGAATTTTAATTTTAATTTTTAATTTTAAGTATCACACTGAGTAAGATATCCCTAATCTTATCACCTTGTCTACTCTCCTGATTTAGGAAGAGCAAGTTGTGACAAATTTTGATTCTAAGTATAATTCTAGTCAATCACTTTTAACTCTTAATAATGTTTTTGATAACACTAAAAATCAAAAATCTAACCCTAATTTTGTTAAAGGTAAACACAAAAACAAGAAATCTGATAATAAGAATCATACACCTAAGTTTAATGGAAATTACAATCTGTATGATAAATTTAGTCATAAAATGGAAACTTGTTATAAAAAAAAAGATGAAATTAACAATCACAATCTTATAAAAATAATGAATAGAAGAAATCTAATCAAAACAAGTAGAAGAATCAAAACCCAAATTAGAATAACAATCAAGATTCAAATGTTATTGTTTTATATGCTACTTTAGGTGCTTCAAATGAAAATGAATAGATTTTAGATAGAGGTGCATCACACCATATGACATGCTTATATAATATCTTATGTGAGTCTATATATATCTCTGAAATAATTTATTTAGGTAATAATTCTTTTTTAGAAGCAACTAAATAGAGAAAAGCAAAAAATTTAAATGTTGTTATTAATGATATTTTTTATGTACCTAAGCTTAAAAAGAATTCGCTATCTTATTCTAACTTAAAAATGATAATTTAATTATAAAACTACTTAAATATAGTTGGTCTATTATAAATCATTCTAGGTCCTTGATTATTGAAGGTGTTTAAAAGAATGGTTTATATATCTTTTCTCCTTCTGCATGTTTTCTTTCATCGCATAGTAATAATGAATCTCAATTATGGCATGAAAGATCAGGACATGTTAATTTTATAATTTTACATTATATATCTAAAAATAACTTTATTATTGGACTTCCTTCTATCCCCTCTCATCATAAAACTTGTGAGGGTTACTTACGTGATAAGTAACATGTTAACCCCTTTCATAAGAATCATGATGTGAATTCCTCACATCCTTTAAAATTAATTCATAGTGATGTTGTAGGTCCTTTGGAATTTACTTCTCTTAATGGTTCATTATATACCGTTACATTTATTGATAATTATATTAAAATGATTAGGTTTATTTTCATTAAAGAGAATTCTAATATTTTTTCTAAGTTTAAAGAATTTAAAGCTTATGTTGAAAATGCATCTAATTTTTCTATTAAGAGTTTAAGAATTGATAATGGTGTGAATATGTTAGTAAAGAGTTTGATTCGTTTGATTCTTTTTGCATTAGTTGTGGTATTAAAAGGAAATTAATAACTCTTTATTCCCCTCAGCAAAATGGTATTGTTGAAAGGAAAAACTCCACCATCATAGAAATGATTAGAACAATGTTGCAATATACAAATTTTATTAAGTTATTATGGGCCAAAGCCATGAACATTGTTGTTTATATTCTGAATAGAGTCCCTATCAAATCCTTACATCCTTCTACCCCTTTATAAATATAGACTAAAAATAAACCTAGTGTGGCTCATCTCAAATTTTTTGGTAGTCATACTTCTATCTTTGTCCCTAAATTTAAGAGGAAGAAGCTTGACCCCACTTCTTATTCATATATTTTTGTAGGATATGGAGGTAAGACAAAAGGTTTAATAGTTTATTATCCCTCTAAACATCATATTATTGAGAATATGAATGTTCTTGTTCTTGAAAAATCATTTTGTGAGCCCTTTGTGGATCTTCCTCAGTGTTTTTCTATTGATAAACCTAATTCTCATGTTTTTCCTTATGATGAAATAGATGCCCTTGAGAAATTTGATCCATTTATGAATAACTTAGAGTCTGAATAACCTCCTAATTTTCATGTTCAATCTAAAAGACCTAAATGGGTAGAATCCTTAATTTAATATTTTAATGTTAATAATCTTAATAAATTAATTAGAAGTCAACATTCTTATCATACTTTAATGATTATGTATGAATATGAACCTCAATTTTTTAAGGAATCCACTCAATATGATAGATGGAATGTTTTTATGCAAGTTGAATATAATGCCTTAATTAAAAATTAGACTTGGGATCTTATCCATTCTATACCTAAAAGGCATATTGTCAATTATAGGTGGCTTTATAAAATCAAATATAATACAATTGATCAAATTGACAAATTTAAAGTCAAATATAATTCAATTGGTAAAATTAACAAATTTAAAGCTAGATTAGTTGTTCATAGGTTTACTCAAAAACCTAGGATTGACTATGTTGAAACCTTTGCTCCTATAACAAAAATGAGTGCTGTTAGACTTTTTATTGTTCTTGCAACCCAAAAAAATTGGGTTATTCATTAAATGGATGTCAAGAATGTATTTCTAAATAGTGATTTAGAAAAATAAATCTATATGACTCAATCTAAAGGTTTCACTAATCTTAATAGAGAATATTTTGTATGTAAGTTAAAAAAATCTTTATATGGTTTAAAACAAGCTCCTTGAGTTTGGTATTTTAAGATTACTTATTTTTTTAAAGAATTGAATTTTTCTAATTGTTATTCAGATAATGATCTCTTTATTAAAGTTTAAAATAGTTATTTGATTCTAATTGTATTATATGTTGATTATTGGTGATCTAACTAGTTTAATTCATAAATATAAGGATAAACTAAGCCAAATGTTTAAAATGACTGATTTAGGCATTTTACATCATTTTTTAAGAATGGTTATATTTCAAGATAAAAATTTAATTATTATATCACAATCTCAGTATGTATATAATCTTCTTGTTAAATTTAACATGCTTGATTGTAAATCTACCAATAATCCTATTTAAGTTGGTATTAAACTTGATCCTAAACCTACATGTGAAAAATCTAACCTTACTTTGTATACATAGCTTATTGAAAGTTTAATTTATCTAACCATTACTAGGCTAGATATTTCATATGTTGTTAGTGTTGCTTCTAGATTTATGTAGGATCTTTATTTGGATCATTAAAAATTAGCTAAATGTATTCTTCGTAATATCAAAGGAACTATTAATTATGGTTTATTCTATTCTTCCATTAATAATTTTAAATTATATAGTTATTGTGATGTTGACCATGTTGGTGATACTTTAGATCATAAATCTACTTTTGGATATGTGTTTAAGTTTGGTGCAAGTGATATCATTTGGAGTAGCAAGAAGCAAATTATTATCTCTCTCTCTTCTACAAAATTTGAGTATAGAAGTACTATCGAAACTGCTAAAGAAGCCATGTGGATATGAAGGTTATTAAAAGAAATACATTTGGATGTTTCTCAGAGTACCATCCTTCATTGTGGTAACTAAAGTTGTATAACTCTGATGAAAAATCTAGTGCAACACCAAAAAACTAAACATATTAAAGTTCATGTGAATTTTATCTAAGAAAAAGTCCTCAATGGTGATATTGATCTATATTTCTATCCTACAGATGAACAAGTGGCATATATCTTCATAAAACCACTTGGTGCTACCAAGTTTTTTCAGTTTCATGTAATGTTGGGCTTTTTAGAGTTGCCATTGAGGGGGAGTGTGCATGATAATACCACTTCCTAACGACCATGTATTTATTCTGATTCTCTATACTTCTCATTATAAAACATTGTAAACTTTGTGTAGAAGTTATGTGATTTGAGTAAACTTCATGTGGAAGTTTTAATTTTGTACCCCAATACATTAAAAATCATAATTTGTAATGGAGGTCCTTACATTATAAAAGGATACAAATATGCTTAGTGATTATTCATGAGAAATAATGAGATGTAATCTCACAATCATGCTAGCCTAAACTTACTTTCAAGTAGTTTATGGATTATGATTTATTTTGTGTCAAAAGGTGATTTCTTGCATGATGAAGGTTTTTAAATATTTCATATTTTGCACATAGTATAATTCCTTTATAGTGACTATGGATTTTATCCCCACTTAGCATTAAGGGGGAGTGTTAGATAAATTAATGTCTAAGTGGTTATTATTAACCCTTAGCTTGCATTGGTAAGTAACTAAATAAAAAATAATATATTTTTTATTTACTCAAGGTGTAAATTTTAGGAAAATAAATAATCTTATTATAGTTGTTTAATATTTATTAATTGGATTTATCAAGGTGGATGGACCCATTATTTTCACAATGGTCACATCCCCTCATGATTCATTATAAATAGGGTTTTATTGCTATTGTAATTACATTGAACACAAAAATATTTAGTATTCCTATGTGTGGCAAATACTTGTCTGAGAAAAATTTGTGAAGAATTTATGTGAGTGAGATGAAGAAGATTTGATTTATTGGGGTTATTATTGTTTATCAATATTCAATATCACTTTGCTAGGTTTTTTACCTCTTTGAGGTTTTTCTAGGATAAATACATGTGTTGTGTTTAATTGATTTGGGTTCATTCTATTATGACTTGCTCATTAACTATCTTCTAGATCCTGCTTATTACATTCTATGCATTTTAACAAAAGTTAACATGACTCCTAAGTTATTCTAAAAAAGTATAAATAGTGTTAAGTGGGTGTGACTAGTGCTAGAAGGGTCAAGGAGGGTCAAAATTTGATTAATTTAAAGATAACACTATGATTTTATTTTAATCTAAGAGAATCATGAAGTCACTAGACAACTAATATCAATGGTGCATTAGTGTTTGGTGCAGTCTCAATTCCATCACTTGGCCTCCCCTATCACCTGCATATTAGTTCACCCATAAAATTTCACTATCCTAAGTAGTCAAAGATGCATAATATAAACATCTCAAGTAATATATAACCATATAAAATGCATGTGTAAAACATTCAAATCACATCTCAAAAGTCTACATTAAGTAATATCAACATGCTAACATTCATATATATATATATTATCTCAAATCACATGATAAGGAAGTATTAGCTCAACTAATATGATAATTTAGTATGCATCTCAATATTCAAAGTTAAATCATCCACAACTAGCATGTCATGCCAAAAAAATTACGTAATTAAAACCATACAAAAATAGACCAATTTTTTAGAATATACAATGCATATTCTACACAACTACATCGCCCATTGGTAAGCCATATTTATGACATGAGATGAAAAATACATCAAAACAAACTTAGATACCTAAACAACACTATTGGTAGTACACACGTGTCCATATAGTCATTACATGATCATGCAATCCCTCACTTGATCTAATGAACTTATAGACTCTCAAATAAGCATACAAATTTGTAAATAAAATTAATGCATCCCACATTCCCAAGGTCTAAAATGGATGATCATCTAGAAAGATATGTGTTCGAGTAACCATTTACTCTAATGATTTGGCCTAACTCTCAATGGGATTCAAGGAGGACCATGAGTGATTCAAACAAATCATAGGCTTGGTTCACACTTTAATTTGTAATTTAAATATAATTCTAAGTTCATTTTTTATGAAAATAAATTAACAAGGAGGACTCATACTCCTCATATGACCTCAAAAGGGGTCTAAAGTGTCATTACTTAGCTTCATGAGGATTGAGCACTCCATTTCAACCATTGGATCCTTTCTATCCCATCTATTGGATTCAGTCAAGATGAAGAAACCTTAGAATTCCTTAAGGAGGAAAATAAAGATTTAAAAACATTTTTTATGTTTCTATATTAGATTTGAGAAAAGAGAAGGATGTTTTGGAGGATGACATGTATATATTCTTCCTTCTTCTCTTTTCTTGTCCTTGGTTGATTTCCATTAATGGAGTATCCAAGCTTTTAAAAAAATTATATTTTTATTTATTTTTAAAAATATATCTTGATACGAAGATATTTGGATTTGATTTGAAGGTACATATCTTCTCGTAATGTCTCTAGTTGGTTCTAGGCTCCCACAGTTTTTGAAAAATCCTTTGAGAGTAGGGAAAAATTTAATGATAAATTTTTGTTAATTCATGAATATTTTATATTTGGTGGGGTTGAAAACATGTCAAAATCACCTTTATTTTACAACAAAATTTATTTTTAGGGTCATCTCACCCCATGTTGAAATTAAATTACCACATCTATAAGAATTTTGCTAGTACCAATAAAATAGTGTCACTCCATCCTAAGAAATTCACCACTATTTTTAATCTCATGTTATTCATGTCTATTTTCTAACCGTGGTTTGATGGCTTCTACTATAAATAATAAGGTAGCAAGAAAATTAGAGAAATAAATTAAAGTATCTTCTTATTTTAGCCAGATGAAAAATATAGGTACAAAATATTTAATAATTCTTTTCACCATAGTTAATTATTTATAATTGTGTTGAAGTTCGCCTAGACACACATGTCGATTATCTTTGTGATGTTTTTTTTATATATGACAAAAAATGAGCGATAAAGTGATTATCTGTATCATACTATTATATGTGAACAATCCCCTTGAAACTGCATCTTTTGATTCATTCTGAGTATGTGTCTTCTCATTGGAGAAGTTTTAGGATTAGGGTGCATATTAGATTCTTGAAATAGGTTTTTCCTTCTCTAGAGGTGCTTGGGGTAGTAGACATTCTTACAGTAGTAATTGGACACACACAAGAGACTTAGTGGAAGCTAGATACTATAAGGGATGGTTGTCACAAAGAGGTAGAGCACAAAAACTATGTGAAAAAGAGGTTTAAGGCTTTTATTTATAGGCAAAACCAACCACATCAAAATCAATGGAAATTAATGTAGGTAGGTAGAGGCATTCAATGTGTCAAGGTAGCATAGATGAGTGTCTAAGCAAGCATCTAGATGATCATCTAGATATTCATGCCAAACAACTATCTTGAGCATTTAGATAAACATTTGAAACATCTAGATGACCATCTGGAGCATTAAGACAACTGTTTGGAGCATCTAGATGACCATCTCGATCATTCAAATGATCATCTAGAGCATTTAGATGATCATCTATAATGTTCAAACAATTATTTGAAGTGTTTAGATGATTATCTTTAGTGTTTAGATGATCATCTAGAATGTTGAGATGATCATCCAGAATGATCATTTGTTTTCCTACAAATGGTTGTCTACTCTCTCCAGGTGGTCATTTATTTTCTACAAATAATCATCTTCACATTTCCAATCGAGCATTTGAAAAAAAATCCAGACATAAACATACACTGGCTTTCACATCAATTTTGCCTTTATGATTATTCACCTTCCTACCTAATTAGTCATGGCTCAAAAATGGATTTTCCATATCATACCCATGTTTTTTTAGTATAGCCCTCTAAAATTTTCCCTGTTTGGGAAATTCAAGCTCTACCATAATCATTAAATGGCCACCAGACAAGGTTTAAAAAGAAACTACTTTTTATTTTAATTTTTAGGGTTTTAATTTTAGTTCATGTAGTATATGAGAGAAATTTAATGAGGGTTCCCCTTTTTATGAACCCATCCCGTGGCTTTTAGGAGCTCATAAATATCAAAAAGGTTAAAGAAGACCCCACTTAGACAAATGAGTCATATCTTGAAAACTATAAAATTTCAAGCCTTAAAATTTATTCCATACAGAAGAGGGTGAAAATTCAATGGTGTTATCTTTTGTGTCACCTCACCTCCTAGTATCTTGGTTGTCATAGAAGGATACACAAAAAAATAGGTATAAAAGAGAAGTTTTGGTTCTAGAACAATACACAGTCATAAAGTTTAGGCAATGTAAATATTTCAAAAAATAATATTAAATAAAAATAAAAATATATTACAAATAGTTCTTCAATGATTAAGGTTTGGGGGAGGTTAATAGTTATTGACAACCCCAATGACAAAAATTGATGGTGGGGATTAATCACATGACTTCAAATCCACATGTTCTCCCCAACTACCAACATACTATGGTGGTGTTCACATGCACTATCTATAACCAAACTAAAATGGCCATCACCAAACATAACCATTGGCCCATATGTATTAAACAACTCTTTTCATATTCATATGGATGACCATTGGGTTAGATGTTTAGTTACCTTTCAAAAATGTGTTTGTGCCCTTCCAAGGGGCTTGTTTAACCACTCACTACCTACAGGCACTCAAATTTTAAAAATTCAAAGACTCCAAACTATAAGTCTAAAATTCATGAAATTAAATGCAATAAGTCATAAAAATAATAAATTTTTATGTAAAATTGATTCAGACACTTTTTTCCTTATTTTATGTGTATACAAATTACATGAAGTTTAAGTCAATACAAAGGTAACTATGACAATTTCAATAGTTTAATTTCAATAAAACATAATAATTAAATATTAAATCAAAAAATTAAACTAAAAAAGGTAGTATAATCTTAGTTAAACATAATTTTTATTAAAATTGAATTTATAAATAATTGGTAATGTCAAAATTTTATAAAAATTGTTTAAATAAAACTAACCCTTTTTGGGCTTAAAGAAATACATGCAAGTGAGCAATATAAAATGAAAATTTTACTTTATTTTTAGAATATTATGGAAAAAAACAATAACATTATTCGTACCAATTTTTTGACTTAAATTTCAAGCATAAAAAAATTATTTCATTTTATTTTCTCTTTCTTCTTTCAACTAAGACTTCAATGAAACAATAGTGCATAAAAACTCATAATATTTACATCCTTTTATCCTTTATTATCTTTCAAATTTGTTACAAATTAAATATTATTTATAAATGGATTCATATCAACTAATAATCATTTACATAAATATTTATAGATACAAATTCATGAAAATAAAAAAAGTCTCCAAACAAACTCCCAAGTGCACCCGCAAGACCAAGTTAAGGAGGGGCTCGACTCTCATCCTTTTACCATCATTAGGTAACTACCCTGAGCACCCATAAGCTTAGGACTCCAAAATTTGATCATAAATGACACTAAGAAATCAAGGTAATGTAATATAAACAAGGAAAGAGGTGGGTAATTATAATGTAACAAGCTCAACTAAAGTGTACATATAAAAGCATCAACTATCCATTTCTTTACAACCAAAAAGGTTTAAACATAATATAATATGTCATAACACTCATATTAAAATGCAAAATATGCACATGGCACCAAATTGAGTTTCAAAACTTATCAAGACTCCAAACCCACTCATTTTGGATGATAATTTTAACTATGGGGTGGGAGAATGAGGAATTTGGAGTATTAATTATTCCCAAAACTTTCTCCTTTGACATTGGAGGACCTTTTAAACATGAGTGTTTCATTTTACCCAATCCTCATGCATTAGGGCTTTGTAAAAGGAATTGAAACTTAGTTCCCTTTCCCAAACTCTACTCATGAAGTCATGTACTATGTAAATAATATAATCCCATTTGGGCAACATAATGGTATGGTTTTAATTAACAAAATGGGATGTAAAAACACCTAAAAAATATGGAGATATTTTTTATCTCTAAGCTAAAAGAGGCAACAGAAAAAAATCATAGTTTCCATAAGTACAACCATGGAAAACAATAAGAAACAAAAGTAAGTCAAGTGGAATTACATCATTTTGAAATCACATTACAGTAAGGCAATAAAGATTTCTCTTTAAGGTAATAAAATGAAAATTAGATAGTTGACCTGGAAGTCTACCTTAACTCCACCACTTGAATCTACACAAATTATATCTTCTAAAAGTGTTTGAATAAAGCTAACTTCTTCCCAAACTAATATCCGATCCTCCTTCTCTAAGATATTTTCCTTCATCAAGCTCTTCTCAACTCTCTAATTTGAAAATGAGCTAAAAAGTTCTTTCAATAAAGGTTTTCCTTACTCTTATAGACAAAATTCACAAATTCAATGGTCAAATGGAAGGTGACACTTGTCCCTTCCCATTCATTGGCTCTTCTCAAAAATGCCTTCTATAATATTAACTTATCTTACACACATATATTGGTAAGCAAGGCTTACCCATACTCATTAATTTTCTCACTTTCCCATGCCATAAGTGGGCACATGAGCTATCCTATAACTTTTTCAACATTATAAAAAGGTTTTATCCCACCCCTTGGTCAAAATTGGTATTAAATACACATTTAACCACCTTTATAACACATTTTATCAACTTCCAAACATGGGTTTAAATTCTCTTTCAAGTTTTTGGTTAAGGGACTACTTAAGTGGTTTACACATTTACCTTGATGATTTAATTTAAATTTAAGTTGACTTATAAAATCTTTTAAAAAGATAATTAATAGTGTTAAGTGGGTGTGAATATTACTAAGAGGGTCAAAACTTGAGATTAGGTTAATATACAACACTATGATTAAGTTTTAATCTAAGGGAGTTACAAAGCCACTATGAAATTAAGACCAATGGTGCACTTATGCTTAGTGTAGTCCCAATTATCTAGCTTGGATTTTTTAATGTCCCCAAAAAGGGATGATTATTCAAATATTAGAAATATTTGGAAACCCTACCAAAAAATGGGAAATTACTTATTTAACTTCAACAAACCCTAGCTACCAAATAACTTCAAAAAATTAGCATTAAATTATGATAAAACCTAACAACAATTAACTAATCCAAACAAACAAATTTATCCTTCTGAAATCATGAAATAATCCACGAACTGTAGATGCCTCCAAGATGTAATTTAATATAAATTTATAGTTAAATTATTCCAATAAAACCCTCATAAATATTCATAAAAATTACATAATTAGTGAGTATAATTTATGACAAAATTTTGAAAGTATTTTGGAGCCATAATCCCCTCAAAACAATTTACCCAAGCTGGAAAATAGATTTAATATTTAATAAATATTTTTAAAGCAAGATGACACTCAAAATATACTAAAATACCTCACAAAACAAGTCACCACACTACATAAATATTGGAATAAAAATTAGAATATGTTTTGACCCAAAATAGGTCTGAAAACCCTCTCAAAATCCCCAAACTAACTCCCAAGTCAATTCGCCCTAGTTGGAAATAATCAATTCTAGTAACTCAATCCACACAACCCTCCAATGAGGGGTCTTCTTCACTTTCAAATAGCTCTCAAGGTTCCAAAACCTAATCACCCCACTTCCAATACAATATTTTTGTATTTTTTGAATATTAGGCACAAGTATAACCTCAAGATGAAGTTACCCTAGTTAAGAAATGAGCGTTGGCATCGCCACTCCTTTGATTTAAGGTTTTCATTTTCAAGGCAATGGCTCAAGTGTTTCATGCTTAATGACCAAATTTGAATATCAATCATCACATGCCCTCTCCAAATGTTTCCTCTTCACTTTTGTAGCCCTTCAAGTGTGGTGCCCAAAAAGAGGAAGGGAGGGTAACTTAAAATGTTTTTTGAAAGACCTTTCCTTACAGGTCCCCTCTTTAAGTGAAATAAGAAACATAAATTAATACTTTTTAAAAAGGTAATTTTACAAATATTCAAATAAAACATTCAATACTCTCTTCCCTTTATACTTGTTCTTTAGCCCCTAGGAATAAGTTTAAGGCTAAGGGTCTTCCAAGATGTCCCTATCAAAAGAGGGACATGATAATCCTCCCTATCCAAAATTACTTTTACTCAAGTAATATAACTATCCAAAGTGATATCTCCACCATGGGTCTTGTGCCAAACTCAAACCTAGGCCTTTCCCAATGGAAAAACCACTCTTGGTGATGCCTTCTACAGCTACAGAAGAAAGTTTCTTGTTGTTTAAGCAAGATAAAAATTAAAGACCAGTAGTACCTCATGTTTTTACCTGTTACTCTTGAGCCCACATGTTCAAAAAATTCCCATACGATGCTTAAAATAAGAAAAACTTTAAATTTGGCATCACAAGGGTGGTTGTAAAATGGTATTCTAAATAGTTAGTCTTTAAATGTTAGGGCTTTGATTGCCCCTATGTCAATACCTACACATGAAGGAAACATATTATACAAAATAATCATCTTCCCCTTCTCTTTTGTGTTTTTGACCAAGATTTGCTTAGGGATTATGGCTATAAACTCTTGATTTTTATGCATGGTGTAGCCCCTAGCATCCTCTTTATCCATCCATCCAATGATTTTTACATTTATTACCTTGTTTCCCCAAGTGTATCCCAATTTATGAAAATCATAATAGTTGCATATGCTCTTGATTTTATCCTTAAAATTCTTCCAATTAAATCTCCAAAGGGCTATAAAGACATGTGTGCAAACATTAATTCCACCCTTGACGCATAATTTCATTTGTATCCTTGTATTGGAGTGAACCAACTCCTTTACCAACCATTTATTTTAATTTTCCATAACCTTAAAATTCTTTATTGAAGTCAAACCATCCATCACCAAAGTGTTTTTCAACAAACTCCTTAGTGTCTATGCTACATAAAAGAGACATCATGGACATAAAAAAGAAATCAGAAATGGAAAATATCAAAGAGATACCCTCTATGTGTATCTTGATGGTTTTGGAAGTATATGTTGGGTTCCTAAAGCATGGAAGTTGCTTACCTTGGAGGAGTGAAGCAATAATTGGAACCTTGTCTTCAAAGGAAAACTTACATTTCCTTGTAAAATCAAATTTTGTAAAGTGTTTTCATTGCTCTTTTTACCTTCTTCCAAGTGTACATTTTTAGCTAAAGTGGCTCATATATCCCCTCATTACTACCATCACCAAGTGACCTCTTGGTTTTAAACCTTGGGGTGTTTTTAACCAGTTGAATTGGCACCTTATTTGGCATGTTTCCAAATTGTATGCTAGGATAGAATGACATAAAAGACTCGAAATTTTCTAAGTGTATTTTCAAATTTATTTCCATGCCATTTAATTTCTTAATTATCCTCAAATATGGAATTTTACTTCCTCACAATACCAATTTTAAGCATAAATTTTCATAATTGGTAAGATAAAAATGAATTAATTAATTGTTTCCATACTTTGAGAACCAACTAGCATTGAATCCTATCAACAAACCTTTCACTTTAGCATGCCTTAGAAACTAGCTTATACAAAGAAGATTTTGAAAGTCATTTTCATAACTTAGAGGTTACCCTATGCTCCCAAAAATGATATTTTTTGTATGGGAATCCTTTTACCACTTTTTAATCACCCCACATGCCATGTGTGTGACTCTTTCCCTTCATGAGAGTTGGTTGTTACAACTCATAAAAATCCATTTGCTTAGCTACCCCTATATGAATTCATTCATGCCTCATGTTCTCCATTATGTTGAACATTGCCCCCTTGGGTGCCTTATCTTATGAACCATGTAATATCACTTCCTTCCCATTGGCATAAAATTTTAGCTCCATTGTTTGGTAATTTTGGGTGTACTCTCCAAGAGAGTGAAACCATTATATACCAAACACAAGGTTAGTTCCCCTAATACAAACCACATAGAAATCATCTTCAATGAGATGTGTTCCCATTATTATGTTTAGATTATGAATTTTAGTGGTCTAAGGGATGGTGAATCCATCCACCATAGTCACATGAAAACCACTAAATTTAATATATTGTAATCCACATAAAGTCACTAATTTTTTTATCATTAAATTATGAGTGGATTCACTATCAATAAGAATAGTGGCATTCATACCTTTCAAACTATCCTTCACACAAAAGGTGTAATAATTAGGGGTTCCTAATAGGGAAGCAAAAGTTCTCTACATGTCTTCTTCACCAAAAATTTCTAAATGTTACTCATAATAGGTGGTTTCCCCTTCCTCTACATCCTCAATTTCTCCATCTGAATGCACTTCAATGTAGTGGACTTGACCTTTTCCATGATAATTGTGACCTAGTGACCAAATTTCTTTATAATCAAAGCACAACTTATTTCATCTCAATTCATTTCTTGTTTCAAAAATCCCTCATGGAATCTCTCTTTTCTTTCCCAAACCCTACTAGTTTGGACTTCCAAACTACCCTATACCATGATGATTAGGCTTATCCAACTACCCCAAGGGGCTGATATAGGTGGCCCAAAAGTGTTTCCCCTTGGCTGCCCCCATTTGTTGTATTTTGGATATCCATAGGACTTAAACGAATTATTTTTATTAAAATTAATGGGAAAAATTTTACCTTGTGGCACTAAGGAATCAAGATCAAGAGCCTTTTGAATGGCCCCTTGGAGAGTAGAAGGATCAAAAGCATTGATCAAACCCCTAATAGAATCATTCAATCCTTCCATGAAAATAACCACTAACCTTCTCTCTACAACATTTGTCACAATGACTGAAAGCCTCTAAACTTAATTCACATAATATTCTACTATGTCATTTTGTTTTAGTTATGCCAACTCCCTAAAATGTAATTATGGGTCAACCCTATCAAATCGCTCAATAATTCTATTACTAGATTTCTCATATGATAAAATGAGTTAGTGGCCTTGAGTAACCAAACCATGGTAAAACCATTCATGTTCATCCCCTTCCAATTTCAAGGTATAAAAATGAATGGCCTCTTTCTCCAACATAGTCCTTAAATAAAAATATGTATCCACCTTTTGGATCCAATCCCTAGCTAAACTTTTAGGGAACCATCAAAATTTGAAATTAAAATCTTACCCAAAGCATGGTGGAGTCATCCTTAGCTTCCCTTGTGATTTTGGTTATCCCTATTTATTGGAATAAATATTAATAAGAGGGGGGTGAATAAATTTCTCAACATTATCTATTTAATTCCATTCAATAATCCATGATGCATATGCAAAGGATTAATGCATAAGCAATAAACTATGCAAGAAAAACATAATAAAACATAAAGGTTATGTGGGAAACCATCTTGGTAAATAAAACCCACTAAACTATTAACACGGACTAGAGTCCTATAATTACAAGATTCAAAATTTAGTAAATCACCCACTTTACAAGGAGATCTGACCCTTATCTAGTAGAGCACCAACCCAACTAGTCTTCTGCAATCTCAATATTGCAAGGAGGATCCAACACCCTTAGGTAACTTAGCACCAGCCAATTCACCTCTAATTTTTGGTCACCTTAATCTATTTTTTGTTAACCCAAATATATATGACAACCTTTTCATCCACTCCTTATCCGTTAATCTCACTCCACCAGCTTCTTATGCCCTCTTGCTCAATTAGCTCTCTCTTTGGAAATATTAGGTCAATTTACCTTATTAAACACATATATAAACATATTTATATATTAATAACATATTTATATCAATCCTATTATGTTATTAAATCTCTTAACCTATTCACAAAATTTAATATCCTTCATTCAATATCTCAATCTTCTAACTAGACAAAATAGCCTTATTAGGCCTTGCCTTTATAATCGATACTTTATTTTACCAATATTGGTTTGAAAAGACCATTTACATAAAAAATAATTTTGGAATAAATCACCATGAATTTTTAAAAGGTTAAACAAACATTACACAAGTCGGTCATAGTCTATAAGGTACAAATCCTTCATTAAGCCTAATGGAAACCTAATGCAATTAGGTCTATCCTATCCACATGTTACCAATCTGACCCTTAGAAATAATTAATACCTTATCTAATGGATTAAACACTTTATTAATTACTTAAATATAACATTTATAATTTCACATTGAGTCCCCAGTTCCATTTGACCCATTTCACTATTTAGACTTACCAATTAGGTATCCTCGCCAACAGGCTTCTTAAATGCTTGTAAGTTTGTCTTGTAATATTGACCCATGTACAAAAATATACCATATAATGTATGAATTAAATTAAATTAATATTATATTTTAAACTTAAAAAACTTCCCAAAATTCTTTAGTCTCTATCACATAAGCCAAAAGGCCTCAAGAACACTCCTATAGATATCTTACTTAGATACACCAAACACTATCAAAACACAGTCAGAATCATGTAACCTTCCAAGCTTGATCAGGGACTTAAAATGAGAAAAAAATGCATTACCATGATCCTATTTCCTTTATAACACATTTTATAGGTTTGTATCAACTATCTTAGTGAAAATAGACTCACATACATATTTTTCACACACATAAAAGTTGCATGTAGGACATAAAACACAATCAAGAAAATCAACTTATGGGACACCTGTGGGGATAATTATATGATAAATTTATTTTTTTTAATCCTAAATAATATTTATAAAATATTTTTAAATATATATTTCATGGTCATTTATCAAAATTAGCCTTATAAACCAATCTCACTATGTCACTCTACACAGACTCCATTATGCTAGATAGGCGAGTTTGATGACAACATTTTGCTTGATTTTAGGCATCATCAATACTTAAAAATAATTTAAATAAGAGTAATAAGTATTTAATTATGACCCCATTCCTTTATATCCATCTCTAATTCTTTGCAACCAATCCCTAAACTCATATTCATTCTCACCTAATTTTCTCATTATTTTGCTCATTAGGCTAGTTTAGTGATAGGCTAGCTTCCATGACCAGTTTTTCATAATTTTCATCTAAATCCTAATCAAAAAATTTCATGAGAATAAACCATATGTCTTTTACCTCATCCTCCATCCATTTTATTGCTCTGAGTTGGTCAACCCTACCTGTAGCATCAAAAACCTTAAAAATAAGGGTTTTTCTGTAGCTTCCATCCACTATCAAGACAAACCAAAACCACCTAAGGAGCTATTGAAGATTAATTTATATGTTACAAAAACTAAAATATTTAAATTTGATCATTATGATCCAAAACCAATTAGATCTTTCCTATCAGGTCCGTGTAAGGGTTTTAGGAGGGTTTTGACTACCTTAACTTCTTAAAAATCATTCATAAATGATTACCCCTCAATTCTAAAAACAATGCCAAGTATTTATATCTAATTACCTTCAAAAAATACCATTAATTTCTCAATATCTCAAGTAAATTTTTCACATGCCAATGAGCATGAGAAACTTCTTCTCAAATCTGTAACCCTCAATTTTGTGCACACAATCAACATTTTCATCAAGAATTTTGTTTTCTCCTATAGGATATGATTTCAATTTTTTTCAACATGATTTAAATGACTTATAAAACCTTTTTAAATTATATAAAGAGATATAGAATCCTTATAAATTAACTTGACCCTACAATATTCCTCTATAGTTCTCTATGTGTAATTAGGCCTTATACTGCTAAGTATACTTTGGTTATGTTCATGACTTGAAACATCTAAAATATATTCAACTCTCTATCCTCATGTCATAAAATATCACAAAATGTTCTCACACTACCACCTTTATTCACATATGTCTCCAATTTCTCAACTCACATGCTCCTAGGCCTATCTCATTAAGGCATCAAGCCTACAACTTCTCACTAGCTCACTATGCATATTAGATCTAAAATCACCAATTATTATTGGTCCTTGAAAACACTTAGAATAATATTTTAATAATCCCAAGAAACTTATTAACATGTCATATTAACTCATGCCATGCTCTCAAGCTTCCATCCATGTTCATATTCAAGGAACTAGTCCATTAACTAGACTTGTTGTGCACCTACACCATATCACACTTCAAACTTGATTCTTAACAAAATTATAAGCTTTGTATTGGTATCATCACAACCTTGTATTAGTACCTTATAAGAGATTGTTTACCCATGTGATTAATATATGCAATTATAAATGCATCATGTCTATAAATCAATCTTAACTCAGAGAAGATAGATCATACCATACATTTTCGATTGGGAACACATTTATTAAGTGAGAAGATGACCAATATGAGGATCCACTAGACTTGATTAGGGGATCTCTTACCACAATACACCATGATAGTGAGGGTTATAAAGCCTCCATTTAAACATAATCATGCAATAACCCTAAGGGAGTCCTCTATTTTGATATCTCACTAAACTAATAGCAAGTAAAGTAAATCTAATTTAATGCTCACCAAAGCTTGTGGCACAATTTGAGGGATTAGTAAAAAATAAAAACGTGCATAATATAATATCAATTAAGCTATGTATGAACAAGACCCTAATACATGAAATAGGAAGAGTAATATTATTTGAAGCCAATACTTATGCTACTTCTATCTACTAAAGAGAGGAGCAAAGTTAGAGAATACTTACCTAAATGATGAACTAATCGAGACTCAATCTCTCCCTTGGCCAAAGGGGCTTAAAAAGAGGTTGTTTTGGTTTATAAGGATCAATAATAAAGGCCAAAGCATCCAAGACTTATCCACAAGACTAGACTTTCTACTTAGAAACCCTAAGCTAAGACTCCTCAAGTAGAATGTTAGAAGAGCAGATTGTAAAGTGTAAGATAATAATAACTCTTGATTGCATAAGAAATAATGATTTAATGATATTTTATATATATGTATATTTTATCCTAAACCCTAAACCTATTTGACCTAACATAATTTTAAATACTTATTCACTAGGTCATGAGCTAGGTCAGCCAAGAGCCAAACTAGTTCCTAAGTGAAAATCACCCAAAATTGTATAGAGTCGACCCAATCGACCTAGTATAGTTTAATGATAAAATAAGATTAAGGTAAGGAAAATAAGGATGGAAAGTGGGAAAAGACTAGATTTTGAAAAAGAAGAGTAATATCTTAGGCAATGGTTTTAGGATCTGGTTTAATTGTTAATAAGTGGTAATAAGGGACAATAAGCTTAAGAATCACCAATGGTCTACCCACCCCTTTCCTAGTGCACCCCTTAGGGCATGCACTCAGATATATTATTGTAATATGTAAAGCATCAATATTTGATAAAAGTTGAAAATATTATGTGTATGCATATGTCCCACTTGAAGCTCATCACATGTTACTAAGGTCCAATAGAGGATGGTGCTTTGAGAAAGAACATAAGAACACATAATGATGATGATAAAAAATTTATTATTTCAAATAAAAATAACTAAAATTAAATGACTAAAAGGGAAATAATTGAAAATTAAATGTGATGGATACCTTAACTTACCTTTATCATTGGATGATTGTCTGTTGTATTTTTATTTTTGATTATGTAGGGCATAGAGACTAATTTTAACAAACCATGGAATACAAAACTAAAGAGAAAAAACAAATAAATGCAAGAAAGCCAAGATAATTAGTGTTATGTAGATGGGATTTACTTGGTAATTTATCAAGTTAGTATGATAAGTGCTATGTTAGACCAAATAACCAAGTCAAAAACAAGAGTAAATCAGGTAGCCAAATATCTAAGGTTACTAAAGACTGAAAAACTCAAACAAGAAAACCTCAAGTAAGAAGGGCAAACTCACCAAGTCAAACCAAGGATACATGTCAAAAAGGATGGTAAGCAAACATCAAATGTAAAATAAATAAAAAAATGGTAAAAAAAAATTCATGAGTGAGCAATAACAATCCTTATCTTCCTAACAATGGAAAAAGGAAGTGCATAAAAGGGTAAAACAACATTGTCAAGTGAGAAGTAACAAGCCAACTTCACATAACAATGGAAAAAGGTATGAACTTAGGTAATCATAATATAATGATAGTACAATAATTAAAAATGGTAAAAGTAAAGTAAAACAAGTATAGGAATGTAATTCTATGGTGCAAATAAAGTGATCCATAGTTACTCAAACATGTTGTTTTGCTCTAAGGATAGATAAAAATGAAATAAAGTAGTGCTATCATGTTTTTAAGAGGTGAAGATGAAAGGAATATAGAAGAGTGGAAAACAAATTTGGAATCATAGTTTGCCTATCAAGGGGGGAAATAAAATGGATGGAGGGGAGAATGAAGGAAAAACCAAGGTAGAGGAACTCTTTATCAAAGTCAAGACACTCAAATTAGGCTTGTCAAAACAAGAGGACTTTCGACATTAACGACTCTGAATAACTTCTCTTATCCATTCAAGTATTAGGTAAATAAATTAAGTATATAGATCATCCTATGAAGGTTATATGCATGAAAATTAAAATGAACCTACCTTCTCACAATGTGTTCCTTGTTCCTCATGACCCCTTAAAAAGTCATTGATATACTGCAAAGATTGGGTACTTACATGAGAAAGTAGGTAACACCATAGAGTTTTTTGAATTTTCCTATTCCAATCTACTGGCCTACCATACCCTAATGGACCTCAGCTCTATTTGAGGCCAAATATGGAGTTTGAGCTTTGATTAAAGATAGGAGATGTGCTTGTAATCATGTATTTTGATATGATATTGACTTTTGAGATTTATATGTTGCCTTTTGTAAATATCATTACCTTTTCTTTCAAATTATTTGGCTTTTAACTTTTTTGATGTCTTTTTCTATTCCTCCTCCATACGGATTTGGAAAACCAAACATGGGTGCTAAAGATGGCTTTCATTTGAATACTTAGGACTTGGTTTCTAAGAAGGAGAAATTCAAAAATCATGGGGTCTAAGAGTCTTGTAAATCTAGGTGAAATAAAAGTGCTATCTTGACTTTGACCTTGTTTTATCCAATGTGGATTGAAAGGAAAGGAAATCAAGGGGAATGACACAAGGAACAAATTTGAATTACTTCAAATCATAAAAAATGTGACAAGTAGAAAAAGGGATATAATGATAGAAAATTGTGATTCCTTATCATAAGAATGAGGTAAATGGAGGAAAACATGCTAACATATATTATTGTGAAAATTCCATCTATCAAAATAAGTAAAATTTAAAGTTGGGAAAAAGGATAAAAAACTTGTAACTATTGTAAAACACATCATAAAAAATTAATGATAGGATGGTAATTTTGTGAGGAAGGTCAGGTCCTATCTATGGTCTTACACTATAACTTATAAAAGAGAAACCCACAAGGGTGAAAAAAATCATGTGAAAAATAAATGGGATAAGAAATATGGTATTTTGTGAGGAAGGATAGGTCCTATCTATGGTCTTATAGTGAAACTCATAAAAGATAAATTCAAGGGAAGCCAAAACATGTGTAAAAAGAGTATGAAAATAAAGATTGGGTCCTATCCATGGTTTTACAATGGATACATCTTGAGGAAGACTGGGTCTTATCCATGGTTTTACAATGCAACTCATGAGAGAAAGGGGAAACCAAAAGACCAAATAGGAAGGACTAAATGTTTGTGAAAAGAGAGAACTAGTACAAAGGGAGAGACCCATGTAAACAACCTACAAAAAGTGTTAAATATATGTGGATAGAAAGCATGAAAATAAAGGAAAGAATCTATGCTAAATTCTATATCAAGGATGAGCATGTGAGAGATAAACCTAAGTGTCTTGGAAGGTTTATTGAAGTTAAATTAGTTTGGTAGCATACCGGGTAGAATAAGAGGGGGAATCATAAGATGACCTAATAGATAAGTGGATGTAGTGATGGGCATCAAAAGATACCTTAAAGTCTAAAATGATATGTGGGTGGGAATTTCAAGATGCCCCAAAGACTAGAGCAATGTGTGGATGGGTATCGCAAGATGCCCCATAAGCTAAAAAAAGGAAGAAAATATAAGAAGCAAAGATGACCCCATATAGTGTCTAAATGGATTCAGGTTGTCTAAGAAGATTTTAATAGGGGAAAATATGATTGAGGAAAGAAAAAGGATGCTAAGTAAGAATAATGAGAGGCATAAACAAAGAACTAAGTTGGATAGACAAAGAACTAAGTTGGACATACAAGAAAAGAAGAAAAAGTACATAGTTAATTGGGTCGACTTAGTATAGAAAGCAAGGCCTAAAAACTATACAAAGTTGATAGGGTTGACCTAGTACAAAAAATAGGGTCTAGAAATTATACATAGTTGATAGGGTCGACCTAGTATAGTAGGTAGAGAAAAATAGATAGTCTATGAGAGAATGTGTCGAGAAGAATGACTATGTACTGAAATAGGAACTTTTTCAAGTATTTTTGTAAGTAAGAAATGAAAGGAAACATACAATCAATTGGATCAATTAGGCTAATCCAATTGAATCACATAGCACAAAACCTTACACCAACATTGGTTAATGCAAGTTCTTACAATACAACACATAATTAAGTAAAGAGCAATAAATTAACTTGAAAAGTAAAATCTAACTAAGTTGTCATATTTAATGTTGTTAGACTATTATAGTATCATTTTAGATATGATAGGGAGTTGGTTTTAAGCAAGGAACTAGAAAGCAATCTAAGGATGGTTTTAGGATGTTTGGACTGAAAGGGATATATATTGGCAATGGTATTGGCTTGGTATTGGGGCTCACCCCCTCACTTCACACACCATAATGATAAGGGTGTTGAGTGCTTATCCAAAATATAACATTAACCACATGTTTATACTTGGCCATAAAACCAAGTCAGTTTCCACCTTGGTGATGATATCCAAGTAGGTTGGCCTTGGGTAGACAATTGTTTAAATGCTTTTTTAAGATTTTATGATTTGGTAGTGTGTGCATAAAAGAGAAAATAGTGAGACTAAATGGTATATTGAAAACCACCTAATTAGACTATGTGATTTATTATAAGCATGAAAGTAACAAGAAATGAATGTGTAAGCTAATTACTAGAATATAAGGGTTAATTCTAACTTTAAAACATGGTACAGTGTCGATTTGGTTGATAGTGTATGCAAAGAATACATAATAGGGTCAACAATGTCACCTTTGTACTATAGAAGCAAGGGTCTAAAAATGAACTAGGTCAATAAATTTGACCTATCTTTCCAGATAGAACATAGAACTAGGTTGATAGGGTCGACCTTATTGACTGTATGGGGGCAGTTTTAAAGACTAAAAACTATGAAAATAGAACTATAAAAAATGCTAGAAATAACAAAGAAGGATAGAAATAAACCTTGGTGGTTTGGAGGATGCAAATAAAGATGAGATTATTGGTTAAGAAACTTGATTTGTACTTGCAAATTCTACTAACTGTGTTGACCTAGCTTTGCAAATCCTATTTACTAAAAACATAAAAATGTATAAGATCAACTGGGTCAACCTAGTATGTTGAACTAGATGCCTAAAAGTGTAAAGGGTTGATTGGGTCAACCTAGTAGCCTAAACCTGGTAAAAAACCTACATAGACATAACAATTTTGTATTAATGCCACTATGTTGTTAAACATATGCACATAAGTTATAATTATGTTGATATAGTTGACCCATTATTTTAAATATATGATAATAAAAATGATAAAATCATTAAAAATAAGTGAAACAAAACCTAAAAGGGTTAGGTTCACATCAAGTTCACTAGAATGTATGCAATTAAAAATGCATCATGTCTATAAATCAATTCTAACTTAGAGAAGATATATCATACCATACACTTCTGATTTGGGACACAATTGTTAAGTAGGAACATGACCAAATAAGGATCCACTATACCCAATTAGGGGATATCTTACCATAATACACCATGATAGGGAGGGTTTAAAAGCCTCCAATCAAACACAATCATGTAATAACCCTATGGAATCCCTATGTTGTGATATCTCACTAAACTAATAATAAGTAAATTACATCTAATCTAGTGCTCAACAAATCTTGTGACATAATATGAGGGGTTAGTAAATAATCAAAACATGCATAAGACAATCTCAATTAAGCTATGTATGAGCAAGACCCTAATACATGAAATAAGAATAATAATATTATTTTAAGCCAATACTTATGCTACTTCTATCTACTAAAGAGAGCAACAAAGTTAGAGAATACTTACAAAAATGATGAACATGTCAAGACTCAAACTCTCCCTTGGCCAAAGGGGCTTCAGAAAAGGTGGTTGTGGTTTGTAAGGATCACTAAGAAAGGCCAAATAATCCAAGACTTATCCACAAGACTATATTCTCCAATTATAAACCCTAAGTTAAGACTCCTCAAGTATAATGGTAGAAGAGAAGATTGTAAAGAAATGCAAGTGAATAACAACTCTTTATTGCATATGAAATAATGATTAAATAATCTTGTATATATATATGGATTTGACCCTAAACCCTTACAAAAATATTCACAATAGGGTCAACCCAGTTGACCTAGCACAATTTTGGACAATTATTCATTAGGTCATGAGCTAGGTCACCCAAGAGCCAAACTAGTTCCTAAGTGAAAATCATGCAAAACTATATACGGTCGACCTAGTTAACCTAGTACAACCAACTAACAAAAGGGGATGAAGGTGAGGAAAAGAAATATGGAAAGTGGGAAAAAACTAGAGGAGTGTCAAAAAGAGGAGTAATAGCTTAGGGAATGGTTTTAGGACTAGTTATATTGGTAATAAATGGTAATAAGGGACAACAATCATGTGAAGCACCAATGGTCTACTCACCCCTTTATCGATGTATCCCTTAGGGTGTGCACTCAGAGAGATTGAGTCTTGATAGGTTCTTACAAGATGTGAAGCATCAATATTTGATAAAAGTTAATAATATTATGTGTATACACTTCCCTTGTATGATTTACATAACTTAGAGCTTAAACAGGATGTTTTATTTATATTTGAACATGATTTTGATAAGTCGTCAAACCTCAAAAAGGATACCAGGTTGCCTTAAAATTTTCTCTCAAAAGAAAATTGAAAGTCCTCAATCACTCACCACTTCACCAATCATGGAATAAACCCTTAATTTTAACATGAAGGACATTCAACTTGACTTTGACATCAATGAAAATAATACTACCTTAAAACCAACACTAGGAGCATACCTCAACAATCTCCCCCTTTGTCATTGATGGAAAAAATTCTTGATAATGGCAGATCATTCTCCAATAATTGAGATTAAAACATGAACTTTATCCCCCTTTGACATTAATTACAAAGGTTTATCTTCCTCAACATGCCAATTTGATCCTAGGACCTGACATAAGCTCTTTGCACCAATCCAAGCAGCCATACCATGCTCTCTGAAGCACCTCACTCATGTTCCCCCTAACTTAATACTCCATGCTCCTCCTTTGACCAAACTCTAATCTGAATTTTTCCTTGACTTTTAGCTCACAATAATCATTCCCATACAAAACCATGCACTCAAAGTATTTAAGTTAGCCCTCCCTTTGTCTGTATGAAGATTCAATACATTTTAAAAACTATGACTTGGCTTGATCAAGTAATCATACAAATATTTTGTGACTTGTCTTATTTTTTACACATATGTATCATAAATTTCCACGTGATTGATTGAGACTTGAAAATTGAAGGTTCCTTGAGGCCCCAAAACTCCCCTATGACCATGCATCCTCTGTGCTTTTAACTTGCCAGCTGAGTGCCTCCGTGAAGCCTAATGGATTCATCATTTCTCTAGAACATTAGAACAACCTCCTTCATAGTCTTCTTTTGCTTTTTTTGTCTATTTGGATTGACTCCTTTAGTTTTTGCTTGAGCAACATTCTGACTTGTTTAATTAGTACTAACTTATTTATTGACAAACTGAGATAATAAAGAATATTCTTGGCATCCTTTTGTATCTTGATTTTTATATATCATGGAACATAGTCCATTTGGACTTGCAGCCTGATTATCAACCTTAGTTATCTTAGGCTTCCACTTGTTTTTTCTTTCTTGTGTTCTAGAATCCTCAAACATCTTGTCTTGTCTTAAACAGTTGTGCTTATATTACCTTGTAATGTTACCAATCTTATGAAAGTTAAAACATGTAATACCTCTAGATGGAAACTCATTATTCCTCATATCTCTTGACTGATAATTCTCCTCATAGTTCCATGCAAATTCATTCTTGAAGGGCCTTTTGCAATGCAACCAAATTGGTTACATGAATAACAATATATATTGAAATGATTAGCATTCCTTATGGTGTTATTTTGATTGAAAGTGTTGGATTTAATTCTATCATCACCATCCTTATTAGGTTTATTATTGAGCTCATTTATGTCTTTTTCTTAATCTTTAATGAAACCAAGACCTGTCTTATCATCAGTAATCTTTTGACTACTCAGAAGGTTGTCTAGATCATTAAAGCTATTTTCAAATATTATAGAGGTTTTAACCTTATTTAATGCTTCTTTAAATTTATCTCTTAATGATTTCACTTCCATAACATACCTTGCACATTCTTCTTCTTTTGATTCTAGATTTGTAGATATAATTCCAAGCTGACTTTCTAATTGCTTGACTATTTCTTCTTGTTTCTTAGAGTTGTTGCTAAGTCTAGCCTCAAACAAGTTGATCTGCTCCTCATAATATTTATTTATATATCTCAATACCCTATTCTTATTCTTTACTATATTTAGTTCTTCTTGAGTATTCATTAACTCAGTTTCAAAATCCACCTCATCTTCTTCTTTATCTGAATCACCAACTGCACCTCTAATCCATATGGATTCATCTAGATTTGAGTAGCCTGATTCTTCAGCCATGAAGAGAACCTCATTTAAATCAGGTCAATCATCTTCATGATCACTCTCTAAACCACTTCTCTCACTCCCATTATAGGAGCTTCAATCTTCCTTGGTATAGAGACTTCTTTTATTTTTAAAGAATCTTTTCTTGTTGTCATATCTTCTAAGGATTTTATTTCTCTTATTAGACCTATAGGATCTTTTTTTATCATTATGAGATTCATCATTATTACCTTGTTTATTATTCTCCTTTGGCTTCTTTTCTACCTTGAATGTAGATTCCTTCTTTGCAGGTTTTCCTTCACTTGTCCTCATCTCATAGGTTATTATGGTCCATGAAGTCTATACATCTCAAGTTTGTCTAGATCTTGATATATTCAATAGCAGATACCTTAAGATAAAATTTTGGAGTTAGATACCTAAATATATTTTTTAAACTAATTGATTATTTCATCTCTTCATCGAGACCTCTTAGATGTTGAACACTTCATCAACCTTCAATAAGTAATCTGTAATGGTCTCATCTTCATTCATTTCAAGATTTTAAATTATCTTATATGTGTTTTTAACTTGGCCAATTTTAATTTGGAATATCCTTCATGAATATTTTTTATCTTGTCCCACATTTATTTGGTAGACATACAATGCATCACTTTCAAAAGTTATGCCTCTGTTAGACCACACATAATGTCATTCATGCCTTTTGATTTGTTGTCACTAGCCTTCTTACCTATTATACCTGTAGGAAGAAGGGGGTGAAATATACCCATCCAAGACTGATTTCCAAACATTATGACCTTAATACATCAGATATTTTCTCATATTGACTCTCCAAAAACCATAATTTGATCCAGTAAACAATAGAGCTTTTCTTGTAGAAAAACCACCTTGTGCTTGACTAGCCATATTCGCTTGATTCAAATCTCCTTTAGGTTTTTATACCTTATTTAAAGTACCTGATATGATACCAAATATTGGAATAAATACTACTTTGGGGGGGTTGAATTATTTTCTCAACATTATCTATTCAATTCTATTCAACAATCCATGATGCGTATACAAAGGATTAATGCATAAACAATCAACTATGCAAGAAAAACACAAGAGAACACAAATATTATGTGGGAAACCATCTTAAAGAATAAAACACATTGAACCATACACATGGAATAAATTCCTATAATTATAATTTTCAAAATTTAGTAAAGCACCCACTTTACAAGGAGTTCCAACCCCTATCTAGTTGAGCATAAACCCAACTAATATTTTACAAGCTCAATCTTGCAAGGAGGCTCCAACCCCCTTAGGTAAATTAGCACAATCCAAGTCACCTCTAATGTCTATTCACCTCAATATGTTTGTTTCTAACCCAGCTATAGATGACAACCTTTTCATGCATTCATTATCCTTCAATCTCACTCCACCAACTTCGTATGCCCTCTTGCTCAATTAACCCTATCTTTGGCAATATTAGGTCAATTGACCTTATTAAAAACCTAAAGAAACATATTTATATATTAATAACATATTTATCTCAATCCTCTTATGAAATTAAATCTCTTAACCTATTCACAAAACTCAATATCCTTTGCTCAATAGCTCAATCTTCTAACTAGATAAAATATATTTATTAGGCCTTGCCTTTATAATCAATTCTTTGTTTTACCCATATTAGTCAAACAAGATCCTTTCCATACATCAAATAAATTTTTAATATATCAACATTCACGTTTCAAATTTTAAATAAACATTACACAATTAGGTCATCGTCCATAAGGTCTAAATCCTTCATTAGGCCTAATGGGGACCTAATGCAATTAGGTTTGTATTATCCACACGTTACCAATCTAACCCTTAGAAACACTTCATTCCTTATCCAATGGATGAAAATTTTAATTAATTCCTAAAATATACACTTGATAATTTTACCTTGGGTCCCCAACTCCATTTGACCCATTTCACTACATGGACCTACCAATTAGTCCTCCTCGCTAATAGGCCTCTTAACTGCCTATAAGTTTGTCTTATAATCTTGACCTATGTACAAAAATATATCATTTAAAATATTAATTATACTACATTAATATTATATTTAAGACTCAAAAAACTTCCCAAAATTATTTAGCCTCTATCACATAGGCCAAAAAGCCTCAAGAACACTCCTATAGATAGCTTACTTAGAAACACTAAACACTGTCAAAACATACTCAGAATCACTTGACCTTAAAATATTGATCAATAACTTAAAATGAGAAAAATTACATTAAAATTATCCTATTATTCCCTTATAATACCTTTTATAACTTTTTATCAACCATCTTAGTGAAAATAGACTCAGACACATCTTTTTCACACACACAGAAAAGTTGCTTATAGGACATAAAACATAGTCATAAAATCAACTTGTGGGACACTTATGGGGATAATTATATGATATTAAAATGGATTTTTATGAACCTACATTATCCTTATAACATCTATGTAAATATATATTTCATGGTCATTTATGAAAATTGGTCTTACATACTAATCTCACTATGTCACTCTACATAGACTCCATTGTGCTAGATAGGCCAGTTTGATGACAACATTTTTCTTGATTGTATGAATCATCAATACTTAAAAATAATTTAAATAGGAGTAATAGGTATTTTATTATTACCCCATTCCTTTGTATCTATCCCTAATCATCTACAACCAATCTCTAAATTCATATTCATTCTTGCCTAGTTTTCTCATTATTCTGCTCATTAGGATAGTTCAGCCATAGGCTATCTTCCATGACAATTTTTCCAAAATTTTGGTCTAAAACCTACTCAAAAAATTTCATGAGAATAAAATATAGGTATTTTACCTCATCCTTCATCCATTTCCTACTCTGACTTGGTCAAACCTGCCTATAGCATCAAAAACCCTAAAAACAAGGGTTTTCTTGTAGCTTCCATCCAATATCAAGACAAACTAAAAACACCTATGGAGATATTAAAGAGTCCTTTATATTTTAAAAATAATAAACTAGGTCAATTTTACCATTCTAAGCTAAAACTAATTAGATATTTCGTATCAAGTCTTTATAAGGGTTTTAAGAGGGTATTGACTGCCTTACCTTCTTAGAAATCATTCATAAAGGATTTCCCCTCAATCATAAAACCAATTCCAAGGATTTAAATATATATACCTTTCCAAACTACCATGAATTTATAAATCTCTCATATAAAGGTTACACATTCTAATGAGCATGATAAACTTTTTCTCAGGGTTGCAACCCTTAATTCTGTGCACATAATCAATGTTTTTATCAAAAATCTTGATGTCTCCTGTAGGCTATGATTTTAAAAAAATTAAACATGATTTAAAATGACCTCTAAAAACCATTTAAATTATATAAATATATTTTACATCCTTGGAAATGAACTTGTCTCCACAATAGGCCACTATAGGTCTCTATGTGTAATTATGCCTTACACTGCTAAGTATATTTTGAGTATGTTCATGCCTTAAAACATATTTTACTATCTTAAAATATATATCCTCATATAATAAAATATCACAAAATTTTATCACACTTTTACCTTTACTCACAAATGTCTCTAATGGCTAAACTCATATGCTCTCAGGCCTATCTCATTAAGGCATCAAGCCTCTAACTTCTCACTAGCTCACTATGCATATTAGGTCTAGAATCACCAGTTATGATTAATCCTTTGATACACTTTTAAACATATTTTATTTATCTTAATAACCTTAGTAACATGTCATATGCACTCATAAAATGCTCTCAAGCTTCCATCCATGTTCATGTTCAAGGAACTAGTCCATCAACTAGACTTGTTGTGCACCTACAACATATCAGACTTCAAACCTGATTGTTAATAAACTTATAAGCTTTGTCTTGGTCTCATCACAACATTTTATCATGACCTTAGAAGTTATTTTTGACCCATGTGCTTACCTTTTATGCTTTATATAACTTAGATCTCAAACATGACGTTTTCTTTATATTTGAACATGATTTTGATAAGTCACCAAACCTCATAAAGGATACCAGGTTACCTTCAAATTTTATATTAAAATAAAATTGAAACTCCTCAATCATTCACCACTTCACTAATCATGACATCAACCTTGATTTTTAACATGAAGGACATTCAACTTGACTTTGACATCAATGACAACAATACTTCCTTAAAACCAACACTAAGAGCATACCTCAACACTATTGCCTCCAATTTGACCATGCTTCCAAGAAGTGAAAGTTGAAAAATCCATTTTTTCCCTAAAATGGGATGGATATTTCATGTATTCATCATAATATTTCAACAAAGTGTCCCTCAATGAGGGTTGTGCTTTTCCCTCGAGAATGGCCACCTCATCTTGCAATAAGGTAGGTTGGTTAGGCATACATGAATCTCCTTTAATACCCTTATAATGTTGATACATGAAGATGTGAATTATATAAATACTACCATCTCCATTTTATGGTTTCTAACCCTTCATCTCCTTCATAATTCACACAAATTTCAACATCATGGTCATCATTTGTTCATGGGTTTGTGTCTACCTATACAGCCTTTATTCCTCTCTATTTTCTGCCTCTTCCATTAATTGATCCAGGTGAGACATGTCTTCCATTTTTGTAATTTACCCCACTTTCTTCTTTCTCCTCACGTAATATCTTATCTCTCTACCACCTTCTTGCATGTATCACTGAAAAGCCCATAGATAGCTAAGATTTGGTTCTAATACCATTGTAATGTCCTTAAAAAGGGATGATTAGTTAAATATTAGAAATATTTGGAAACCCTACCTCAATATAGGATTTTTTTTATTTAACTTCAAAAAACCATAGCTACCAAATAAATTTTAAAAATTATCATAAAATTATTCTAAACCCTAGCAATAATTGGCTGATCCAAATAATCAAATTTATCCTTCTAAAATCATGAAATAATCCACAAACCCTAGATGCCTCCAAGCTATAATTTAATAGCAATTTTCTATTGAATTATTCCAATGAAACCCTCATAAATTTGCATAAAAATTACATAATTAATAAGTAAAATTTATGACAAAAATATGAAAGTATCTTGGAACCACAATCCCCTCTAAATAATTTACCCAAGATAGAAAATAGATATAATATTTATTAAATATTTTTAGGGAAAGATGACCCTCAAAATATACTGAAATACCTCATAAAACAAGTTTCCACACTATAAAAAAATTAGAATATGTTTTTATCCAAAATAGGTCTCAAAACCCTCTTAAAATCCCCAAACCAACTCTCTAGTCAATTCACCCTAGCTAGAAATAATCAATTTCAACACCTCAATCCATGTAACCCTCTAATGAGGTGTCTTCATCACTTTCAAATATCTCTCAAGGTTCCAAACCCTAGCCTCCCCACTTATAATGCAATTTTTTGTACTCTTTCAATATTAGGCACAAGTACAACCCAAAGTGAAGTTATCCTAGTTAAGAAATGAGGGTTGGCATCCCCACTCCTTCCTTGCTTGAAGGTTTTCATCTTCTAGGAAATATCTCAAGTGTTTCATGCTTAATAACCAAATTTGAATATATATCATCACACACCTTCTACAAATATTTCCTCTTCACTTTTGTAACCCTCCAAGTGTGGCACCCAAAAAGAGGGAGGGTAAATTAAAATGTTTTTTGAAAGACCTTTTCTTATGATCTTCTCTTAAAATCACTTAAGCCTTCATGAACCTTAAAGTTCACCTCTTTAATTGAAATAATAAACATAAAGTAATTTTCAAAAAGGTAATTTTATAAATATTTAAATAAAACATTCAATACTCTCTTCCCTTTATGCTTGTTCCTTAGCCCCCAGGAATAAGTTTAAGGCTAAAGGTCTTCCAAGATATCCCTATAAAAATAAGGACATGATAGTTTTCCCTACCACCTGCACATCATTTCACACATAAAATTGCATTGCCCTAGCTAGCCAAATTTGAAAAATGTAAACATCTCAAGTAATATATATCAATATAAAATGCATACGTAAAACAGCCAATGCACAATATCTCAATAATCATTATGAAGTAATTATTGATATTTTTGTCCTAAAAATATCATAGCATCTAATACCTAAACCCCTTCATTTTTTGGAAAGTCCTTTGAAACAACAAAAAAACCTATTTCCACCCTTTGCATTGTAGAATCCAGAACTTTTGATGTAATTTGTAAATTGATTTATGGGTTCTAGATCCTATTAAGAAAATATCCTTCCCATTTGATAGAATCCAAAACCTAGCATGTATTTTTAAATTTCAAAATTGAAAAATACATGTCAAACTCTAGATCCCTCTAACCTTCCTAACTAGTAGAATCTGGAACTTGACATGCAATTCAAAATTTATAAAATCGCAAATTACATGCCAAGATTTGGATCCCAAAAAACCTAAACACCCCTTATTGTGGAATCCAAAACTCAATGTGAAATTTTCAAAATTTTAAATTACATCTTGGGTTCTACCTCACACAAACCATCCAAGCTATGGGATCCAAAACTCTAGGTGTAATTTGTAAGTTGTAAAACTTAAAAAATGCACCGTGGGTTCTACCTTCTACCATTCAAACAAATCAAAGTCTCTAACCTTATGGACATGGGACTTGATTCAAACACCTCCTAGTTCCACCACCAACTACCATTAGACTACATTAATTATAGGGGGTTTCTATTTAAACTACATATTTGGGGGATTTCTTATCATTTGCTTAAATTGCTAATTAAGTGTTTTGAGCTCTAACAACCTTTTCCACATGAGAAACCCTTGAGCTATGTGAAAGCAAGTACCTGATAGTCAAATCCATGTTTGTAAATCTAAATTTCCACATCTTTTTTTCCCTTGCATGGTATTTTCCTTGTAATTCTTACCATTTTTTCTACAATTCAAAGCATTTTTCAAGATCTTTCCATTTCCTATGAAAATTTTCAAGTTTTCTTAATTAGGGTTTTAGTTGCTTGATTGGGCATCAAATTATAGGGTTTCTTTGTGTTGTTTAGGACTTAGTAGTGGTGTTATAATTTTCTCCAAAGTTGTAGTCATATATTTAGAGTTTTCTAGGTTTTTATTTCCAAGAGTTTCATCATGAAATCCTTATATTTCTTCAAAAGTGTCCATCATAAAAGGTCTTGAGTTTTCCCTCCTAATTTCATAGTCAAAATCTAGGTTTTCACCTATCCAAGAGAATGTTCCATAAGCATATTCCCCATTTAAAACTTAATGAATATTCCTTGCAAATCCCTCCAAGGTCCATATAGACAACTTGATTTAAGCACCTAAAACTTCCATGGGTTTTACCATTATCCCAATCACATTCAATCTCTATCAGAGATCCAACTTACACCAAACACATCCTACCTCTATAAAATTATCACCTATTTCAAGCACCTCCTAGTTCTGTCAAAACTTGTATTTGCACATAACACCTCCCATGTCTATTGGAGACTCTACTTGATTAGAACACCTACAAACCCTGATAGCTCTCACAGTTGCTTTCTCAAAAGTAATAAATCCATACTCCATGCCTATAAAAGAGATTAAATTCAAATCTAAAGGCCCTAGAGTAACTCTCAATTTAGATTTCAATACAACATAAATAATAGATACTGATTTAGGTCATATTGACCTAGGAGACTTTTGGACCAGAATAGGTGTAGAGTTTAAGAATGATTAGATCTAGAATATTTATGACTTTGGATTACCACAAGCTACATCCTTCCCATTATTTATCCAAAGCCCTGAATTGGTGCTCACAATAGCTCAACACTATGATCCTACTAGAAGAGAAGTCTTAAATGAATGCGGAGAAAGGATTTCGAATCTAGACCCTAACTACATTGATTTGGTATTTACAATCCTAGAATTTGAGAGTTATCTTCATACAACTCCACAGAAATCCACAAAAGAGATGGGTGTCAGAATATGATCAACAAATAGTGGCTTAAATCCCCCAAGGCCACCTCCACCAAATTACCAAAGACCTTGTATAGGGTTTATTTCATTGACGATTTGGGAGATATTATTATATTATTGTAAAGAATCAATGGTAGTCCTGATGCCAAGAGTTTTTAGGAGTGGATGTACCAATACATTTGGGTCATTTGAAAAAATGTCCAATACATTCAATGGGCTCAATTAATAAGTGATTTCATGTACAATAAATTATTTTAGGTTTAAACAATTGGAAATTTTTATATGACTTCTTACCTTGTCTACATTTTGGCCAAAGGAAGTTCTTTCTTAGGCATCAACATAGTACCTTGAGAAATTAACAAAGTATATAAATACTATCCTAACCTCAGATTAGAGACTAGTAGATAGCATTTTAAGAGGTTAAATTATGCTTTCATCTATTGTATCATTACCATGTTTGACAAAGAACTAGGGAGAACAAGGTTCTCATCAGCAACAATTTAGGGGATTAGAAAATGGGGATCATACTTCATTTAGTTCCCCACCTATTCCTATATCAGAGTAGTGGGTTTCAGTGGCTACCCATATACCCTTCCCAGATATGTTAGTGACAAATGGGCACTATAGGAGTTAGTTAGGAAACTTATAGAGACCTATAATCTCCTTTCCAATAGGCACAAGGTGGGAATTCATTTCCCAAATTCTATTGGTAGATACGCATGTCCCTCCTTCCTTAAGGAAAAATGTGATAGGACTAAAATGTGCCAAATGAATTTAAATACCTTAGAGTCTAGGCCATTTTTTGATGGTTATGGGAATATTTCCAGCATACTAACACTTGCAACATATGTTGACATCCCATATTATGAATATTATTGGGAGGACTATGAGGATAAGGAGAGGGTCAAAATAAGGTATTATTCTAGAATGACCCTAAATTAGATCAAGGATTATGTTTTGGCACTAGTCCTTAATGACTTGGTGGATGATGAGTCTAATGTGGACCCAATTTATTATACACAAATCATCACACAACCCTTGCCACTAGTAATGTGGTCAACTCTTGAATACTTTTCTCTATTTGATAGAACAATGAGTGTGATTAATAGAATAATCTATTAGCTAAGGAGAAAGGGGGTATAGGTAATAAGAGAAATAATAAGAGTTAGAAATAAGATTTTAAATATTAAATTAGAAGGGATTTATCTATTAGAATAGGGTCTAAGTGGAACATCAAGAGAATCATCAGAGGTACCAGAGAAGAAAAAGAAGAAAAAAAGACTAAAGCTAAAAAAGGGCAATCAAGTAAGGATGGGGTAGCTACATAATAACTAATAGACATCTCATCTAAAGATAGTAGCAAAAAGAGCTTCTATTCCCATATCCATCATAGTAACAACCCCAATTTCCACTATTCTCCCTCTTCTTGTGTATATCATTCCATAGGTTCCAACACCTCCACCTCTTATCTCCACTTCTCCAATATCTCAAGTCTCCATTCCTCCTCATGTCTCCACTTCTCCAATATCTTAGGTCTCTATTCCACCTACTATCTCCACTTCTCCAATATCTCAAGTATCCATTCCACCTCCTATTTCTACTCCCCCTGCATCCATAGTTTCCACTCCACCTATTATTCCCACCACATTGCCTACCATTATAATCCAAGTGAAACCATTATAATTTATTCAAAGGGACACTCAGGTCTCCCCATTAGTGGATTCTCAAGATTCCACTCCACTTTCCCTACCTCCAATTTCACCTTCCCCTTTCATTCGACTCCCTCTTTCCATTCCATTCTTAATTCCTTCCGTTTCATCCCCATTAATTTTCAACACCACTCAACAATACAAATCTACAAACTTAGTCATCCTGACTTCAGTCCCACAGACCACCCCAACTCCTGGGGCAAGTATTATTTCAATTTCAATTCCATTCACTTTCCTTACATCACCAACCTTGAGTGTTCCCACACATCTCATTTATTCATTTAATGCTTTGGCTTCTACTCTCCCACCTATTCCCAAATTCACAATCCCTGTGTTTATTCCATATTCCACTTCCCCAATAGACATCCACTTCCACTATTTCCATAATATATTTAGTTGAGATTGGAGAGATTCAAGTACTTGGTCTAAATATATATTTTTAATCTATTAATGGGATTGAAATTTCAAAAGTATATCCTAATCAATCAATGGAAACATCTATTTAGGAATATATAATTGTCATAATGTCTACCAGTGTAACAACATTAGTTTTTGATTCTTTGATGATAGTGCCCAAGCAACCAAATGCTACCCCTAGTTGGCTATCATAATCAGTGGGGAAAAAGAGAAAATAAATGATTGACCCTAGCACACTGAAGTTTGGTCTATCAAAGGTCGAGAAGAAGTCCAAACCTACTTCTAGGATATTTTTTAGGATATTCAGTGATGACAAAGTGAAGAGGTATGTTGAAATTGTAGTTCTCCCACCAAAAAAATCAAAATAAAATCTTGTGGTGGAAGATTATTAGATTTCCAAGATCCACCTTAGACGATCGATAAGAGAGGGATTAAAATATGATGTGAAATATGGCATCAACTCCCTCTTTGAAATAATTGATCATGATAAGGCCACTAAAGATGAATTAAATAATAAAGTGGATCAAATTATGGTTGCATTGAACCATTTTTCAGATTCCAATGAATTATTGGAGCGCCCACAGTTAATGCAACCAGTAAATCAAATTTTAGATCAAGATAAAATTGAATCGGTTCAAGGGTTTGATCATGTGGGAAGGGCTACCAAACAATGGTTAGAGGAACTCATTACTAAGGGTAATAAGGTCATTGCTGCAATAATGGAATAGTATGAAATAATTAGAGAAAGAAAGAATATCTTGAGAGAACGAGTCAATAAGTATGATGGAAAAATTCAAACCTTAAATTATATTATCCCAAACTAATGGTCATGACTTCAATTAATATGGATACCCTCATTGCTAAGAAGATATTTCAAAATGATGTTGAGCATGAGAAATTACATAGAGCAATTCAGTTTTGGATAAGGATACTTATCGAATCTACTAACAAGGCTAAGGTGTCACATGAGGAAGCTATTGATATGTTGTACAACATTTAAGGAATGATGAATATGATTTCATGCCAACCAAAAAATGATGCAAAGAACCTCTTTTAGGTGAAATAATTTTAGAATAAGTTTTAAAAAATGGTTGAAAAAGAATTTTCAAAAACTACAGTCTTCACCCTGAGTTCTATCCTTAGGTTTATGAAGTATGAAATAGCAATAGATAAGGTAAGAATAGAAATGTAAGGAATTAAGACTTTTAGGAAGGAATTATTTGATATTCAAGTAGATTGTGTAGCCTCTCACCTCTATTCCTATAGACTAGATGAAGAAATAATACATGAAATTTCCAAGGCATTTGATGCATATGTTGAAAAACTATAGGTTGAGAAAGATAAGAAAGCAAAGGAATTTTTGGATATTGATTAATCTCTTTCTATATATATATTTTCACATGTTGTAATTTCATTTTCAAAACATTGTATGTTGTATATTGTAAAATTACAACTATTTTTAATAACTCTTTTTGAGAAAGAGAAACTTGTATTTTACACTTTATATTTTTGACAAAGTAAAAGTTACAAAAAAATAATTGCAAATTACACTTTCTATTTTTCCAAGTTATAAATTTCTAAAAGTGTAAAATCATGAATTAAAAGTTACAAAGTCAATTTCGACAAAGTGATATGACTTAAGAAGTTGTAAAAGTCTCACTTATGTTTTGCAAGTTAGGGTTTTGCAAAGATAATTCTAGTTATCTTTTTGGAAGTCAAGTTTTATTTTGGGTGCCACCCATTTGCATGAGGATCTATTTTCAGCTACACAAATAAGGACCATTAGATGGAGATATTTCAGTTCCATCCATGCCATTCTAAACAAAATACCATGCCTATCTCTTGCATGTTATTTCCCAAGTCATTCTATGAGTCAAAGATGCCAAAAATAGAAGACCTCACCTCTTTTTACATGAAGTTATAGAATTAGATGGTTCTCTTTATTGGGCATTCAAGTTTTGGTAACTGAATCTCATTTATGAGATATTTTTGTATAAAGATGGGCAGACCCTATGGTCCAATCTATCTTTTTGTTGTTAGAGGATATATGTTTGCATTTTTGAATGTATTATCTACAAGTTGTAACCTTTGGAATGAAAATCAATTAAATGTTTGCATTTCTTGTCTAAGATATTCTTGTGTATGTAGAGTTATTTGAGTATTTGTGGATATTGCACTTCTTATTTTTAGTCACAAGAAATTAGTTTCTAGTATTTTACCCTTCTAAAATATTTTCCAATGAAAATAAGTCAATCTCATCCCTTTTATGAGAATGGAAAATATTGCCTTTGATTTCTCATTTGCATGAGTTTGTGCTTAAATTAATTCTAATTTATTTTTAGTTCTATTGTGTTTATCAATCAAGCATTAAAACCCACTAAAATATTTGGTGTAATCACCATTTTCGTTTCACAAATTTTCATTCTTTACCCTTTTTCCAATCAAAATTTAGTTTAGGAGAAAGAACACTAAAAGAGAAAACTTTCTATAGAAATGGTATCTTATCAGTTGCATCAGATTTAGTGAAAGTAATCTAGAATTATTTGGAGTTTAACCTCAATTTTCCAAAGTCCCATGGCTTTGAGGTTTTCCCATTGTATCATTAGGTGTTGCATAGTGAATTATTTTACATCAAATAATGAGTGCAAAACCTATGTGATGAAAAAATTTGGCACACCCAATGGGACCCAAAAAGTATAAATAAATTGGTGCCAATCTCAGCCTAAGTTGTACAAGCTTTGGAAACATTTCAAAGTCACATGGTGACTCCACTAGTTTACAGTTTTAGGATTTTGAAAGTTATGTATGCCACATCAACAAATGAGATCAACTACAAAAGGTAAGTTGATTTTTTAGAATTATCATCTCCACTTAAAAAGAGATAAGAAATAGTTATACCTCATTATATAATAAATCTAGAAAATTTATTTGCATCCCCTATAATCAATCTTACTCCTATCAGTTTTATTCCTCCTACAATGGATAGAAATTTTAGAGCCTTCAATGGGGCCAACACTCTCCAATTGGATTAATATGATGATATACTAACCTTAAACTTAAAAAACCTATCATATTTCACTAGAAAACCTTCCACTACTCCTATAGAGCACACACAAGATATTGACAACCTATGTATAGTCCACAACATGATACAAGAGAATGTTGCAATCAGACTCCTAGTCTCCTCTTTTAAGGGTAAAGCCTTGCAATGGTATAGAAGTCTTGTTCCTAACTCTACCCAAGTTTGGGATAATTTAGGCACTATTTTATGTGTTCAATTTGAAGATAAGAGTGACCATATTTCCTTGGTTGAATAGTTGACCACCATTCAACAGGTTCCTCATGAGCTCATGACCAATTTCAATTTTTGTTTCCAGAAGACATGTAATAGGATTCTGGCATTTATCAAGCCAACTGCAAATAATATTTTCCTATATTACTTGAGATCCATAAATAGTGATATAACTATTATTATTTAGTATAAGGGTGGTACCACACTCCCCAATGCTTATGAAATTATGATAAGGGTAGAGAATTGTTTAATACAAGATGTAAAAATTGACCCTAGACCACCAATGCCTCTATTTCTAGAAATATCTCTTATACCACCTATAATTACTCTAATTCCCACTACAAGTAAGGCACCAACTTTGACCCTCACTCCTATGGATGAACTGTATGAGTTCAAGTCATTAAGAGTTTTGGCAATGAGTTAGTAGCAATGAAGAGGTAGCAATATAAGAATTACAATACTTACCAATAGGTTAACCTAGTATACCAACCCAATAGGTAGCCATATCAGGAAGATAGGCAATCAGTAGCTTAAAGGTCAAAATACATAACCAAAACCCCCAAATGTTCATGCCTTACCTGCACCATATACTTCCAAAATCATTATACATATTCAAAATAACTTAGTTCAGGACTATGAGTGGTGTTATCCTTGTTTATAGCCACATAATCAGAATACTTGTCCCAATGGCATCATTAATCAAGATTTGATGGTGCAAGGCATGACAAGTAGATAGGGACAACAAGAAGAATCCACTTCCCATCAAGAAAATACATAAGAAATTGCTCAAGGAAAGGCTACTCTTCTAAACTAGTAAGAGAAAGACTTTTGTGGGGTAAATTAAGAGGAGGCATTTTTGGTGTAGGTCCAGTGCTAATCAATACATGTTCAAAGAAAAGATAAATTGAGATAAATCATCCCCCCAAGATATAACAAGCTTCAAATTGAAAATTTATACCATGACCTACAAAGAACAACATAGTACAAAGGCCACCCTTGGTACCTATTAGACAACCCAAAGTGAAAGTACCTGCTCCAAATATTGTAAAAGAAGATATAGCTCCAAAAAAGACACAAGAAAAGGTTGGTAGTATCCCTTTCAACATCATTGAGAAAATGAATAAGACTAATCTGAATGTCATTGTGTGGTATGTATTAGAGATACAATCACTAAGCGGGGCATGAATCAGTGATGCCAGATAATCTAATTCAATTTCCAACTCTTAAACATTCAACACATACAATCATGATGCATAAAAATTAACCATTAAAATGAATATGGAAGATATATAAATATAAACCATATAACACATGATATATGTGGGAAACCCTCTTGGGGGATAAAACCCACTAAACCCTGCAAGATGGACTACAATCTTGTAATAACAAGATCCAAATTTAGACTAGCACCAACTGATCAAGGAACACCCATCCCTTAGTTTAGTGAGACATATGTCTCACAAGGAGGAACTAACCCCCTAGGCAACCAAGCACCAAGCCAACTACCTTGACCTGATCTCCACTTCTGATCTGATGTCTTCTACACCTAATGATGGACTTTTCTTACTTGCACTCTTTCCCCTTTACACTCTCACAAACTTGCATAGACAAGTAATGTATCCAAAACACCATTTTGGATAAATATTCACTTCTTAGAAAATACACAATCAAAAAACCCTAAAATAACTCTATCACAACATCAAAAACATGACCTATAGTCCATACACACATCCATCCACTAAGCACACTCAATCAATCTCTGGGGCTTACTCACTTAATCTGCCTCTTCTAGGCTCATTAGGTCCAATAACCTATGTGTTTAGATTCATCAGATCGATTAGATAATAATAATTGATCCTCTTCACTCTTTTTTGGTCCTCAATTACTTTTACCTTCTCTTTCAAATTTTCAATCCTTCACTTGGCTCCATAAACTCTCAATTCAACTCTAAATAGGCAAATTATGCCTAGTATTTTTAATAATTTCTTGGTCTAACTCATCTTGGTCAGCCAAGATACTTACCATACTTGTTATACCTTTTAAATAGGTATTAATACACATTAAATTTTTGAAACACTCCACTCTATAGGTCGTCCATAGTCCTTAAGACTCAAATCCTCCATTAGGCCTTAATGAGAACCAAAACAATTAAGCCTTCACATGCACACATTACTCTTGTAACATATTGGACAAACTTAAAATTCCACAAATTATTATAACATATCAAACATATCTTCAATATACCCTTTCTATCTCCCTCATGGGTCCATGCCACCTGGAACACCAACTTAACACTTGAACCTACCAATTAGGGTTTTTCGCTCTTTATGCCTTCAAACAAAAAAACATAGTCTCAACCTTCTGAAGCAACAACTCAAATATTTCACATATCCATATGATTATATAACATAGGTGAAACCTTCATGACATATTCAGCACATATATGTGTTTTAGACTCTTCAACAAAAGATTTAAGCACTAAAAATAACTCTCTCAAAATAACCACTCATGCTGATCACACACAGTCAAAATATAGTCAAGCTATTTTGACTCTCTATATATAATCATAGGTATATCATGGCATAAAATAATTTATAATAATCCTTAGATAATTATATAACATCTCCATACTCATTTTGTTCTTTAATTCTGCTCATAATACCTTCAACTTACTTCTACAACATGGTCACTCAATCTGCTAGTGTATTCAACAAACATAGTCAACTTATATGCAATTATTCACACTAATTATGTATTTTCTAAACATAAAAAAATACTCATAAATTTTCCTAATATATTCTATAACACTCATCAATATTTATGTCATATTGAAACATCACAATACCATCAATAAATCTTTAATTACCCTTCTCGAGTTACTTGCAAAACATGGTCAAACCTTCATTCAACTTTGGAGCTAAATAAATTTGATTGTATAGATATTTAAACCTTATAACTAGATTATATATATTAAAACTTAATTAATCTTTAAATTTACCTTTCACACCATCAAGTAATTCATCCTAATTCAAAAGATATTAGCAAAATATTGAGCACTAATTTATCCTTTTGCTAATTCAAACGCCAACATTCACTAGTAAAAGAAAATATTGTAGACACATGCCTTCATCTCATGATCCCTAAATCACATGTGCTCCATAAATCTCATTATAAGCCTTTCTAACTTTTCCTTTATTCATTGATCATTGATCTTTGATCTATGCTACCAAGATTGAGACAGTCGATAGCCCCATGTGCCTTCTATGCACCCTACAATCAGTCTCTAATGATCATTTTCCACTTAGTAGCCTCATGTGCCTTCTAAGATTTTTTTTTAATTATTTAATTAACACACACTATTTATCATTTATATTTTCTTCCATTATTAAGACACTTGGCACCATTGTGTGCCTTCTAAGCACATTGTTATTAGTCCCTGCTCTTATGTCACTTGGCAGTCCTGCATGCCTTTTAAGCACATTATTGTTAGTCCCCACTCTTGTACCACTTGGTAGTAATACATTCCATTTTATAATTACTATCTATCTCCATCTGCATAAACACCCACATGCCATTGATATTATGTCAAATCATCATGATTGAGACACATGTCACTAGCATGTGTAATCTCAAGAACCTTTGAAAAAATGACTTCATGCACATTATTTATCTATATCTACATTATAATATTCTCACCATTGGATATTAATTTTTCAAATTAGATACCATCCATTATATCTTTTGAATGCTCACCGTTATATCTCTTGCAAATTTGGCTAAGTATAGAAACTTAGTGAACTTTATTTGAGAGGCCAACTTTACACTATTATAAATTTTTCTAAGCCCAATGTACAAACCTAAAAATTTAACCACATGATCACCTCTCATAGGAGAATCCATCCATGTATTAAACTAATCTTTAAACCTTCACATGTGTAAAATATGGCATCATTAATTTGCTCACTTAGCTTTATCTATGAAGCTGACTACTTGAACCTAGATACTTATATGACTACTTTGATGAATTCCTTTCACTTCCAAAATCACTACAAGAACTAATAATACCCCATAGTGTCTCTTAAACTTTACCATATATACAATAACATCTACCATCTACCTTTCTAAGTCAAACACTGAAGAACTATGCAAGAACATTGAAGCACACTTTGTCATTGTCATTCTAGCAAACATGACACTTCATCAACATCCTTGGTCACCTTGGAGACATCATTGACAAACCTCCAACAATATACCCATTTTTCACTGATGTTGACACCAATACAAAGCTTATGCTTATAATCTATCTCTTGCTTCAATCATTTTCTCCCCTTTTGACATAATGACAAATTGGGCTCAACTTCTAATCGTGTGGACCTAAAAAGACTTCAAGGACCAATAATAGGAAAGGACCACCTATAAGATATGATATATACTCCCCCAAACATTTTTCATACCTCTTCTTACCTTAAGCTTCTTAAACATGCTCCATGACTACACTATTCTTTGATCATACATAGCTTATATGAAGATAAACCATACATGAACATCAAAAACTGCATGAACTTATCTTGAAAACATTAAGAGTGACTCACCTTAAGTCACCTGAGCTTAGGCACCCTTTTGACCATCTTCAAACCATTTCAAACAATGATAAATTAACATAATTTCCTTCCTACCTTCTCTCTCAAATTCTACTACATAATCCTCTGATCCTAGGACCTGACCATTTACAAATATCCTTCTTTGTTTATTCATGAGGCTTAAATACATTATCAAAGCACCTAACTTGGTTTGATAAATTGATAATATCAACATGCTTGAGTTCACATATATATCACATTTATTCATATATTCAACATGACTGGAACATCTCACATATGCTCCCCGTCACAGCATGCATAACTCTTTAAGCCTCTTTAACTATTTGAGTTAGCTCCCCCTAACTCCATGGCATGCATAAATTGTCATCTATAAAAATCTAAGACCTTCATGACAATACATTCTACTCATACTTCATATAAACCTAGTCTTTAGTCTTTCTCTACAATAAAATATCTTGACAAATCATCATGCTTGAGTTCACACCTTTAGCTAAGTTGTTCCACTTGAGTTCATGAAGTATACCAAATAACACAAGATTATTGAACTAAAACATCTCACAAATGTTCCCCCTTAGATCATGACCACATGTACAACCAAGATCTACTCCTTGACACATATTTCTCATAAGAAACATGTCAAAACATCATACCACACTCAAAACACCTGAGTTAGCTCTCCCTAAATCCCTACCAATCTCTGAACTTCTAGGGCCCACAAGTCCTCTCTCAAGAGTCACCATACTACTCACCTTAAACCAAGCTCCCAAGTACTTTCAAGGCACTACACTAGATCAAGCTAGCTCAAGAGACCAACTATGGATGAAATTTAATTACATTCATAGCTTTATTCTACTAAAACTCATCTTCACAATCTTAGCCTTCAAAGGCCTATCTCTTTACACCAAGGACTACCTCTTGCATATCATAACATGATTCCTTATGAGACAAATCAACACAAAGGAACACACAACCATAATTTTTTTCATGCCTCAAACTTATATAGTAACTCACCTTCATGTATTTATTATCATGCAACACTAGCCAAGACCCAACAAGCATCCACCATACTTCCTCTTTATGTAAAGTGTCTCCTTGAATCCTAGAGAGAGAAACCCCTTTGACATAGTGAGACTAAAAGTCCAAAAACTCAATAGACTCCCATATCTCCATACTTTCATTTGACTTGTAGTCCTACCTCATCATTAAATTGAATTTGAATGGATCCTTGACTTCATTCTTTGCTTCAGACTTGTCAACAAATGTAGAAAACATAAACTCCTGACTTTATTTCATGTCTATCATGGTAGATAAACCATATTTGATCTCAAACTGATCTCCTCTAGCATACTTAGGTCTCTATAACCATGTGTGACCTCTTCCTTACACACTAGCAACTCCATACACCTAATTTTACTTTGAAAACTCATTCAACTTATTCTTGTAATATCTAGTAATGTGAGAAACTCTATAACATCTAAAATAAACAAGATCATTTATACCTTTTGCTTGATGATGATTTTGATCTTTGTTTGACTAATTTCTTATCCTCTTACATTATCTAGTAATGTGTCCAAACTTATTACATGCATACAATGACTCTAGGATGAATATCTCATTGCATTGATATGTCTAGGTTGTCTTCTTTCTTGTACTCTAGGAGCCTGATTAAACTTATCTTGACTTGATGGTCTTTGCTTGCATAACCTATCAATGTGACCAACTATTTGACAACTATAGCAAATAATGTCTTCCATACCTTTTTTTTAAATATGTCATTGATCTCGTGTTGATTGATTACTTCTTACACAGTCCTTTGCCCTATGACCAATAAGATGATAAATAAAACAATGGTCCATAAAATAGTTGGCATACCTTGAAGCATTTGGTTGTTTAATTGGCTTCTTCATTTTACCTTTGACCTAATTTAACTTATTATCTTTCATTTTACCATCCTCTTTGCCTTATTCTAATCTCTTTTATTCTTATTCAATCTTGCCTTTCTTGATTATGACCCTTTCATGCTCATCCTTCAGGGAAACAAGATTAGCCTTCAATTAAACACATTCATTTTCTTTAGATCTCATGCTTGAACTTACAACCTCTAATTAATTTTTTAGATCTTTTATGGTCTTATTATTCTCCTTATCTTCTTTGGTCATGTCATCCTTCAATCTACATGCTTGCTCTTTCATAGGCTTGATTAGTTCTTGATTATCTTTTTCCTCTCTCATGGACTTCCCTGACAAACTCCCCTCAAGAGACCTAACTTGTGCTTCAAGACCTTTGATCATATTCCTCATCTTATGATTCCTCTTATTTTTCTCCTTCACTTCACCAAGTGCACTCATAAGATCAGCTTTTATATTAGCTTCTTCTTCCTCACTATCATATAACTATTCTTCTTCTCTACTATTATGGAAAACTTCTTTATCAAACATGATGATCTTTTATTTTGAAAAAATTTCCTTTTTAAACATATTATACCTTGGATCACCTTAAAATGGTTTAAATTACATAGAAGGTCCTACTCTAATACCAATTGTTAGAGGCATGATAACTGGGGGGTGAATTAGTGATGCCAAATAATTAAATTCAATTCCCAACTCTTAAACATTCAACACATACGATCATGATGAATATAAATTATCCATTATAATAAACAAGGAAGATATAGCAAGATGAAGCACATAAAACATGATATATGTGGGAAACCCTCTTGGGGAAAGAAACCCACTAAATCCTACAAGATGGACTACATTCCTATAATAATAAGATCCAAATTTAGACTAGCATTGACTAATCAAGGAATACCCATCCCTTAGTTTAGTGAGACATCCATCCCACATGGAGGAACCAAACCCATAGATAACCAAGAAATAACCCAGTTACCTTGATCTAATCTCCATTTCTAATCTGATTTCTTATACACCTGATGATGGACTCATCTTACTTGCACTCTTTCCCCTTTACACTCTCACAAACTTGCGCACATAAGTAATGCATCCAAACCACCCTTTTGGATCACTCTTCACTTCTTAGCACATATAGAATCAAAAAACTTACAACAACTTTGTCACAACATCAAAAACAGGACCTATAGGTCATGTACACATCTATTCACTAAGCACACTCACTCAATCAATCTCTAGGGCTTACTCACTCAATCTACCTCTTCTAGGCTCATTAGGTCCAATGACCTATGTGTTCAGCTTCATCACTTTGATCAAACAATCATAACTGATCCTACTCACTCTCTATTGGTATTTAATGACTTGTACCTTATATTTCAAAGGTTCTCTCCTTTGTTTGGCTCCATAAACCATCAATTCAACTCTAAATAGGCAAATTATGCCTAGTATTTATACCACTTTCTTGGTCTAACTCATCTTGGTCAGCCAATATGCTTACCATACTTATTATACCTTTGAAATATGTATTCATACATTTTATATGGGTGAAACACTCCACTCCATATGTCATCCAAAGTCCTTAAGACACAACTCGTACATTAGGCCTTAATGAGACCCAAAACAATTAGGCCTTCACATCCACAAGTTACTCTTGTAACCTCTTGGGCCACCTTTATCTTCCACAAATGATTATAAAAAATGAAACTTATCTTTAATAAACCCTTTCTAACTCTGTCATGGGACCATACCACCTGTAACACTAACTCAACACTTGAACCAACCAATTAGGTCTCCTTGCTCTTTAGGCCTCTAAACATAGAAAACACAGTCTCAAACTTTTGAAGCAAAAACTCAAATATTTAACATATACATATGACTATATCACATGGTTGAAAATTTTATGACCTATGCAACACATCTATGTGATTTATACGCTTCAACACAATCTCTAAGCACTAAAAACAACTCTCTCAAAATAACCACTCATGTTGGTCACACACAGTCAAAATATAGTCAAGCTATTTTGACTCTCCATATCTGATCAAGGGTATATCATTACATATAATACTTTATCATAATCCTTATATAATTTTAGAACATATCCATGCTCATTTTATTCTTCAATTCTATTCAAAACACCTTCAACTTACTCTTGCAACATGGTCACTCAATCTGTCAGTGCATTCAATAAACACAATCAATTTCTAAGCAATTATTCACACTAAATATGGATTGGTCAAACTTAAAAAATCCTCAAATATGGTTTTCATATATTTTATAACACTCTTAAATATTTATTTCATATTGAAACATCAAAATACCATCAATAAATCTTCAATTACCCTTCTTGGGTTACTTGTAGAACATGGTCAAACATTTAGTCAAATTTAGAGATCAATAAATTTGATTGTACAAACATTAAAACCTTATAACTAGATTATCTATATTTTCCTTGAATTACTATTCAAATTTTCCTTTAACACCATCAATAAATTCATCCTAGATCAAAATCTATTAGTAAAATACTAAGCACTAGTTTATCCTTTTACTAATTCAAATGCCAATAGTCACTGGTAAATGCAAATATTATAGACGTGTGTCTTCATATCATGCTCCCTAAAATATTGATTACATAGATTCTATTGATATCATTTAGAGTCTTCATTAATTTACATTCAATCATTGACCATTGATCTTGTATTAATGCTATCGATATTGAGACACTCAGTAGCCCCACATGCCTTCTACGTACCATATAATCAGTCTCCAATGATTTTTCACCACTTAGAAGCCCCACATGCCTTCTGAGCATTATGTTGACTTATTGACTCAATAAACACCATTTATCATTTATATGTTCTTCTTTTATTAAGATACTTTACACCCTTGTGTGCCTTTTGAGCACATTATTGTTAGTCCCCACTCTTGCACCACTTGGCAGTCTTGTATGCCTTCTGAGCACATTGTTATCAGTACCTACTCTTATACCACTTGGAAGTCATGCATTCATTTTTAGCATTGACTATTTGAATCAAACTACATTGTATATCTCCATCTGCATGAACACCTACATGTCATTGATTTTCTATCAAATCATCATGATTGAGACACATGTCATGAAACCTTTGACAAAATGACTTCATACGCACCATTGATATCTATCTGAGTGATCATACACTCACTATTGGATCTTCATCTATTAGATTATATTCTCTCCATTAGATATTTTTAATGTTCACCATTATATATCCCCTTACAAATTTGGCTAAGTATAGAAACTTAGTGAACTTTATCTAAGAGGCCAAATTTTCATTGTTATAAATTTTACTACGCTCAATCTCTAGACCTAAAAATTGAACCACATGATCACATCTCATTATAGAATCCATCATGTATCAAAATTATCTTGAAACCTTCACACATTTGAAATATGATGTCATCAATTTGATCACTTAGCTTTGTCTATCAAGATGACTACTTGAACCTAGACACTCATATGACTCCTCTGATGAATTCCTTTCACTTCCACAAGCACTCCAATCACTCATAACACCCTATAGGGTCTTTAAAACTTGACCATACATATAATAACATCCACCATCTTCCTATCAAAGTCAAACATTGAATAATTATGCAATAACACTAAAGCACACTTTATCATTGTCATTATAACACATATGACACTTCATCAACATCCTTGGTCACCTTGGAGACATCATTGAAAAACCTCAAATATGATTCACTATCTATATCAGCACAAAGATATTTGTTATAAGATTCCTTGAATAATTTCCAAATAATAGATAAGGCTCCAGCCAAGGGGCCTAATACTATAATTAATCTATGTCAGCCATAAACTAAAGTGAAGATGGGAAAAATTGGTAAGCCTCCCCCTTTTTATCTCTCACTAATAATTGGGAAACATCTAGTTCATAATTGCATGGTAGATTCAGGGGCTATTAGTTTTGTTATGCTTAAAAAGATAGTTGATACTCTTGGTATAAAATATGCACATGTGAATAAGGGAGTGGTTTAATTAAATGGGACTATTATTCAGATAATAAGAATAATAAAAGATTTAAATCTCACTATCTATGCTTGTCTGAGTTTGTCAATATCTCAAGATATCTCAGTTATTAATCTTCCCCCGTATTTTTTGATTTGCCTTTCATGATATTTTACCACAAAAAATGGGAGGATATTTGTCTGATTATTGGTCTTATATGTTTCTTAGGATGAGGTATGGGATAGGAGTAATAATAAGAGATGATCCAATGACTAAGGATCATATTGAACAATACACTCCTCCCCCCATGAATATGAGTTGTATATTACAAGATCAAGAGAGGGAAACTAATCATGAAGATGCAACCACCACAAAAGTTATTCTAGATATTCTCTTAGATGAATGGGGAACAGCTTTATAGTTTGATCCTTATCACCATGTATAAAAAATTGGGTTGGGTACATATTACATACATGAGAATGATGCAATCATTTCCAATATCCTAAAACTAGATGAAGATCTTCAAGGTATTTGTCAATTATTATTTGATGGTTAGAGAAGCATAAATGGAGTGGGTGCAAGGGTCATCTTATTTCTCCCTAAAAAGAGAGCTATTCATATTATTTTAGACTTCAATTTAGTTGTAATAATAATGTAGATAAATATTAGGCTTTCATTTGAGGATTGTAGTTGGCCAAAGAGAGAAGGATAGAATCCTTAAAGATATTTGGTGACAGTAAGTTGATTATTTACCAAGTAATATCTAGAAGCATGACTAAGAATAATTTATTAAGATATTATAAGCACAAGGTTTGGGACCTATTTGAATATTTCACTACTCTAAATATTTAGGTAGTACAAAGATCATAGAATAAAGATGTTGATCATATGACCTCAGTGGGCCCCCAATATAACTTGCCTGAGAAAATAAACAAAGAAAATAACCAGCATGTAAAATTGGTAGTAAGACCATCTATTCCTGATAATGTCACTAATTAGAAAGTCTTTGATAATGATCAATAAATTTTAGACTTCTTGAGAGAATAATTTGAATTCTTAGATAGGAACTAGCCAAAGCTCTATGATCAGTATGGGGATTAAATCATCCAACTAAAGATAAACAAGCTACCTATGGGTCTTGTTATGTTGGAGAACATCTTCAATTCAAATAACCACTTGAAAGGTGAGAAGAAGAACATTTAGATCAATTAAGAAGATTACGAGCTGATGGTTATTTTGAAAGGACAAACTCTAAAGCTAAGAAAGGTATGTAACAACTCTGAGAAGAACAATTTTATTGAATTGTGTCAAGAATTTGATGATAACTTGGATTGGAGTTATTATTATCTAAGAGGTTCAACCCTAGTCTATCCTAGCATATGATAGAGCTGGATCCAAACACTAAGCCTATCAGATAGAAGTAAAGGCCCATTAATCCAAAAATAGAACCCTTGATGAAAAGTGAGCTCTTTATATTGATAAAAGCTAATATAATTTATCCAATCAAGCACTCATCTTGGGTTTCTAATCTGATCCCTGTTAGAATGAAAAATGGTGAAATTAGGTTGTGTGTGGATTTTAGAGACCTAAAAAAAGCATCTCTGAAACATGATTATCCTCTCTTGCCCATGGATCCAATTTTATAGACTATAGTAGGATTTGAAAGGTTTTCCCTTCTAGATGGTTATTCTAGCTGTAACCAAATCCTAGTACAAGATTCAGACTAGTACAAAACTTCCTCCACCATAAAATGGGGCATGTATGCATATAAAAATATTCCTTTTGGTTTAACTAATGATGGGGAAATATTTTAGAGAGCCATGGATATGTCATTCAGAGGTCTAATAACTGAAATGATCTTGGTATATCTAGATAATATCATGGTCTAATTGAAGCATGCTCAAGCACACTAGTACCACCTTAGAAAATTTTCAAAAGGTGTAGATAATTTGGGGTTTCCCTCAATCCAAATAACTTTATTTTTGAATTTCATGAAGGGAAACTACTAGGACACATAGTGTCAAAGGAAGGTCTTTCAATAGACCCCAAAAAAGTTAGTGTTATATCTACATTAGCACTACCAATCCATAAGAAAGGAATTTATATTTTTCTTGGAAAGATTAATTTTGTGAGAAGATATATCCTAAATTTTTCCTCTCTAGTAAAACCCCTCACTGCAATGCTTAAGAAGGGTACCATTTTCAGTTAGACACAAGATGGAAGACATAGATTTTAGGCTATTAAATAAGATATTTATCAAGTTCCCACCCTTGTCAACCCAAACTATGAGAAATACTTCATTATCTATGCATTTAGATGGTAAGGAAGCATCTCAACCATTTTGACTCAACATAATCAAAAATAATTGGAATAGACGATATCTTTCTTTAGCCAATCTTTGAAAGGATATGAGGAAAATTACAATTTTGTGGAGAAAGAGGTATATGTCATAATTAAGTCCCTTAATAAATTTATGCATATTCTCTCCAATAATAAGATTCATTTGATGGTAATTCACCTAACTTTCAAATATTTTCTTCTCAACTGGGAGATAAATGAAAAGTGAGTAGGATAGATCACCAAGGTCATATAATATGGCATCGACATCAAAGTTACCAAGCTAGTAAGAGGAAAAGGTTTGTGTGAATAGCTGGCTTCTAATATTAGAACTGTTGAATCAACATATGAGGCAATATATGCTCAAAATACACCTCAGCTAGCTAACCCACCTACTTTCAATAGTTGGATCCAAGGCATGACCAACTTCCTACAAATAGGTGAATACCCGTATGATATGTAATATTCTAAGAAAAGGTATTATTTAACCTAGTCCATTCCTTATGTCCTTATTAATGGGTTATTATTTATAAAGGCTATGAGTGGAGTTATGTTAAGATGTATTGAGTATGATCAGGTTCCTATGGTACTCAAAGAATTTCATGATGGCCAATTAGGAGGACATTTCTCTACAAGGACCATGACCATCAAGATAATGAGAGGAGGTCATTATTAACCTAAATTATTCAAAGATGCCCACAAATGGGTAAGGAACTATGAAAAATGTGCTTACTTCACTGGTAAGCAAAATTTAGGAGCCTTTCCTCTTAGGCCCATTTAAGTAGTTCAGCTATTTTCTCAATGGGACTAGATTTCATAGGCATGATCAATCCACCATCGAGTACAGGGAATAAATGGGTCCTCACAACAATAGATTATTTCACATGATAGACCAAATTAGTTGTACTAAAATATTTTATGAAGGCATCTATTATGGATTTTATGGATAGTATAGTGTCAAGATTCGGTGTACCTCACACTATTATTTTTCATAATGCTAAAGAATTCATGGGAACTCAAGTGAGTGAATGGGATATTAAACATAATGTGTATCTGAGTAATTATTCTAATTATTACCCTCAAGGTAATGGCTTGGATGAGTCAACCAATAAGAACCTTATCATAATTATCAAAAAAACTATGGAAGACAACCAAAGAACTTGGCACACAAAATTGAAATCAGCATTGTGGGCTGATATGATCACTCCTAAAAGAGCCATTGGTAATTACCCTTTCATATTGGTATATGGAAGAGAATCTTGAGTCCCAATTTCAATTGAGCTACCATATCTAGAGCTCAATCACTAATTATATTTGATCGATAATGATGTAATGACAGTAAGATTGGATAAAATCATGGAACTCAAAGAAATCAAGAACCAATCAATGAAGGTCTTGAAAGCTAATCAATCTCAAATGAAAAAGACTTTTAACAAAATGGCATATAAAAGGAGCATAAATGAAGGATACATGGTTCTCAAATGGGATGTGAAAATGGATAAACTAGGTAAGCACACCAAATTTGATGCCATATGGAATGGTCCATATATTATTACTTAGTGCAAAGGAGCCAATGCATTCCAACTCTCAAAGATTGATGGATCATAATTACCTATCCTAGTTAATGGGATATACCTCAAAGCTTATTTTTGAGATATAAACTTGTTCTAAAAAATGAATTTTGTATATAATAGGGTTAGTTGTGTTTTCAAATAAGTGATTCTATACAGGTTAACTTATTAAGAGTTTTATTTCCTTAGGTTGTGTTGTTTTCCTTATTTTGTTTATCTATCTTTCCTATTTTGTTGTGTCTAATCAATCCCAATTCGTTCATCCCCAAGTTATAGTTTGTCAAGTTGAATTGACTCCATGCCCAATGTTTCAGAAAGGATACTGGATGAAAATTGATTAGCAAGCAATCACCGCATAGAGGTCACCAAAAAAATTGATATTTTATCCCAAAAATATCATAACATCTGATACCCAAAAGTAGGCCCCCTTAATTTTTTGGGAAGTCCCTTAAAACCCCAAAAATCCCCATTTTACCCCTTTCCATTACAGAATCTAGAACTCTAGATCTAATTTGCAAATTTGAAAATTACTTCATGGGTTCCAAATCCTAGAAAGTAACTATCCTTCCCATTTGGTAGAATCTAGAACCTAACATGCATTTTGTAATTTTCAAAATTGAAAAATAAATCTTGAGATCTAGATCACACTAACCTTCTTAGGTGGTGGAATTTAAAACTTGACACACAATTTATAATTTTTAAAATTAAAAATTACGTGCCAGCTCTGGATCTTGTGAAACCCAAACACCCCTTCTCACATAATCCAAAACATGATGTGTAATTGTAAAATTACAAATTATGTCTTGGGTTTTACATCTTGCCAACCATCTAAGCTATAGGATCTAGAACTCTAGGTGCAATTTGCAATTTACAAAACTTGAAAAATACACCATGGGTTCCACCTTCTACCATTCAAACAAATCAAACACTCCAACCCCATAGACTTGGGACTTGATTCAAACACCTCCTAGTTCTACCACCAACCACCATTAGACTGATCTAAGTATAGGGGGTTTCTATTTAAACTAAATATTTTTGGGATTTCTTATCATTTTAAAAAATTTAATTAATTTTTTCAAGCTTTGATGACCTTCACCATGCAAAAAACCCTAAATCTACATGTAAGCAAGTACCTGCTAGTCAAAGCCACATTTGAAAATATCAATTTCCACATCTTTTTTGCTCTTTCATGGTATTTTCCTTATATTTATCACCATATTTCCTACAATTCAAAGCATTTTTAAATATCTTTCCATTTCCTACAAAAAGTTTTAAGTTTTCTTAAATAGGGTTTTTGTTGTTTATTTGGGCATCAGATTCTAGGGTTTCTTTATGTCGTTTAGGCATTAGTAATGGTGTTATCATTTCTTCCAAAGTTGCAGTCAAATATTTAGGTTTTTCTAAGTTTTTATTTCCTAGAGTTTCATCATGAAAACCTTAGATTTTCTTCAAAAGTATCCATCGTAAAAGGTCTTGAATTTTCCCTCCTATTTTCATAATCAAAATCTAGGTTTTTACCTAGCTAGGTGAATATTCCATAATTATATTCTCTATTTAAAACCTAGTGAATATTCCTTACAGATCATTCTAAGGTCCCTATAGACATTGGACTTGATTCAGGCACCTAAAGCTTCCATGGGTTTAACCATTATCCCAAGCACCTTCCATCTCTACCAAAGATCCAACTTGCACCAAACACATCCTACCTCCATGGAATTATCACATGCTTCAAGCACCTCTTAGTTTTTCTAGAACTTTTATCTACATAGAACACCTCCCATCTCTGTTATAGACTCTATTTACTTGGAACACCTACAAACCCCACTAGCTCTCACAATTGGTTTCTCACAAGCAATAAATCTAGATTCCAAGCCTCCAAAAAAGATGAAGTTTAAATCCAAAGGCCCTAGAGTAACTCTCAATTTATATTCCAATACAACAAAATAATAGATACTAATTTAGGTCATATTGACCTAGGAGACTTTTGGACCAGAATAGTTATAGAGTTTAAGAATGATGGGATCCAGAGTATTTATGACTCTAGCCTACCACAAGCTATAACCTTCCCATTATCTATCTAAATCCCTAATTTGATACTCATAATAACCCATCACTATGATCATAATAAAAGATAAGTCTTAAATGAATGAGGAGAAAGGATCTTGAATCTAGACCCTGACTACATTGATTTAATATTTATAATCCCAAAATTTGAGAATTATCTTGATATAGCTCCATAGCCATCCACACAATTATTTTAAGACAAAAGAGATGGGTATCATAAAATGATCAAAAAATAGTGGCTTAAATCCCCCAAGGCCATCTTCACCAAATTACCAAAGACCTTGTTTAGGGTTGATTTCATTGACGAGGTGGGAGACATCATTTTATTATTGCAAAGAATCACTAGCAGTCTTAATGCCAAGATTTTCGAGTGGATGTACCAATACATTTAGGTCATCCAACAAAACATCTAATATATTCACTGGGCTCAATTAATATGTGATTCCCTCCACAATCAATTGTTTGAGGTTCAAACAACTAGCAAGTTTTATATGACTTTTCAACTTGTCTACATTTTGGCCAAATGAAGATCTTTCCTGGGCCTCAACACAGTCCCTAGAGAAATTAATAGAGTATATAATTACTATCCTAACCTCACATTGGAGGCTAGAAGATAACATTTGAGGAGGGTAAATGATGCTTTCATCTATTGTATCATTACCATGTTTGACAAAGAACAAGGGAGAAAAAGGTTCTCATCAGCAACAATTGAGGAGATTAACAAATGGTGAGCATACTTCATTTAGTTCCCCACCTATTCATATATCAGAGCAGTGGGTTTTAGTGGTTACCCATATACCCTTATTAGATATTTTAGTGACAAATGGTCACCACTGAAGCTGGTCATGCAACTTGTAAAGACCCATAAGCTCCTTTCCAATAGGCACAATGTGGTAATTTATTTCATAATTTATATTGGTAGATACACTTGTCCCTCCCTCTTTAAGGCCAAATGTGTTGAAACTAAAATGTGCCAAATGACTTTAAATACCATGGAGTCCATGCCATTTTTTTATGTCTATGGGAATATTTATAGTATACTAGCACTTGTAACATACACTCACATCCCATATTATGAATATTATTGGAAGGGTTGTGAGGATGAGGAGAGGGTTAGAATGAGGGATTATTCTAAAATGACCCTACAAAAGATCAAGTATTATGATTTGGCATCAATCCCTAATGACTTTTCAGATGATGAGTCCAATGTGGACCCAATTTGTTATACACAAATAATCACACAACCCTTACCACTAGTAAGGTGGTCAGGTCTTAATTCTTTTTATCTATCTGATAGAATAGCAAGTGTGATTAATAGAATAATCAATTGGCTGAAGAGCAAGTGGGTATAGGTAATAAGAGAAACAATAAGAGTTAGAGAGAAGATTTTAAAGCTTAAATTAGAAGGGATTTTTCTATTAGAATATGGTCCAAGTGGAATAATAGGAGAATCATCAGAGGAGTTGGAGAAGAAGAAGAAGAAGAAGAAGAAAAATTCTAAGTTAAAAAGGGGCAATCAAGAAAGGATGGAGTATCTATAGAACAACCAATGGACATTTTATCTAAATACACAATAGTAGTAGGAGATTCTATAGCTTCTATTAACATATCCATCATAGTAACAACCCCAATTTCCATTTTTATCCCTCATGTGTATATTATTTTAGAGGCTCTAACACCTCCTCCTCTTGTCTCCACTTCTCCAATATCTCAGGTCTCCATTCCATCCCTTATCTCCACTTCTCTAATATCTCAGGTTTCCATTCCACCTCTTGTTTCCACTCCCCATGAATCTATAGTTTTCACTCCACCCATTATTCCTACCACATTTCCTACCACAATAAACCACGTGTAACCACTACCATCTATTCAAGTAGAAATCATAGTTCCCCCTTAGTGGATTATCATGATTCCACTCCACTTTCCCTTCTTCCAATTTCACCTTCCCCTTTCATTACACTCCCTCTTTCCATTCCATTAATAATTCCATCCATTTCATCCCCATTAATTTACAACACCAATCAGCAGTACAAAGCCATGGACTCTAGTCATCTTAACTTCAATCCCACAGGCCACCCTAACTCCTAGGTAAGTACTATTTCACTTTCATCCCCACTCATGTTCCTTACATCACCAACCCTGAGTGTTCCCACACATCTCATTAATTCATTTAATGCTTTAGCTTCCACTCTCCCACCTATTCCCAAATTCATAATCCTTATGTCTATTCCATCTTCTACTTCCCCAATAGACATAGATATTCCATCTACCTCTACCTCTTCCACTTCCACAATACCTTTAGTTGAGATTGGAGAGATTCAAGTGCTTGATGTAAATATAGATTTACAATCTATTGATGGGATTGACATTTCACTAGTAGCTCCTAATAAACCAATGGAAACATCTACATAGGAGTTTACAATCGTCACAATGTCTACCAATGAAGCAACATCAGCTATTGATTCTTTGATGATAGTGCCCAAGAAACTAGATGCTAGCCCAAATGGCTAGCATAATTAGTGGGGAAAAAGAAAAAATAGATGATTGACCCCATCACACTAGACTTTAGTCTATCATAGGTCAAGAAGAAGTCCAAACCTACTCCCAAGATATTTTCTAGTAGATTCAGTGATGACAAAGGGGAGAGGTATTTTGACATTATATTTCCCCCACTATAAAAATCAAGGTAAAATCTTATGGTGAAAGATTATCATATTTCTAAAATCTACCTTGGATGGACAACAAGAGAGGGATTAAAACATGATGTGCAATCTGACATCAACTCCCTCTTTGAAAAAATTGATCATGATAAAGGCACCAAAGATGAATTAAATAACAAAGTGGATAAATTTACGATTGTATTGAACCATTTCTAAGATCCCAATGAATCATCAAAGCAACCAAAGTCAGTGCAACTAATCAATCAAATTCTAAATCAAGTTACAATTAATTTGGCTCAAAAAATTGCTCACATGGGAAGGGCTACCAAAGGATGGTTGGAGGAACTCATTACTAAGGGTAGTAAGTTTATTTCTTCACTAATGGAATAGTATGAAATAATCAGAGAAAGAAATAATATCTTGAGAGAACAAGTCAATAATTATGAAGAAGAAATTTAAACCTTGAACTTATATTATCCCAAAATGACAGCCATGACTTCAATTGATATGGACACCCTCATTACTAAGAAGATACTATAGAATGATGTTTATCATGAGAAATTACATATATTAACTCAATTTTGGATAAGGATACTTACTGAATCTGCTCACAAGGCTAAGGTGCCGCATGACAAAGCTATGTATATGTTGTACGACATTGAAGGAATGATGAATATGATGTCATGCCAACCAAAAGATGATATAGAGAACCTATTCTAGGTGAAATAAGTTTAAAATTATTGTAAATTTATAATTTATGTTATATAAGTGTCCAAGTGAGTGGATGAAGTGTCTTGATAGTCTAAGTATCAACGACAAAGTGTGCAGTGTGATTATCCTAGTATACTTAAAGTAGGCTTGGTTGATCTTCAATTTTGGCATGGTTAAAGATGTTTAGGGATGAGTATGTTGATTTTAGTCTATGAAAGAGTTATCATAAGAATTATTATATGATTTTAATTATTTTTTGCATGAGTGAATTTCATCTAATAGTTCATAGTTTTCATCTAGACATTTTTGGTTTAGTGGTAAAAAAATATAAGTTAGTAGTTTGGTGACATAACCATTATGATGCATGGATGAGTCAGGGCGATTTCGTCATATGGTTATGATCATATTAGTCCCAAGTTTCTATGATTCAAATTTTAGGTCATGGGGTTGAGCTTAGCTAAATATATTTGGGTGCAAAGTTGGCATCTTAGATAGAAGTTCACTACATTTCTATACCTATCCAAACCGTCACTGCATGTCATGCAAACATGTGTGATCTAAAAAGTTTGTTCATTTATTTTAGGTAACTATAAATTAAAATTTGTAAAAAAAATTCATGGTGATTTTTTATATATTTCCAAGAATGTACCCTAAATATTTGGAATCTTGAAGTGTTTTCTAGCTCAAGACATAAATCTTCAAAGTTGCACTTGCAGACTATGATGGGCCAAAGACCATCAAGATAAACTACATTAAATTCTAAGGTCATATAATCATTATATTTATGGTGAATTTTAATTTATATATCTTAATCCAATGGTGCATTTAAAATTCAATATGTCAAATAATGAACGTGCTAGTGGCATGTGTCACATTCACAGAGCTTGGATAGAAGATCAACAGCTCTTAGGCATTTGTATTATCAGAAGATAAACGGTGAAAGTAAAATTAAAAGATTCAAATGTGAATAATAACATATATATTATAATTCACACAATCATGAGAGATCAGATCTTAGATCAATGATGAGCACTTTAAGGCAAAGACTTGGTTAATCTGCAGAGATTGATGGAGCACATTTGTTCTAAACTATCAAGAAGTAGCAAGATGATGACAAGTGCTTGATGTTTAACAATAAGAAAAGGTAAATATAAAGATAATTTTTATGGATATAAATTATTCATATTCATTCAATAAATTATAGGGAATAAGATGTTGACAAAGTGTTCAAAGTTTAACAATTGCCCAGTGACCAGTGGAATTTAAATATTTGAATTTATGTGGGAAGACCAGTCTATAGTTTTTGTGCTATAACTTTTGATATATGTAGAAGTTGATGATGGTGTAAATTAAAAGTTGTATATAACTTCATGGTGCATCCATATAACCTATTTATAAGGTCTAATTATGTTTATAGTCAAATCTATGGAGCTCTAAATTTGATTATGTGTTTGTTCATGCTCTGCAAGTAACTTGAGAAGGGTAATTAAGTTGTTCTTGATGGTATTTCAATGTTTTAAGATGGAATTAGCTATTGGAGAGTGTTTTAGACTCTCTGAGGATCATCTTTATGGACTTTTTAGGTTTTACCAATCCATATTATATATGAACAAATGTTTATAAATTGATTGTTTGTTTATTCATGGTATTCTTGTGTATAAAGATACTGTTTGAGTAGATTGAGCATATGCAAAGGAGTTTTGTGATGTATTTTATAATTTTAGGATGTTTAAGGGGTCATGTGGAGTGTACATATGATTTTATAAGTGTTTATTTGTTTTTAAATTTCTTGATGGAGTGTTAAATGGGTGAATAGGTCTGTATGAGACCTATAAGAGATACTAAGGCCTAATTGAAAGGTGTAGTTGCTTAAGAATGACGCATAAATGCTATGTCCAACCTATTAGAATGGTATTTTTATATGTATTCATATGATATAAGCCTTAAGGTTTAATATAAGTATTATGACTGACCTAGAAGATAATTTTCATGATGGATCTATAAAAGGTGAAATCAAAGTTGGTGATTTCTAGACTTGGAAAAAGAGGTGTGTGTAAGAGTTGAAAAGTGAAGGAAAGTAAAAAGGGTGTGTGCCTAATAGATGTGTTATAGATTAGATCAAGTTTATGATTGTGTGTATGACCTATATGTTATATTTTTGATATCAAAGATAGTTTTCTTATAGTTTTGAAGATTGGGGAGATAAGTGAATAGAAGAAGGATTTGCAAGTCTGATTGTGTATATGACAGTAGTTTGGGTGTTATAAAGAGAGAATACCATCATCAGATGTGTAATAAATTAGATCAAATGTGTAAATAATTTTGGAGGTGATTAAGTTGGTTTTTTATAATCTAGGGGGTTGTAACCTCCTTGCTAGTTCGTGGTAGCTAAAGGTCAAGTGGGTGCTTGACTAAATTGATGTGTGGGTGCTCCTTGATTAGTTGGTGTTGATCTAAATTGAAGCAATACATTTATAAGATAGTAGTATAAATATTATTTCAAATTTATTTTCTCCCCCAAGAGGGTTTCCCACATAGATCTTGTGTTGTGTATGTAATCTTGCATTATCTATTTGTTCATTGCTATAAACATCTTGAATGCTTCATGAATGGTTGTATTGAATTATTAAGTATTTAAAGGGTTTAGAAATTGAATTGTATTATTTTCCACCACTAGTTCACCCCCCCCTCTCAGTGGTTTGTACCTATAACAATTGGTATCAGATCAAGTCCTTTGGTAAAGGCTTGATAGCTTGAAGGAGATCAAAGGTACAATATGGGTAGCCATCAAATGCAAGGATGTTTTTCGACTAAGCAAGCACTGATTTTAAATGGATCCAATTATGCTTTTTGGAGTGAGAGGATAAGAACCTACATCATATCCTTAGGGTTAGACACCTGGAAATCTATTTTGGATGGTTATTATGCACCTAACTATTCCTTTATCTAGTGATGCAAATAATAAGTTGTTTGACAATAATTATAAGGTGATTAATGAAATCACTTGTGGTCTTTCATAGATTGAATACAACAAGGTAATAAACTAAATATCTACCAAGGAAATATGGGATAAATTGAAGACTATTTATGAAGGAGATTCAAAAGTTAAGTTGGAAAATTTTTAGACTCAACAAGATAATTTGAGGGTCTTAAGATGAAGGAAGAAGATTTTGTGGAATCCTTTCTACAGAGAACTGATGAGATTATGAAAATCATCAGAGGTTTTGGAGAGAAGCTTGAAGAATCTACTATAGTTCAAAAGGTATTAATGTCTCTCTCTCTCTCTCAAGTTTGATTCTAAAGTATCTACTGTAGAATAAATTCATGATCTTACTCAGTTAAAGATGGATGAATTGCATGGCATCCTTACTACTTATGAGATGAGAATAAATGATGATATACCATCGAATAAGGAAGCAGCATCCAAGATAGAAATGAAGCCAAAGAAGAAGTTACAAGTTAAGAAAATCAAGGAGGATGACACATATGGTATTGATAAAGATGAACTAATTACTTTGTTTATAAAGAAATTAAAAACATGTTCAGGCAAGTATAAGGGTAAACTACCCTTAAATGCTTCAATTATGGATAAGTAGGACATTTTGATAACAAGTGCCCTAATAAACATAGGAAGAATGATGATTAAAAGCATGGTCAAGGTCATAATGATGGAAAGAGATCATTCAGGTCTAATAAAATCAAGAAGGGATTTAGAAGGTTTGACAATAATAAGAAGTACTTCAAGGATAAGAAGAGTCTCTACACCAAAGAAGATTGTAGCTCATCAGATGAGATTGAAGATAGTGACTCAGAGTTTGATCATGAAGATGATGGTCCTATTGAATATTAAGACCTCTTCATGATTGAGGAAGGAAGTTACTCATATCAAAAGGAGTCTACTTGGAGTGATTAAGTTGATGATAAAGATGAGGTAGACTATGAGACTGAATTGTTGAAATCTCTTAAAGAACTAAAGATTGAGAAGAAGATTAACAAGAAGATGAAGTCTCAAATCAAGGACTATGAAGATCAATTCAATGTGTTTAAGGCAAGAATGAATTAATACACCAAGTCTCATGAAGATATATTCAAGCATCTTATTTTTCAATTGGAAATCATGTCTACAAGCCTAAAAGCTAAAGAAGATGAATGTTCAAGGTATGTAATTTAAAATGAGTCATTAAGAGCTAGGTTAGAAAAGACATCTAGTAGGATTAAGTCATTTTTGATATTTGAAAAGAGACAAAGTGATATAGATAATATTATAAGTAATCAAAATCATATAAGTGATATAACTGGTCTTGGATACAAAGAAGAACTAGAAAATACAACTCAAGACAAAATGAAGACTAATGTAAATCAAACCTTGAAGGTCAACAATCAGTTAAGGAATAAAGATGATGGTAGAATGAAGATAAATCAGATCAAATAACCAAATGCCATGAAGTATGCAAGTCTCAATGGTTATTATTCAACATGTAATAATTTTGGTCATAGAGCTAGAGAATGAAAGAGAGCTGTTACAAATGAGTTTGCATGGAACTATGATGGGGGTCATCAGTTAAAAGGTGAGTCTTTTTCAAAAGGAGTAGTTTGTTTTAATTATCAAAAGAATGGAAATATTTTAATATTTTGTTATAATTATGAAAGTCATGATAAGCTTCTTACAAAAGGTATAGTGTGCTTCAACTGTCAATAGAGAGGTCACATTGTTAGATTCTATAAGCAAAGGTCTACAAGATATAATATGTTTAATCAAGCTCCTAGAGTGCAAGAAAGAAGGTAATTTAACTCATAGAAACCAAAGGTGGTAAGTGTGAGTAATTATGAGTCTATAGGTCCATGTAATCTATTTTATATGGTGGAGAATTCTACAGAAGTTGGAGAGTGTTAATAGCTCTCATTGTTTGCTTATATTGTGAATGAAGAGACCAAGCTCAAGGAGAAGACCAAGGTTCTAGTTGAGGCTAGTTATGAGGTGTGTATGGATTCAAGTGAACATCCTATTATTGTTGATCAATTTTCATGCAAAGAACATTAGTTATCAATACTTAGTGATGAGGTTATAAACTGTAATGAAGATTATTCAACTAAAAAGGTATCTCATGAATCTATGTTATCCCCATGTGTTATCAATACAATATTAGAAGAGAAGGAGAATTTTGTAGTGGATGATCAAGTTGTTTCTCTTAATCCTAAGAATAATAATAATAAGAACTATCATTTTCATATAACTAAGGAGGAGAAGGAATTGAGGAGTTATGGGAAACTCCTACTTTCACATTGTTCTAAGGAACCATGTGAAGTAGGAGGTCTCTATTTATGATTCTTAAGAGACTCCTTTAAGTAGATAAGTAGGTTTTGATGTGGTATTATTTAGAAGGTCCTAGAAGACAATAGATGAGTGTTTCTATTTGGCATTGGTGTGTCAAGATGGTATAAGTGATTTGATGAGGTCAGAGTGATGTCATAAGGTGTTTTTATTATGTATGTAATGTATATAGGATCAGAATGGGTGTTTTTAGGTGGCATAATCAGATTGATGGAATGTCAAGAAGATTTTTTTTCTAAAAAATTTATATGTACTTCTTTGTGATGTGTTCCAAGTGGTTTTGTGGTCTGAAGGTATGTTGAAGTCAATTTGGATATTTTTTAGTGCTCTTAGTTTTCTCAGTTTTGGCTTAAGGGCAAGTAAGCCTAAAATGGGTTATAGGATTATGGGTTCCAAAAATTATGGAGTCTTGAATCTTGGTCCATAAGTGTGTGATGGTTGTCTCTAGGTGTGCAAGAATTTTTATAGGTAGGCGTTGACCATAAGGAGGTTTATTGACCCTACTTGTTTTAAGATTCTAAAGTTTTAGGCTATGCTAGAAAAGTGGTTTTCCTTATGAATTGAGGTCTAAGGATTAATAATATGTTGAATGGGATAAATTCATTGTCAAATCAAGCTTCATATAGATCTGAAGGTCTGTGGTTTTCAAATTATTCATGATTTTGTCAAGATGGAGTCCTAATTGGCTAGTAGGTTTGTGAAAATAATATGTTACAAAGGAGGAGATAGGTGATGAAAATTGGTGTGATTAAGGGGGCATATGAGAGTGCTCCAGATATGTAGTTTTAGGACTTGAAGGTATGTCTAATAAAATTTCTAGGCTCTGAAAGTTCTAGTGTGTGGCTTGAAGATTTATTGGTATTCTTGGAGGTGGCTTGCAATTGAGAGTATGAAATAAGAATGGTCTTGTTTGAAGATCCAAAGTAGTTTAGTGTTATGAGTTTGATATTTTCATATTTTTGAGGCCATGAAGGTATTATTAGAATATTTTTAGGTGATCTTTGGTTATGAATATCAAGGGGGAATCTTTTAGGTTAGCGTAAGGAGGAGCATGGAGTTAGGGGGATCTAAGTCATATGGATTGAGAATTTTGCATAATCAAAGGGTGATCTAGATTGTTCATTTTATTTAGTCCAAGTATAAAGAATTATTAGATTAGATGTGTTTATTGTAGGCTCAGTGGCATGAAATTTTGTTGGTGGTCCTTGAGGTGGCTTGAGAGAGAAGGCCAGTAATCCTATGTGGTGGTTCTTCATGGTGTGTGAAGATATTAATATGATCAAGAGATAAAATGGATCATATATATTAGGAGTCATTATTAGATGTTTCTTGGTGAGTTCCATCACATTTCAGTGATTTTGTGTGTTCTTTCTTCATTGGTTGTAGTGTTTGGTTAAAGAGAGTGTTGGCATGTAGTAAGAGGAAGTTGTCAAGGCAAGAAGAGGTAGGCTCAAGGTAAGGGGAATTTATATCATCTTTATATGGTGTTCCTCTCCTATTTTTGGTATTTTTAGGTCCTTAGGATCAGTTTTTTCCCACTTTGTCATTGTGTCAAAGGGGGAGAAGGTTCCTATTATGAGAGTGCTTAAAGAGATAAAAGGAAGGTGAGTTGTATGATGGGTTTTGACATCAATGATAAAGGGGGAGATTTTTGGATATTTTTTAGTGATGTCATGGAGGTATCTAGGTGAGTGGATGAAGTGTCTTGACAGTCTAAGTATCAATGATAAATTGTGCAGTGTGCTTATCCTAATATGCTTGAAGTAGGCTTGGTTGATCTTCAATTTTAGCATGGTCAAGGATGTTTAGAGATGAGTATGGTGATTTAAGGTTGTGAAATAGGCCTAAATAGAGGTATTATATTCTTTAAATTCTTGTGTACATGAGTGTATTTCATTTTATAGTTTATAGTTTTTATCTAGACATTTTGGGTCTAGTGGCAGAAAATTTTGAGTCAACAATTTTCTAACATCACCTTTACCACGTATGAATGATTCATGAGGATTTGGTCATATGGGTGTGATAAAATTAGTATTATTTTTCTATGGTTCAAATTTTATTTCATGAGGTTGAGTGTAACTAAGATATGCAGGTGCAAAGTTGGCCTCTCAGACAGAAGTTCACAAAGTTTCTATACTTAGCTAAACCGTCATTGCACATCATGTAGACATGTATGATCCAGAACGATTGTGCATTTATTTTATGTAATTATAAATTAAATAGTGGGAAAAAAATTCATGGTGATTTTTTATATATTTCCAAGAATGTACCCTAAATATTTGGAGTCTTGAAGTGTTTTCTAGCTCGAGATATAAATCTCAATGTTGTACTTGCAGATTATAATAGACCAGAGACCATCAAGATAAGCTATGTTAAAGTTTGAGGTCATATAGTTAGTATATATAATGGTGCACATTAATTTTCTTATCCTTATCTAACACTATGCATAAAATTCAATATGTCAAAGAATGAACGTGCTAGTGACGTGTCACATTCACAGAGCTTGGATAGAAGATTCATTTCATACTATTAGAAGATTGATGGTACGAGTCAAAGATTCAAATGTGCAGAAGGCATGATAATATACCAACTATCATAATCACATGATTTTGAAGCTTAGATCAATTGTAATCACTGAAAGATAAAGACCTGGTTAATCCACAAAGATCGATGTAGCATGTTTGTTCTAAATTATCAAGAAGCAGTGAGATGATGACAAGTGTTTGATGTTTAATAATAAGAAAAGGTAAAGATTGAGATAATTTTGAGGGAGATAAATGATGAATATTTGTTTAATATATGATAGGGCATGATATTTTTCCAAAGTGTTTGAATTTTAATAGTTTTTTAGTGACCGTTGGAATTCAAATATTTGAATTTGTGAGGGAAGACTAGTCTAAAATTTTTGTGTTATAACTTTTGATATATGTAGAATTTGATCATGGTGTAAAATGAAAAGTTGTAGAGTAACTAATGGAAAATCTTGTTAGGTTGTGGAGCTAAAATCTTCACTGACGCAAATAGGGAAAGAGGTTGCTGAAGTGTCACAGACACCGGCATCGATCAGGCCAACCGACGTCGGCAGGATTAGACAGGAAGAGCACCCGATGTCGATCAGGGATCGGCCAACGTCGATCACCTCCAAGTAGATAGGGATCGATGTCGGTCACCTGTGTGGTTCTAAAACTATCAATTGCATGAACAGTTTGTTAATGAACTGAGTGTTTGCATGTTGAGAGGCTAATTTTAATCTTGGGCTGCGGATCTAATTATTGTAATTAGGTGTCTAATTATTGTTTGCATGAGATCTATATAATAGACTCATGGTCTATATTGTAAGGTGTGCTAGTTTGAGTTGAGCAAATTTAGCTCCTTCTGTGTGTGAAGAGAGCAAGGGTGTTCCTCCTAGTTCCACAGGGGTGTCGAGTGTGTATGATCAGGTTGGTCTGCAGGTGTGCTAGATCAGGGAGAAGATCCACCAGGGTACTGGTTTGGAGAATCATAAGGACTTGGTGAGGCAAGAACAAGGGTTCTTTAGGGTGTAGAGAGATTTACATGGTGTGCGTGTGTGCGAGTTCAAAGGAGATCTACAGGTGATAGCGGGATCAAAGGTGACAGCAACACATCAGAGAGCAAGAGAGGAAGGCAAGGAAGTTCCTTCCATAAGTAAGATCATTTGGGTTGTAGGTTATTGCAGATTCATGGGAGATCTACTTGGAGTACATTGAGTACTTATGGAGTGCATGGAGCACTGGTGTACTTGTTGGAGGTGAAAACCAACTCTGTGTTTGAGTTGTGTGTTGGGACCGTAAGAGAGAGAGCTTTGAGGAAAGAAGTATTGTACACTTGAGGTGTGGGAAGCCTCTCAGAGGTGTGAAGAAGAAGTGGCATCTTCTTTATTGTATTCTTTTCTAGATGAGTATTAATACAAGTTGTGTATTGTCTCTCATATTCTGTGTTATTTCTGAATTCTAGTTACTTGTGATTCTGGTTTAATTCTGCATGTAAGTTGCTTGTATATGGTAATCAATTGTGCTTTCGTATTTCCCAACAAGTGGTATCAGAGCTAAGGTTACAGGGAGTAGGTTTTGTGTTTGGTTACAAGTCACTCTCAGGGGTTTCTGATTGAGTGGGAGTATAGCAACGGCAGAAGAAAGTAAGCTACGAATGGAGGAATTGAAAAGCATGAATGGTCAATTACGGTCCTATGGAAAGAAAGAGCAGGGAAAAGAATATTGTTGGTTGGTAGAAGATCAACATGAAAGAATTGAAGAAGCAGATGTTGCAGGTGTTGTTGCATAGGATGCTCTGGTATGTTTCTTGGATAAATTAAAACCTTGGTTTATAGATTCTATTGCCTCTTTCCATGCAGCGCCAAAGAGAGGTGTTGGTGTGCCTTGCCAAAGAATGGGCAAAGGGGAAGTGAAGCTGAAATTGTAGGCGGCCAACACATGGGTGTTAAAGGAGGTCATGCAGGTCCCAGTGTTGAAGATATGGCTAATTTCTTTAGAAAAGATGGGTGATGAGAGATGCACAATAACTCTCACAGTGGATGCACTTGAATTAGTTGGTGGTAAGAAAGCAGGTACTCTTTATCTACTTGCTTATATTACTGATTCTTATTTTATTGCAGAGACATGGCTTTGTAGGCTTAGTCACATGAGCAAGAAGGAGATGCATGTTCTTAAGAGGAAGTCAGATGTCTCTGACAGACTTAAGAACTGGAAAGCCTTGGTGTTTATGGAGGAGATGGCAGACAGAGATCAGTGGAAAAGGATGAGTAACTCTGAGTAGGGTGGTTTGGATAGGGTTTTGATCCATGGAGAGCTCATGGGTAAAAATTCATCACTCACAGGTGAACATAGGTACCAGCATTGGTTAGGAGGAACTAGCATTGAACAGACAGGTGCCGATGTCGGTCATGTGCAGACCAGAGCCAGTGGTGTCGGGTAGGGTAAGACCGACATTGGTCAGGAGGATCGACGTCAGCAACAGTAAGACTGATGTCGGTCATGAGGACCGATGTTGGTAGTAGGTTGATACTGACATCAGTGGGGTTGGTAGTCAGGATAGGTGCATGGAACTGACATCGGTCGGATGCAAACTATGTGGTGATCGAGGTCAGTCACTGTAACGGATTTTGGGTAGACAGCAAGCTGTCAAGGAGTCTCAAACGCTCATGGGGAGGACTAAAAGTGTAAGTAATCCTCAAATTCATTATTCCTCTTCTTTATACTAGTTGCTGACTGTAGAGCAAGAAGGATCCAAGAAATAGTGGGAGCATGGCATGAATAGGATGCAGGACCAAACGGGAGATTTGGTAGGGTTGCTAACCGGGATGAAAGCACTGAGACGAATGGATACCTTGGTTAAAGAATAGAGAGAATGGACACGTGAGATGGAAGGCTAGGTCATACAGTCTTGAGGAAGCTGTAGGATAGTGGTACAGGTTTTGATAGGTGGATGACAAAGCAAGGCTTTAGTCAGTGTCATTATAACCATTGTGTTTATCTTACCAGGGGGATGATGGTCATGACATTATCCTGTTGTTGTATGTGGATGGTATGCTAGCTAGCAAGTTTGTACATACAAGGTTTTACTGAGCTAAGGGTAAGGTTAGTTCAATGGCATGTCATGAGGAATTTGGAGTAGTGAAATTCTTTGGCATGAGAGACATGGAGATCACAAGTTGATTTTGTCCCTAGTGGGAGCTGATGTGAATCAGGTGTTGGCGAGGTTCCATATGCAGGATGCAGAACTAGAGCACACCAAGGGCTAGACAGTTTAGTGTCTAAAATCACATGAGGTCTGGTATAGACTTGAGTTTGCCCAAGTAGTGGGTGCTGTCAGAGAGTTAGGAGCCAATTCGAGGAAGTGGGTTCTCAGGTATTTGAGAGGGACCAACAGTAGGGTTCATGCTATGTAGGGTCAGGACTTCACTACATGGGTTTGTAGGTTTAGATGTGGTAGGTTACTTGGATGATAGGAGGTGCACCATAGGATTTGTGGTGGTTGGTCTTCAAGGTTGAGCTTGAAGAGTGATACAAGCCAGGAAATAGATTAGACAGGGTACAGGTACAGGTATAGTATAACTATTTATCTCCAAGTGGGAGATTATTAGGTTGTGGAGCTAAAAGCTTCACTGATGCAAATAGGGAAGGAGGTTGCTAAAGTGTCACAGACACCGGTGTTGGTCAGGCCAACTGACATTGACAGGATTAGATAAGAAGAGCAACCGATGTCGGTTAGGGATCGGCCAATGTCAGTCACCTCCAGGCAGACAGGGACCGATGTCAGTCGCCTATGCGGTTTCAAAACTGTCGATTGCACGCACAGTTTGTTAACGAACTGAGTGTTTGCATGTTGAGAGGCTAATTTTAGTCTTGGGCTATGGATCTAATTATTGTAATTAGGTGTCTAATTATTGTTTGCATGAGATCTATATAATAGACTCATGGGCTGTATTGTAAAGTGTGCTAGTTTGAGTTGAGCAAAGTTAGCTCCTTCTGTGTGTGAAGAGAGCAAGGGTGTTCCTCCTAGTTCCATAGGGGTGCCAAGTGTGTATGATTAGGTTGGTCTGCATGTGTGCTAGATCAGGGATAGATCCACCAGGGTACTGGTTTGGAGAATCATAAGGACTTGGTGAGGCAAGGACAAGGGTTCTTCAGGGTGTAGAGAGATCTACATGGTGTGTGTGTGTGTACAAGGTCAAAGGAGATCTGCAGGTGACAGTGGGATCAAAGGTGACAGCAACATATCAGAGAGAAAGAGAGGAAGGCAAGGAAGTTCCTTCCATAAGTAAGATCATTTGGGTTGCAGGTTATTACAAATTCATGGGAGATCTACTTGGAGTACATTGAGTACTTGTGGAGTGTGTGGAGCACTGGTGTATTGGTTGGAGGTGAACACCAACTCTGTGTTTAAGTTGTGTGTTGGGACCGTAAGAGAGAAAGATTTGAGGAAAGAAGTACTGTACACTTGAGGTGTGGGAAGCCTCTGAGAGGTGTGAAGAAGAAGTGGCATCTTCTTTATTGTATTCTTTTCTAGATGAGTATTAATACAAGTTATGTATTGTCTCTTATATTCTATGTTATTTCTGAATTCTAGTTACTTGTGATTCTGGTTTAATTCCACATGTAAGTTGCTTGTATATGGTAATCAATTGTGCTTCCGTATTTCCCAAAAAATCTAATAAAACTAGTAATAATGTCTAATTTTTTTTACAGTCAAATATATGGATCTCCAAAGTTGCCTGTGTGTTTGTTCATGCTCTCCAAGTAACCTGAGAAGGGTAATTGAGTTGTTCTTGATGGTATTTCAATGTTTTAAGAGGGACTTATCAATTAGAGAGTGTTTTAAACTCTTTTATCATGATCTATATGGACTTTTGATTTTTTACCAATCCATATTCTATATGAACAAATGTTTAAAAGTTGACTATTTATTCATTCATGGTGTTCTTATGTACAAGGCTAATGTTTGAGTAGATTAACCATATGCAGAAGAGTTTATTATGTCTATGATCATTTGAGGATGTTGAATGGGTCATGTGGAGTGGACCTATGCTTTTTTAAGTGGTCCTTATTTTCTAAATTTCTCAATGGAGTCCTAAATGGGTGAATAGGTCTACATGAGACCTATAAGGGCTACTAAGGCATAATGGAAAGGTATATTTTCTTAAGAATGACCCATGGATGCTATGGCTGACCTATGAGAATGCTATTGAGATATGTATTCATATTATAGAATATTAAAGGGTTAATAAAAGTATTTTGGCTGACCTAGAAGATAATAATCATGATGGCTCTATAAAAGGTGAAATCAAAGGTGGTGATTTCTAGACTTGGAAAAAGAGGTGTGAGTAAGAGTTGAAGAGTGAAGAAAATTAGAAAGGGTGTGTGCCCAAGGGATGGATTGTAGAGTAAATTAGGTTAACTATTGTGTATGACCTATAGGTTATATTTTTTATGTCAAAAATAGTGCGCTTATAGGTTTGAAGATTAGGGAGAGAAGTGAATAGAAGAAGGATTTACAAGTCTAAGTGTGTATATGAGGGTACTTTGGGTGTTAGAAAGAGAGAATACCATCATCAGGTGTGTAAGAAATCAGATCAAAGGTGGAGATTAGTTTATATGTGATTGAATTGGTGCTTGATGATGTATGGGGTTGTAGCCTCCTTGCTAGTTGGTGTTAGCTAAAGGTCAAGTGGGTGCTTGACTAAATTGAAGGGTGGGTGTTCCTTGATCAGTTGGTGTTGACATAAATAGAAGCCATACCTTTATAGGATAGTATTACAAAGATTTTTTGAAGTGGATTTTCTCCCCCAAGAGGGTTTCCAACATATATCTTATGTTGTGTGTGTAATCTTGCATTATCTATTTGTTCATTATTATAAACATCTTGAATGCTTAATGAATGGTTGTTTTAAATGCTTGAGTGTTTGAAGGGTTTGGAAGTTGAATTGGATTATTTGTCACCATTGATTCACCCCCCTCTAAGTGGTTTTTACCTCTAACAAGAATAATTTTAAGGAAGTGGTTGAAAAATAATCTACAAAGACTATAGTCTTCACCCTGAGTTCTATCCACAGGTTTATCAGGTATAAAAGAGAAATAGATAAGGTAAGAATAGAAATTTAGGGAATTAAGACTTTTGGGAAGGAATTATTTGATATTCAAGTAGATTATTTATCCTCTCACATATATTCCTATGGACAAGATGAAGAAATAATACATGAAATTTTCAAGGCATTTGATGAATATGTTAAAAAACTGCAGGCTGAGAAAGACAAGAAAGCAAAGGAAATTTTTGATAGTGATTAATCTTTTTCTATTTAAATATTTTCACATTTAATTTGATTTAAAAAACATTGTAAGTTGTATATTGTAAAAGTATAGCTATCTTTTATAACTCTTTTTGAGAAAGAGAAACTTGTATTTTACACTTTATATTTTTGACAGAGTAAAAGTTGTAAAAAATAATTGCAAATTACACTATCTATTTAGCCAAGTTATAAATTGATAAATGTGTAAAATCATGAATTCAAAATTGCAAAGTACATTTGACAAAGTGATATGACTTAATAAGTTGTAAAAGTCTCCCTTGTGTTTTGTAAGTTAGGGTTTTCCAAAGATAACTTCAATTATCTTTTTGGAAGTCAAGTTTTATTTTGGGCACCGCCCATTTGCATGAGGAACCATTTTCAACTACACAAAGAAGAAAGAGAATTACATGGAGATATTTTAATTCCATCCACACCATTCCAAGAAAAATATCATGCCTATATCTTGCATGTTATTTTCAAATCCATTCTATGAGTCAAAGATGCCATAAATAGAAGACCTCACCTTTTTTTTCATGAAGTTCCATCCATACAGTTCTCTTTACTAGGTGTTCAAGTTTTGGTGACTACATCTCATCTATGAGATATTTTTGTATAAAGATGGGCAGACCCCATGGTCCAATCTATCTTTTTGTTGTTAGAGGATATATCTGTACATTTTTTAATGTATTTTCTACAAGTTCTAACCTTTGGAATGAAAATAAAGCAAATGTTTGCCTTTCTTGTTTGAGATATTCTTGTGTATGTAGAGTTATTTGAGTATTTGTGGATATTACACTTCTTATTTCTAGTCATAAGAAATTCATATGTGGTATTTTACTCTTCTAAAATATTGTTTGATGAAAATAAATCAATCCCATCCCTTTTATGAGAATAGAGAATATTGCCTTTGATTTCTCATTTGCATGAGTCAATGCTTAAATAAATTTCAATTGATTTTTAGTTATGTTGTGTTTATCAAGCAAGCATTAAGACCCACTAAAGTATTTGGTGAAATCACCATTTCAGTTTTACAAAGTTTCATTCTTTACCCTTTTCCTAGTCAAAATTTAATTTAGGAGAAAGAACACTAAAAGAGCAAAATTTCTATAGAACTTGTATCTTATCAGTTGCATAAAATTTAGTGAAAGTAATCCTACCTTATTTGGAGGTCAACCTTAATTTTCAAAATTACCACGGATTGTGGGTTTTTCCATTGTATCATTAAGTGTTGCACAGTGAGCTATTCTACATCAAATAATGAGTGCAAAAGCTATGTGATAATAGTAATATACATGTTTCAATCACCCAAGTATCATATAATATATAAAATCCTAAAGAATCACTAACTCTACTAGTATTGAAATATAATGTGCATCTTAATGAACCATTGAAATCATCTACCATTATCAACTGAATAGTACTCATGTACAAGTGCACTAACAACATCACATGCCTATGGTCCACTATCTCAATCATACTAATAGGTATCTCATGAATTAAATGATATGAAATTATGTCTCAAATTGGCATAATCAAAGTCACAAAATGTCTAAAACTATCACTATGAGGATTGGGCCTCACATCCCCCTCCCCTTATGCAAGTTATGAAAATTTTGAGTATCCTACTAATTAAAATATATATTATCTTTATATGTACTCTTTAGTCTCTTTAAGTCAATGATCTCATATATCTACTAACAGATCACACAATACACTAAAATATATATGGAAAGATAAGCTAACTTTGCCATAGGGTGAGTCACACTTCAAGGCATAATTTGAAGCGTTGTTCATTAATATTTGGTTTTCAATTTATGAGAACATATAGTTAAATATGGTTTAGTTCTATTCAATTGTTACTTAATATTTATAGTATTTCTTACAAGTGTCAAGTGTCATGTTCAAGTATAAAAAACTATTTTATTTTAATTTAGTTTATTTTATCCTAGGGGCCCAAAATCATTTTTAATTACTTCTTATCTCATTCATTCTATGTCAAATATGAATATAAAATACTTCAATCTCATGGAACCCACAAGATTATCCATAAGAATTCATTTAACATCTTAAGTTCTTTATAATTGAATGCATAATAATTATGCTTTCCAATCAATGGAATCACAAAAGGATGACTTTGTGAATTTAATTTATCATCATTGCCCAAAACCTTCACTTAAGTACAATAGGAATACTTTATATGTTTATATCATCCTTGCCCAAACCCTATTTTCATAATCTATTGGGAGGACTTTGGACATAATCTCAATGCCCTAAACTAATTAAGGATCCTATTAGGAGGAATTTTGACTTCAGTCATGAATCCCAACCATAATACCTCAATCCATTAGGATGAATTTTTATGCTCATGCCAATACCCAAACCCCAATCACAATAAACCATTTGGAGGATTTTGGACACTCATCTTGATATACGAACCCCAATCACAAAAAAAATTGAGAGGACTTTGAACTTCCATCTTGATTCCCAACCCCCCAATCTAACAAACCACACCAAGGTGCATCCCATATCACAACACAACTCATCTCCATCACTCTCAAATTTACGAGGAAACATATTTTAATATCAATATGTCCACAAGGCTAAGTCTCACATTGTCCTTATAAACTATTGATGAGGAACAAATGAAATGTCTCCCCAATTTATCACAAGCTACTCAACATGAAGTAAGCTATACTCATACACTAATGTTAATAATATAATTCTCACCTACTACTCCCACACTCACACAAGGAAAAATTTACTATAAAAAGGCTCATCAACACAACACACTTTAACAAATTGAAAATCTATAAATCCAATTGAGAAGTGAAGTTAAATTGGTTAAATAGTCAGGCTCAATCCACAAAGAGAATAAATGAAAAGGGCAAACAACCCACTATAATCCAAAGAATAATTAAGGTGAAAATGGCTAAATATCCTAATCCAATCCAAAACTAAAGATAAGATAGAAATTTAAGATCTCAAAAATTTAATAAAATATCAAAATGAATAATAGCTAAACCGAGTTCAAATTCATAGCAAGGAAAACCATAATAAAATGATTTCAAAATTAACTCAATAGTCTCAATCAAAAATGAAATATTACCAAGTATGCCACATCAAGTGGGAAAAATTTTCAAATTTAATTAAAATAATAGTGAACAGTGTGAATCTGTAAGGCCACTGAGTGGGGAGTAGGTACTTAATGTATCAACAAACTAGAAACATAAATAGTCAATACCCTTACACAATATGAAGTACGCATTGCAATTCCAATTTGCTAAGACTACCACATACTTACCAATATGCAATGGGAAATGATCATAACATGTTTCCCTAAATAGGATAAAAGGTTAAAAACATGGAGGCATCAAGTTTCTCCATCTATACTTATCTAGCCAAGATGAAGCAGAAAATGTCATCTTTTGAAATCTAAAGAATGTAGGTGAATCACCACAATTGGTATATGAATCTGATCAGAAGGAACACTTAACATCATATAATATATAAATCCACTTATAAGACTTATGATGATGCCACTTTATGGTGAGAAAGTATCAACTCATCTCAATGTTAGCTAAGTGTTAACTACAACAAACCCTCTTCCAAAATGTCCTAAGAGACATAAGGTATATTAACCACAATAAAAGGTGTAACATGTTATGAAACTACTAATATCACATACTACACCCCTATACTATAATGAAGATGCAAACTTTTCAATGGTGGTAACAATATCCAAAGTGTCTTTCGAGATCCCATCCCCTAGATATAAATCTACCTAAGGCATAATATCTTTAAAAAATAGTACACATTTTCCTAGGTGAGCAGCATGCCATACTTTTACAACACCTAATACTTTTTATGCAAGTGGCTCTTAGTGCTTTTAATATAATGTAGCTTGTCTAACCATCACCTAGGGTGCTCAATATAAGGTGATCAAGAAGGTTTTGGGACCTCTTACTCATAAAACTCATGAACTAATAACTAATGTCAATCTATCCTAAGAATTATCTATGAAGTCTTCCAAGGTAATATGTGTATGTCTAAGATGATGGGGAAGTCTCATTAGCCTAACATAAAATAGATTTCTCGTAAGCTAGCAGTCACTTGGACATCACGGTTGTCTGACTTCCTAACACCTAGTTGGAACCTTTATTTCAAGCACTCATCAAACCTCATCTACTAAAATATAAGGGTGAATGTCCAAAAGGTTCTATCATGTTTATCTCAAGCATGTAAACTAATTTAAGAAGCCAAGTGTCTAATACTTACCCTAAAGAGTTTTTGGTTCTCATAACTCTTCATGTGTGTTGTGCCTACCTCCTTAGTGAGACATATCACCCAAAAAGTAAACACAAGTGTTAATTATATAATAACCAGTACCAAATAATCATCTCTAAATCTTTGGGTGTTTAAACTGTGCTTTGATACCAAAATGTCAAGCCCAATTTTTTGCATGACTAAAACCACATAAAAACAGACTATTTTTTTAAGAATGTACAATGCACATTATACACAAGTATATTTTATATTGGCAAGTCATAGTCATGACACGAGACATACAATTCATCAAATAACTCATATGCCTAAATGACATAATTGATTGTGTACAAGTGGTTTCATAATCGTTACATGGCCATCTAAACCCCACTTACTTTAATCAGCCTATAGACTCTCAAAAAAGCCTACAACTCTCTAAGTGAACCTAATACACCCCATAACCCTAACATATAAAATTAATTCTTAAATAATAATATGTAGGTTGTAACAATCACTATATCCAATGAATCATCTTAACTCTCACTAGGGTTCAAGGTGGACCCCGAGTAATTTCGACCAATCATAAGGCTTAGTTCACACCTTAAGTTGTGACTTAATTATAATTTCAATTTGACTTAATTTTTATGGAAAGTGCTTAGCAAGGAGGACTATTAGTGCTCATATAACCTCAAAAATGGTATAAAGTTATACTTTTTAGTTCCTTGAGGATATACCACTCCATCTCAGTCATTGGATCCTTTTTATCTCATCAATCAAATTCAATTAAGATGAAAAAACATATATTTCTATACGGAGTGAAACAAAGGTTTTAAATCACATTTAATGTTTCTATTTAATACTTGGGAAAAGAGGAAGGATATTTTTTAGGATGACTTATCCATAGTTATCCCTTTTCTCTTTTCTTATCCTTGGATGACTGTCATTAATGGAGTCTCCAAGCTTTTAACTTTTTTCATTTTTACTTCATTTCAAAAATATCTCATTACAAATATGTTTGGGTTTGTTTTGTAAGTACCCATGTTTTTATAATGTCTCCAACTAGTTCCAATCTCCCTAATTTTTCAAAATGGCTTTTGCGAGCTTCAAGCTCCTCCACAACCATTAATAGCCATCAATCACAGTTTAAGAAGAAACTATTTTTTATTTTAAGTTTTATGCTTTTATTTTTATTGCATGTGATCGAGGAGAGAAAATTAAGGGTTTTCTTTTGAATCATCCTATTTTGAGGCTTTTAAGAGCCCATAAATGTCAAAAATGAATCTCTTAAACAATGAGCCATATCTTGAAAACTATGAAGTTACATGTTCTAAAATTTATTTCATACAGAAGAGGGAAACAATTAATGGGGTATTTCATATCACCCCACCTTCAGATCTATTAGTTGCTATAGACACCTACACAAAAAAATATTTTGGTCTAGAAAAAAGATTTGATTTTAAAATAATACACAGTCATAAAACTTAGGCAACATAAAAAATTTAAAAATTAATATTAAATAAAAATGAAATTATATTATAAAACTTTCTTCAAAAATTAAATTTTTGGGGTGGTCAAAAAAAATTTATTGCCACAATGGAAATAATTTGGGTTAGGGATTAATCACATGGCCTAAAATTTGCACACAGTCGCTCCAACTGCCAACATACTACATTGGTGCTCACATGCATCATTGATAACCAAATTGTTATGATTACCACAAACATAAATGCTAACCATAGGACCTAAACAACCCATCACAAAATCATATGGATGATTGGATGCTTAAATACTAGGCTACCCTACATAAATGGGTTTGTGCCCTTCCAAGAGACCTATGTAACCATTAACTACCCTACATGCACCTAAATTTCAAAATTTTAGAGAGACCAACTGTAAACCTAAAATTCAAAAAATGAAATGTAATAGGTCATAAAAATTATAAGAATTCATCTAAATTTTATAAGAGAAAAATTTTCCTCATTTTATGTGGATAAAAATTGCATGAATTTTAAATAAAATACAAAGGGAACTAGGGCAATTTCAGTATTTTATTTTCAAAAAACTATAACAATTAAACCATAAATAAAAAAATTAAACAATTAAAGGCAAAATAACCTTGATAAAATATTTTTTTTATTAAAATTGAATTTATGAAAAATTGGTAATTTAAAATTTTTCTAACAATTGTTTAAATGAAACTTGCCCTTATTCGGCTTAACAAAATACATGCAAATGAGAAATATGAGATGAAATTTTATTTTTATTTTTGGAATACTATAAAAAATAGAAAATAAAATTATTCATATAAATTTTTTGACTTAAATTTTAAACATAAAAATGTTCTATCATTACATTTCCTCTTTTATTTTAACTAGCACTTCACTGAAATAGATATACATGAAAGCTCACAATATTTACATACATTTTTCCTTTATTATATTTCACATTAGTAACAAATTAAATATTACATATAAATAGTTTTAGATTAGTCAAAAATAATTTGCATAAACATTTATATTTATAAAAACATTAAAGGAAAAATAGTCTCAAAGCAAGATTCCAAGTGCACCCACAAAACGAAGTTCTGTAGGGGCTCACCTTCCCTCATTTTATCATCATTAATTTGCTTCCCTAGACATCCTTGAGCCTAGGAATTAAAAATTTGAGAAAAAATTACACTAAGGGATCAAGTTAAAATAATATAAGTAAGGAAAGAGGTGGGTAATGACAATACAACAAGCTCAAATAGAGTATATAACTAAAAGTATCAACTAACCACTTTCTTACAACAAGAGATTTTACATAACATAATATACACTCACACAATACACACATGACAGTTAAAAAGAGTTTCAAAACTTATCAAGACTTCAAACTCACCCATTGTGGATGAAATTTCAACTCTTCACACTATGGGATGGGTGAAGGAGGACTCTGGAGTGCATGCATTTTCCAAACCTTTCTCCCTTGTCATGGGAGGACCTTGAAAATATGAAGGTTTAACTTTTCCCAAACCCCATGCATTAGAGTTTCATATTATAACTCTAAACTTAGTTCTCTTACCAAACCTACTCATGAAGGCATATACCTTGTAGATAATTTGACCCCATTTGGGTAGCATATCGATATGATTTTAATTCACAAAATGCGTTGTTAAAATAATGAACAAATATGGAGTAATTTTTCTTTTCTAAGACAAAAATAGGAAGAAAAAAACACTCATGGTGGCCATAGGCACAAATTTAGAAAACAAAAATAAAAGAGAGTAAGTCAAGTGGTTTTACATCCTCTTGAAATCACAAGAGAAGAAGAGAAGAAAGATTTATCTTTAAAGCGATAAAATAAAAATTACATGGGTGACATGGAAGCTTACCTTAACTCCACCACTTACATTAACATAAATGGGATATTATATAAGTGTTTGAAGAAATCTAAATGCTTACCAAACCAAGCTTTCCTCCTCCTTCTCTAAGCTCTTTCCTTCCTTCCTCAAAGTCTCATTAACTCTCTAATTTGAAAATAAGCCAAAACATTCTTCCAATGAAAGATTTATTTGCTCTTGTAGAAAAAAAACTCAAATTTAATATCCAATAAGAAGTTAACACTTATCTTTTATTATTCAAATTAAATTTAAGGTGACTCCTAAGGTCTTGTAAAAATATGATGAATACTGCTAAGGGGGTGTAGATAGTGTTAGGAGGGTCAAGGAGGGTCAAAACTTAAGACTAGATTAAAAGATAATATTATAATTAGATTTTAATATAAGGGAGACATGAATATACTATGCAACTAATAATAATTGTGTGCTTATGTTTATCATAGTATTAGTTCCATCACTTGGCCTCCCCTATCCCCTACACATCATTTCACCTATAAAATTGCACTACCCGAGGTAGTCAAAGTTGTGAAATGTAAACATCTCAAGTAATATCTATAAATATAAAATACATATGTGAAAACATCAAATACATAATATTTCCATAATCATCATGAAGTAATATACATGTGTCAATCAATAAAGCATCATATAATCAATCACATGCTAAAGAAACACTAAATCTACTAGTATGGAAATATAATGTGCATCTTAATGAACTACTAAAATCATTTACCACTAGAATATGAATAGTACTCACGTAAGCAAACTAACAACATCAAATACCTATGATCTACTAACTCAACCCTACTAATATGTATGTCATGCATCAAATACTTGTTGGCCAAATTTGGCCCACATACGAAGCTTCTACCTAAATGGATGAGCTGAATAGAGTTCTGGATGGAATGAGTGGTCCAAAGATCTCATATTCCTTACAAAGCTTTTGAAACACTTTAAGCAAGCTTAAAGTGCAAATTATTGATCTTTGAGAAGTCAGTCTTGAAATAGGTCTAAGATTTTAATGGGAAGAAGATCCAATAGGATCTCATGGTGATCATGACCTTAATGGACTTAAAATAGGTTTTGCAGGTCTCAAAAAATCATTTTGAGCCTTGAAAGTCTAATCTTAATCATAGAAGAATCAGACCATAATGAGAATGTCATACAGGGATGAACAGACTAGTTTGCTTGTGCATTCTATAAATATTCTTAGAGAGCCTCTTAGGCCAAAAGATCACAAGGACATGTAGTTCTTCATGCCTTGAATATTCTCTGCAATTTTTGTGACTTGATGAGTTGTCTATCTCAAGTTATAAACATTCAAATTTGAACAAGAAAAAGGAGACAATCACACAAATGTCAAGTTAAGGTCTCAAAAAATATCCATTTAAATTCAAATGTTCATAAGAATAAACATGTTGATGATAAATCTCTAAATCTTAGGAGCTAAGATGAAGATCTAATGATGAGTGGGTAAAATTTGATGTTAGTGGGTCCAAGTAGATCTACAAAGCATATTTGATCATGCATCAAAGATCAATGGTGAGAATCAAGTCAAAAGGTAAGCATGAACATGGAGCTAACAAGTGTTAATATCTCAGGTACCTATGTAGAGATCTAATGGTGAGCATCAACTGATAGAGACAGTGGGCCCAAACTGATCGATGGTATGCATGCAATCATACAAAGTAGATCTAATGGTGAGCATTTAGTCAAAAGGTTAGTGGATCTTTGGAGTTTATGATAAGCTACCAAGTGTCTCAACCACATTAATCTATTATAATATCTATGGATTGCATTCATTTGTATAGACAAAGATCAACAGTCAAATTAAGGTCTAACAGTCAAGGGCCCAGATTCAATGCAAGATGACATGTGGTACAAGCACGTTAAATCATGGAACTAACAAAATGATCCTGAAGATTAATTCAAAAAATAAAAGTGTCATAATATGAGAAGCCTAGATCAAGATCAATGGCCAAGGTCAAAATTTAAAATCCAGAGACTTCATGGAGAATGAATTTGACCTAGGTTGAACCAGAGTAAATGTTTTAAAGGCATATGTTTCCATTTGAGCTCAATTGAGCATCTATTAAACATGGGATAAAGTCATAGTCAAGATGGTTATGATGAAGTCCCATCACCATTAAAGCATAGTCTCAACCTCTAGTTGAAATATTTATAGCTTATAGAGCCCATCTTTTAGGGTTGCAAAATTATTTCATGACTATGAGCATTGCTCTTTGAAGAAGATTTGTGCAATAATGAGTTTTCAGCTTCCTTAGGGTTCAAAGGTAGAATAGGTTTTTCTAGGCCTAATAAAGATCAAAGATGGGTAGCTATCTATTAGAATGAGACTATTTAGCTTGTAGGTTTTTTATATTATAGCTATATGAAAACCAATAAATAAGATTGGTTTTCATCTATAGTAAACTTATGATCAAGTTTAAAATAAGGGTAGATTGTGATTAATGAAAGAGTGCCTTATCTTCCAAAAAGGCCACATCCTTGACAAATAGGTACCTATTGGCCACCAAAGTAAACATAGTGATGTATCTATCAAATTCAAGATATGAGTATTTTGTCATCATCCTAGGCTTCCCAAACACCATTTGGAGCTTTGTTCTTTAGCCATCATCTTATTTTTGGCATACAAGCCATCTCTCATTATTTTAGAATACATTGTTGTTCTTATAGCTTTAAATGCCTTTTCAAATAGGGGCAAACTATAGACACCTAAATCTGGCCACCAATAACCTCCAATCAGGGTTTTGACCAATTTCTACCAAAGTGCATAATTTAGTCTAAAAACACTAAAACACACTAAATGATGTGAAACTGACATATTTAAGTGTCAATTTGGTTAGGGTAATTAAATTTATGGGCCAGCTAACTTTGATCAGATCATTTCAAGTCAAAATGCTAATTTTACACCTGGGTGCTCTGGATTGCTCTTTTCTATCAAATTTATTGCACAAGACATGTGCATTTGCTATTTTCTATATGGGAATACGGTTCCAATGGATCTAACATTAACTTCCAACTCTAATCTAATCAAATTTTGGACCAATAACAAGGCTTCTGATCAATTTGAGTAATTTGTGCACTAAGTGCTTAATCATGTTTAAGAGCTTATTAAACCAAATTAGAGCCTAATTAATAATTTCATGGAAACTTGTTGAATACTTATTTTTGAAAATGAATATTGAATATTTGCATCATCAGGTGACCTCATTTCTTAGAAAGACATCCCTAGGCCATAAATGCCACAACTATTAGGATTCAAGCCTTTCATGGCTCATCAATGCCCTCCTTACCTCTTAATTGCTCCTTTATCCCAAATATTTATGAACCTATTTATCAATTTTAATTGCATAATTGGATTAATCCTTAGCCACACATCTCAATCCTGATATGGATGGTTCAAGTTGATTCTAACCATTTGCAAAAAACTATAAATAGAGAGGCCATGAACATCATTTCTAAGTCTTGATAATGCAAAATTATAATGCACAAATTATTCTAAAAGCTATTGTAATTAGTGTTACCAGCCAAATTGATTCCAAGCCAAGCCAATCCAAGTCATAGCCACAAGGTGCCAAAGAGAAGAGGGGATAGCCAAGCCTCCTTTGATGAAGACTTCATGAGCACAAGCCAAGCCACTACAACAAGCATTTTGGAGCATCCAAGGAAGGTGAAAGAAGGTTTTTTTTTGCATTTTAGTTATGTCTTTTATTCATGTTTGTTAACTAAGATCTCCCTAGTGTCTAGGCCTAGATATGTTATGTTATTTAGTGTGTTTATTTCATATTTGGTTTTATTTTGAAACTAACACGATACTAACCATCTTCTCTTGAGTCAAATTCCTAGATCACATAATGGCATGCCTGGTGGGACCAGATGCATCCCACATATGAAGAAGATCATTATGCAAATTTAAAATCTTAATTTGGATCATTAAAACTCTTGAAATTTAATTTTCTAACTTTGTTTTTCTATTTTTCTTTGTCACGAGTTTACACAATAACCATCATCGATTAGTGAAACCATCATCGATTGGCATAGCCGTCATCGGTCACTATTGGTATAACCATTGTTCATTAGTATAACCATTATCGGTTAGTAAGTGTAACCATGATAAGTTATTAGAATCAACATCGATCACTATGTTTTTCTTAAATACACAAACCTGAGAGCTAATAGGCCATTTTAAAATGATTGGTTTGGGGTCATACAGACTCCATTTTGGATGATATTTTTTCTAAACCACATGTTTGGTCCTATATTTTCAGAATTTGACATTAGTTTAGATTCAAGTTTCATATATTTTTCACAAAAATTTTAAAATCTATTTAAATTATTTCTAATCTAACATATTTGCTTTTGGGGTGATGCCTTAAGGGTAGACAGGTAACCAATGGACTTGGAAATTGGTAAAACATGATATTGACATCTTTGGAATGATTTTAAAATGAATAAGGAATATTTTTTTTGGTGTTTTATGAAACATTTAGGTGATTAAGTGAATTTTTTCATAAGTTAGGCTTTCAAAGTTCACAATCTTAAGACCAAGGGGTCAAATGAACACCACCAAATCTTTCATTTGGGCTTAAAATTGAACACACTTGTCAGTTTTGTTTTCATTATTTCAATTAGCACTTTGTTTTTAGAAAAAATACAAGGATGTTATGTGTATTTTCTTTCATTTTTCTCCTTTAGGGAACCCTTGGAATCAAAAGCGCTCTCCTTAGTTGTAAATTGCCTAGTCTAAGGCTTAGAAATAATTTCATCTAAATTACTCTTGAAAAACTCATCAAAGTTTAGGTGACCTTGAAAATGACCTTAAAGTCTTTCTGTTAGTCTTTTACTTCATTGCATCTTAGCTTGTGAGGGGGACTTCATTACCTCCCATGAGTTCTTTAGGGAAGCTTTGGCCTAGAGTTTCATCTCCCGGCATTGACTTCACTTACTCCTTCTGAGTTACACATGGGACGTATCTACATTTGGACATCACACTACACTGAGTGAACAAGATGTAGTGGTTATATAAAAGACTAGACCTTTTTACAACTAGCCAATACCATAATCACATATTTTTTGTGCTTTTCTTTTGCATTATTTAACATGAAAGTCATTATGCAATTAATTCCCTTAGAGACATTCAAAACTTGATAGTTTAGTTAACCCCACATTGCCATAGCCTTACTAGGATTTGGACAGTTATACGTAAAGTATTCTGGTCATTTTTGTTTGGTATGTTTTGAGACTAAAACTTATTTGTTTGTTCATCAAGCCATGTCAAAACCAATTTATCTATATGTCACTCTTTTGTCTAAAGAAGCATTATGATGGCCATTTTACACCATACTTGTGCTTTGAAAGTTTTGTTAAACTTGTTTGTGTGTGTTTCATTTGAGTTTTGGAGGGTAGCATTAAGCTACCCAAATCATGTTAAACTATTTTGCCTTTGAGTCTTTGAAACATAGTATTTACCACATCATTTGAGCATGCTTACATCGTTAGGTTGCTCAATTTGTTTCAAGACTTGTTTCACCTTGTGCCAAAAACCATTTGATTCAAACCATGTCATGTATGCCATTTGGACCTTTGTCTTATGCCATCATGTTGTACAATCTTGTGTAGCTTGTTTGGTCAAATACTAGTTTTCAACATTGAGTTTTCAATTAGCCTTGTTAAGTTTAGATCCAAACATTAATTAATTTTTATTTAAGACTCAATTCATGGGGATGATACATAGATCTTTTTCTTTTGGGTTACATAACTTTGGTTAATCAATTACCCAAATTTGAAAACTATTGATGGTTTATTTTTTTAATGACTATCCTCATCATTTTTTGTGTTTTTATTTGAGAAAACATTTTATTTCTTCAAAGAGTCTTTTGTCTTATGCCTTATGCCAACTGATGATGTTTATGTTTGATTCCATGTGTCAAATTTGTGTCAAAGTTGTTTCCAAACTTGTTAGATTAAATCAAATCACATCAGCCTTTGTTTCAAGTCTAGCTTTTTATTTGGTGAAAAGTCCTAGCATATGCCTATTTGTTTAAGCCTAGCTTTTGACTTCGCATTTGGATAAAAGACATAGTAACTCAACTTTTCTCTTTCCTAGTTTAGACCTTATTTGGAACACTTTGACATAGACCTTTGACATGTCAATTTTTATTCAAACACTTGACCTTTTATGCTAACATTTGACATTAGACATTTGATGTTAGATTGTTTTATGCCAAGTCTTATCACAAATTATTTTAGAGATACAGATCCATTTTTAGACCATATTTGAGATATAGCCCCACGCCTTCGGCCAAGTTAGACCAAGTTTGAACCATTTGTCCTTCGGACATAATTTTTTAGAGTTTGTAGAACTCTAAGCCTTTTTATTTTAGAGCTTTCATCATTTATGTGGATATGTCTAGCTATGCCTATGGTGGCGTCACGTAAAATCCAATTTATGATATAATTTCCACACAAAATCCCACTAAGAACCCCTATAGAGAAAGATTTTCTAAGGAGTTTTATTATTCTACCTACAATACTCCATATGGGGAACATAATCAAAATCTACAAAATCTAACTCAAGACCTTGATTGGCATGAAGAGGCTTGTGAGGAGGACTTTGAAGACCCAACTATAGATAATTTTATTTGTAATATGGATCCATACCCTCTTTACAATAATCAGCACATGGAACACACTGAAGAACTAGCTTATGAGCCAACTCACAACTAGGATGATATGGTTTATGAGGAATACTTGGTTGCTTTGGCTTATGTGAGTAATCAAGCTCCACTACATCATACCATTTCTATTCCAAGACCATAATGTCACACCATTCCCATACCAAGACCTCATCCTTTGGTTTAAGTGAGCAATCAAGCTCTATGATGCCAAATTATTTCTATTTCAGGACCTCATCCTGTAGCTTGTGTGAGCAACCAGGCTCCAAAACACCCTTTCATCATTCCAAGACCTAGTTCTTTAACTTGTGTGAGTAATCAAGCTCCAGACCACCCTATTTTTACCATCTTATGACTTTGTCCTTTGGCTCATGCAAGTAATCATGCTCCCCAATGCCCTACCATTATCCAATCACAAGCCATTCCTCATCCAAAACCAATCCCATCCAAACCTCAACTGATCCAATCATTCAAAGACCAAGTTGTGTTCAAAATTGGTATTTTTCAACTCATTGGAAACCAAGGCCAAGAGAAGCAACCAAGACAAGATGTTTTTGTTGAACTAACCACTTGTGATAAATCAACCAGTGATGAATTTCCTATTGATCTTATACTAGTTATTGAGGAGTCTCACACTAATGAGCTGATCTTTATTGAGTCACTTTTTAATTATTATAACTACCTTTAGGAAAATTATTACCTAGACCATGTGCCTATTTTTCAATAGCCTCCTATTGATAAGCTAATCTTTGAGGAGTTATCTCTTGACCCTTTTCCCATCCTAGAGGAGTCCCACTCTAACAAACTAGTCTTTATGGAGCCCATTATGCCATCACAGGCCATTACTTATATAAAACTAAATATTCAACAAGACATCATTATAACATAGTACCCATCAGATGAAGAATCAGAGTTAGATTTAAGTTATATTCTTGAATTGACATCAGATTTACCATCAAAATATGAATCAACATCATATTTAGAGTCCCTTGAGTTAGAATTAGATTCAGAAGAAGAATATGTTCATGGTTGTTAAAACATTGGTTATTCATGCCTTGTAGATCAATTTGAATACATTTGTGATCCTTCTATAGTTTTTGAGGATGGGTACTTCAGCTTTGACACAAGTTGTCCTAGTATCTTCTATAAATATTGTGTAGCCTCTCCCCATTCCATTATCATTCTACAATCCATTACCATCAATCAAAATAGCCATATCATTAACATTCCATCTCCCACTAAAGGTGATTGGGATCGATAGAATTACACTTTGTTGAACTACATCCATGGTGACATACTAGTTGAAGAAGAGCAAGGAAGCCAAGACCACATTCATATAGCATAATAACACTCTTTTAATGAAACCTTTTTAGAGGTGCTAAGGGACAATCAAAGTCAGAACTCAGCATCTTCTAGTGAAACTTTTTTGGAAGCGCTAGAAGATAATCAAAGTCAAAAGTCAACATTCCTTAGTGAAACCTTCTCAAAGGTTCTATAGAATAATCAAGACAACTTCATTGGGAAAAACCTCTTTGAGGCACCAATAGCTAAGCACAAAAGTTCTTCACTACTTGATAAAGATAAAATCAGAGATTAAATCAAAATAGATTCTTATATATAGCGTAATCAAATGGTACCTACTCTCAAGTTCAAACAATAGAAAATTTTGGTGGTCCTATCGAGAGAACAAGTCTTTGGCCCTGCCACAACTAAAGTTATGTTGGATATGGAATCAGCAACATTACATATGACTAAAATTCTTGATCTTCATTTGTTTCCCCACCATTATACATTCCATTATCATCTACCATTCCATTTCACAATCAAACCTACCATCCATTATTTTTCCTTATTTACCATCTATGGTCACATTTTCTTTTTAAGAGGCTACAAAGATACCTTGTATCAACGTTTGAAGGAATCAAAATCAATGAGCAATGAAGAACACAAGAACATTCTTGAAATTCAAATGTACAAGTAGTTCTTGATAGAGTAACTATTTAGATGAGGTGTGGGATAGAAATTAACATGATCAAGTATTCTATTTGTATCATTTATTGATTAGGATGTGCATCTCCATCTCAATAGGAAAAATATAATCATATGTCATTTACCACACCCAGGCCAAAAACATGTACCATTACCATTTCACATTGCCATGCCATTGCCATTTTACATATGCCTAATTTCCATTATCAAAGTCTTATTGTTCACCCCATCACTTGGGGGTAACCCTCTTACCATTTTATCCAACATATCAACAACCATCATTATCCTAAAGTAATGTCATTCCATACCTATCTAGACCAAAGCCTATTTTTAGTCATCATAATCCTAGTTTGATCTTGGTTCCTTTGGTTATTCTCACACATTTAGCGAGAGGATTCCAATCAAGTTTTAATAATCAATCAAATTCAAGTTTACAATGGCAGTCTATGAAAGTAGTGTGATAGTTGATCTAGCAAGATATCTTTTATCCTATCAATTTTGTTTGTGTGAGCCTGATTATAACCTCCTATGGCCAAATCAGTGGTTCACCAATCTTGATACTAATTATAACTTCCTAAGGTCAAATTAGTATCATTGACCTATGCCATTGTATCCTAGTTATAACCACCTATGGGCAAACTAGGGGCAGCACTTATTTATCATACATTACTACATTACCTTGCCATTACTATTTTCATTTGACTGGCCATTTGCCAGATTTGAGAACTTGTTGGGACCTAGTTAGGTTTTCCCTACCTTTTGTGTGGATGGAATTACTATGACTTGAGGTCATTTTATGACTATGTGGGTAATACTCAATTCATGTTGAGGTCACCTCAGTCCCCCTTTCTATACGCTCTCACCATTTTATGAGCAACCTAAGCCAAATGCTCTTGTAATTTTTCAAGCATGTATCTTTTCATTCTCAATCGAGTTAAGATACCTCAAAATTCCAAAAACATTTATAACATTTCAAAAAAAATCCAAAAATATTTGTCATATCTAAGCTTAGTCAGTTATCCCCAATCTGCCTTACTGGGGCATTGTCATTGTTAGGATGCTTTCTTTTTCTTTTGTTTTTAGGATTTCTATTTGCTTTTTTATTATAGGTTTTTTTTTTTTTGTTTATTTGTTTGCTTTCAACACTATTGCCTCAACTCAATCTATATGCATTCATGGGTGATTCCTTGAGCACATTATTCTTGAGTCTATCCATATTCATACGTCAATATTATCATCATTATTTTTATCATTGATGTATTATTTTTAATTTTTATTAGATTGGGAGTCAATTCTTATGCATATTTTGGCCAATTCTTCATGGTGTTATATCATGAAGCCTACCATCACATGCTACAGCAAAAATCAACTTCAAAAAGGTCTACAATTAATGGATCCATATAAGTTTCTCCCATGAACCTTGGTAAATATTTATATCCCACCCTTAATCAAATCAACCCATTGACCATTCTAGTTTTATCATTGCTAATAAGGATGAGCATCTCCTCATTAGCAGGTAAAATTGAATCATTTTTTATTGATCAATCTCTCTCCTCTATTCATCTCTTTCATCACTTTATGCCTACTCATCTTTAATCTATATTTCAATTTATATCCTTGAGTTAAGCTTGCTAATCATCCCTAACTAGGGCACCATCATATTTTAGCCAATCTAGGTCTGCTTAATGATTATAACAGCCTATGGGCAAATCATTATTTTGACTTTTATTCTTGATTATAACCACCTTTGGGCAAATCAGTATCTATTTTAACTCAATGCATGCAAGCATTTTATCATTTGGATTAATCTCAACCATGGGTTAATTCCACCTTTCTTCTTGTTTCTTTTTGAGGGACCATCGATCAATAAATGTGATAGTCACTCCCTCGAGGGGGCATCATCCTTGGCTTCCCAAACACCATTTTGAGCTTTGTTCTTCAACCATCATCTTATTTTTGTCATACATGCCATATCTCATTATTTGAGAAGACATTGTTATGATTATAGCTTGCAACACCTTCCCAAATAGGGGCAAACTATAGAGACCTAAATCTAGCCACTAATAACCTCTAATCAGGATTTTGACCAATTTTCACCAAAGTGCACAATTTGGCCTAAAAACACTAAATTATGCTAAATGATATTAAACTAACATATTTAAGTGCCAATTTTTGTTAGGGTATCCCTAAATAGGGTAATACAATTTATGGGCCAGCTAACTTTGATCAGATCATTTTAAGTTGAAATGCTAATTTTGCACTTGGGTGCTCTGGATTGCTCTTTTTTATCAAATTTCTTGCACAAGACACGTACCTTTGTTATTTATTGTTGGTAATATCCTAAATGGGAGTACATTTCTAATGCATTTGACATTGACTTATAATTCTAATCTAGTCAAATTTTGGACCAATAACAAGGCATTCTAATCAATTGGAGTAATTTATGCACAAAGTACTTAATCATGCTTAAGAGCTAATTAAACCAAATTAGAGCCTAATTAATAATTCCATGGAACTTGTTGAATACTTATTTTTGGAAATTAATATTAAATATCTACATCATCAGGTGACCTCACTTCTTGGGAAGACATCCCTAGGCCATAAATGACATAAATATTATGATTCATGCCTCTCATGCCTCATCAATACCCTCCATGCCTCTTAATTTCTCCTTTATCCAAAATATTGAGGAGCCTATTTATCAATTTTAATTGCATAATTGGATTAATCCTTAGCCACATATCTCAATCCTGAGATGGACAGTTCAGGTTGATTCTAGCCATTTTCAAAAATCTATAAATAGAGAGGCCATGAACATCATTTATAAGTCTTGATAATGCAAAGTTATAATGCATAAATGATTCTAAAATCTATTATAATTAGTGTTTCCATGTCAAATTGATTCCAGGCCAAGCTAATCCAAACCAAAGCCACAAGGTGCCAAGGAGAAGAGGAGATAGCTAAGCCTCCTTTGATGAAGACTTCATGAGCACAAGCTAAGCAAGCCACTATAATAAGTAATTTGGAGCATCCAAAGAAGGTAAAAGAAGTTTTTTTTTGCATTTTAGTTGTGTGTTTTATTCATGTTTGCTAACTAAGCTCTCCCTAGTGTCTAGGCCTAGATATGTTATGCTAGTTAGTGTGTTTCTTTCATTTTTTTTTCATTTTGAAACTAACAGGATACTAACCATCCTCTCTTGAGTCAAATTCCTAGATCACAAATGGAAGGTGGTATAGAAGTTCAAGGAGCAGATTTGGGGATTGGAGAGTATAGTGGATCTTTTGATGCCATTTATATCTTAAGGATATTTATTCCTTGACTTATTCATGACTCATCATATTTAAAATATACTATTGTCTTATAGTGCTTATTTATCAACCAATGAGAAAGCTTGAAGACTATTGAAGTAAAAATAGGCTAATTTATTGATGAAGGATCAGTCTTGATTGGATTAAAAGGTGGTGGAGCATTCATTGAAAGTGGCAGGTCATTCATTATTCTTGGTAAATGATGCAAGGGCATCCTATAAGAACCCCAAAGATGATACATTTTTGTATTAAGTTGGTCTATTATGTATCTTATAGTTTTTATAGGTCCTAAATAGTCCATAGGTAGAGTCTAGATAGTCTTAGGTTGCTTAAATTTTGAATTATTGGTTTTCCTGCCAAAAACATTATTTAAAATTTTGAATGTTATCAAGTATTGTCTACAGACTTTTATGCATTAGTGAGGATGGAAAGATGTGTAAAATGTGTTTAAGTGTTTAAGCACTGGATGAGGTTCAAAAATATGTCCTTTAACCTATTATTTTTTTTTTATGTACCTTAGATGGTCTGAACATAAAGACAATGTAAGGTGACAAGAAATCTCTACATGGAAAAGGAACCAAGATTCAGTTATGCATCCTTTTTAGGAATAAAGGATTTAATTTTGTGTGTTTAGATATATGTTGCATCAAAATTATATGTATGTAGAATGTATTGACAAGTTTTACATGAAGATAATTATGATGTGGTTGTAAACTCTACTAAAGGAAGAAATAATACAGACCATGTTTGAGGTCTTTGTTGATATAGCTAATTACATATGATTTTTTTTTAAAGAATGATATTGAAAATTAATTTTAAAATGTGATGGATGGATAGATTCTCAAGTATGTTTGTAATATTAAATTTCAAAGAGACAAAAAAGAGAGAGAGAACCCTGTTGAGGGTGGTAAGATATAAACCCTATTCATGAGTTGTTTATTGATGTTGCAAACTACATCTTTAAATTTGGATAATAATTGGAACTTGATAATGATTATGAATGTTTCTTAAAAAAAATTATAATTTTATTTGAGATTATTACTTTAAGGAAAAACAATAAATTTATTTGGTGCTCAAACATGTTGTGCATAGACCCATGTTTTGTGTAAGTTTCCCTATTTGTAGATTGTGCATTAGAAGCTTAAGAGGACAAGAAAATAAGTGATTAAAAAATGATTTATAACATCTTGGTATGTATGTATTAATATATTTAATGATTTTATGATCTTTTGTTTGAGTAATAATGTGGTATGAGCTTTCAAAACTGAAGACAGACCTGTAGATGGTCATTTTGCTTACATAGTCAAGTGACTTTTGACAAGGAAAGTTATAACAAAGGATTGATAAACATCATACAATAATTAGGAAACATGAACAAGGAAAATATATACCTATAAAATATATTTTTAAGATTTTAAACCCATTAAGTCATCCATAGTGGAATTTAGTGTTCTCTTAGCTGAGACTAAGACAAGAAAACCTTAAATTAGGGTTTGGAAGATATAGAACACTCCAACCATTAAAAACAAAAACCAAATTTTTGTAATTGGAATATGTTTGAGGTTCCATAATATATTTTCATAGTTTTTATTGTGTACAGAGCCATTTTTATGAATTAAAGCTGATTAAGAGTGTAAAGGGGGTAAACAGGCCCAATAGGCCTAAACAGAGGCATAAGGAAGGTTTAAAAGGTGGTCCAAGCTATGAATTGAAGACTAAGACCTGGTATGGTGAAAAAATATGTAAATAGTATCTATAAATACTTATGGATTCTTCTAAAACATTGTAATTTTTATATATAACCTAAGAAATAGGAAAAATAGGGCTAGTAGGATTGTGTAAAGGGTATACAAAGTTGAGTAAAGTAAGGTGTTGAGACCTAGAAGGGTTATTAGAGTTAGTGACTGATAAGATAGGGTTAAAAATACATATTTAATAATAATAAATATAATATATCAATAAGGCCATTAAATTAATCTCAATTTCTTGCATGATGAATGTACTAGATAACCATTAACAAGGAGTGGTAAACCACTGTTCGAGAAGTGCATTTTGAGGAAAGGTATAGAGTGTGAGATAAATTGGTGTATGATTTGTATTATTTTGGTATCATATCAAGTAAAATATTCCTATAGGATTGTGAAAATATTTAACATCATGTGTTTTGAATTGAATTATAGGACAGGGAACCAATAGTAGTATTCCATAGAGAGAGTTAGCAAGGATGATCATTTGGTCAAGAAAATGGTGGAACAAGTGACATAATTGATTGTTAAGCATGGAATATATATTGAGAGGGGGGGTGAATCAATATATAATATATTCTTATAAAAAATTTCCTTAATCAAATTCACTTAATCAAACATTCAAGATATGCAATAAAACTCAAACAATAAACATCACACATAAAAGAGAGAGACACCAGATATAATGTGGAAACCCAATGTGGGAAAAACCATGGAGAACAATCTCAAGTATATGAATGAGCACAAACCCAAATAATATTTGCAAGCCAAGCTTTTAGGAGCACCATACCCCTTTGCTGAGCACCAACCCAGCTACTATTCATGAGCACCAACCCACAGGAGCACCATACCCTTTGCCGAGCACCAACCCAGCTATTATTCGTGACCACCAACCCACATGAGCACTAAATACTCTATGTATACCACACACCTATCTCTCAATGTTGCTATATCAACAAATGATAGTTCAATACAACATCTCTTTCCTCTCTCTCACCTTTTCTCTTCTAAGCTAGATATAACAAATACAAATCATATTCAACTCTCAAAATTTCTCTTCTAAGCTAGATAATACAGTATCAAATCAACCTCTTTCTTTCATATATATAAATGGCTTCTCAAGCCTTTATTTATAGCTTTCCAAATGACCTTTGGCCTTCCCCCTTTGTGACCCTTCAATCCTCATGGAAAATGGCACCAAACTTGTATGACCCTTCATATTCAAGCCTTTGAAAAGTCATGTGGTGACCCTTCATGACCAAAAACGTCCTTCCCACTTTTGTCCTTATCTTTGGTGACTTTTCGTATTCCTCAAAGTGTCCCTTCATGAGAAATTGCACCCTTACTCTTTTTTCTTCACTTGGTGACCCTTGGTATTCCCCAAGATGACTCTTCATGGGAAAATGTGTCCTATCCTTATTTTATCTTTATCCCGTGGCTCTTTGACTTCTCCATGGGCCCTTCTTTTGTCTCATATGCAACCAAAAATATATTCATTAATATTAAATAAATATTAACTCACATTAGCCAAGATAAATAACATTAAATTCAATGGGGCCTTTATCACCAATAATGCTAAACCTTTGACATCAATGACAATATTTCCAACATTGATTTCTCCATTGGTTATGAGGATGGAGGCTATTTATTATGTTCTAAAAGAGAGAGTACAAGGATAAAAAATAGAGAGAGAAGAAATAGATAATAGGCAACAAGTTTAAGTAACTCAATTATAGCCAAGGACAAGTGAGAGAGGAAATAAAGAAGTGGTTCAAGAGAGACCACAAGTGCATGTAGCAATAGTTCAAGAAGAAGGTATAGGATTATATCACCATGAATGGTATATTATACCATTTATATATGGAATATTGAGAAGATAATAATGTCCTATGAGGAATGGACCAAGACAGATTTCAAGGGTAATATTGGCATTGTCATAGAGAGGGACATAGGGTAGTAGAGTGTATAATGAATATAAACACCAATATGCAGCAATAGAGTAAAAGAGAAGAGAATGAGGGGAAAAGGCAAGAAAAAAATAAGCCTTTACTCATGAGAATAATACTATTGTAGTAGAGGAAGCAAGCCAAATAACTAGCCCAAAGGAGAAGTTTATTCAATAGTAGGTGTAAATCAATAGGTAAGGTATGTAATTTGGTAATTAATGGAGGAAGCACTAATAATATTGTATCTTTAGAGATAGTGTAGAAGTTGGGCTTGAAGAGAATGACACAACTATACAAGGTTGCATGAGTTCATAAGGGACATCAAATCCTGGTAAGTGAACAAATCTAATTTGAATTCAAGATAGGAGGATATAGAGATAAAGTGTTGTGTGATATTATGACTATAGATGTTTGTCATTTGTTGTTAGGTAGACCATGACAATTTGATAGGCATGTAATTCGTGATGATAAAGCAAACACGTATACCATCAAGCAACATGGAAAATTACACATACTTATCCCATTAAAGGGTGAAGAATAAAGAAGAGATGAGAGGATAATGATGATGGAAACAAGGCAATATTAGAGAAAATATATGGAGAGTTTGGGTTTTATCAATAAAGAAGACAAGGTAAGTTATCTTGAGATGGTTAGCATGAAGAGTGGTGAGTCCAAAAATATGGGCATGATAGGAGTTGAATAAGAGTTCAAGGTGATAGCAGGTGGTTTTAAAACTAAGTAAGAATACATATCACCTATAAGAGTGATTAAGAAAGATAATAGTCAAAACAAGAATGGCATCCAATCTTATGAGAAAGATTATATCAAAATAGTGATAGAGATTGCAACTAAGATGGATGAGTAGTGGTTTGGAAATGACATCAAGAAATTTAAAAAGTTGGAAATTTAAATGTCCAAGGAGGTAGCCCAAGAGAGATCCATGAAGGATCCAAATTTTTTTTCTAATGAGTTGATTTTTGATCCAAATTCAGGTAAGAAGCAATCAGCCAAAGAAAGTTTGACAAACTCAAGTGTTGAAAAGAGAGTCATAAACAATAAGAGAATGTCAAAGATTTGGAAAATATGTAGTAAGCCCATGAAGGACCCTTAAGTGACTTCAAATATGGCCATATAAAAACTACAAATAAAAGAGATGAGAGATGTAAAATGAGCATGCAGCTCTTACATAAGCAATAAATAGAGAGAAATCATGATGGAGGTGTACAGCATCAAAACAAGAGTGTCCACAAGCATGTGGCATGCAATGATAAAAAACATGTTGAATATGAAATGAAGTGGGAAACACAAGAAGCATGAATGAATGAATACTATTACATACTTCCAAAAATGGTTGATGATGGATATAAGGAGAAAGTGAATCAATTTATAGAGGAAAAAGAGTGGTATACATCTACAATGCAAGAAGAAGATAGTAGTATCAATGTTTTGCTTAACAATGTGGTTTCATGTGTAGGTATGTTATTCAAGGAGTTGAATAAAATAAGGCCTAAATGTGGGTCCCAAGAAAATTTTAAACTCTATAATATTAAATTATAAGTATACACCTTCAATGAGGAGGTCTAATGCAAGCAGATAGGAGCATATACCAAGTGCATCACTCATTACCTATGGCAAAGATTTTTCAGCTTGGTAGTATGATATAGGGGCATCTTATAAGGACCCCAAAGATGATCCATTTTTGTATTAATTTGGTCTATTAGGTGCATTATAGTTTTTATATGTCCTAAATAGTCCATAGGTGGAGTCTAGATTGTCTTAGGTTGCTTAAAATTTGAATTATTGGTTTTCCCACCAAAAACATTATTTAAAATTTTGAATTTTGTCAAGTCTTGTCTAAAGACTTTTATGCATTAGTGAGGATTGAAAGATGTGTAAAACATGTCTAAGTTTTTATGAATTTTATGAGGTTCAAAAATATGTTCATTAACCTATTATTTTGGTTTTAGATACATTATATGGTGTGAACATAAAGATAATGTAAGGTGAAAAGAGATCTCTACGTGGAAAAGGAACCAAGATTCAGTTATGCATCCTTTTTAGGAATAAAGGAGTTAGTTTTGGGTTGTTAGCTATAGATTCCATTAAAATTAAATGGATAGATAATGTCTTGACAATTTTTGTATGAATATAATTATGATGTGGTTATAAACTCTGTTGAAGGAAGAAATAATATAGACCATGTTTGAGGTCTTTGTTGTTATAGCTAATTGCATGTGATTTGTTTTGAATGAATGATATTTACAATTGGTTTTGAATTTTTATGGATGTATATATGCTTAGGTATATTTTTAATATCAAATTTAAAAGAGACAAAAAAAATACAACTCTAGTGAGGGTGGTAAGATATAAACCATGTTCATGAGTTGTTTGTTGATGTTGAAGACTGTATCTTCAAATTTGGATAATAATTGGAACTTGATAATGATTATGAATGTTTCTTGAAATTTTTTGGAATGTTATTTTATATTATTATTGTAAGGAATAACAATAAATTTATCTGGTGCTTAGGCATGTTGTGCATAGACCCCTATTTTGTGTAAGTTTCCCTATTTACAGACTGTGTATTGGAAGATTAAGAGGACAAGATCAAAGAAGTGATTTTAAAATTCCTTAGAACATATTGTTAAGTATGTATTAATCCATTTAATGATTTTAGGATTTTTTTTGAGTAATAATGTGGTATGAGCTTTCAAAACTAAAGACAGACCTATAAATGGTCATTTTACGTATACAGTCAAGTGACTTTTGACAAGGAAAGTTGTAACAAAGGATTGATAAACATCATATAATAATTATTAAATGTGACCAAGGAAAATACAAACCTAGAAAAATAATTTTGAAGCTTTTAAACCCATTAAGTCATCCACAGTGGAATTTAGTCTGCTCTTGGCTGAGACTGAGACAAGAAAACCCTAAACTAGGGTTTGGAAGATATAGAACACTCCAATCATAAAAAAACCCAATTTTTGTAATTGGAATATGTTTGAGGTGACCTAAAAAAGTTTCATATTTTTATTATTTATGGACCGATTTGTATAGTCTAAAGTTGATTGAGAGTGTAAAAGGGGTAAACAGGCCTAATAGGCTTAAACAAAGACATAAAGAAGGTTGAAAAGGTGGTCCAAGCTATGAGTTAAAGAATAAGACTTGGTATGGTGAAAAAAATAGGGAAAAGGGTTATCTATAAATACTTATGATTTCTTCTGAAGAATTGTAATTTTTTTGTACAACCCAAGAAATAAGGAAAATAGGGCTAGTACAACTATGTAAAAGGTATACAAATTTGATTAAAGTAAGGGGTTGAGACCTAGAAGGGTTGTCAGAGTTAGTGATTGACAAGAGAGGGTTACAAAGACCTATATAATCATAATCAAGATAATATAACCATAAGAATATTAAATGAATCTCAGTTTCTTGTATGATGAATGTACTAGATAACCATTAATAAGGAGTGGTAAACCATTATTAGAGAAGTACATTTTGAGGAAAGGTATAGAGTGTAAGATATCTTGGTGTATGCTCTCCATCAGTAAATTTGTTCCTCTCTTCTACTTCCCATTTTCTATATATCACCCATTCTTTCTCATTTGTAAGGATGCTCATATTTGGGGAGTATCAAAGGGACTCTTTGAGATATTGCAAGATATTCTCCTCTTGATTAGGCTAAACCCTGTCAAGCATTTGTAAGAACTACCTTTTGACTAAATAAATATTTTATTTACTTATCTCTTGCTTTGTATCTATGTTGAGTAAGTTATGCATGATGGCATTGTGTGAAGGAGAATCTTCCTCATCCATTGTCCTCCTTTTTGACCTCCTTTAAGGTGTTTTCAAGTTGTTTGCAGGTATGGATTAGTGTTATTTCTCCCAATGATATAATTTATTAGTGAGTCTTAGAAATCCTCTTTGTTTGCATTCTTTGCTTCTTGAACCTAGTCTATGAAATACTTATGCAATTATCTTGATTTTGAGGTCGTGTGAGCTAGTATTGTCTTGTGTTAATCTAGTGTGGGTTCAAGCTTATGGGAGTCTTCCATTTGTATTTGGTACAACACCCGGTTAAATTTATTAGGATCCCTTTACCCCTTTTTAACCCTTTTTCCTATAGCAACATTAGTTTAGGTGATCCATCAAGAGGAATCATGCCTTCTCCGGAGGACCAACACCACCATATGTGACCCAAAGCTTGGGGTTGTTCCCATTATGTAACTCAATTGATGAGAGCCAAAATAACCCTCTCTAAGGGTAAAAATTGATGCTACAATAGTTTCTGGCATGCCCAATGAGACTTACTACATTTTTCATGAATGAAGAGTTTTCGCGTTCTCTTCATCCAATCAACCTTTAGAGGTAAGTGTTCAAACATTAAAGGCAACTTTGAATCAAATATTCTGGTTGTAAGTAGCCTAGGTGCCTAGTCATCATTATTCAATATGTATCATCACTCTTTTGATTAATATTCTTATTCTCTACCTCAACATCCTTCATATCAGATTATAAATGTTTATATCTTCTTCCCAAGTGATTCTCAATATTTAGCGCATCAGCATTCTCAGGCTCAAGATGTCCCTAGTCATTTCCCAAACCAATCCATTTTAAGTTGGAAGCAAATGCTCATAGGCTATTAAAGGTACATGATAAAACTTAATATATAAAAGGGATATGGTCAAGATATCTCTAATCATATCATTCATGACATGAGGAATGCATTACAATTAATGAATAAATAATGAACACCTATTGAGGGAGTAAACTGGAAAAACCTTTCAAGTGAAATGATGGATGTTGGAAGTTACATTCAAAGCATGAGGATAAGCTAAGAATCCTTGAAGAATAGCAAGTCCAACTCCATCAACCTCATGTACCTTCATATACACCACCTTAGCCCTTATAAATGACTCCCATTCTTCTCTAAAAGACCACTCCAAAAGAACCTTCAAGTGTTCCAAGTTATTCATGTGTTCCTTAGGCCTTCCATTCTTGGATTTCAATCCAAGAGAGCCTTCAAAGAAAGAAGGGTACTATTATAGAGCATCTTATTGTTGAGACCCAAAATTTCACTTATTTCCCTCAAGAATCCTCTTATAGCTCATACCAGCCCTCTTGTGCTCCGTATCTTCATAAATCTCCTAACCACCTTCAAGAAAATATATTCCAAGAGAATCTAGATAGGCAAATTATAGAATTAGAGATTAAAATGAGGAAAGAGGGAGAGAGTCAAAATCAAGAAGAGGCAACTAATTCTTACACATTCCCCTCATGGAAGTCAATTTAGAATGGTTTCTAGAAGGAAGAGGTGCTAGTTAAAATAGCCCAAGTACCAATTTAAGAGCCACCAAAGAGACCATTCAAAGTCCCTAGCTGGAAGGATATTCTCCTAATATACAAGCAAGGTGAACTTATTCACCCTCCCAACATCTCTCTCTTGGAGAAAGAACCTATTCTACAAAGTATAGAGGAGGAGCTTGCAGTCATAGTTGAACCTGAAGAGGATAATGTAAGTATCTATGATAAGGAGATCATGATAAGCAACCCACTTCATTTAGAAAGGAAATAATTAGGTTTGAACTAGCCTTTTTAGTATGGCTTTGACACTAATGAACTGGATCCTGATGAGGACAATCCTCAAGTTGAAAATAGAATAGACCTTGAATGGACTATTGAAGGTCCATTTTACATAGATGAAGAAGAGGATCAGAATCAGGAATTAGAGGTTGGTTCACTTTAGGATGAGGTGCCAAATGAAGATAGCCCTGATGGATTCGAGCTAGAATAAGGGAAATCAGACCTTGATCATAACAAATGTGTCTTTTTAGGCCTTAGTTGGCTAATTCAACCCTTATTTGTAGTGAAAAAATAATATGAAATATTGAGTGAGGTTGATGAAGAAATATTGAGTGCTCAGGTGATGCAAATTGATGAGCTACCACTTTGTGTGATGGAGGAGGACTTTGAGGGTGAACAAAGATTTCAATATGAGCATGTGCTTCAAGGATAATATCCTAATTAAATAAAGATAAGATTACATACATCAGCAAGTGAAATGGAGTTGGAGGACTTGTTTGAGATTTTGGGAGCAAGCTATGTTCCTATCCGAGGAGACTATCATCTAACTATGCCTAAGAAGCATAATGATGGAGCAATAAAGTGTAGGAGTGAGGTAAAATATGATTACCCAATGGTTGCATTGACAAGAGGATATCCTATCAGATACCTAGCTTAGTTGGAAGATGATAAGAAGGAACCATCACTTATTGTTATTAATTCAAATCACAAAGTTGAGCATCAAAAAGAGATAGATCAACTTGCCTATCCACTCCAAGATACTTGTGTTTCTAATCAATCAGATTAGGTAGGTGAGTTTGTTTTTTTCCTTATTCTTGGAGAAGTATATCACCAATACGTGAAATATCTACTCCTTCTCCATCTTTGTTTGGATATGCTTGAGCATGTAAAGCATATTAGATTAGTGAGAAAGGGTAGTTATTTTGTACAACCGGTTAATAGTTTTATATAATTTCTATTTTGATTGCTTAGTTTAGGGAAGGTAGATCTTATGTTTTCCTCTAAGTGCCATGTGTCCATTTCTTTTAGTTCTATGTTTCCCTTGCATAAGTGACTTGGGGACAGTTATTATTTTGTTTCCTTTTTGTCCTTGTTATTTTAAAATAAATTTATCTAAAGGGGTAGCCTTGTATCATTTCATGTCAGTTGAGAGAAAAAAAGGAGACTATATGCCTAATAGATCAGATAAAGTAACTAGTCTAGGTTTTCAAGCATAGCAGGCATACTTCCCTATGAGTCATTGAATATGTTGGCCAAATTTGTCCCACATACCAAGATTATACATAAATAGATGATCTGAATAGAGTTTTGGATGGAATGAGTGGTCCAAATATCTCATATTGCTTACAAAGCTTTTGAAACACTTTAAGCAAGCTTAAAGTGTAAATTGTTTATCTTTGATAAGCAAGTCTTAAAACAAGTCTAAGATTGCAAGGAGAAGAAGATACAGTAGGTTCTCATGGTGATCATGACCTTCATGGACATAATGCAAGTTTCACAAGTCTTAGAAACTCATTTTGAGCCTTGAAAGTTCAAGCTCAAGCCTAGAAGAACTAGACCGTCATGAGCACATTATGTAGGGATGAACAAACTAGTTTACTTGTGTATTTTATAAGTATACTTGGAGGGCCTCTTAGGCCAAAATATCACATGGACATGTAGTTATTTATGCCTTGAACATTTTTTGCTAATTTCATAAATTGATGAGTTGTTTATCTCAAGTTATAAGCATTCAAAGTTGAACAACCAGAAGGAAATATTTGTGTAAACATCAAATTAAGGCATCAACAAATAGCCATTTAAATTCAAATGTTTTGGAGAATAAACACATCGATGACAAGTGTCCAAATTTCAATATTTAAGACAAATATCTAATGATGAGTGGGTAATCTATGATGTTAGTGGGTTTAAGCAGATCTACAAAGCATATTTGATCCTACATCAAAGATCACTAATGAGCATCAAGTCAAAAGGTCAGAATGAACATGGATCTCACAAGTGTCAATATCTCAAGTGTATGTGCATATATCTAATGATGAGCATTGACTAACAGAGATAGTGGGCCCAAGCTGATCGATGGTACATGTGAAATCATACAAAGTAGATCTAATAATGAGTGTTGAGTCAAAAGGTCAATGGATCATGGAAGCTAATGAGAAGCTACCAAGTGTCTCAACCATGTTAATATAATAGAATATATATGGGTCATGTTCATTCTTATAGATAAATATCAATGGTGTGAGTAAGGTCAAAGGGTCAACGACCCAGATCAAATGCGAGAATGCCATGTGGTGCAAGTGCATTAAATCATGAAACTGACAGTAGGATCCTAAGGATCAATGCAAAGAAGATAAGTGGCATAATATGAGAATCCCAAATCAAGATCAATGGCCAAGGTTAAAAGTCAAAATCTAAGGACTTCTAGGAGAATGAATTCAACCTAGGGCAAACTAGAGCAAATTCTTCAAAGGCATATGTCACTATTTAAGCTCAGTCAATCATCCATTGAACATGTGATATAGTCATAGTCAAGATGGTTATGATGAATTATTTTTTCCATTGAAGCATAGTCTTAGCCTTTGGCTCAAAGATTTATAACTTACAGAGCCCATCTTTTAGGGTTACAAAATTGTTTCATGACTGTGATCATTGTTATTTGAGTAAGTTTTGTGTAATAATGAGTTCTTAGCTTCTTTAGGGTCCAAAGGTAGAATAGGTCTTTTCAGGCCTAATAAATATCAAATATGAGTAGCTCTCTATTAAAACAAGACTATATAGCCTATAGGATTTTGATATTATAGCTATATAAAATCCAATAAATAAGATTAGTTTTCATCTATAGTAAACCTATGATCAGGTTTGAAATAAAGGTAGATTGTGATTAATGTAAGAGTGTCTTATCTTCCAAAAAGGCCACATCCTCAACAAATACGCACCTATTGGCTGCCCAAAGTAGACATGGTGATGGCTTGTCATATTGAGGATATGAGGATTTCATCCTTATAATGAATCCAAGTTGAAGGTGGTATAGAAGTTCAAGGAGAAGATTTGGGGATAAGAGAGTATAGTGGAGCATTCTATGTCGTTCACATATTAAGGATATATTTTCCTTGACTTAGTCATGATTCATCATCTTCAAAATAGACTCTTATCTTCTAGAGCATATTTCTCGGCAAATGAGAAAGCTTGAAGATTATTAGACCAAAAATAGGTTAATGTGTCAATGAAAGATTAGTCCTAATTGGATTAAAACGTGGTGGAGCATTCATTGAAAGTGGTAGCTCATTGATTTTTCTTTGTAAATTTGTTCCCTCTCTTTTTCTTCCCCTTTTCTATATATCACCCATTCTTTCTCATTTTTAAGGATGCTCATTTTTTGGGAGTATAAGGGGACTCTTTAAGATATTTCAAGATATTCTCCTCTTGATTAGGCTAAACCCTATCAAGCATTTTTAATAACTACCTTTTGAAGCAACAAATACTTTATTTACCTATCTCTTGCCTTGGATCTGTGTTGATTAATTTGTGCATGATGGCATTGTGTGAAGGAAAATATTCCTCATCCCCTGTCCTCCTTTGTGACCTCCTTTAAGGTGTTTCCAAGTTTTTTTTAGGTCTAGATTAGTTTTATTTCTCCCATTGATTTAATTTCTCAATGAGTCTTGGAACTCCTCTTTGTTTGCATTATTTTCTTCTTGAGCCTATTCTATGAAATACTTATGCAATTAGCTTGATTTTGAAGTTGTGTGAGCTAGTATTGTCTTGTGTTGATCTAGTGTGGGTTCAAGCTTATGGGAGTCTTCCATTTGTATTTGGTGCATCACCTAGTTAACTTTCTTAGGATCCCTTTTCCCCTTTCTAACCCTTTTCCCTATGGCAACATTAGTTTAGGTGATCCATCAAGAGGAAGTTGGCCTTCTTTGGAGGTCCAATCCCACCTAGCCTAGGGTTGTTTTCATTGTGTAGCTCAATTAGAGAGAGCCTGAAAAACCCTCTCAAAGGGTGAAAATTCATGCTACAACAATATTATTAGATTATGTCTCATCAAGACATAATCAAAGTAATGAAAGGTCAAAAACTAGCAATGTGAGGATTGAACCTCACACATAATCTTAATAGTACTCATGTAAGCAACTAATAACATTGATAACATAAAATTCATTGTCTCATTTATAATATAATAATAAATATCTTATGTCTCAAATAATATTAGGGTCATGTCACATTAGGACATTTGTGAAACAACAAAAGGTTACCAATAAAAATAGCATTTGAAAATTGGGGCATCATAAGTTTAGCCTTTATCGATAGGTCTTGTAGCTCCCAATATTACATTATATGAAGGTAAAGTTGATATAGAGTAACACCTTAGATCATTCTATGTAGCATGCTTGGATTATGCCTATAATGACAAATTATTAACCAAGTTATTTTTGAGAAACCTTAAGGACTATGCTTTGTGATGGTTTTATGATCTCCCCATCTAACCTGTAAAAGAATTAAACCCTTTATCAGATAAATTTTTAATGCATTTCAATATAAAAAATGATGAAAATTTATCTTATGCTTAGATTTACAAGATTATGTAATAACCCAATGAGCCTATCCATGATTATGTCTTTCATTATAAGACAATGCTTTCCAAGATGAAAAATCCTATGTTTAATAAGGAATTGTAAAATTTGTTCACATAAAGTTTGTTTGGTCTTTTACATGAATCCATTATGTTCAAGTGGTTTCAATATTTTAACCATTTATGCCACACAATCAAAAAACATGATAGTAATTTCCTTTCCATGAATAAACTTCATTATCATGCAAAATTTCAACATAATCAATCTTTAAGTCTAAAAGAAATGATAATTTAAGGCATAAGAAATGGTTAATATAGTGGGACAACAAGATAGAGATGCCCAATTAGAGATCTTCTTTAAGTCTTTACCATGAATAAACTTCATTATAGTTAAAAATGTCAACGTAATCAATATTTAAATTTAAAATAAATGATAATATAAGGCATAAGAAAGGGTTAATATGGTGGCACAATAAGATATATATGCCCAATCAGATCTCTTATTTAAATCCTTTCAAGACAATAATACACAAAAATATAAGATTAATCCATATACATGGTTTATAATGTGCCTAATTTCAATGAATATTGGATCTTCCCAACATACAATGTCAATGAAATTATGTTGGATCAAATAAACATCATGAAGAAGTCCTTAGATCAAATATGTCAAAGGATCACATCACTTGAAAAACCAAATGTGCATACAACAAATCCTAGGCATACTATTGTCAAATACATATCTAGTTCTCCACTCACTTTGTCTCAAATGTGGGTCAAAAATAAACAAAAATATACAATCAATGGGTCAAACACTTTTCATAATGACAATATGTCTTCAAGTGAAATTCTAAGGAACCTGATTCATAACGAGATGATCATGTTACCTCCTCCACATCTTACATGAAAATCCAAATATTATTATGCTTATCATAAAATGCATGGACATCATGAATAATTGTGGGACCTTGGAAAACAAGATACAAAAGTGGATAAGCGAGAAAGAGTACCTAAGAAGCAAGTTCCTAAGAAAGAAATTCAAAATTAGTATGTTCCTAAGAAGACTAATGATAAAAATGTGACTTCTAAGGATTCAACTACTATAAATACTACATGCATTGAAAATAATGAAAAGATAAATTTTTCAAAAGCTATGAGTACATCCCCTACTCAAGACTCAAAAGAGAAAACCATTTCTTTGATTGCCACTCAAGTGGTGATACCTAATACTTTTGCAATATCATAATTATGCAAGCCTCCGATAATGATGAACATATAGAATAGCAATAGAAGCAAGAAAAAACAATTCCATAGTATAGCATGACTGATTCTACATATACTAATACTAATACAAAGGATGTTGGGATAAATAAACCGCGGAAGCACACAACTGATTACCAAGCAACTTAACATGTGAAAATTAACCAGAATACACAAGTAACTAGAATTCAGAAATAACACATGATATGAGAGACAATACACAACTTGTATTAAAACTCTTTCAGAAGGAAATACAACAAAGAAGGCTACCATAGTTCTTCTTCCTTACACACCTCTAGGTCTCCCACACCTTTAGGGCATAAACAGTAAATCTTCCCTCAAAGCTCTCTCCCTTAGGTCCTAACACCCAACTCAAACATAGAGTTGGTGTTCACCTCCAGTGCTCCATGCACACCAAAAGTGCTCCATGCACTCCAAAAGTACACAAATGTACTTCAAGTAGATCTCCCCTAAACCTACAACAACTTGCACCTCAATAGACCTTACTTATGGAAGGATCTTCCTTGCCTTCCTCTTTGCTCTATCTGAGTACACACTGTACTTCAAATAGATCCCACTTGATTCTGCTCCTTGTTGTGTTGTTGTCCTATCTGATCTTACACACCTGCAAATCAATCTAGTTCTGCAAACCTGTGAACCTTGACCTTGCACACACATACACCTGCAAATCAAAGATCTTACTTACCATGTAGATCTCCTATCGTAGCCATGCTCACTTGATGACCAAGATCATACATACGTGAAGAACCTTGTTGATTCTCCAATCCAGCACCCACACTTGGTACTGTTGTGGAACTAGGAGGAACACCCTTGCTCACCTCACACACAGAAGAAGCAAACTTTGCTCAACTCAAACTAGAACAACTTACAATACAATCCATGAGTCTATTATATAGATATCATTCAAACAATAATTAGATCCGCAGCTTTGAGTCTAAATTTGGCTCTTGACATGCAAACACTTGGTTCGTTAGCTAACTGCCCATAAAACACTTGCAGCCGAACCACACAGGTGACCAACGTCGATCCCTATCTGCCTGGGGGGTGCCAACACCGGCTGACTTATGACTGATGTTGGTTGCTCTCCTACCTTATCCTACTGACGTCGGTTGGCCTGACCGATGCTGGTGTCTGTGACACTCTGCAACCCTTTGCAACCTCCTTCCCTGCTTGCATCAGTGAAGCTTTTCGCTCCACAACCTAACAATCTCCCACTTGGAGATAAATAGCTGCACTGTACCTATACCTGTACCCCATCTAATCTATTTCCTGGCTTGTATCCCTCTTCAAGCTCAATCTTGAAGACAACCCACCACACAACCTATGGTGCACCTCCTGTCATTCGAGTACCCTGCCACATCTGAACCTACAAACCCATGTAGTGAAGTCTTGACCCTGCATGTATACCTGCTACTGGTCCCTCTCACATCCCTGAGAACCCACTTCTCCAAATTGGCTCCTAACTCTCTGACAACACCCACTGCTTGGGAAAACTCAGGTCTATACCAGACCTCATGTGATTTTGGACACTGAACTGTCCAGTCATTAGTGTGCTCTGATTCTACATCCTCAACCTCACCAACACCTGTTTCACATCAGCTCCCACTAGAGACAAAATCAACCTGTGATCTCCATGTCTCTCATGCCAAAGAATTTCACTGCTCCAAATTCTTCATAGCAAACCACTAAACTAATCTTACCCTTAGCTCAGTAAAACCCTATATGTACAAACCTGCTAGCTAGCATACCATCCACATATAGCAATAGATTGATGTCGCGACTCATCATCCACCTGGTAAGACAAACCACAGTAGTTACCCTGACATTGACTGAAGCCGTGCTTCGTCCTCCACCTGTCAAACCTGTACCACTGTCTTGCAACTCTTCAAGACCATATGACCTGGTCTTCCATCTCACGTGTCCGTTCTCTCTATTCTTCAACTAAGGAATCCATTCGTCTCTATGCTTTCATACCGGTTGGCAACCCTACCAAATCTCCCGCTTGGTTATGCATTCTCTCCATGCCATGCTCCCACTGTTTCTTGGATCCTTCCTGCTCTGCAGTCAGCAACTAGTATAAAGAAGAGGAACAACGAATTTGAGGCTTACTTACCACTTCATTCCTCCATATGGGCATTTGAGACTCCTTGACAGCTTGTTGTCCACCCAAAATCCATTACAGTGACCGACCTCGGTCACCACACAGTTTGCATCCAACTGACGTCAGTTCCATGTGCCTGTCCTGACTACCAACTCTGTCGGCGTCAGTGTCCTCCTAATGTCGATGTCAGTCCTCTTGACTGATGTCAGTCTTACCTACTGTCGACGTTAATTTTCTTGCCGATGCTAGTACCTGTGTTTTCCTATGAGTGATGACTTTTTACCCGCAAGCTCCTTTTAATCAAGACCCATGTCCAAACTACCCTGCTTAGAAGTATCTAGCCCAATCCACTGGTCTCTATCTGTCATCTCCTCCAAGAACACCAAGGTTTTCCAGTTCTTAAGCCTATCAAACACATCTATCTTCTACTTAAGAACATGCATCTCTTTCCTGCTCATGTGACCAAGCCTACGAAGCCACGTCTCTGCAACAGAAGAAGAATTAGTAATATAAACAAGTAGATAAAGAGTACTTGTTTTCTTACCACTAGCTAATTCAAGTGCATCTGCTGTGAGAGTTCTTGTGCATCTCTCATCACCCAACTTTTTTGAAAAAATTAGACACATCTCCAAATTTGGGACCTGCATGACCTCCTTCAACACCCATGTGTTGGCTGCCTACAATTTCAGCTTCACTTCCCCTTTGCCAATTCTTTGGCAAGGCTTACCAGCTCCTCTCCCTGGGGCTACATGGAAAGAGGCAACATAATCTATTAACCAAGATTCAACTTTATCCAAGAAACCTCCCAGAGCATCCTGTGCCACAACACCTGCAACATCTGCATCTTCAATTCCTTCATGCTGATCTTCCACAAACCAACAATCTTCTTTTACCTACTCTTTCTTTCCATAGGACCGTAAGTGACCATATGTGCTTTTCAACTCCTCCATTCTTAGCTTACTTTCATCTGCCATTGCTCTACTCCCACTCAATCAAAAAACCCTGAGAGTGACCTGTAACCAAACACAAAACCTGCTCCCTGCAACCTTAGCTCTGATACCACTTGTTGGTATCAAGCTCAAGAACCTACAACCAGGCTCTAATACCACTTGTTGGGATAAATAAACCACAGAAGCACACAATTGATTACCAAGCAACTTAACATGCGGAAATTAACCAGAATACACAAGTAACTAGAATTCAGAAATAACACATGATATGAGAGACAATACACAGCTTATATTAAAACTCTTTCAGAAGAAAATACAACAAAGAAGGCTGCCACAGTTCTTCTTCCTTACACACCTCTAGGGCTCCCAAACCTCTAGGGCATAAATAGTAAATCTTCCCTCAAAGCTCTCTCCCTTAGGTCTGAACACCCAACTCAAACACAGAGTTCGTTAGCTAACTGCCCGTAAAACACTTGCAGTTGAACCACACAGGTGACTGACGTCAGTTGCTCTCCTACCGACGTCAGTTGGCCTAACCGATGCTGGTGTCTGTGACACTCCGCAACCCTTCGCAACCCCCTTCCCTGCTTGCATCAGTGAATCTTTCAGCTCCACAACCTAACAAAGGATGTTGTGAATGACATCTCAATGTCACAATCCCAAGATGATGACTACATATATTATCCTAATTACTATAATCTCAAGGACTGTATAATAGTGATGAAGCCCATGAAGATGAAGTCAATGATATTTTTAATAATGATAGAGTAATAGATTCATTGGATAATTGACATTAATGGTGCTTGCAAGATATAAGACCTATATATAGGCATCCCATCAATGATATCTTTGATTGGTAGAAACATAATTCATTGTACATAGCCTCTTTAGGTTTGTTTGATTTTATAAATTTGTAAAATATTCCAAAAATACAAATATATATATATATATATATATATATATATATATATATTCAAATATTTAAAAAATAAAAAATATAGACCTCAGCACAACATGATTATTAGATTACACTATTTACATATATTATTTATCATATGTTTGGTAGATAAAATATTATTTTTATACGCATACATTTCATGATATATGAATGTGATTCATGACATATAGCGTACACATGGATATATAGATATTGGACTTTCCTCTACCCAGTGGCCATGTCGATACTGGGGGCATATTATTCCAAAAGTTTCATTATTGCATGTTATATCCTTTTATGAGATCTCTCCCATGTTGATCTATCTAAATTACTTACATGTCTTGTTATTTAAGCATAACTTATATAGTTCTATATGGATATGTTATTATATTATGATGTGAAATTGATACATATAGCTAATATAGGCTAATCTTTACTTATTTTATGCTCCATTGATGTTGTTACTTTCTTACATGATATATTACTTGATGTTTTTATATTGTGTGTGGCCCATTGACCTTGTTTATGACATATTTATATCCCCTCAAGTGTGGCCCTTGGCCTTGTTTGATACAACATAATTGATGTCCTTTATTTTTGATATCATTAGGCCCCCTTGTATGTGGCCCTTAGCCTTGTTTGTTATTGTATTTTTATATCCTTTGTATGCATCCCTTGGCCTTAATTATTAAGGAATTTTTATGTCCTTTTTATGTAGTTCTTGGCCTAATGTGTGACATTAACAGTTGTGTTTGTTGAGATTGATAACATTAAGTGGTACTATGATCTATATCATGCATATTTCTTGCATAGTCTTGTTTAGTGATCCTACTACTGCACATTTCATTAATATATCTATCTAGGCATAACACTTAAATGTATTGAATTACATATGTTACATACATGTATTTATCAACATATACATTATTATGATGACATACTCTATGCATGTTCACATGATTATACATGATACTACCTTTATACATGATGTGATGCAGTTAACTTTTTTTTTGAGATGAGTGACTTATAGAATAAACCAATCATCTCAAAAGGAGCATTACAATGGGCTTGTAATGGAAACATAAGCTTCTATAAATAGAAAATCATATCAAAATATAGATTTTAGATAACTTCAAATATCAAATGGTTCAAATATATGACAAATATTGGCACACTGATACAGATTATAAGGACATATGCCATGCATATGCACTTATTGTTGTTGGAATATTTAATTTTTAAATGGTTCCCCTTATGGACCCTTAGCATACATAGGTTTAATTAAATAATAATATTTTATTACTTATTAATACGATTTGAAATAAATTATTTTCAGAAAGAGGTTGGACCCATTGGTTAAAATGATCCACTTTCACACCCCAATATATATAAATATTTTACTTTTGGTAATTTACACACTCATGATCACAAAAAGGAAGTGATGAAATGTTATGACATTTGAATATTTGTGTGGTAAATATTATTCGTAGAATTCTATGAAGTTTTGACAGATAGGAAGTGAGAAGTGAATAAATTGTGTTGGGTTCAAGTTTCTCATATCTGAATATGAATTGTGAAATTTTTTTACTCTATTATAGTTGTTTCCACCTATATCTATGTCATCTATTGATATGTATCATTTTTTTATTCAATGATCATATAGATCATATAGATCTCATGTGATTGATATATATATATATATATATATATATATATATATATATAACTAACATGGTATCAAATTTTGGAGATGTGTGTTGATTTGCAAGACAATTTGTTGAAGGATCCAGACCTTGCTCAAAAAAATTCAAAAATATTTTTTCAGACTAAAAAAGTTGTGTACGACCTTGGGAAGCAAATAAATTATTTTTTTCACCCAATATTTTAATTTTGGTATTCATGTTTCATACGGACCCTGGTAATTAAAATCTAAACAAACAAATGATTGTTTCAAGCATTCAAAACTCCATTTGAGCAACTAGTAATCATTTTTTCAAGTTTTATTACTATCTAGGATGCCATTGTTTCCTTGTATGGCTTTCTACCAGAAGATTTGTGTTAAAAATTATCTACAAATCTTATGGTTCCAATCTATGGTGTTTAAATATTGGATATTCATCTTTTTAACCTGTCAAAAACATTTGCCATACCTCCTGAGACATTATAATCTTATGTTGAATTCTTCCTCAGCAACCTGGGTGCCATAGTATAGTGCTCCTAACTAAAAAAAATAGTTTTTGACTTCAATATCAATTTTTTATTATTTTGGATGTATTAAATGAGGATTTGAGGAAAAACTACAAAGTTTGAAGGTCTCTGATGGCTTGTATATATTGTTGTGATCACTTCTATTTCACTTGTACATTATACTTGCACCATTAAAGTTACAAGTACCGTTATAAAGTGAATGTGTAGTTTCAAATTTTATTTATTAAATAATTTTTTTAATTAAATTCAATACTTTCCATGTAAATCAAAAAGGGCCCCATCAATTGCTAATTGTTTTTATTTAAAAAATTAAAAAGCCAAATTATCTTCACATGATGTGTGTGTGTGTGTGTGTGTGTGTGTGTGTGTGTGATTTTTATAATATTTGAAAATGAGCTTTAAATATAGTATAATACATGTATTATTTCAAATGTTAGTGTAGAGGATTTGATAGTTGTTATTTTACTAGGTACTTGTGAAAATAAGGTTTAGAGTTCAAACCCTTTTATTATTTTTATTTTTAGCCAATCTTGATTAAATTTAGTTTATTTTTTAAAAAATAATGAGTTTAATTTTATTTTATTTTTATGTGTTTAGTATCTCATGTTCAAAACTCTAGTCATTTTTTGACATATTGTGACACTTGACCTAAACTATTATTTATCGACCATGGTCGGGTGACTAGTCAATTTATATATTTTTAGTCATTCCAAACATATTGATGTGTTCTATTAATTGTTTTAAAAAAAAATTCTTATATATATTTTTTATTTTTTTAATAATATTGTTTAAATAGTCATTCCTTGTACGACACTTAATTTAGTGCAATTTATTATAATTTTTTAAATTATTTCACATAAATTTGAACAATTTTTTTTTTTTACACTATAAAATTACATTATTATCAAATATAATACAAAATCACATTTTAAAAAAAATAAGTTTTATCTAGTTTCATAGTATCAATTTTAAAATAAAGTTATGGCTTCTCCTAACTTTGTGTTTGATAAATCTCAAATATTTAATGGGTCTAATTATAATATCTAGAAATTTTGCATTAAGGCAAAATTTATGACTTAAAATTGTGGAACATTATTGTTGGGATGTAAAAACCTATCAAAAAATATTACACCTAAACTTACCAATATATTTCAACAAAAATTACAAGAAGCTATGTCGATTATTTTACAGTGTTAAGGATAATGTTTTATTCCATATCAATAATCAGTAGTCTCTCAACGACGTTTGGAAACTCCTTGAATCTATATATGAGAGTACTCATCTCTATAATATTATTAAGTTGATTATTGAGTTATTTAATACACTTATGAAAGGTGATGAAAAAAATATTAATTTTTTGTAAAAATTAAAAATATTAAATGTCAGTTAGATAATTGTAATTATCATCTTATTCAAGATCAATTATTTTATTTTATTATTCAACTAAATATTCATGAAAAAATCATAATTTTATTTCAATTCTTAATTTAAAATACCCAATAGAGCAAGATATCCCTAACCTCATTACATTTTTGACTCTTCTGATTTAAAAAGAGCAAGTAATGTCAAATTTTGATCCTAAAAATAATGTCACTCATGCACTTATTGCTCTTAATCATATTTTTAAAAATAATAAAAACTAAAAATCTAACCACAATTTTACAAATAGCAAAAATAGGAACAAAAAATCTAGTAATAAGAATCATAAAGATAAATTTAATTAGAATTGTAATATGTGTGGTAAATTTAGTCATAGAAATAAAAATTATAATAAAAACAAAGACAGAGCTAATCATAAAACCTGTAAAAATAATAAAAGGAAGAAAGAATCATCAAAAGAATCAAAACAATAATCAAGAATATAATTCTAATGTTATTATTTTATGTCTTGTTTGTTTCTAATAAAAATGAATGAATTCTAGATAATATTACATCGTATCATACGACTTGTTTATCTAATATTTTATCTGATAGTAGATATATTTTTAAAAAAAATTATTTAAGGGATACTTTATTTGTAGAAACTACTAAGCAAGGAAAAACAAAATTTGTAAATTTTGTTATAAATGATGTTTTTTATGTTCCTAAAATTTTAAAAAAACTATTATTTTGTTCTTAATTTACAAATGATAATTTCATAATAATTTTGCTTAAAGATAACTAGTCTATTAGAAAAAAAATTGGTTCTTTGATTGTTGAAGGTGTTCAATAAAATGGTTTATACATTTTTTTGCTTCTTTTGCATGTTATCTTTCATCACATAGTAAAAATAAATCACAATTATGGTATGAAATATTATAACATATTAATTTTAAAATATTATATCCTAATATTATTTTTTGTCTTCTTTCTATCTCTTTTATCATGAAACTTGTGAAGGATGCTTATGTGGTGAGCAACATATCAATCCCTTTCACAAGAATTATGCTGCAAATTCCTCACCTCTTTTAAATTTAATTCATAGTGATGTTATAGGACCCCTTAAATTTGTACTTTTTAATGGTTCTTTATATGTTGTTACTTTTATAGATGATCATACTACAATGATTTGATCATATTTTATAAAGAAAAACTTCGAAATATTATCTAAGTTCAAATAATTTAAAGTTGTTGAAAATGTTTATAATTTTTTTATTAAAAGATTAAGATTGATAATAGTGGTGAATATATTAGTAAAAAAATTGATTCTTTTTTATATTAGTTGTGGTATTCAAAAATAACTAACAACTCTATATTCATCACAGTAAAATGATATTGTTGAAAGGAAAAATCATATTATTATTAAAATGACTAAAATAATGTTACATTCTGTGAATCTTTCTAAGTTCTTATGGGTCAAAACTATGAATATCATTGTGTATATTTTGAATAGAGTACCTATTAAAGTTTTAAATATTTCTACTTTAAAAATGTGGTCTAAAAAGAAACCTAGTGTAGCTCATCTTGTAATTTTTGGTAGTCATGCTTCCATTTTTTTTCTTAAAGTAAAAAGAAAGAAACTTGGTCATGCTTCTTATTCATGTATATTTGCATGGTATGGAGATAAAACTAAACGATTAAGAGTGTATGATCCATCCAAAAAATAAATCATTGAGAATATGAATGTTTTGATCCTTAAAAAATATTTTTATGGACCTTTTCTGAAACCTTCTCAATGTTCTTCATTTGATAAACCTAACTCTCATGTTACTCCTTATGTATAAATAGATACTCTAAAGGAAGTTGATCCAATTTTAAATAACTTATAATGTAAGAAACCTTCTTAATTTTGTATTCAATCTAAAAGACCTAAATGGATAGAATCCCTAATTCAGATATCTAATCTTGATAACTTTACTAAATTGACTAGGAGTCACTATTCTTATCATGTTTTAATAATTATGTATGAATGTGAACCTCAAACCTTTGAAGAAATTATTCAAGATGATAGATGAAATGTCGTTATGCAAGCTGATTATAATATATTAATTAAAAATTAGACTCAGGATCTTGTCTCGCCTTCACCTAAAAGACATATTGTTGGTTGTAGGAGGTTTTATAAAATCAAATATAATTCAATTAGTAAAATTTATAAATTTAAAGCAAGATTAGTTGCTCATGATTTTACTCAAAAACAAAAAATTGATTATGTTGAAACATTTGCTCGTGTAGCAAAAATGAGTAATGTTATACTATGCATTGCTCTTACAGTTCAAAATAGTTGGATTATATATCAAATGGATGTCAAAAATATATTCATGAATGGTGATTTAGAAGAATAAATATATATGACTCAGATTAAAATTTTCATTAACCCTAATAAAGAGAATTATGTTTATAAGTTAAATAAATCTATATATGATTTAAAACAATCTCTTCAAGCTTGGTATTCTAAAATTATTAGTTATTTTAAAGAACTTAGTTTCTATAATTGTTATTATGATAATGATCTCTTTTTAAAAGTTTAAAATAATCATATTATTATAATTGTATTATATGTTCTTATTACTAACGATTTAATTAGTTTAATTCATAAATATAAAGATAAATTAAATTAAAATTTTAAAATGAGTGATTTAGGCATTCTTTATCATTTTTTAAAAATTATTATATTTTAAATTAAAAATTTAATTATTGTATCATAATTTTAGTATGCATATAGTCTTCTTGTTAAGTTTAATATGATTGATTGTAAGCTTATATATATTCTTATTAAAGTTAGTATTAAGCTTGATCTAAAACTTACGTGTGACAAAACTAACCTCTATTATGATCTCATATTTTTATTATATATATTATGCTATTATGACATTAACATTATGATTGTTAAATTGATTATTAGCTATTATTTAATTGAATTATATATTGTATTGATTGTAGCAGTGTTGGGTTGCATAATTAATTCTATGATTAATTATTTTATAGATGTATTACTTTTGATAATGATTTTATAAATTTATATTGATTATTGATTATCAACATAATGTGATTGATGTCCTTTTTAGTGGTTACAGGGTTTATCTATGAACTAAGCAGATGTTGGAGGTTGTACTTGCAGACATAAATAAATTTTGAGCATGTCAACATGTTCAACAGGTATACTCATTATTTTGTTTGACCTTTGAACACCTTGATTGATAGTTATATTTGTTGGTTTTGATCCTTGTGATTATGATTACTATTATACTTTGATCAATGTCTTTATAGTTGTTATTTTTTTTAATATATATTATGTTATATATTTTTGATAGTTATAGCCTTTATCTATTACACACCTATCCATTACATATTTTCTCTTATAGGTCTTCAAATAATTCTTCATTCCTCCATTAATCCTAGAAACCTACGTAATTATGTACCTAAACTTACCCAAACCTACGTAAACGTAACACCCCCACTTGGGAACACTTGTCACCTTACTTCTATGTTCTACCCTATTTGACCTAGCACTATACACTAGGGTGGTGGCATTGTGTTTCAATGACTAGATAGTTTTGGCTTAACTTTAGACTTGGTTTAATTCATTGATATTATTTTAAATATTATGTTATCAACTTGGGTCGATAACATTTGAGAAATATATTAACCTCATTTAATGAGGTAGGTGGCATGTTTAGCATAGGTTTTAATGTTAATTAGGTTCATTTATGGTTAATCTTAATGCTAATCATTAATCTCCCTTCTTATTGGTTGGTGGGTTGGTTGATCATTGAGCCTTCTAAACTTGCCATTAATGGCAAGGTTGGCAGTAAATTTCTTTAGGATTTGGAGGTGTTTCTCTCTCCTCTCAAATTGAATTTGAAATTAAATGGGGTATGGAGGGAATGGATAGAAAGGATGGGAAGTTAGATGGTAGGAAGAAGAGTTAAGAAGATGAAAAAATTAGAGAAACAATAGTAAAAGGCTCAATGAGTTTTAATGGCAAGCATGATTGTTTGAGAAATAGACAGTGGTACTTGATGAGTTATAGAGGTTCTTATCTTTTTGAGATTTTATAAGTCTTCTACATTTTAAAGTAAGTCTTTGGTTTTCAAGGTTGATTTTTTTAATTGTGTGATACGAAAATGAAGATTTAGAGGTTGCTTATGCAATCGAAAGTCTTAGGACTTTCAAGTGCATATGCATACCCCCATATAATAATATATCAATATATAATTTATTACATATAAATTTGAAATGAATATATGTAGTATATATGTTAGTTGGTTTGAATATTTAGCTTTGCTTATTCGATTCTACAGGCAATCATTTTTTTTCATGATTCATGCATACGAGCTTGAAGAATGTTGTTAAGTTGACTGTGTTTTACAAAAAGGCAACTATGTGTTTTTGTTTCTTATATGTGTGTGTGTGTGTGTGTCTATGTGTCTGTGTATCTGTGTTTTTAAATAAATAATGGTGTTTTCATGTGTATGAGTTAGAACATGGTTTTGATATCAATTGCATTTTATTGAATATGGGTGACTGTGTTTCATATGTATAGTCAATTGTGTTATTTTTAAATAACTATGTTTTCTTTATATATGTCTATGGTTGTTGATTTTGGTACCTATGGTCTCTTAAGGTTATGGCTATGTTCTTTTTAAAAGAATATATTGATCGTGGTTATTTTCTTAAGTTCATTATGGTTGATGTCCCCATCTGGGTGAATATATTTTGTGTTTTGTGACTTATGGGTTGAATGAGTTTTAATTAAACTGTGTTATTAGATCTCTTTGTGATCATTACATTTTGATAATCTTGCTCATTTTTTTGATTGGAAACTTAAGGATAGATCTGGTCTAGGTGTTACTATCATGGTTTTGATTATATTGTTACTTAGTTTTATTATTCTATGTTTATGTCAAACTCGTGTTGTGTTTTATATATACATAGTTTGGAACCTTGGTCATTGTGGCTACATTTTGTGTTGTATCGAACTGATAGTTTCAAACATCTAAATATTAGGGTTTTCATTTGGCTAAATCTATTAATCCTTTTGATCTATGTCTTTTTAAACCTTGTTCATTTGAACTAGACTATGGTATTTTATTTTGACTGTGTTAATTGTTCTATTATATTATTTTGAGTACATGAATAAATTTTTATAAAATGTATAAGTATATAAATATATATATATATATATAAGTATATATACATATGTGTATGTGTATCGAGTGATTTTGTGATGTATTTTTGTGACTGTGTTATTTATGTCATGACTAAGTTGTTTGCATGGACTTTACTTGCTTCACTATAATCTTGCACCTCGACCCTGGTATTTGATTGATTTGGTCATGATTATTATTAGGTCTTGATTGTTTCAGTTGTGCCTATCATTAACCTGATTATATTGTGTTCATTTTATAATCATGTTATTTTCCTTTTATGATTATATCATTTTATTGATTGTGTTAAGTTTTACATTAAACTACAGGATTATACTATGATGTATGAATGAATAATGATACCTATGAGCTATAATAATAGTATGATTATATTCTTGAGGTTTTTTATTAACACTTTGACCTAGTCATTTTAAATTTTACTAGGTCATATTCAAACCTATTACTTATAAAGACATGACTATTTTTTTTTGTATTTATCTAATAATTATGATTGAACTATATTTTTTTTATGTCATTACTTAATTAGGTTAATGTTTGGGTTACTTATTGGAATGTATGTATTTTCATTCTTGAACTAGACCTAAATATTTAAAAGTATATATTAGGGGTCCAGATGGTTAAGGTTGGCCATGATATTGGACAGGGTTCCAAGTAGGATAATTTTGAGAGATATATAATGGATTAGAGTTAATATATTAAATATCATTGGACAGCCTAGATGAACCCTCCCCTCTCTTGATTTATACTTAGATGGATTAATTATTCTTGTCTCACTTTAGAATGATATAACTATATTTTTTTATTTTTTGATGTCTTTTGTTCAGTGATTGATTTCCTCAAAATTCATCTCATGTTTCCAGTTATTGCAACCACTATCATGTTGATGGTTAGAGTGGTAAGGGCCACCGATGGTTAGGCTCATAGGTCTGGTTGGGTGGGTTCATCATGATCAATTTATCCATGTTCAACTCCATGCTTTGATGACTTCATATACACATATAGAAGATGGTAAAAAAATTAATTATTGATTTGATTAATTATTAATATGTATAGGTAGCATGGAATATAGTTGTTAGCTTTGACATTAATTAATATATTGATCTTAAGGGCTGCTAATGGATGTTATAAATGGATTAAAAATGGAAATGAAATATTGAACAAGGTAAATTGATTGTTGGTTAAAGATATTATACCATAGGTACATTGTATTTTTTAATTATTGAGTTTATCTTACATTTATCTAATATTATTTATGATCATAACAAGTTGGAATTAATTAGGTATGTCATTAGTTCATATATATATATATATATATATATATATATATATATATATATATATATATATATATATATATATATATATATATATTCAGTCATAATAATCCTACATTGATCCAATGTTCTTATGATGATTAATTTTATTCAAGTTGGTTTAATTTTTGATACATATATACATCTTAGTCTTATTAATTCTTGATGCTAACAAAATTAATATACACAGGAATACTAATTTGGGATTTACTTAGATATTTTTACATTAGATCTAAATTTTGAAAATCTATTCAATTAGAATAAATAGATTAGATATAAATTATGTTGTCGAATAAGTTAATATCTAATTTAGCTTATCACTTTATGGAAACAAATATATATAGATGCCTTACATTAGTTCCTAAATTCTGCAATTTGTTTAATTCAGAATGGATAGATTTTATGAGAATTCAGATAAAAATTATGTAGTTAGCCTACAATAATTAAATTATTAATTGGTTTAGCTTATCACTTGTAGACATAAGTACATAGATGCATATGGGTCTCTTAATCCTTTCTACATTGCATAAACTTTGATATCTAGATCATGAGAAAAATAAATCAAATGTTTCTTTCTATCATACATTTCAAACATATTAGGTGGCGTGCAAGATATGTATTATGCATATATTTTTAATATATTACTTCTTAAGTTATGTATGTCATATTATGAAATCTGAGATTAATAAATTAATGATTGTATTGCTTGATGAAGGAAATAATAGTTAGTTAATTCTTATGATTTAATAATAAGCATTAACAATGTTTTACTTAAATTATTTACTTGGTTAACTAAATGAAACTAAAATAATCCATAATGAAATCAAGAATGATAAACAAGTTATTATAACACTTTACTCCATTCAATAAGACTCAGTTGATGTACTCAAATTTTTTACACTCATTTTATTTCATAACAAGTTGTATGTATTTCACTTTCCTTTTCGAGAGTCACATTTGCTTACCTTGTTACCTCGGTTGCTCAATAGTGAAATTTGTAAGAATTCTTTGAGAGGAACCTTTTATTTGGATTCCACTCATCTTCAAACTTAGTTGAACTTCATTGCTTGATAAATGTTGAACTCTATACCTGAACATTGTTTTTTAACACTTGATGTTTTCTTGTTGTATAAATGGATTATAAATAAATTTCTAACACAATGATATATATTAGGTATTCATTTATTATGTGATTATGATATGTTGTATGAAAAGAAGAGAATTTCTTCTTAAAGTAGTTACCTGATTGAACTTCACTATTTATATAAATTACTTCTCTTGGAATATATAGATAGTTCAAATTTATTGAATGCCTTAAACTTTTTTAATATCGCATTGGCTATGCCAATTTAAATAGTTGTTTGTTTTATTACTAGACTATATAATTACAATGTTGAATTATAACTATATGATTGATTATTATGAACATTTATGTTTAGTAATAAATCGTGTATTAATCATATGAATAGTATGATGACCTTAAAGGTTTTAAGGCATTAAGACTCAGCCAGTAGCACTTGATAATTTATACTTAATCTGTTATCTCTTATGCTTTAATATAATTTATTGTGTAAATGAATCAAAATATACAAGTATTGAATTATTTATTATTGTTGATTTTATTGTTTGTTCATATTATATAGCTTGTATTTGAATATCTAAACCTATGATTAACCTAAATGTTAATGTAGGAAAACAAAGTTATCTTTCTCGGTTAAACTAATCCTATAACTTAACCATCTTCAAGTCTGAAACCCACTGAGAAAAATGAGATATTTATTTGGGATTAAGGACTTAGAATCAGTCCTATGTGAAAGTATGAGTGCCACTTATGGCACTTGAGACTTATTAGTGTATGCATACACTGATATGCCAAAAACCCCATAACCCTTATAATATAATAGCATGCTTCTCTATGGCACCTTTTGTATGTGTTTACCTCTAGCTAATTCTTTTAGTCTCAGTTGTGCATATGTGAAGTGTGATGAATGTTTTCATTACATTATCAAGAATTTTAAGAGGGCCTAACACGTGTCCGAAATAGACTCTGATATATGATTCCAAATTTTTTTGGAGGAAGTTATTTCATCTAATATCAAAGCAGTTTTCTACTCTAGAGAACTCTAGGAACAAATATTTTCCTTTAAATAATTATAATCTTCTAAGTTATTACTTATGATTTTTTAGGATGGTTAGAACGTGATCAAATCAAGGCAACATCCATGAGAATCCATTGAATGTCAACCCAACTAGGGGTAGAGGTCAAGGATATGGAAGAGATCATTAAGGCCGCATCCCCATTCGTAACCTAGAATAATTGCCTTTGAATAATGATGAAAACAATATCGAGGTACCCAATACTAAAGCAATCGGTGGGATTCCAACTGATAAGCATGAAAAAATCCTCAATAAAATCTTGGCAACCCTTAACACCTTACAAGAAAATATTGATAACCAAGAATAGAGATTGAATAATCTTGAGGGGGTATCCCAAGAGGAAGTACCTAGGTTAGAAATGAGACAAGTGGAAGGACCTATAATTCAAAAACTACTTTTGACCACTATTGACCCAATCCTCAAAGCACTAAAAAATCTTCCACCACCTACCTTTTTGAGCAAAGAATCGGGTGATGCAGTTGATGCATAGTTGATACACTGGTAAAAGTGTTTCAATTTGAATATGTCTTCGAATGTAAAAGCCAAAGTAGTATCCTATCAGTTAGTAGGATCTATAGTTTTATGGTAAAACCACATTTGTGCTATTGAAGGATATCAACCTTTAAACCTATCTAAGTCTATTTTTGAGATTCATTTTTACAAGAGATACCTGAATGTAAATTATAAGGAGAAAAAATTATTGATTTTTAACTTTTAAAACAATAGAACATGTATGTAGCTAATATAAGAATAAATTTTTGAACTTGCTACATCATGTGAACTATATGCATGATGAAGAAACTAAGATTATTAAGTTCAAGCTTGGGCTTAAAGAGATTCTGATGCATGATGTTAACATGACAAATACAAAAACTTTGGCTACAGTAATTGAGTCAGCCTATAGGGTTGAGGAAAAATAAAAGTCTCACCAAAAGACAAGACAAGAATTCAAGTCAACCAGACAATAATCTAAAGCAAAGAACATTTCTCCCATTAATAAGAAATTCAAAAAATCTAATTATAACTACATATTTTTAGGAGGTAATAAAAATTTCATCAAGTTTTCTAATCAAAATAGGAATTTCAAATCTCATCGATCTTCCAAATCTAGTTCTTACAAAAAGGAATAGCATCAAAACAACCAATGTGGACCTGCCATAGGTGCTAACACTATTCTAGTAGCATCTTCTAGACCAATTATGTGTTAGTAATGTGGAGACAACCATTTTAAAAAGGAGTATCCTAAACTAAAATTTAGTCAAACAGTGAATCTTAGAGTATATGTTATTATTGATAATTGCAATGCTGACTTGTAGGCCACTCTAATTGAGATCCAAAGTATAATTAATGATTTTTATTTGACTATCATGATTGATTCTAGTGTAATAGATTACTTTATTTTTCCTTTTGTTACTAAACAATGTAATAGTAAACCCATCTTGATAAGAGAAGGTTATAGATTTGAATTCAATACTGACAAAAAAGTGTCTATTCTTGAGTGCTTGGAAAAAGTAGAATTAGATCTTGGTGTCTTTAAGACCAAAGTGAATCTTTTTTCATGTCTTTAGGGTATTATGATCTCATTCTTGAGATGGATTGGTTTCATGAACATCAAGCCACTCTTCATTGTGTAGGTAAAAGAGTGCAATGCACCAATGACCTTGATCAAATTATAGAATTACAAGGCATGCAAGGGTCTGTGAGATGTAAAACACTTGCAATTTTATAGCTAAAAATAGCTGTTAGGAAGGGCTGCAAAATCTATAAAGCTACCTAAGCTACCACCCAAGTGAGAATTTGACTTCTCTATTGGCATCATACCCAGATCTGCCCCTGCTTCTAAGACACCTTACCACATGAATGTGGCTAAGTTTAGCTACAATAACTTTTAGATAGCAAAAGCATCTAACCAAGTGTGTCTCTTTAGGGTGCTCCAGTAATAATTATGAAGAAGGATGGTATTTTAAGACTTTACATTGATTACCACATGTTTAAAAAGGTAAAAATAAAAAATTGTTATCCTTTGCCTACAATTGATAACGTGTTTGACCAAATGAAAGTTGTTGCAGTCTTTTATAAGATTGACTTAAGATATGGTTACCATCAGCTATGAATCAAGGAAGAAGACAACACAAAACCACTTTTAGAACTCAATATAGACACTATGAGTTTAAACTTCTACCTTTTATCTTAACCAATGCACCTACATCTTTCATGAATCTTATGAACAACATATTTAGGTATTTTTTGGATAAGTTATGTTAATTTTCTTTTATGACATTCTTATTTATTCCAAAAAAGAGGTTTAACATGATCAACGCCTTTGTCTAATCTTGTAAATACTAAGACAACGTAAGCTTTATGAAAAATTATTCAAATATGCATTCTATGAATTAAAAATTCATTACTTAAGACATATTATTTTTAAAGAGGCATTGTTGTTGACCCTACCAAGATCAAAGCTATTCAACATTGGCCTACTCCTTCTAATGTGCATGAAGTGTGCAGCTTCATGGGTTTGATTGGTTATTACTGACATTTCATTAAAAAATTCTAGTGTGGCCTATCCCATCACTTCCTTACAATGCAAGGGAAATAAGTTTGTATGGACTCCATAGTGTGAGGAAGCATTTAAAAAGCTAAAAAGGCTACTTATAATAATTCACATTCTTATCATACCAAACCTAAATGGTAACTTTGAATTTTGGGTTGATTCCTTTAAAGAAGGCTATATAGGTATCTTGACTCAAGATGGCAAGTTGGTGGCTTATGAGTCATGAAAGTTGAAAAAACATGAAAATAACTACCCTATGAATGACATGGAGTTTTTTTTCATTGTTCATGCATTCAAACAATGGAAACATTTCCTATTGGGAAAGCCTTTCCAAGTGAAATCCGATCATCGAAGTCTTGAGTATTTATTCTCTTAATAAGATTTAAATGCATCTCAACGTAGGTGATTGAATTTTTTGAGCAATTTTGACATGAATATATCATATGTCAAAGGCAAAGAGAATCGTGTGGTTGATGCACCTAGAAAATACACATACCTTGTTTCCTTGTCAGTGTTACAATAAAATTTTAGAATTTTTGTTTTAAACAATAGCTTGTTGATGTATTATGCCATAATGTAAGAGTAGGTTTGGTTGATGAGCCTGTAGTAAAAAGTTTTGCTAAATTTTATGTTGTAACAACTAGTCTGATAAGGCATAAAGGTAGAATTCATGTTCTCAAATTGAGAGACTTGAGAAATTATGTACTTAATAAAGTGCATATACCTTATTATGCTCATTCAAAGGTTAAAAAAATGATGAATGAGCTGAAAAATCCATAATTTTAGCTTGGAATGAAACATGATGTCGATGAATTTATAACAAAATATTTGGAATATCAATGGGTCAAAGATGAGCATTGCCATCCAGGAGGGTTGTTATACCCTCATGATATTCCAAGAGATAATTAGGTTATAGTCTCACTTGATTTTATTATAGAGCTACCAAAATCATGCAACAAACATGATACAATCTTGATAGTGATTGATAAAGTAACTAAAGTTGACCACTTTATTATTGGGAACTTGACAAATGATGCATTCATATTTATGAACAATTTTATGAAGGAATTAGTAAGACTTCACGGTATACCTAAAGTGATCATATCAGATTGAGACAAGTTATTTATTTCAAAGTATTGGCATACTTTAACTATAGCCTTTGAAACAAAGCTAAATTTTAACTCTTCATATCATCTGAAAATAGATGGGAAAACAGAACGGTTCAACCAAGTGATTGAAGATATGTTGCACATGTATGTAATGGATCAACAAATAAAATGGGAGGACTATCTCCATTTGGTTTAATTTGCATATAATCATTCATATCATTCAGTTATAAAGATGGCTCCATTTGAAGCCTTATATGGAAGTAAGTGCAAAACACCTCTTTGATGGGATAACTTAGAAAATAGGGTTGTTAATGGACCTGATTTGCTAATGGAATATGATAGGCAGATGGATTTAATAAGAAAAAATTCAAAAATAGATTATGATAGATAAAAGAGTAATGTAGATCTTAAGAGAACCCCACATGAATTCAGCATGGGAGACAGTATTTCTACGCATTACACCACAGAAAAATTTTATTAAATTTGGCAAGGCTTCTAAGTTAGCACCATATTTTATCAAGCATTTTGAAATAGTGACAATTATTAACCTTGTTTCTTATCAGTTTGCACTTCCTCCTTCTCTTTCAAGGATTCATGATTTTTGTCATGTTGCTTTGTTGAGAAAGTATATTCCTAATCCATCTCATGTTTTAGATTGAACTCATTAACAGGTCACAGAAAAGGAAAATATCCAATTAAAACTAGTGAGAATCTTGAACCATCATAATATTAAGCTACATAATAGATATATACATTAGGTTTTGGTGCAATGGGAACCTATAAATGAAAGGAATGCTACTTGAGAAGATGTTCATATTTTTAAACAACATTATGCATAGATTTTTTATTAAGTCATCGAGACAGATCTTTTTCAATAAGGGGAGGATGTTATGATCCTATATTATATATATATATTCTATTGTTATGACATTAACATTATGATTATTAAATTGATTATTAGTTATTATTTAGCTAGATCATCTATAGTATTGATTTTTGCAGTGTTGGACTATGTCCTTAATTCTGTGATTAATTATTTTATAAATTTATTAATATTGATGATTTTATAAATATATATTGATTATCAATTATCGACATAATGTGATTGATGTTATTTTTTATGTTTTCAAGTTTTATCTATGAGCTAGGTAGATGTTGGAGGCTATACTCCTAAAATCAAATAAATTATGAGCACATAAACATGTCTAATAGGTATACTCATTATTTTATTTGTCCTTTAAACACATTGATTGGTCATTATATTTATCGACTATGATCTTTGTACTTGTGGTTATTGTTATACTTTGCCCAATGTCATTATAATCATTATTTATTATTATTTTTCATTATATTATGTTATATATTTTTGATGGCCATAACATTTATCCCTTGTGCACAGCTCCATTCCATAATCTTTCTTGTAGTTTGAATCTTTCTTCATTCCTCCATTAATCCTAATAAGCTATGAAATTTTGTACCTAGACCTAACACACACCCCCCTTGGGAACCCTTGTCACCTTACTTTCATGTTCTACCCCATTCGACCTAGCACTATACACTAGGGTGGTGGCATGGTGTTTCAACGACTAGATAGTCATGGCTTGACTTTAGACTTGGTTTAATTTATTGATATTATTTTAAATATTATGTTATCAATTTGGGTTTTAAATGTTTTGGAAATAAAATAACCTTATTTAATGAGATGGTGGAATATTTGGTGGAGATTTCAAAGTTAACTAGGTTGGTTTGTGGTTAATCATAATGCTAATTATTAATATTCCTTCCTATTGGTTGGCGGTTTGGTTGATCATCAGGCCTTTCAAACTCACCATTATGATGAGGTTGGTGAGGGATTTTTTTGGGATTCAAATATGTTATCTCTCCTCTCAAATTGAATGTGAAATTGAATGGGGTATCGGGGGAATGGATAAAAAAGATGGGTAGTTGGATGGAAGGTAGAATAGTTAAGAAGATGGAAAACTTGGAGAGAAAATAGTAAAAATCTTGATTGGTTTTAATGGTGGGCATGACTGTTTGGAAAACAGACAGTGGTGCTTCGTGAGATATAGATGTTCTTATTTTTTTGAGATTTTGAGATTCTTTTGCATTTTTCAAGTAAATATTTGGTTTTTTAGGTTGGTTTTGTTAACTGTGTGATATGCAAATGAAGATTTAGAGGTTGATTATGAAATTGAAAGTCTTAAGACTTTTGGGTGCATATGCAAACCCCCATATAAGATATATCGATATATACTTCATTGTATATAAACTTGAAATGAATATATCCACTATATATGTCAGTTGGTTCAAATCCTTGGCTTTGTATATATTTGATTTTTAGGGAGTCATTTGTTTTCTTAATTCATGCATATGAACTTGAAGAATGTTGTTAAGTTGATTATGTTTTACAAAAAGGTAACTATGTTTTTTTGTTTCTTATATGTGTGTGTGTGTCTATGTTTTTAAATAACCAACAATGTTTTCATGTGTATGAGTTGGAACATGGTTTTGATATCGACTACATTTTATTGAATATGAGTGACTATGTTTCATATGTATAGTTGACTGTGTTATTTTTAAATAACTATATTTCCCTTATATATGTCTATAGTTATTGATTTTTGTAGCCAAAATCTCGTAAGGTTATGATTGTGTTTTTTTAAAAGAAGACATTGATTGTTTTTTTTTCTTAAGTTCATTATGATTGATACTCCCGTTAGGATGAATCCAATTTGTGTCTTGTGATTTACAGGTCAAATGAGTTTTAATTAAACTATGTTATTAGATCTTGTTATGATCATTACATTCAGATAAATTTATTTATTTATTCAATTAAAAACTTAAGGATACATCTGATCTGGGTGTTACTATCATGATTTTTATTATATTGTTACTTGATTTTATTATGCCATGTTTATGTTGAACTCCTGTTGTGTTTTATACGTATGCAGTTTGTAACCTTTGTCATTATGGCTATGTTCTATGGTATATCAACCCAATAGTTTCAAATATCTGAACATTTGGATTTTAATTTGGATAAAGATATTAATCCTTTTGATCTCTATTTTTTTAAACCTTGTTCATTTGAACTAGACTATGGTATTCTATTTTGACCATGTTAACTAGTCTATTAGTTTCTTCTGAGTGCATGAATAGGTTTTTATAAAATGTATTTGTGTGTGTGTGTGTGTGTGTGTGTGTGTGTGTGTGTGTGTGTACAAGTGTATATATATATATATATATATATATATATATATATATATATATATATATATATATATATATATATTTGTGTGTTTAATTGATTTTTCATAATCTTACATCTCGACCTTGGTATTTGGTTGATTTAGTCATGATTATTGTTGGGTCTTGATTGTTTTAGTTATGTTTATCATTAACCTGATTATATGGTGTTCATTTTATAATCACGTTATTTTTCTTTTATGGCTATATCATTTTATTGACTCTGTTAAGTTTTGCATCGAGATACATGATTATACTATGATGTATGAATGCATAATGATACCTATGAGTTATAATAATAGTATGATTATATTATTGAAGTTTTTTCTTAACACTTTGAGTTAGTCATTTTAAGTTTTATTGGGTTGTATTCAAACCTATTGCTTATATAAACACGACTATTTGTTTTTTATTGTGTTTGTTTGATAATTATAATTGAATTATATTCTATTTATGTCATTACTTAATTAGGTTGAAGTTTGGGTTACTTGTTGAAATGTGTGCATTTTCATTTCTAGACTAGACCTGAATATTTAAAAGTATATATTAGGCGTTTGGATGGTTAAGGTTGATCATGATATTGGACGAGATTATAAGAAAGATAATTTTAATAGATATATAATAGATTAGAGTTAATCCATTCTCTATCATTTGGCATCTTAGATTAACCCTGATCGCTCTCGATCTGTACTTGGATGGATTAATTATTCCTATCTCCCCTGGGAATGATATGATTGTACTATTTTTATTTTTTGATATATCTTTTTTTTTGTGATTGATTTGCTTAAAATTCATCTCATGTTCCAGGTTACCGCAACCACCATCCTAATGATAGTTGGGGTGGTGAGGACCGCCGATAGTTGGGCTCATAGGACTAGTTGGGTGGGGTCATTCTAATCATTTTGTTTGTGTTCAACTCCATGTTTTGATGACTTCGTATACACATATAAAAGATAATAACAAAATTTAATTATTGATTTGATTAATTATTAATATGTATAGGTAGCATTAACTATAGTTGTTAGCTTTAAAATTAATTAATATATTGATCTTGAGGGATGTGAATGGATGTTATGAATGGATTGAAAATAGAAATAAAATATTAAATGATGTAAATTGATTGTTGGTTAAAGATATTATACCATAGTTATATTGTATTATTTAACTATTGAGTTGATCTTACATTGATCTAATATTCTTTATGACCATAACAAGCTATAATTAATTGGGTATGTCGTTAGTTCATATATATATGTATTCATTATCATACTAATCTTACATTGATCCAATGGTTTTATGATGATTAATTGTATTCAATTTGGTTTAAATTTTGATACATTTATACATCCTAGTCTTATTGATTCTTGATCCTAATAGAATTAATATACATAGGAATCCTAACTTGGGATTTACTTAGACATTTTTACATTAGATCTAGATTCTACAAATATGTTCAATTAGAATAAATAGATCAGATATAAGTGATGTTAAATAAGTTAATATCTAATTTAGCTTATCACTTTACAGAAACAAATATATATAAATGTCTTACATTAGTTCCTTAATTCTTCAATCCTTTTAATTCAGAATCGATAGATTAAATGAGAATTCAGATAGAAGTTATGTAGTTAACCTGCAATAACTAAATTAGTATTTGGTTTAGCTTATCACTTTTGGATATAAATACATAGATGCATATGGGCCTCTTAATCCTTTCAACACTGAATAAAATTTGATAGATGAATCATGAGAAAAATAAATCAAATTCTTCTTTCTATCATACATTTTAGACATACCAGTTGGCATGCAAGATATGTATTCTACATACATTTTTAAGATATTACTTCTTAATTTATGTATGTCATATTGTGAAATCTGAAATTAATAAATTAATGTTTGTATTGCTTGATGAAGGAAATAATAGTTAGTTAATTCTTATGTTTTAAGAATAATTATGAAAAAGGTTTTACTTAGATTATTTACTTGGTTAAATAATCTAAAATTAAAAGAACCCATAATGAAATCAAGAATGATAAACAAGTTATTATAACACTTTACTCCATTTAATAAGACTCAGTTGATGTACACAAATTTTATACACTTGTTGTTTCCTTTCATAATAAGTTGTATGCATTTCACTTTCCTTTTCGATAGTCGTATTTGATTATCTTGTTGCCTCAGTTGTCCAACAGTGAAATTTGTAAGAGTTCCTTGAGAGGAACCTTTTATTTGGGTTCCACTCATTTTTAAACTTAGTTGAACTTTGTTGCTTGATAAAAATTTAAATCCATACTTGAACATTGTTGTTCAACACTTGTTGTTTTCTTTTTGTCTAAATGGATTATAAATGAATTTCTAACACAATGATATATATTAGGCATTCATTTATTATGTGATTATGAAATGTTGTATGAAAAGAAGAGATTTATTTCTTAAAGTAGTTACCTTATTGAACTTCACTATTTCCATAAGTTACTTCTCTTGAAACATATAGATAGTTCAGATTTATTGAATGCCTAAGACTCTTTTAATATCGCATTTGTTATACCAATCTAAATAATTTTATGTTTCGTTACTAGACTATAGAATTACAATTCTGAATTATAACTATATCATTGATTATTATGAGCATCCATGTTTGGTAATAAATAGTGTATGAATCATATGATAGTGCAATGACCTTAAAGGTTGTAAGGCATTATGAACTAGTCGATAGCACTAGAGAATCTGTACTTAATCTATTCTCTCTTATGTTTTAGTATAATTTGTTGAATAAATAAATCAAAATATGCAAGTATTGAATTTTTTTTATTGTTAATTTTGTTGTTTGTTCATATTACAAAGCTTTTATTTGAATATCTAAACCTATGATTAACCTGATTACTAATGTAGGAAAATAAAGTTATCATTCTTGATTAAATCAATCTTCTAACTTAGCCATCCTTGAATGGGATTGAAACGTACTGAGGAGAATGAGGTATTTATGTAGGGTTAAGGACCTCAAAATGATCTTATGTGGAAGTATGAGTGCCACTTATGGTGCTCGAGACTTATCAGTGTATGCATACACCAATACGCCTTGAACCCCATAACCCTTATAATACAATAACATGTCTCTCCATGACACCTTTTATTTGTGTTTATCTCTAGCTAATTGTCTCGATTCACCTCCTTCGATTTCAATTGTGCATACATGAAGTGAGTTGAATGTTTTTATTACGTTAGTAAGACTGGTAATAAGGCCTAACACGTGTCCAAAACATACTCTGATATATGATTCCAAAAAAAAATGAGGGTTGTTTCAACCTCACACTTTAGAGATAGCATGTTGGTAGTTTGATTTGTCGAACCATTATTATGACATGTATTTCATTTGTTATAGGTGTTATTTTAATATTCATATAGGATCATTAAAATTTAGAAAAACATATACTTTGTTATTTCAAAGGAACATTAAATTTTAGTTTATTTTATTCTTCCATTGATAATGTTATATTATATAGATATTGTATAGTTGATCATACAAATGATACTATAGATCACAAATCTATTTATAGATATGTGTTTAAGTTTGTAGGTAATATCACTTAGAATAGCAAAAATCAACATATTATTTATGTCTTTTATATAAAAATATAGTACATAAGTGTTATGAAAGTTGTTAAAGAAGCCATGTGATTGTGAAGATTGTTAGGAGAACTTTAGTTGGATGTTCCTTGTAATACCACTCTTTTATATAATAACTAAAGTTGTATAGCTCTGATAAAAATATCTAGTGTATCACCAAAGAACTAAACATATTAGGTTCATATATATTTTATCTAAGAGAAAGTCCTCGATGGTGATATTGATTTGTAGTTTTGTCATACAAATGAACAAGTGATAGATATCTTCACAAAACCAATTAGTGCTATCAATTTTTATCAATTTCATGCAATGTTAGGCCTCTCAAAATTGACATTGAGAGGGATTGTGCATGACAATGTCACTTTCTAACGACTATGTGTTTCCTTCTTCTTTATACTTCTTCTCATTGTAAAGCATTATAATATATCACGTTATGTGATTTTAGGAAACTTTGTGTGAAATTTTTAATTTGTACCCTATACTTAGAAGTATATATTGTAATGTAGGTCCTTATGTTATAAAAGACTCCAATAATGTTTGGTTGATTATTCATAAAAAACTGTGAGATGTAGTCTCACGATCATGTTGGCCTAAAAACTTACTCTAGGTAGTTTATGAATTATAATTATTTTTGTTTCAAAATATGTTTTTGACATGATGAAGGTTTTTAAATCCCTCAAATTTTTCATAGTATTATTATTTTATTAAGGTGACTATGGCATGTATCCCCACTTAATATTACGTGTAAGTGTTGAAACATTTAATGTTTGCATGGTTTCCCTTATGGAACCTTAACATCCATAAGTGTAATTAAATAATAATGTTTTATTATTTATTAATACAAGTTGAAAACTTCATGTAAATAAATAATAAAACATCTTTATTTATTTATTACCATTGCTTTTAAATTGTTCTTGAGGAGAGGTTATACCCATTAGTTACAATGGTCTACCTCCACACCTCAATATATAAAGGCATTTCACTTTTGGTAATTTACATACTCACGATCATGTGCAATGCTTTGTGTGATGAAATGTTATGATATTTTAATATTTGTATGTGACAAATAATATTCAAAAAATTCTATGAAGTTTTGACAAAGAGAAAGTGAGAAGTGAATGAATTGTATGGGTTCTAGTTTCTCATATATAAATATCAACTATGGGTTTTTTTACCTCTATTGAAAGTGTTTCCACCTATATATGTGGCATCTATTTATCTTTGTCATTTATTAATCAATTCTCATCTATATCTCTTGTATGTTGTTAATAAAAAGTACACACACACACACACACACACATATCACATAATTTGATAATTGTACGCACTTGAACATAGATTCATATATACTTGAGTGTATGCATGGGTATATACAAAATTTTAAGGAATAGAATTACAAAATTTCATATACACATGCATTTGAAATACAAGTTCTTAGATTTAACATATAGATACATAAAATTTTATATTAGTTGGCACAGATTCAGGGAGCATGATACTAGCTCATGCACATATACATACACTTTCAGATTCATGAGGCATGATACTAGTTTATGTGTACATTAACAACAACACAATTGACAGTTGAATGACAAATAGTTGTCATCCCACTTCACACTTATTATATTAGCAATCATGATGGGGCCATGAATATTGTTAATTCTCTTTTGATCATGCATTTTATTTTACATTGAGCAAAACTATACAATCAGACTTGCATTCATGATGGGGCATGAAAATTGTTCATTCCTTCTTAATCATGCATAATTTTACATGGAGTAAACTTAAGTGAACTTGAATGAAACTATACAATTGTATTTATAAGCTATTTGTAATGGTTGATTTAGTTTCTTTGACCAAACCTAACCTGATGGTTTTTTCTTTGCCTACATTGTTATTTAGGTTAGTACATTGTATATTTTTTTCCACATTCATGGGGGTTGGAATATGTTGTCTTCCCAACCCAAGATCATGTATAGTTACACAAAGTTGGGCCACAATCATCCCAACTCTTCATGTACTTCAGTAATAAAACACAAGTTTCTCAAATGTTTTAACAATGAAGCATCATCTCTAATAAGTTGCAAGGATAACATGGTTTTCACTAACACAAAAATGTGCTCTTACCCTTTTTTTTTCAAAATTTTAAAATTTTAATTTCAAATTAAAATTGTCATTATATGGGTATAATAAGTACACATGATTATAGGGTTTTCTATTGAGTGACCTCCATAATTGAAGCTTCATACCAAAGACAATGTGTGTTGTACACACTCAACTACATTTTATCCTTTTAATCTAATAATTCTATTATTAAAATAAAAGAGGTATTTGTAGATACTAAAATCTAGGATTAAGTACTTGACAATAACAAGCTTGACACACAGTTACAATGTATGAATCGAACACATAAAGAAGGTCTTAATTCGTCATTTTTTCACACTAACATGTTATCCTATGAGTTTGACGCTTTCATTTTACTGTTACACACTTACAAAAAACTCGTTGTCTATTTTAAACCTATTAAAATATCCTACACAAACATATCTAGACTCTCAATTCAATCCACCTATATATATGTTAGTTTTGTTAGTTTCAATCAGTATCGTCAGTCAATACTAACCTGATTTGGTCAGAACTGACTCTTTCCCAACAACGGTTAGTTTTCAAAATTAAATCTTTTCTTAACGTCAACCAATTTGCCTAGCATAGTGGTGACATGATAAATTATCCAATTTGATGTATATATAAACAAATCAAGTTTTCATTTAAAAATTACTTGGCACTTATCTAAAACACATCTATACACTATTTGCACATTGAGCAAATATACCCTACGCTTCCTAAATTGATAATTTATCACTAGGATAATCACAAGTTAGCCTGAAGCATGCTAAAGCTTAGTTAAAATAAACATTGTCAGGTATCAAAACTAAATCTTTAACTGCATACATATAGTGAAGAAGCCAAATTACACAATCACACTAGAGGGAGAACTACATGTGCCTTGATTTCCCTCCTCAGAGTATCAAATATGTAGGTAGAGAATAATTATTAAATAAACGTGACTGAGGTCCCCTAAGTGCATTACACTTTTTTAATTTTTTGCAAGTTTTTAGATCTCACATGCACACATAGGATTTCAAGGCAAAGGAGACTAATTTCTAGATCCACACACATCATCAAGTTTTGGGATCGTAAATACAAAGCATACAAAAATAGGTGTAGGTGATCGTATAATTATAGTTCCTCATTCTTGTACAAGTCAGTATCAACTAGCACAGGTTAAGATCAACTGATGATATAGACCTAGATCAATGAAATCAACCATGCACATACAAGGAATCAGTTATGAAATTTAATGAACCACAAATTTATTTTACCTTAATTTTCACTTCCATGATACAATCATAGTTAGACAATCACCCAAAAAAGTTAGGAACTCATCTATTTGTTATACTTACTATATTTAACATATGTCAATTGTTGAATCATTACAATCAATTTCAGTATTATACATTCAAATGTATACTTGAATGCCATATTTAGTAATATACATTATCCTACATTGTTTTATCCTTTTAGAGTTAGTGTTTTAATACATTAATCCAAATAAGGGTAAAATATAATCAGAAAGTTGTGGAAACTAAAGAGAAGACAATTAATAAAAAGGATTTGCCCAAGGAGATGCCCAAAAATCCATGGGAGGCTTCATTTATTGGTCATATTTTTAATAAAATGTTACTTGACCGCTTTAATTCGTCATCCTTCACTGCATTGATTTTTATTTGGGAAACAATGGAACCTACATCGTTGGGTTTAGAGGGAAAATGGTGGAAACGAGAGGAGCTTCGTGTTCTTTTTTCGTGTGAAATTGGAAAATATATAGTATGATACATTGACTCATAGGTTTATTGAGCATATTGTGGAAATAAGGAAACATACTTCTAAGTCCATCATCAATTTTCTTGTTGAAATAACTACCCATTTCAATTCCATTGATGTTGAATTAGAGGCCTTTGTTGAGAATGTGATCTAAGGTATGCATGGAGTTGTCATTGATGTCATAAAAGTGTCATTGATATCATTATGAGTTGTCCATGTTGTTCTTGAGGTTGTATGACATGAGTATGAGGTGTTAAGAGCAATGCAAGAGGTTTTAAGGTATGTTCAAGTTCTAAATGTGACTGGCAGTTCAAGACCTGATGTGCAAAGAAACCTAATATGACTTAATGAGGGGTCAAGTTCAATATTCAAAGGTGATATCTATCATGAGAGAATTATCAAAGGTATGAAAGGTTGTCTCAAGTGTGTTGACCAAGTCTGAGGTCAATTTCTGAAGGAAAAAGTATGAAATGTGGTTTTGAGGTTTTATGTGTGCAAGAATGAGATATCGCAGACCCGAAAAGAATGTTCTTATGCTTGTTGGCATGTGCAACCTTTGCATGAGATCATAATAAGTCCATGGAAGTTGGGGAAGGATCCTGGCTGAAATTTCCAAGCATTAGTTTATGGATTAAGGGCCCAAGCTTTATGAATGATCGTTGAGACTGTAAGGTGGTCTTAACCCTCTCTAAAACCCACTGACCCGATATGGAAGATCTTGATAGAAATGGATTGGAATGAATTGGATGACCTAGTTTTATGATTAGAGTATGTAGAAGACTCTCCTAGGTACCTCTGGGTGGCATTGGTCTATCAAAAAAGTGAGTGGAAGTTACAAAAAACCCTTTGTTTCTCAAAATTTTGATGTAGCAATCAGGATTGACCAGGTCAAAGCGTGAAAATAATTGGAAGATGATGTGTGAGACTTGTATTTTTTTTCCATGTAAGTTTTTTATTAGGTTACATACTTCAAATATGTTAAACTAGTCATGAAAATTGGCCTATCGCCAAAAAGGCATAGTAAGGAAGACAGTGAGAAAAATAAGCAGAAGTGGGAATGAGATTAAGGATGTGTTGTAGTGGATTAGGGATATATCTAATTTCATTGATTTTTTATTCAAGACCTACAACACATATCCCTAATGGATAGAAGTTATAAATAAACTTATGTATGGCAGAAAGTTAATCTCAATCTGACTTGTCTAACGCATTGAGGTCTATGTATAGTGAAGATATGAGATTGGTCTATAAGACCAATAGTGTTATTTGACTTTATAATATATTTGATTTAATATTTTCTAAGGATTCTTAATAATAATCTATACCCATTTTAATTTCATTAAAGTGATTCTATAGGTGTTCTATGTCATCATTTCCATAATTATGTTTTGTAGCTATAGACAATTTTTTATGTGTAAGATTAATGTCCCTGAGTCATTATGCCTAGAATTGAAGAATTTAATGCATATGAAGTTGTATTATAGGTATCATAGGTTCACTTAAATATATTTTTATTCATGATAAATTCCTATGAAGGTGTGAAAAGTCAAAGGTTCTTGACTAGGTTTTGAAGCCTGTTTACAATTCTAAGTGAGTATATGGAAGTGGTCAATTTAAGGTCTTTATTTGGTGAAATATAATGAACATGGTGATGACCCTAACGTCATGGAGGTTATATCCATGTGATTTTATGGTATGGTTTTTTGAGAAAATTGGTTTTGTGTTTCAGTTTTGTTTGACAGATTTTCTAGTAGTGAGAAGGCCTAATTGTGAGTAGGCCTAATGGTGTGGTTCAAGGAGTGAAATGAGATAAATTATGTAGGGTAACTAAGATGAGCTTATCAAGGCTTGTATTTAATATATTTATGGAAGCTCAATATGTTCCTAAGTGTTCAAGGTAAAATGTGTGCTTTGAGAAGGCTTAATTGCATTAGGTCTCTATTAAGCCTAATGGTGTTTTTGGTCCTTATGAATAGTAATCAACCTATGTAATGGCTGTTTCACTTCTGAAACATGTTTTTTGATCTATTCTAAGGGTGATCCAAGTATAGAGAGTTTTTTGGCTAACCAAGGCATGTGAGATCAAGATTCAAGTATAAGAAGAAGGTCTCATATACCTAATTTGACTAGTTAGAATATTGGTATGGTGAACGAATGAAATATAAGTTTGGAAACTAGGTAGAGGAATTTAATACCATAAGAGAGGTATGTTTAATATGTCATGAAATTTTAAAATTGATTCTATATATTATGAGCAAGGTCATATGATCTAAATCTGTCAAAAAGAGGACTAGTTGAGCGAAGAGGCCTAATAGGTTGTTTGAAAGAAATATAAGTGTGAAGAGCAAAAGAAGGTGATCATCATCAGTTGATTGAGAAACATGTCTCCAAAGGTGATCAAAATTATTAGGTGGTTGAGTTGGTACTAAGTTATGTAGGGGGTTGGTGCCTCATTGCAAGTTGGTGCTTGCTAAAGAACTAGTTGAGTTGGTGTTTGACTAGTGAGAGGTAGGTGCTCCTTAAGGGGTTGGTTTCTCACTAAATATTAATTCATTTTTAATACGATTGTAGTCCAAGTTGTGTGTCATTGGGTTTTATTCTCCATGAAGTTTTCTCATATATATTTTGTGTTTATGTGTTATGTTTCTGCATCATGCTCATATGAATAGTTGATTATAGATTGATCTATCTCTATCTTAGTTTGAATGGTTAATGAATGATAGATGAAATTGAAAGAAAATTTTTGTACACTAATTCACCCCCCCCCTCTTTCAGTAGTTGTGATTCCAACAATTGTTATCAAATCAATTTCCTTGTGTAGGCCTAACAATGTAAGGGAGATACTTTTGAAGCATAGGTATGGATTATGATAATGAAAGTGTTTATTATGATTGCAATGAAGATCTATCCATAGTCATTGAAACAACTTGTAAATGTTCTCTAAAAGAGAAGAATCATATAGAAGAATGCACTCAACTGAGAAAGAGAGTAAAGTTTGTAGAGGCACAAGTAAAGCAAGATATAATTAAGATAAAACATATCAAAAATTTGAGGAACGTATTGAAAATTTTAACAATATGTTGAATAGTCAAAGATCCATCATGATAAGACAGGTCTTGGCTTCAAAAAAGACCAAAAAGAGTTCAAGGAGAGTCAGTTTCCAAAATTCAATGATCTATCAAGAAGTGATAATGCTATTAAAATAAAGACCTATGCATAAGTAGTCAAGTTGAAGTCAATCATCAACAAGCCAAGGAGGGTTTTGTTCCATTAAAGGATATCAAAGGCAGTGGTGTATCATCCAATGATCATCAAAAGACAAATGAGGTTAGACAATCAAAGTATATGGATTATTTCGATGGTTATTGTTTCTCTTGTGGTCAATTTGGACATAGAGCTCTTGAATGTAGATGGAGAAGTAGAATCATGTGTAATAATTGCAACCAAAGAGGACATATACAAGAGTTTGTAAGACAAGACCTATGAGGAAGACCAATCAAGCTAATAAGATATGTAGTCATGATACTAAAGAATAGATCAAGAAAGCAAACCATGTGGGCAAGATGAAGGAGAAATAAGAATCTAGAGGAGAAGAATCTATGATAGCTCAAACTGTCTTTCATGCTCAAAACGAAGATTTGAAGTAGTCATAGACAATGGTTGTTCAAGCCACATGACATGAGATAAGAACAAATTCATCATGTTGTCCCCAAAAAATGTCACTCATTTTTGGGACGACCTGTGAACTATTTTGGTTCAACAAACCAAAATCTCATCTTCCCTTTTCAAAAATTGTTCTGGGCATTCAAATTCTCTATTTTTCAAAACTTTTTCAGCTAAGGGACCCTACAGATACATTTCTATAGACTTCAAGGCTTGAAAACTATGGACTCTATAGACTTAGTTTCTATGGACTCCCCCAAGTCTACGAACTCCTTTCTACAGACTCCACATGATTAAAATTAACAGGTTCAAAGGTTTCGGTGGCTTTAACAGATAAATTCCTTCGAAAGGGCAAGTTTTGGGCACTTATACATTTCCAGGGTTGGTTCAATCAAACGATTCAAAAGGGCGCACCAAAGAAAAGGACCAAAGAGCAAAACCTGCCACATGTCCCTTGTAGAGTTCCATGAAAGGTGATAAGTGTCAGTGGCAGAAGGTTTCAATGTCTTTTTCTCGAAACAACAGAATGTGCCACGTGTCATCTGCAAAGATCGACAGACGCTATTGAGTGTCAACGGTCATTGTATCTTCCTTTGGTTTCATTATCAAGTAAAGACTATGGCAGGCCATAGGCAAGTTGCTAAAAGAATAAGCGGAGTGCCCCAAGTGTCATCCTCCGTGTGATTGCTAAATTTGAGCGGAAGTTTCCACGTGTTTTGTTGAAACTCAGCAAAAGCCAACAAGTGTTATCATCTATAGTTTCTTCCTTTGTTTCATAAGGACTGTGGTGGGCCCCAGGTGAGTTATTGAGATCAAGCAGAATGCAACAAGTGTCAATGTCCGCATAGATCCAATATGAGTCCCAAATGTTTCTGTAAGTGTTTCTAGAGCTTAGCGGAAGCTACCACGTGTCATCTCCCGTAGGACTCTTAAAGGTTTCTAAAAGATCCTATAAGTTAGGCAAATGCTTCCAAGTGTCCTTGCCTATTTCAATGGAAGATGCCATGTCTCACTTGTTAAAAGCAGTGGAATGTGCCAAGTGTCAAAGACGAAGCACTCTCAATACAGAGACACAGAGCCAAGAAAATATTTCCTTCGGACATTTTGTCCAAAGGAATTCCTTCAGACATTTTGTCCAAAGGAAATAAAGAGATAATAGTCCTTCGAAATAATTAAAGCCCAAAGGCCACTCGAATGATCCCGAAGGGTAGGTACCCTCGCGGAGAATAGCTGACACTTAGAAAATGAACCTTCTTTCAAAGACCCCGAAGGGCAAGTTTCCTTCAGGAAAGATCAAGCCTCAAAGCGTAGTGGAAGCTGCCAAGTGTCGTATGTCAAGACAGGCTCTAACAAGTTTCAAAGTAGTGGAACGTGCCACGTGTCCTTTGTAAACAAGCAGAGTGTGACAAGTGTCTGCATCTGCGCTTCAAGTTTCTAGCAAGTTTCAAAGCTTATTTTGATAAGCTTATTTTAAATCTGTGGATGCTGCGACGTGTCCTCGCCTGTGTCACAGTGGAAAGCGTCCATAGCAAGCAAGAAAGACATGAAGGAATTGCTAAGGAGAATGGCAGGCCCGCAAATGTCAAATTTAAGACGATTGACTAGCTGTTCACCTTTAAAAGATGAAAGACCTGCAGACGTCAAATTTGCGGTAATAAAGTGTCTGTTGATCTTTGTAGGCTTAGAACGTGGACCTGAATGCATTCGAAGACCTTAAGGCCAGGGCCAAAGGGAAGAAGAGACAAAAAGGGAAATATCTACAGGAGTTATTTCCAGTAGGTGGGGTAGTTCATAAGGTAGGTATTTAGGCCTGCAAACATTGAAAGCATAGTTTGTTTGTCCTCTTTAGAGTAAAGGCAAAGTGGACAGATGTGCGGATAGTAGGTGATAGATTAAGTGACTCAGGTTTAGGAGGAGACATTAGAGATGAATCAACATGCCACAATTAAGGCACTTGCCCTATTCTAACATGGTCATCCCTGATAGAACTAAAAATGCATCCAAGACATTAATGCACAGCATGGGACGCTCTATGGGACAAAGTGCCAAGCTTTCCTTGGCCTCTATATAATGTAATCTCTTGTATCATTTTAAGGGAGATATTTTTATTATTAGAAGCAAAACTCTGCCCAAATTGAAAGGCATTACTGAGACTTTGAGCTCAGATTGTTCATCATATTTCTTTGTTTGAATCAGAAAGCAAGTTACTTTCAGAGTTTGTGTTGTTATAGCTTGTATCATTCTAGGAGATTTTTCTTATGTCTGTTTCCTAAGTGTATTCTTGTTTATTCAAATTAATAAGTAGAGCTAGTGGAAGTGATAAGGAAGGTGTCTTGAAACTAGTTACTTTCAGACTTTGTGCTGACATAATTATTTTCAGTGTGTGTTTTTAGTTTCTTTTTGTGTAAAGGACCTTGGGATGACTTTGTGCCCCCATTGTTCTTCGTATCTCACTCTTGGGCAGTCAAGGTGGAGAATTTGTGCTACACTTTAGATTGATGGTTACTATGTACTCTGTTACCAGTTACTTATCCTACCTGAAAGAACTCTTGTTGCTCCTTGCAAAAACACTTCTGAAAGAAGAGAAGTGCCTTCAGTGTTTTCACCAAGATTTTCTCTTTTGTTTGTGAACATCATCTCTGAAAGAAGAGAGATGAATGGTAAACCCTACCCCTGAGTGTTATTTTCAATTTATATATATAGTATATAGTGCCTTTATACCTATAGGGAACCTCCCCTTGATGAGAGGAGAGATTTGTCCCCTTCGAATGTGGTAAACTTCAAACTTTGGATGACCAATCTCCCTATGCTGTGGTTGAAGAGACCTATTTTGCTCACCAGTTAGCTGGTTGACAAAATATTCACCCAATAGTTTTTGGCGACTCTTCTGGGGAAGGACAAGCAGTTAGAAGCCTCAAGCTTCAAGTTGAAGTGAGACCAGTCCTTTTCCATTTTTGTTTCACAATCTGGCAACTCCATGCTATACCAAAAGCCAGAGAGTTCAAGGTGTTGTTGACCCTATCTTTGAGTTAGTGCAGTAAGGAAATTTTGACCTACTTCCTTCCCAACTTCAAGTTCAACGATCTAGGAGTGTTCCTCCTACCCGTACCAGGACACCAACACAAGGTAGAGCTATTTTTTCTGCTATTAGCAAAGCTTTTCCTATCCATGCTCTACTCAGATTTGTTATTCCTGCTTTCAACAATTTAATCATGGCAGTTCAAGGCCCCTAGAGTAACTCTTTTGGTCCACTAAATTTGACTCCACCTCTGCATGAGCTTTTACGAAGTTCAAGGAAGAATTTCTCCAAATTCTTTGGTGATGAGAAAGTTCATCCTAATGAACACATTACAGCCTTCAGCATAGCCTGTGGCATGATAGGCATGGAATTTGAGGACGTGGCAGTTAGAATTTTCATGGAAACACTACAAAGTGCTGCTACAGATTGGTTTTACCATCTGCAAGCTAGATCAGTAACTAATTGGGACACACTCAAAGCCAATTTCGAAGCAAGGTTCAAACCTACAAAAGATGCTCATGCATTGCTAGCCCAGCTCACACAGATGAAGAGTGAACCTCATGAGCCTATGAGAGATTTCATAGCAAAGTTTGATAAGCTGAGGAACCGAATTCTTGCTATTGCTCAATCGACACCTGAAAACCTCAAATGCTTCTTCATCAACTCAGCTCCCTGAAGTGAGTTTTCTGCTAAGACATGCTGACCACATAGACCTCAAGGCTGCTCAAGATTTGACTACTGAAGTCAAAGATGACCTTATCCTGGTAGAAAAGATAAGGAGAGATCTAAACAGAGGTAGATCTTATTCTTCCTCTAAATACTCCTTTTCAGCTACCACTAATTCAATGGTGCAGAAATTAGCAAATGAATTGCTAGCCCTCAGAAAACAAATGGCCCAAAGGATGCCATCTGCTCCTTCATACAGAGATATACCAAGGAGGACATTCCCTGATCAGTCTTACCAAGGCCATGCTGCCAGAAACCAAGGGTAAACTAATCGCCTTCCTCCCTCTCAAAGGAATAACCTTGCCATTGAAGCACCTCCAACTAACTCAGCAGTTGGATATCTTGAAGCTGAATCAAATTTCTCATTCCAACATGAGTTGAGTCCTGAAGATGACACTAATCTCTTCACTGAGGAAGAATAAGAATTAGCTGGCAACTCTAATATCGATTTCTTAAATTATCAAGATGAACCCAGAAGTGAAGGAAATGTAGTTGAGAGATCATATGCTATATTCACCCTATCTAAGAATCAATCAGCTCAACAAGTTGATAAAGAGAAGATAGAACGAAAACCTCAAATAGCAGTTTCAATTGCTAACGTGGGACCACTCTGCACTTTCATTCAAAGGACCCAGTGACTGCTAGAAAGGTAAGTACCCCAAACATTTTTACACCTTCAATTTCAAATTCGCAGTCCAGTTCTCCCCCTCCCAAAACTCAAAAAGATGAACTCCCATCCTCTGTGCCTAGTTCATTTCCAACATTTGATATCATTGACCATATAAAGAAGACCAAAATTTAATGTTTGAATTTAAATTTCTGCAGTCCAACTCCGATCAATTAGACAAACTGGTTCAATGTGTTAAAAACTAGGCCATCCCTGTAGGACAAGCAATTCTCAAAGTGACACATGATCCCCCCCAAGAATGCACCAACTAGGAACAATCTTGTCATTACCCCTCTTGTTGCTCCTGATAGGACTAAATCTTTCTATGTCTCATTGCTGATAAATGGTCATCAACTGAATAACTGCATCATTAATTTTGGAGCTTCAGATAATGTCATACCTGTTGGCCTCACACTAACCAAGACGTTTGGTAGATGCTTCTCCATGGAGAATAAGTAAGTACCTCTTCTGGGACAAATTAAGGACGCCCAATTTGCATTTGCAGCATTCTCAAACAAAAGAATCAAGATGACTATTTTGGTAGCTGATGTCCCAGCATCATATGGCATCCTCGGGCAAAATTTTTGTAGGGATGTTGGTGGCGAATTGAGCATGGACTTATCTGAGGCAAGGATTCCAGTCAAAGGCATTATGAAGAGGTTGCTCCTTGAGAAGGAAGCAAAATACGTGGTTACCCAGACCTCGGCGCCTGAAGCTCAAATTTTGTTTGAATCTTCACGGATGAGTAACTACTTTCTATCCACAGATGAAGTTCATGAGGCATCTGATGAAGCTCCTGCAGGTGACAACCTGGAAATGCATTTAGCTAGAACAACAGAAGAATTGGCAGGACGCAATGCAAGTGTGGAAGAATCTCCTCTGAATAAAAAATCCAAAGAAAAATTAGTATCAAATGAGGTATGAATTCTTGAATTTGATGGCAGCTGCTCCTCTACTAGTTCAAGAGCTGGAGTTGTGTTGATATCTCCTCAAAGAGATATTTTTTCTTCATCCTATAAGTTGTAGTTCAACAACACTAATAACACTGCTGAATATGAGTCTCTGTTTCTTGGATTGAGGGTTGCTTGAGACAAAGGCATCAAGCTCCTTCATTCTAAAGGAGATGTTGAATTAGTGGTTTATCAGGTAAAAATCTTGTACCAAACTAAGAATGAGAGATTGCACTACTACCGTAATCTAGTCTGGGACCAAATTGAAAACTTTGATGCTTTCAGCGTCTCTATCATTCCTAGAAAATTCAATGATTGGGCTAATGCACTAGCTATTTCAGCTACTCTCTTAGTCCCCCACCTAGCTTTCAAAAGAGACAAGTACACTATTGAGCTGGTATTTAGACCAAATGTACCTGATAATGCCAGTCATTGGCAAGTGTTTAACAATGACAACCAAATCATTGCCTTCTTGGCCCAAAAAGAGCTTTAAACGGCTACATTCTAAAGGTAGTGAACCTCAAAAGTGTGAACCAGCTCCTAAATCAAATACAGATGCAGGGGAGGAGTTCTTGAAACTGAAAGGAAATAAGATTCTCAAAGGCTTGGTTTCTCTTGAGAAGTTGTTTGATAAGCATGACAGACTCATCAAACAGATTCAAGCTCCTCTCAAGAGTTTGATCAAGTAAATCTAAGAACCAAGGGAGATCCCAAAATGGTTAACATTGGTAAATGATGTACTCCTGAGGAGAGGTTCAAGTTCACTACTTTTCTCAATCAGTACACAGACGTCTTAGCATACTCCTATGATGACCTGAAGTCACTCAGGCCTGATGACATTTGACATGACATTCCTCTCAAGTCTGATTCGACACCTTACAGGCAAAAGTCCAAGTAGTATAATCTGAAAATATCAGGTACTATTCTGTCTGAGATACAAAAAATATTGAATGCTAGGATCATCTTCCCAATCCATCATTCCACATGGATTGCAAACATAGTGCCTGTGAGGAAGAAGAATGACAAAATTTGCCTCTGTGTAGATTTTAGAAATTTGAATTAGTCATCTTTGAAGGATAACTATCATTTGCCAATCATGGATCAAGTGCTTCAGATAGTGATGGGTTTGGAGATGTTATCAATGCTAGATGGCTTCTCAAGATATAATTAGGTTGAAGTTGGTGAGGCAGACCCACATAAGACTGTTTTCACCACACTTTGGGTCACGTTTGCATATAAAAAGATGCCTTTTGACTTGATAAATGTTGGCACCACTTTCCAAAGAGCAATGGACCTTGCCTTCAAAGATAAGATGGGTAAGTTCATCATAGTTTATCTTGATGACTTGAATGTATTGTATAAGTATCACCCAGATCATGTGCACTATTTTCAACAAGTGCTAGAATGCTGCCGCCAGAATGGCATTTTTTTAAACCTGAAGAAGTTAGTCTTTGGAGTAATACAGGAGAAACTTTTCAGACACATTGTGTACAAAAGAGGCATAAATATTGACTCAGACAGAGTCAAGTCTATCCAAGAGCTTACCTTGCCCACGAGTAAGATTGATGTTCACTCTTTCTTTATAAAGGTGAATTTCTTATGGAAGTTCATCCCCGATTTTGCTAAGAAGACTAGGCACATTGTAAACATGATGAAGGGAAGGGCCACCTTCAGCTGGACTGAAAAAGGCAAGTCAACATTTGAAGATATCAAGACTGCCATTGCCCATGCTTCAATCCTAGTTTGTCTAGACTATAACAAAGAGTTCACCATATATAGTTATGTTTCAAAACACATGCTTTCAGCAATTCTAATTCAACAGAATAAAGAAGGTATGAAATCCCCCATTTCTTTCATGAGCTATCCTCTCAAAGCTCATGAATTAAAGTACTCGAACATGGAGAAGCATGTTTATGTGGTGGTAAAGGCAGTGAAGCATTTCCACTTCTACATCTTGAATTGACACACTATTGCCTTGGTTCTTGACACCATGATCAAATCCATAGTAACTCAGCAGCAGTTTGGGATGAAAAGAGGCAATTGGGTTGTGAAAATCCAAGAGTTTGATCTGGTCATCCAGCCAACAAAGTTGGTGTCTGGAAAGGGGCTATGCCAATTAATTACTGATAACAAGCCAGAAGGAACAGAGCATGAAGAGTCAGAGGTGGAAGACACACCAACAGTCCTCTTTATCTCCACCACGGATGAGTGGTATTCAGGTATTGCTCATTTTCTTACTTATGGTGAGTGTTCTGCTCAACTATCTTATAAAAAAATGAGAACCATCAAGCTAAAAGCTGTAAATTTTATCCTCTGGGACAACGGCCTATACAAGAGGAGCCTTGATGGAGTGTTCATTCGCTGTGTGGACAAAGAGCGGCAAAGCCAACTTTTAAAATCTTTTCACAATCTGGCCTGTGAAGGACATTTTTTGATCATGTGACTGTCCATAATATCTTGAGAGCCAGGTACTACTGGCCAACTCTCTTTCAAGATGCATATAAGTGGGTCAGAGAATGTGAACTATGCCAACAGTTTGTCGAAAGACCCAAGTTAGCTGCCCTGCCTCTCAAGCCAGTGGTCATAGAGGAGCCATTTCAGTAATGTGGAATTGATTTTATTAGAGTTGTAAACCCATCTTCAAGTGCTAGACATGATTATGTCCTCATAGCAATATATTACTTCACCAAGTGGGTGGAAGTTGTTCCAACCAAACATGCTACCTCAGAAGTAGTGTGCAATTTTCTCAAAGAGAACATCATTTCTAGGTTTGGGGTCCCAACCAAGATTGTCACTGACAATGCAGCTTGTTTCACTTCCCAGGAGATTACTCAATTTTGTTTCTATTATGGGATTACACTTTTCCACTCTTTTGATTACTTTTCACAAGGGAATGGATAGGCTGAATCAAGCAATAAGAACCTGGTAACTATCATCAAGAAGCTGGTGGATGACAATCAAAGGACATGGCATAAAGCATTGATTGATGCTCTATAGGCAGATAAAATTACACCAAAGAGAGAAATTGGTATGTCTCCTTTCCAACTTCTTTATGGTATCAATTCTGAGATCCCAATCACCTTGGAATTGCTTGCATTGAAATTGGCTAACCCAATCGAAGATCAAACATATGAAATCTCCTTTGATAAGAGGATCATGTGCCTGAATAAGCTGGACGAGCAGAGAACTACAGTGGCAGACCGAATTATTGCTCATCAAGGTCTGGTAAAGCTCTTTGACCAAAAAGTAAAGAATCGTGATTTCCAGGTTACAGATCAAGTCCTCCTGTGGGATAAGAGGAGAGAACCAAAAGGAATGCATGGAAAGTTTGATTCCCTGTGGAAGGGACCTTTTACTATTCATCAACTCAATGGTGAAAACAGTTTCTTGTTGAGGTATCAAGATGGCACTCTTTTCTCTGCCCCACAATGGGCAACATCTGAAGCACTTTCACTCTTGAAGTATCAGATGAGTTCACCTATACATATGTATATTTGTATAGTCTTTTGTTTCTATTTTGTGCTTTTCGTTTTCATTTTTGGAGCCTTTTTTTTTGGTAGCATGACTCCATAGCCCAATGGCATACTTCAAGGCACTGGAGATTCTAATTTCTACTCCTCTCAGCTGTGTTTCAAGTTTTCAACTAAAAGAAGTTCTCCAACTGGAGCTAGCTGTTGTCTCTGAAAAATGTCACTCATTTTTGGGACGACCTATGAACTATTTTGGTTCAACAGACCAAAATCTCATCTTCCCTTTTCAAAAATTGTTTTGGGCATTCAAATTCTCTATTTTCTAAAAAAAAATTAGCTAAGGGACCCTATAGATACGTTTCTATGGACTTCAAGGCTTGAAAACTACGGACTCTACAGACTTAGTTTCTACGGACTCCCCCAAGTCTATGAACTCTTTTCTACAGACTCCACATGATTGAAATTAACAGGGTCAAAGGTTTCAGCGGCTTTAATAGATAAATTCCTTCGAAAGGGCAAGTTTTGGGCACTTATACATTTCCAGGGTTGGTTCAATCAAACAGTTCAAAGGGGCGTGCCAAAGAAAAGGACCAAAGAGCAGAACCTACCACATGTCCCTTGTAGAGTTTCGCAGAAGGCGACAAGTGGCATCTGCGGAAGGTTTCGATGTCTTTTTCTCAAAATAGTGAAACATACCATGTGTCATCTGTAGAGATCGACGGAGGCTGTCGAGTGTCAACAGTCACTGTATCTTCCTTTGGTTTCATTATCAAGTAAAGACTGTGGCTGGCCCTGAACAAGTTGTTAAAAGAATAAGCAGAGCGCCCCAAGTGTCATCCTCCATGTGATTTCTAAATCTGAGCGAAAGTTGCCATGTGTTCCGTTAAAACTCAGTGGAAGCCGACAAGTGTCATCATCCACAGTTTTTTCCTTTGTTTCATAAGGATTGTGGTGGGCTCAGGTGAGTTACTGAGATCAAGTGGAGCGCGACAAGCATCAACGTCCTCATGGATCCAATATGAGTCCCGAATGTTTCTGTAAGTGTTTCTAGAGCTCAGCGGAAGCTGCCATGTGTCATCTCCCGTAAGACTCTCGAAGGTTTCTAAAAGATCCTATAAGTTAGGCGAATGCTTCCAAGTGTCCTCGCATGTTCCAGCAGAAGATACCATGTGTCACTTGTTAAAAGTAGTGGAATGTGCCACGTGTCAAAGACGGAGCACTCTCAATACAGAGACACAGAGCCAAGAAAAGATTTCCTTCAAACAAATTGTTCGAAGAAATTCCTTTAGACATTTTATCCGAAAGAAATAAAGAGACAATAGTCCTCCGAAAGAATTAAAGCCCAAAGGGCACCCGAATGATCCCAAAGGGTAGGTACCCTCGCAGAGAATATCCGACACTTAGAAAATGAACCTTCTTTCAAATACCCCAAAGGGCAAGTTCCCTTCAAGAAAGATCAAACCTCAAAGCGCAGTGGAAGTTGCCAAGTATCGTATGTCGAGACACAGTCTCTAACAAGTTTCAAAGTAGTGAAACGCACCACATGTCCTTTGTAAACAAGCAGAGTGCAACAAGTGTCTACATTCACGCTTCATGTTTCTAGCAAGTTTCAAAGCTTATTCCGATAAGCTTATTTTAAAGTTGTGGATGCTACCACGTGTCCTCGCCTATGTCATAGCGGAAAGCGGCCATAGTAAGCACGAAAGACATGAAGGAATTGCTAAAGAGAATGACAAGCCCATAAACGTCAAATTTAAGACGACTGACTAGCCGTTCACCTTCAAAAGATGAAAGACCCGCAGACGTCAAATTTGCGGCAATAAAGTGTCTGTTGATCTTTGCAGGCTTAGAATGCGGACCCGAATGCATTCGAAGACCTTAAGGCCAGGGCCAAAGGGAAGAAGAGACAAAAAGGGAAATATTTGCAGGAGTTATTTCCAGTAGGTGGGGTAGTTCATCAAGCAGGTATTTAGGCCGCAAACATTGAAAGCGCAGCCTGTTTGTCCCCTTTGGAGTAAAGACAAAGTGGACAGCTGCACAGATAGTAGGGGATAGAATAAGTGACTCAGGTTCAGGAGGAGACATTAGAGATGAATCAACACGCCACAGTTAAGGCAGCCACCCTGTTTCAGCATGGCCCTCCCTGACAGAATCAAAAATGCATCCAAGGCATTAATGCACAACATGGGACGCTCCATGGGACAAAGTGCCAAGCCTTCCTTGGCCTCTATATAATGTAATTTCTTGTATCATTTTAAGGGAGATCTCTTTATTATCAGAAGCAAAACTCTGCCCAAATTGAAAGGCATTACTGAGACTTTGAGCTCAGATTGTTCATCATATTTTTTTGTTTGAATCAAAAAGCAAGTTACTTTCAGACTTTGTGCTGTTATAGCTTGTATCATTCTAGGAGATTTTTCTTATGTCTATTTCCTGAGTGTATTCTTGTTTATTCAAATTAACAAGTAGATCTAGTGGAAGTGATAAGAAAGGTGTCCCGAAACCAGTTATTTTCAGACTTTGTGCTGACATAATTATTTTCAGTGTGTGTTTTTAGTTTCTTTCTGTGTAAAGGACCTTGGAATGACTTTGTGCCCCCATTGTTCTTCGTATCTCACTCTTGGGCAATCAAAGTGAAGACTGTGCTACACCTTAGATTACTGGTTACTCTATACTCTGTTCCCAGTTACTTATCATATCTGAAAGAACTCTTGATGTTCCTTGCAAGAACACTTCTGAAAGAAGAGAAGTGCTTTTAGTGTTTTCACTAAGATTTTCTCCTTTGTTTGTGAATATCATCTCTGAAAGAAGAGAGATAGATGGTAAACCCTACCCCCGAGTGTTATTTTTAGCTTATATATATAGTATATAGTGCCTTTATACCTATAGGGAACCTCCCCTTGATGAGAGGAGAGATTTGTCCACTTCGGATGTGGTAAACCTGCAACTTTGAACGACCAATCTCCCTATGATGTGGTTGAAGAGACCTATTTTGCTCACCAGTTAGCTAGTTGACAAAATATTCACCCAACACATCACTTTGAATATGAATGCCATAAGATCAATGAGGTTTGGAAATAACGCATCTACTAATATAGTTGGAAAAGGTGCCTTGAGCTTGGACAATGAGAAAACCAAGACAAAAAATGTATTGTATATAGATGGCTTGAAACATAATATGTTGAATGTAAGTCAAATGTGCACCCAAAGACATATGCTAACTTTTCATGATAAAAGATGTGAGATAAGAAGAGCAAAATCAGGGAGCTTGATTGCCAAAGCCAAAAGCACTGAGAACAATCTATATGTATTGAATGAGATCACAAAAGAGAAGTGTTTTATGAGCAAGGTAGATTAAAGTTGGCTATAGCATAGGAGGTTACATCATTTGAACTTCGATAATTTGATCAAGATCAACTCCAAGGGATCCAGGAATAGCATGTCCAAAATTTTCAAACCTGCAGATGCTCTTTACAAGGCATGTCAACATGGTAAGAAGATTAGGAGATTCAAGTCTAAAGAATACTCTACTGATAGACCTTTAGAACTAATTCATACTGATCTATGTGGCCCTACAAAGATTCAAAGCATTCAAGGTGACAACTACTTTGTGTTATTTATAGATGACTTCACAAGAATCACTTAGGTAGCATTCTTGAAAGAGAAGTCTGATCCTCTAGGTAAGTGCAAAACTTTTAAGGTTTTGGTTGAAAATGAGATGAATGTGAAGATAAAGTGTCTTAGGTCTGACAAAGGAGGATAGTTTTGGTCAAATGAGTTTGATGAGTTTTGTGAGGTAAATGGAATAAGAAGACATTTCTCAGTTGTTAGAACACCTCAACAAAATGGGGTAGTTGAAAGAAAGAACAAAATTGTTCAAGAAATGGTAAGGACTATGTTGAATGAGTCAAATTTGCTTGATGGCTACTAGAGAGTTGTGGGCACTGTAGTTTACACTTTGAATAGAGGATAGATTAGGATCAATGGTGATAAGACTCCATATGAATTATGAACTGACAGACCTGCTAGTGTTGAACATTTTAAAGTGTTTGCAAGTAAGTGTTCTATCAAGAGAGATGAGGACTTGGACAAGTTTGACTCAAGATCTGATGAAGGTATCTTCTTGGGATATTCATTAGTTAGCGTTGCTTATAGATGCTACAACAAAAGGTTGCAAAAGATAGTGGAGAGCACAAATGTTAAGATTAATGAGACAAAAAAATCATATTCTCAATCAAAGAATGGCAAAGGAGCAATAGAGATGAGGATGAAGAATAAATTGAGAGAAAGGACTCAAAAGGTCCTTCTAGGCAGATTCAAAAGGATCATTCTGAATCTCAGACCATTGGCAACAAAAATGCAGTCATACAAACAAGAAGAAGAATGGTGAGTAATGTTAATCAAGAAGATATTGCCTTACTAACTAAATTTGAATGTAAAATCTATGTAGAATCAAGTGAAGATAAATTTTGGATAGATGCCATGAATGAGGAGTTAGATCAAATTGAGAAGAATGAGACTTGGGAATTAATACCTAGCCCTGAAGACAAAAATATCATTAGTACAAAATGGATATTCAAAAACAAGTTGAATGAGAATGAAGAGTCACCAGAAACAAGGCTAGACTATTATGCAAGGGATATGCTCAAGTAGGAGTGGACTTTGAGGAAACATTTGCTCCAGTAACAAGGTTAAAGGCTATTAGGTTTATTGCCAATGCAAGTTTCAAAGGCTTCAAGATATATTAGATGGATGTCAAATCAACATTCCTAAATGAGAACTTGGAGGAAGAAGTATACATTGAGCAATTTTAAGGTTTCCTATTGACTGATAACGAGGACTATGTCTGTAGGTTGAAGAAGGCTCGCATGGTTTAAAACAAGCCCCTAGATCTTGGTAGGTTAGTCTAGACAAATGTCTTTTAGACCAAGGTTTCAAGAGAGGAGTTGCAGATAGTAACTTGTATATCAAGACTGAAAATGACCGTCAGTTGATAGTGGTGGTCTATGTAGATGATATCATCTTTGGTGGAAATAGTGAGAACATGACCAAGGGCTTTGCAGAGGTGATGAAGTCAGAATTTGAAATGTCTATGCTTGGAGAACTATCTTTCTTTCTTAGACTTCAAATCAGTCAATTTAAAAAAAGTATGTTCATTTCACAAGGTAAGTATATAAAAGAGATGTTAAAGAAGTTTGAAATGAAAGATTGCAAGGCTCTCATTACACCTATGGTTACAGGTTGTAAGCTAAGCAAGGAGGATGAATCTTCAAGAGTCAATTAGACAAAATATAGATCAATGATTGGGAGTTTGTTGTATACTACTACCTGTAAACCTGACATAATACAAGCAATAGGTCTTGTGGGAAGATTTCAAGCAGATCCTAAGAAAATTCATCTACAAGCAGTCACGAAGATACTGAAGTATCTCAAGGGAACTATGGAGTATGGATTGTGGTATTCAAAGAACAAGAAGTTTGATCTAGTAGCCTATACAGATGCAAATTGGGCTAGGAGTCTAGATGATAGAAAGAGCACTAGTGGAGGAGCCTTCTTTGTAGGTGAGTGCCTAGTCCTTTGGATAAGCAAGAAGCAACCATGATTGGCTTTATCTACTTGTGAAGCTGAGTACATTGCAACAGTTTCATGTTGCACTTAGGGGTTGTGTATGAGACAAATCTTAAAAGACTACAAAGAAGAGTTTGATGATCATGGTCCTATTTTTTGTGATAATACTAGTGCCATAAGTGTTTCAAAAAATCCTATCATGCATCCAAGGACCAAACACATTCCTATCAAGTATCATTTCTTAAGAGAACAATTAAGTGAATAAAGTATTAAGCTTGAATTTATGTCTACCAAAGATCATATTGAAGATATATTCACTAAGCCTCTTCCAAAGGCTACTTTTGAACATCTGAGATAGGAATTGGGTGTGATTCATGCTCCTAGAAGTCACTAAACAAGTCAAGTGCTTAGGGGGAGCTAATAAGGAGGTGATTTAGCTCCAAGAGTAGGAAAGAATTGCACAAGTTGTGAGGTCAAAAGGGGAGTCATATCAGTTTGTCAGGAAGAAGATGTATGAGGTATGCATTGAGATAGAGGAGCATGTTGATATGATATTTTATTCATATTTGTTGAGTGTCGTTACAAGTAGTGCTTTGTCATTATTGTCAAAGGGGGAGATTGATTTGTATGGGGGAGATGTATCCTAGTGAGAGAAGCTTCTTTAAATTGTTGTCATCAATGAGTGGTTGCCATCAATGACAAAGGAGAAGATTGTTGAGAATGTGTTCTAAGGTATGCATAGAGTTATCATTGATGTCATAAATGTGTCATTGATGCCATTTTGAGTTGTCCTTATTGTTCTTGAGGTTGTATGACATAAGTATGAGGTGTTGAGAGCAGTGCAAGAAGTTTTAAGGTATGTTCAAGGTCTATGCATGACTGATAGTTCAGGCCTAATGTGCAAAGAAACCTAATGTGGCCTAATGAGTGGTCAAGTTCAGTTTTCCAAGGTGTTAGAGCTCATGAAAGCATTATCAAAGGTATGAAAGGTTGTGTCATGTGTGTTGACCAAGTCTGAGGTCAAAGTCTAAAGGAAAAACTATGAAATGTGGTTTTGAGGTTTTTTGTGCGCACAAAATGAGGTATTGCAAACCCGAAAAAGATTTTCTTATATTTGTTGGCACGTGCAACCTTTGCATGAGATCCTAACAAGTTTATCAAAATTGGGGAAGGATCCTAGCTCAAGTTTCCAAGCATTAGTTTCTAGATTAAGGGCCCAAGCTTTATGAATGATCTTAAGACTGTAAAGTGGTCTTAACCCTCTCTAGAACCCTAACATTGACTCGATATGGAAGATATTGATAGAAATGGCTCAGAATGAATTGGATGACCTAGTTTGATGATTGGAGCATGTAGAGGACTCTCCCAGGAACCTCCAGGTGGCATTGGTCTATCAGAAGAGTGAGTGGAAGCTACAAAAATCCCTTGTTTCTTGGATTTTTGATGTAACAATCAAGGTTGACCAGGTCAAAGCATGAAAAAATTGGAGGATGATGTGTAAGACTTGCATTTTGTGTCCATGTAAGTTTCTAAGTAGGTTACAGAATTCAAATATGCTAAACCAGTCATGAAAGTTGACCTATCGCTAAAAACCCTAGTGAGGAAGACAATGAGAAAAACACACAAAAGTGGGAATGAGATTAGGGATATGTTGCAATGGATTACAGATGGATCTAATTGCACTGGGTTTTTGTTCAAGACCTATGACATATATACCTAATGGACAAAAGTTTTTGAAGGAACTTGTGTATCGCAGAAAGTTGACCTCAATCTAACTGGTCTAACACAATGACGTATGTGTACAATGAAGACATGAGATTGGTTTGTAAGACCAATAGTGTTATTTAACATGATAATCTATTTGTTTCAAGATGTTCTAAGGATGTTGAAGGACCATCTAAACCCACTAAAAGTTCATGAGAGTGATTCTATAGGGGTTCGAAGTCATTATTTCTATGACTGTGTTTTGAAGCTATAGACAATTTTATGTGTGAGTAAGATTGATGTTCCTAAGTCATTATGCCCAGAATTGAAGAATCTAATGCACGTGAATTTGTTCTAGAGGTCTCATAGGTTTATTGGAATATATTTGTCTTCAAGATAAATTCCTATGAAGGTGTGAAAAGTCAAAGGTTCTTGACTAGGTTTTGAACCCTATTTGCAGTTATGAGTGAGTATATGGAAGTGACCAATTTAAAGTCTTTTGCCCTGTTTGGTGAGATCTAATGAACATGGTGATGACCCTGAGGTCATGGAGGTTATATCCATGTGATTTTATGGTATGGTTGTTTGAGCAAATTGGTTGTGTGCTTCAGTTTTGATTGATACACTTTCTGACAGTGAGAAGGCTTAATTGTAAGTAGGCCTAATGGTGTGGTTCAAAGAATGAAATGCGCCAAATGGTGTACGGGACCTAAGGTGAGCTTAGCAGGGGCCTATTTGAAGCGTGTGTGAAGTATTTCATTTTTTTATGAAGGCTCAAGATGTTCCAAGGTGGTCAAGGTAAAACATGTGCTTTGAGAAGGCCTAATCACATTAGGTCTATATTACGTCTAATGGTGTTTTTAGTCCTTATGAGTGGTGACCGACCTATGTAATGGTTGTTTCACTTGTGAAACATGTTTGTTGATCTATTCCAAGGGTGATCCAAGTATGACGAGGTTTGTGACCTACCAAGGCATTTGAGAGCAAGAATTAAGTATAAGAACATCTAATAGGCCTAATTTGACTAGTTAGAATATTGGTATGGTGAACAAATGAGATAGAAGTTTCAAAACCAAGTAGAGGGCTTTAAGACCATCAGAAAGGTATGTTGAATATGTCATGAGGTTCTAACAATGATTTTACAGATGATGAACAAGGTCATATTACCTAAATCTACCAAGAAGAGGGCTAGTTGAGCGAAGAGGCATAATAGGTTGTTTGAGAGAAATAGAAAAGTGTGAAGAGCAAAAGAAGGTGATCATCATCAATTGAGTGAGCAACAAATGTCCAAAGGTGATTAGAGGTCCCAAGTCATTGAGTTAGTGTTGAGTTACCTAGGCGTTGGTACCTCCTTAAAAGTTGGTGTTTGTTAAAAGACTAGTTGAGTTGGTATTTGACTAGTGAAAGGTTGGTGCTCCTTGAGAGGTTGGTGTCTCACTTAATCTTGATTCATTGCTTATATGACTATAGTCTAAATTGTGTGTCATTGAGTTTTATTCTCCATGAAGGTTTCCCACATAGCTCTTGTGCTCATGTGTTATTTTTATGCTTCATGCTCATATTAATGGTTGATTATGCATTGCTCTATCTCTATCTTAGTCTGAATGGTTAATGAATGATAAGTGAAATCGAAAGAAAAGATTTTACCCTGATTCACCCCTCCCCTCTCCATCCACCGTCCCCCTCCCCCCACTCTCAATGGTTGTGCTTCCAACAATCTTGAAAGCTAAGATGAATTAATTTACAAATATAGATAAAGGGGTGGGTGTTAATGGTGGTCCTTGTGGGTTAGGGGTCTCTGGGAATGACGTGTCTGAATTTTTACCTTTGCTTTGTCTTATTTTGGAAGCCCTTTGCTCAACCATGTACATTTTCTTAAGAAAGATGGTATCCCATCGTTCCTTGACAAGGGATATGATTCATAAGCATTGGTCAATGCTAAGAAAGTTAATATGCCTACCTTGAAGTGGACGGTGCTGAAAAGATTGGTTTCAGACACCACTCAAGCCTTTGGGGAAAATTCCATTGAGGCTACACCTAACATTTTCATGCATATTAAAAAACGTAATATATTGGAAATCAGGGTTGCTGACATGATAGGGCTACTAAGAGAATTTATTCCTATGGGTGTCTTCTTCAAAAAAAATTGCAGGGCTCTATCGGGATAGAATTGGCTTCAAGGGGTTCTTGCTTCACCTTGTACTTTTTGTGCCCAGTGTTATTCTGAAGTTTTTTTATATTGGAATTTTAACTATATTGTTGGTCCCTTGTTATGTGTTGTTAATACTCCATTTTAGGCCCTTAGTATTTTATGTTTTGTCTTGCTATTGTTTCCGCCACTGCGCTTTGAAATATCTTGTTTCATTGTACTTGGGTGAGGGCCCCTTTTAACCCTCTTTTAAATAATCATAAAAAAAAATCTCTTTGATATTTTAAAATATTTCTTCTATGGTAATAAATTGCAAAAAGATGCACTCACTATCCCACCCTTGTTCATTTCTTTTCATTTTCATCATTTCATTAGTAGGTAGCCAATTACGCGTACATCTAAATTCAAGTACAATTTATAGCATCTTCTCTACTAAAATGAAGTTACACCCCCAAGTTACCGAGAATTAATACATCATACTAGCATAGCCAATTTTGTGCATTTCACATGTCATTTAGCATGCCATGGTTTAGTGGCGAGGCAAAACAATTACCATGATGATGGCCTGAGTTCAAGCCCTGCTGGGCGTATGCTAATTTCCGAAAAGTATGATGACTTACATGCTTCCCATTTTGAAAAGATATGTTCGTCTCATTTTGAAAAGATGTACCTGCTATATCTACCAGAATATTTGTTGTGTTTGTGCCTTGCCAAAACTCTATAAAAGATCCAATCAATGACAACAAATGAATCACCCCATAAGTTTTGAGTGATTAAATCAAGAAAGGCAGATATCGTCGAGCAAAATAACTCTGCCCATATGCATCCCTTACTCTTAATTTTAAATATCTAATAACAAATTCAAAAGAGGAATCAATCAGGCAGACATTTCTATGAACTGGTCAATATCAGATTTGATGGCACTGAGTAGACCTTCTGAGATCACTTTTATCTTTCCATCACCAACTGTCATCAATACTTTCGCCTGAAAAGCATTCGAATAAGCATTGGGATTACAGAAGAGCTCTACATGAAGACCATCTTCTGAGGAATGCTGAAATTCAAGACTTTCCCACCTTTGTGGCTTTGCTGCCGCTGCTTTCTTTTGAAAGGTCTGGAGCAAAGTATTAATAGCATTGCCAAGTCCAACAGCCACTTCTTTTGACAAAGGAACTGTCACTGCTGTCTCACCACAATGAAAAGTAACTTTCTGCAGTGCTAAAAATAGCAAAAATATATATATATCAATGATGGTATAATCATAAACTCAAATCTGGATACTTCCGGAGCAGAAATGACTCTTTTAATTAAACATTTATATCAACCAAAAATGAGTAAGTTCTCAGATTCGGATGTAAATCAGTGTCCATGTGAAGGCAAAACATACAATATAAAATAACAAACAAATAGTTGAAGCACGATATCCAATATCAATAGGATTATGGACACAAAATAGAACAGGTCTTAGTTGCTACCTACTTGAGCATTTGTCAAAATTGTTTCCAAACTCTTGCTACCTTCTTGGGCTTCTGCCAGAAAATATGCATATTAATTCTGATTAATGAACTCGGTTTTTTGCAAATTCCATTGATAGGCACTAAACCCAACACGATACAAACACAATTCCAAAATCATGAAACAAAATTTCAAAATCATGACCCCTATAACAAAGGAAATCTGTTACAAATCCTTACTACATCGAGTTGGTAAAGAATTTAAGGACTCATAAAATCAACAAGATCAATAATAAATGTCTTTCCAGTGGAATGAATCACACTACAGAAAGAACAACCTAGTACACACAGCAATCAAAACAAGACTACTAGATAGAATGCCTGTGTAGAGCCCACCTTAACAAGGAAGATATGGGGTTTCCTCTTATCATCTATCAACTTGAAACAAAAAAAAACCTTGATCATTAGGAAAGAAGAGATTATAAATGATTGCTACAAATACATACAACTATCAGAGATTCAGAACAGACTTTCTTAAAAACAACATGACGACACAATTACTAGAAAATATGAAAAATGAAGGAAAGAAAATAGAGATACCAAATTAAAAGCTAGAAGATGAAGAAAACATCATTTAAGATAGATGACAAAATTCACCTAATAATTAACCAAATATCTCTCCATTCCAAAGAAGATGTACATACTCTGCCCAACACATTAGGAAACATTCATAATACTCGAAAAGTCAGACAGGATACCTTTAAAAGAAAAGCTTTCCCGATTTGTCAAAATGAAAATTCAAATTGACATCAATGATTAGAACAAGATTCTCCATTCAAAAGAAAATGTACACACTCTGCCCAACACATTAGGAAACATTCATAACCCTCAAAAAGCCAGACAAGATGTCTTTAAAAGAAAAGCTTTCCCTGTTTGTCAAAATGAAAAATTAAATTGACATCAATGATTAGAACAAGATAGAATCATAAAGATATTTCATTAATGGACGATACAGGATGCCTCTGGCCCAAATTATAAATTTGAAAATAAAAACTCAAATTTGTCCAGTTTGACAGGTGTCCCCAAGGGTGAAGAGAAGTTATCTCCCAAAATCCTTGACAACACAACATGGAAGACACGCCATTAAACTAAATAGAAATATCTTGGGAAACCTAGTGAGTCGCCATGTCGCCCCCACAATGTGAGTAGGTATGTATTTTTTATCCGAATGCAGCCTTTTTATTTTCTGGACTCAATTATTCCTCTATATGATGTACATGTTACACTTGGGTTGGGTCAACTTTGTGAGCCACCCCCTCCTAGGCCTAATATTGGAGTTGTCATACAAGAACAAAAAGAAGACACTTCTAAAAATTCTATAGATAGCCCTGTAGAAAACGCTATAAAGAACCTAGGGAGAAACCTGCTCCTAAGCCTAAATGGAAAACAAAGTCAGTTAAGAAGCAACTGCCGTTTCCCCAAAGACTCAATCAGTGACATCTAGAACCCACCTTTGACTTGAAAGAGGACTTAAAAATTCTTGAATGTAAAGATTCCCTTAAAGACTTTTAATGATACTCTTATATAAGCTAAGCAGGTTACAAATCTAGATTCAAAATAAAAAGCAAGAAAGCGGCCTCATCCCAAGTTCATGCAGGTTATACGACAACTATCAGTTCTGATGCTAGGGAAGGTGATTGTTCCTGAAATGGAGACTCGGTTTGTCTTATTATCAATGTTCAAACAGAAGGGATAATGGTCAACAAAGCATTAGTTGACATGGGGGCTACCATGAATGTCATGATTTTATGAACAAGGGAGCAGCTATGGATTGAGGGCCTTGGAAAATAAATACCCCTCATCAAAAGTCAAATAAATCCATGGTGGCACTGAAGGGATTGTTAGAGGACATAATGGTTGCCGTTGCATCTTGGGAGTATCTGACTTTGTGGTGTTTCTGCCTATAACAGAGTTGGATGGGTACCCCCTAATCCTAGGGAGACCTTGGCTTGTTATTATTGATGCTTACAATGGTTGTAGATATGGAAGCATGACTATTGCTTATGGAGATGGCACTACGAGCCTAGTTATCTACCCACCAACCCAACCAATGTCTTCAGCAAGTGATATCCAAGGAAGAAGAGGAGCAAGTGATATCTTTAGACGTTCATGTTTCCGTGGAAAAAGAAGTGCCAATCAAACCTGTTTTAACTTTAGAAGATGCCTAGCATTGAAGGACCCAAATAGGATCAAATTATAATTAATGCTATGAATGAAGACTCCAATGGTGATTTTACTGATGTTCTTTTTCATAATAATCTTGATGTGACAGATATTGGATATCTCATCACATGTGATTAAATTCAAATATATGATCTCTCTTCTTTATTTTTGAATTCTGATTTCAATTCTAGTGTTCAAAACATAGAATGTCTTTATTTAAACAATGAAATTTTTCTTGCCAATGGAAAGAGCTCAAATGAAGACTGAAAAGATGCAGTTAAGAAAGTTTTATCCAAGAACCAAAGTGCATTTACATGGTCTTGTGAAAATTAAGAGTTATTCCCCCAGAAATATGCGGTTATTACATATACATCAAGGATGAATGCAAACTCGCAAGACACCCACAATAGAGAATGAATCCAACGTTGAAAGACATAAGCAAAGTAGCCTTTGGGTTTCCCCACTAGTTATCATCCCAAAAAATGGCGGTAAGTAAATAGTGTGTCTTGGTTATAGAAAGATGAATAAGGCCACTTACAACTTTGATTTAGTGATCAAGTGCTAAATAAATTGTAAGTACTGAAATATTTTTGCAACTGGATGGTTTTAGTGGTTATAATTTAATTTAACTAGCATAGAAATATCCAAAGAAAACTACTTCGCAGGTCCCCGGGGCACATATGCATACGGAGTATTACCTTCCGATTTGAGCAATGTTCCTGCCACTTTTCAAAAAGAAAGAAAAAAAGAAATTATATTAATGTCCATGGATGACCAAAGTAGGTCAATGGGACTCGAGGAAACAACTGAAGTATTGAGGTTGCGGTTTTCCCTGGTCGAGTCTGTTCTGTGCTGAACATATATGCAGCTGAAGTAACTATGTTGATGCCTACAGCGCAATTAGGATCACTTTTCCAGGGAAATATAAGGTTCTGTAACCCAATAGTTTCCTCATCGGCTAGTTGAATATGAATTGAGAGCACCATTAGCATGAAAGTCTCTTTGTTTCAGTTTAAAGGCCCTATAAAAAGTACCTCAGCATTAAAATACAAGCCAATGCAACATATTTATGCCACCAGTGTCGACTTACACAAAGAATGAGAATAAGTTTCCATCCATCAATATGCAATTACAACACTTTCCAAGCTAAGGAAGTTGCACCGAACATGCAGTGCATACCTTCAATAGGATGTTATTGTTACCTTGATGCAGAAAACTCCTCTACCATTTCATGTTAAAATTATCATTGGCGTGATTACATATTATAGGCAATCAAATAATTACTTATAATGCCTCTTTGTGAAGGCTTTGAATTGAGGTGGGCGATAGACGAAGCCAAAACTGAAATAAATTCATATCATAAACTACTTAACAACGTTGCATTGAAACAAAATACAAAGAACAAGTCCCACAGGTTTTCAACATTACTTTTCGTCTATGTTTAAGCTACTCTGTTTTAGTTGTAACTTATTCAGATACAATCAGCTGCAATGTTACACAGGTTCTTCAAGGACAATACTAGTGGGAAATAGGAATCAAAATTCTCGTCTGTACTGAAGAGGGTAGAGGAAGTGAGCCCAAGTGGCAAACATTCATTTACTATTCTTCTGCTTAAAGATTGAAATCAGCGCAACTTCTAGAATTTATGCAACGCCATGATCTATATCACTCAATGCCCTAAGAAAACAATTTTTTTTTCACTTTGTGTTAATGCTTGTTAAGCACAGAAACCTGCATTTAGATAGTAAATCCATGCAGAAAACACGTGCCTACAAACAAATATGGTTTCTGTTTTGACTTGAGGAAATGCAAAAGAAGAACATACTTTGAGTTGAGAGGGCAAGGGCAACAGGGTAGGAATGCCTTGTGATCTTCCCAACGTGAAGAAAAGCTCTCTGCTTCCATTTTTTAGCAACAGAGGATTTACCGACAGTATATGAAGGCTGGACGGCAGCATGAGACCTGCATTGGGAATTAACTGCTGCACTTGTAAAGCCAAAACTCCCTTGAAGAAGCCCCGCTGCCATTGTTATTCTCATTCCTGACTCAAATTACATGCCCAAAGCTCAAACTCGAACTCAATCTCCCTTCCAAGGGATTAAACAATGCTACCTGTGTTGCTGCTCTGCCTCTGGCCCTTCCCTTCCCTTCCCGTCTATTATATTATATTTTCTTTCTGCCTAGTACAAATACAATAAGATAATGTAGAGCGTGTTATTGAGCCTTATCCATAAAAAGTCGAGATCTGCCGCAGCATTCATAGGCACCTTGAGTGGAATATTATATCTATTATTCATTGGATTTGAACAAAAGACATGATATTCGAAATAGACCTAGAGAGGGTAGGGAGAATTCAAAGGCCCTTAATCTCAAAGATTAAAATTTTGGTTTTATATGAAATTTTATTGGTTGTAATATGAATTTTATTGTTAGAAATATTAACTTTGATTAAAATATTAAGTTATTTAAAGAGAATAGAGAGCATGAACACTTATCGCTAGCTTAAAATAGTAGTGGAGAGAGAGTTAAGAAGAAGTTAAAGAACATAAAATGAAATGGATTAATAAGTGGATGAGTGAATACGATATTACTATATAAAAAAGTTCAAACACCAATAAAAAATAAAAATGTATGTAAGAGAAAAACTAAAGATAATTGTTTTATCTTTCACTATCTCATAGGTGATTTACCACTAATATAATGATAAAGAGTTAGCATTGGCTAAATCTACGATATAATAGTTCAAAATTATAATCAAAACTCGTCCTAAAAATAAGAATAAATGGGATAAACAATTGATCAAGACAAGCAATAGTGATGAAATTATAAAGAATGTTGGAATCAGAGACTGCTAATTGATGTATTGGAATTCTGACACTGAAACATGGATCTAGAAGTGACTATGTAGCTTTATGTAAATCTAACTATCAAACTCTGAAATGATGGATTTGTCGCTTCACTGAATGTGTATTGGACATATTTGACAAGTTGTTGAATTTGTATCGTGTGTTGTTGTCAAATGTGTCCTCAACCGCTACATTTGTACCCTTTGTTGTTTTGGATTTTGGATTTTCTTGTGCAAGTACATTATCAGATGTTGTACAAGGTTGTGTGATCGCAATGCAAAAATCTCAAGAATAATCTTTTGTTTTGTCTCTTTTTTTCTCCTTGACCTAACACTTGAAATAACAAGACAAATTTGTGCAAATTTAGGTGACTCATGCTACCCCTTAAGGAGTTTCAACTACATGTCATACACACTAATTAGATTCAATGGAGTTCTCTTATGCATGTGAGTGAAGTGTAATTGAGAAAAAGGCTACCTTCTCTTCCTAGAAAATTCAATGCAATTATATGAACATTCATCTAAATCCTCTTTTGGTACAAATTGATGATGTCACAAGGCTTGAAGATGGTTGAAGTATCAAGGTGCAAGCTTTGTCACAAGTGTTGCAAGATATTTGATCAATGTGGCTCAAATGTGAAGAATGGAGGGCCCCCTTGTACTTATTAGACACATAAGTGACTTGACACTTTTGACTATGTAAAATGACTATGAATGACTCGTATAAATAAGGATCTCTAGGACAAGGCACACAAAGGTTAACCATTAAATATCAAAACAAGTTAAAGTCATGGCATGGAAAACCAGGGCAATATAAGAAGGGCTAAAAAAAACATAAATAATCCATTGAATCTGCCCAAGAAATATAGATGCTCAAAATCAAGGCAAATTGTTTAGAAAATGGATGACTAAGACCCAAAAGCTAAAAATTGATAAATTTGATAAAGACATCTAGAGGGTTCATCACATAGATTCTAGTGTGAGCTACAAAGTGTTCAAAAAAAGACAAATATACATCAGTGGACCAAGTGTGATAAAATAGAGAAAAGAAACAATAGGAAAAGGTCTTGTACCAAAATTAGGTGTCTACAATAACCATGTGCACAAAGAAGCTCGAGTGAAAGAGAGATTACTATGTTAGAGAATTCAATCCCACACATGACCATGAGCAAAAGGCCTAATCAAATGGAAGACAAAAATGATGATAACTTAGCTAAGGCCTAGCTCGTATCCTCTTAGGTGTGAGATTGGCTTGTTGACAACACCTAAAAAAGATTGGGCAAAAAGAATATATTGTTTTTGTACTTCAGGGTTAGTGCATACAAAGAGGCACTACATCATGGAGTTTTTTTGCTTACAAGTATATTTGAATCAAGTACACCAATGAATTGAAAGTTGACATCTTGACTGCATCATTTGAAGAGGAGAGATTAGCAAAAAAATAGTTTTTATCAACATACATAATAGAAGATCTAACATCAAAAAGGAAATAGATATCGCGTAAACATAACTTGACAACATATTTTAGAGGGTTGTTTGTACACAAATCAACTTAGTCACTATCCTTTGGTCCAATAGATTTCTTGGTTTCGTGGAAATTATTAAAAAAAATCATTTCAACAAGGGATTCTAATTATTTATCGAAGCAACCATCTTCATACTCAATTAAGGTTTAAAAGTTACACTTCCATGCTTGCACAATAGTATATCTTTTTTGTATAAATAAGTAGTCGCCATTACCATCCGTTTGTTTTACTTGTTTTAGATTTAGGGGGTCCTATAATAGTGTAAAAGCATGTGTTATCAAATTATGTAAAGTATATAAATAAAGTATTAATCTCAATTGAGATGGATATTCTAGGTATTGCACTATTACGATTTAGAACAGATAAAGTAAGAGGTATAAGTGTACTTAGTTGATTTTGGTTATGTGTTACTCATAAAAGATGCCCTTGTACCTATAAATGCTTTGTACTTGCACCATCAACTACTTATACCTAAAACAAAGTTAAAACCCTCTTTGGATATTGTCAACAAAGTATAACCTCTACAATGGTCAACATATTCTAGTGGTTTCTAGTAGTATCATTGTGCATTGTGTTGGTTTGTAACTATTGAGACCCTTGTACCTACACCTGTAAATGTTTCTTATGTGTGTTTTGGCCTTTTGATCATGTGTGTTGATCTCTACTTTCATTATCCTTCTATCCAAACCCTAATGATGCTTTCAACTATAATATAGACCTGAAAAAGGGGTTAGTTGTTAAGCACGAACTATACTGAGAGGGGGGGTGAATCAGTAAATTATATATCTTTTACTTAATTTGATTTCTTTTCTTTAACCACTTAATCATAAATTCAAGATATGTAATAAAATTGAAACAATACCATGCACCACACAAGAGAGAGAGAGAGAGAGTAGCTTTTTACGTGGAAACCCAAAGTGGAAAAAACCACGGAGAACAATCTCAAGTATATGAATGAGAACTAACTCAAATTACAAAGTTCTCAAGCACCAACTTGTAGAACCACCAACCCCTTTGCCAAGCACCAACATAACAACTATTTATGAGCACCAACCCACATGAGCACCAACCCCTTGCAAAGATTTGTGAGCATCAACCCACAGGAGCACCAACCCCTCTTGTGTATAAAACACAACTATCTCTCAATGTTGCTTACTCAACAAATGATATAACTCTACAATATCTCATGCTTTTCTCTCCTCTATTCTTATATAAAATAATTACAAAACCATGCACTCTCTTGCATATAACAAATGGCTTCTCAAGCTTTCATTTATAGCTTTCCAAATGACCTTTGGCATTCACCCTTTGTGTCCCTTCAATCCTCATGGAAAATGGTGCCAAACTTGCATGACCCTTCGTATCCTTGTATTTGAAAAGTCACATGGTGACCCTTCTTAAGCAAATGCATCATTTCCTCTTTTGTCTTTATCTTGGTGACTTTTCATATTCCTCAAAGTGTCCCTTCATGGAAAAATGTGTCATACCCTATTTTATCTTCATATTATGACTCTTGGAATTCCTCAAGATGACTCTTCATCAGAAAATGTGTCCCATTCCTCTTTTGTCTTTACCCCGTGACTCTTTGACTTCTCCATGGGCCCTCTTTTGACTTATATGCAACCAAAAATATATTTGTTAATATTAAATAAATATTAACACACATTAGCCAAGATATGAATATTAAAAATACCATTAAATGCAATGGGGCCTTTATCACCAATGTTAGACCTTTGACATCAATGATAATATTTCCAACAATCTCCCCCTTTATCATTGATGACAACCTCAAATTGAAACTGCCACATCCTAAAACTTGCACTGCACATGTCAACCTGCACATACTACCATTTAAAAAACATACAGAAACTTTCCCTTACTGTAGTAACCTATACCTGTTCCCTGAACCTATTTTTACACCTGTTTCTACACATGTACCTATTCTTGTACCTATTTTTGTTCTTCTCCCCCTTTGACATCAATGGCAAAGGGCTTATCTTGGAGCTAACACTTAGCTCCCCCTCAACTGATGTTGATCATCAATGGCAGGAAGTAAAAGAAATTACTCCCAACTTCTCTTGCAAATACTCAAATGTGTCTTTTGGTAGTGCCTTTGTGAAATATTTATAATCTGCTTCGTAGTATTGTTATATTCCATCTTAACCTATTGATCTACAACCTGCTTTCTCAAGAAGTGATATCTGATTGGAATATGTTTTGTTCTTGAATGCATCACTGGATTCTTCAAAATATTAATAGCACTTGTGTTGTCACAAAAAATAGAAATAGGTTCATCATATTTTACCTTGATATCTTCCAAATTTTGCTTCATCCAAAGCACTTGAGTACAACACAATACCGCTACAATATATTCTGCTTCAGCTGTAGAAAGTGATATTGACTTTTACTTTTTGCTTAGCCATGATACTAAGCTATCACCAAGGAAGAAAGCTCCTCCACTTATACTCTTTTTGTCATCCAAGCAACCTACTCAATCTGAATCTGTATAAGCAATCAAAATGAAATCTCTGCATGTGGGATACCACAATCCATAATCTAATGTCCCCTTGATATATCTAAATATTCTCTTCACTAATTGAACATGGCTATCTTTTAGAGTTGACTGATATCTTACAACCATACCTATTGCATGCATGTTTTCTAACCTCGATGTTGTCAAATATAAAAAACTACCAATTATAGATCTATACAAAGATTGATCTATAATAGGTGAATCTTCATCCTTGCTCACCTTATTTCCTGTAGTCATTGGTGTACCAACTGGTGCACAATCCTCAAAACCAAATTTTTTCAACATTTCCTTGGCATATTTACTTTGAGATATAAAAATTCCTTTATCTGACTGAAATATTTGCAATCTTAAGAAAAATGACAATTCTCCAAGCATAGACATTTCAAATTATTTTTGCATATTATCAGAAAATTATTTTGTCATCTTTTCAATATTTCCTTCAAAAATGATGTCATCAACATATACCATAACAATCAATTGATGCTCACCGTTTGTTTTGATGTAGAGATTACTGTCAGTAAATCCTCTCTTGAAACCTTGATCCTGCAGGTACTTATCAAGTCTTGCATACCAAGCTCTAGGAGCTTGTTTCAATCCGTACAATGCTTTCTTTAGTCTGCATACATGGCTACTAATATTTGAGAGAATAAATCCCTTAGGCTACTCCATGTAGACCTCTTCTTCTATATTCTCATTTAGGAAGGTAGATTTGACATCCATCTGAAACACTTTAAATTTTTTAAACACTACATATGCAAGAAACATTCTAATAGCCTCTAGCTTTGACACTAGTGCAAAAGTTTCTTTAAAATCTATTCTCTCAATCTAAGCATATCCTTTACATACTAATCTTGCTTTATTCTTGGTCACTTCTCCATTTTCATTCAACTTATTTTTGTAAACCCATTTTGTTCCTATCACATTGTGATCTTTTCATCTAGGCACTAAATTCCAAGTATCATTCTTTTCTATCTGATCTAATTCTTCATCCATTGACTTAATCTAATGCTTATCATGTCTAGCTTCTGAAAAAGTTTTAGACTGAATTTTGGATAACAAAGAAAAATTAACTTGCTCAGATTCACTTACCATCATTCTTCTGGTGTGAATTCCTTCATTTATGTCCCTGATGATGTCACTTTAATTATGATTTCTCTGGACATATTTGGATGGGGTTTTGGTGTCCTTTTTCTCCTTCTCATCTTCATTTGATTCTTCAAAATCTTCCTCTTCAATGATTTCAAGAATGTCTACTAGATCACTGATTCTTTGTGTTCCATCTTCTTCTATCCTGACACTTGCACTTTCAACTATTTTCTTGGTTCTTTTATTATAACATTTATAAGCTTAACTTTTTCAATAATAACAAAGAAATATAAATTCATCTACTCTAAATTCAAACTTACCAAGTTTTTCATCAGTTCTCTTTATAAAGCATTTGTCACTAAAAACTCTGAAATAATCAACTATATATGGTTTGTCTTTCCATAGCTCATAAGGAGTCTTGTCATTGTTGACTCTCGATAATGCTCTATTCTAGATATGCATTGTTGTACCAACTGTCTCTCTCCAATATTTATCTAGTATTTTAGATTCATTTAGCATTGTCCTCACCATCTCCTGAACTTTTCTGTTTCTCTATTCAACTACTCCATTTTACTATAGAGTTTTGGCTACTAAATAATGTCTCTGTATTCCATGGTCTTCACAATACTCAATTAACTGATTTGACATGAATTCTCCTCCTTGATCTGATCTTAGGCACTTAGTCTTCAAACTGATTTCATTCTCAACTAATGCTTTGAAATGTTTAAAAGCTTTTGATTTTTTTATAAAAATATTACCTAATTTATACGTGAAAAATCATCAATAAGCAACATAAAATATTTCTCACCTTAAGTACTTTGAGTTCTCATAGGTCCACACAAATCAATGTGAACAAGCTCTAACATTTGAGTGGTCGAGTGTCCTTTTGTTTTGAACCACCTTCTGGTCTGCTTCTCATGCTGACAAGGTTCACAAAGTGTGTTGGATGGCTTTGTAATTCTTAAAAAAAAAATTGACCACTTGCTTCTTGCTAATGTTGACAAGATTGTCAAAATTTATGTGTCCCATTCTCCTGTGCCATAGCCAAATTTCTTCAATCTAACTCAAACATCTTTGACCTTTGATGTATGATAACATATACAAATTACTGCCTATTCTATGAGCATCTACAACCAACACATCTGAATCTTTTCTCTTAATTTCACAACCTTTTGCATAAAACTTTAGTGTGTGCCCTTGATCACACATTTGACTTACACTCAAAATATTATGTTTAAGACCTTCTACATACAAAACAATTTTAATTTTAGTTTTACCATTATCCAAACTTAGTGTACCTTTTCCAACAATTTTGGCAGTAGTATTATCTTTGAATTTCACTATGCCACCATTGATCTTCTTCAAGGTTATGAACTTGCTCTTGTCTTCTATCATGTGCCTCAAATATCCATTATCAATGAACCATGGATTTTCTTCATTTTTTGCATGCAACGTTGTCTGTACTAACATATATTTTTCAAGTTGTTTTTTCTGCCATGAACCTGTCTAAACTTTCTTCTTGATGAATGAAGCCTTGAAACTCTAGTCCTTCTTGACTGAATAAAACACGCATCTACAGTACCAGGCTATGTGTCTAAATTTGTTGTACTTGTAATATATTATGGCCTCTTCATTAAAACTTGATAGAAGAGCAAAAGAGTTGTGGCTTCTGCTTGACTCTGCATGAGTTTCTTTCTCCTTATTTCTGAAATTATTAGCCCTTTTTTGATATTCTATTTTCTTATGACCATATTCATTACAATAAAAATAGTAACCATAAAAATAGGACCTATTTGTGTATCTTTGACCTGACTATTTTTTGTAGCTTTGTTCCTTTTAGCCTTCTTTGTTTGAGATGTCCTATGTATTCTTAACTTCTTCCCTTTTTATTTTCTCTTTTGTAAGAGCTTCAGCATAGCTCTTTCCTTTTTCTGTGTTAACCTTGTCTATGAAAGTAGTGGCCTCCCCTTTTTCTTTTTCAAATCCAATACCTGTCTTATCTGACATTGATCTTTGACTTTCTAATATCTTATTTAGCATATTAGTGCTATTTTAAAATTTTGAATCATTGAATGCTCTATCATTGATTACTTTATTTGTTTTCTCAAGATCTACTTTTAAAAAAACAATTTCAATAAAATACCTTTGACATTTTTCACTTACTTTTTGCAACTATGTTGTTAGATCTTTTTCATTCTTTTTGGCTTCTTCAAAGTGTGTTTGTAAATCTTCAATTGTTTCCTTTAACTCCTTTTCATTTTTTTTGATCTGGAGCTTCAATCTTCGATTCTTCTTCTCAAGAGATTTTAACTCTTCTAAGACACAAATGATTTCTCCTTCCATATTCACTTCAGCTTCATCCTGTTCTTCTTCTTGATCATCTATACTTTTGCTTGCGGAGGCATTTTCATGTATAGACATGAATAAAATCTCTTCTTCTAAATCACTGACTCCACTATCTTCAGCTGAGCTAGGATCTTTAGAATACAAACCCTTCTTCTCGAATTCTTTCTTGAATTTTCCTTTGAAATTCTTCTTGTATGTAGACTTTCCTTATTCATTGTCACCATTACCCTTATCTAGGCACTTAGCTGCAAAATGTCCAATCTTTCCATAATTAAAACATTTAAAAGGTAATTTTCTTTGATATTTACATATGCCCTTTTTCGGCTTGCGAATGAATAGAGCTCTATTGTCATCTTCATCATCGCTAGAACTGTCACTTGATTCTTAATTCTTAGCCTTCTCTTTCTTTGATGTCTTGAAAGTAACTTCTCTCTTTGAGGGTTTTTCTTGTTCGGTCCGCATCTCATATGTTGTAAGAATACCATGTAGTTCATCCATCTTTAGCTTGGCTAAATTCTTCATTTCTTCAATTGCTAAAACTTTTGCATCATATCTCAATGGTAGAGATCTCAAAACTTTTTGTATCACGATTGATTCTTCTAACTTTTCTCCAAGACCTTGAATCTGATTAACTATTTGATCAACCCACAAAAGGTAACTTGCTATATTTTCTTCTTCTTCCATCTTTAAACTCTCAAACTGTCTTCTGAAAGTCTGAAGCTTAACTTGTTGAACCTTTCCATCACCTTTGTAAATATTCTCAAGCTTTACCCAAGTTTCATGAGTAGATTTACATTGCATAACTTTAACAAATTCTGATTTACATAAAATAGCATTTAAATCTTTAGCATTATTTTCACTTGCCTTCTTTTCCATCGAAGTAGTTACGAGTGTCTATGGCTCTTCATATTCTTCCACCATTACTTGCCAAAATTTGAATCCAATGGCCATCAAATAATTCCTCATCCTTATGATCCAAAAATCATAATTTATCCCATCAAACAAAGGTGCCTTATTTGTATAAAAACTTTTATGTGATCCAATCATCATGTTCTCCCTGATCTACCTTCAAGCTATAATTTTTTTTTCAAAAAAGAACATGCTCTGATACCAATTATCAAGTACAAAGTATATTGAGAGGAGGGGTGAATCAGTATATTATATATCTTTCACGTAATTTGTTTTCTTTTCTTTAACCTCTTAATCATACATTCAATATATGCAAGAGAGAGAGAGAGAGAGAGAGAGAGAGAGAGAGATTAAATTTTTACGTGGAAACCCAAAGTGGGGAAAACCAAAGAGAATAATCTCAAGTATATGAATAATCACCAATTTGCAATAGCACCAACCCTTTTGTCGAACACCAACACAATAACTATTTGTGAGCACCAACCAACAGGAGCACCAACCCCTCTTGTGTATAAAACACAACTATCTTTCAATGTTACTTAACAAATGATAAAACTCTACAATATCTCCTACTTTTCTCTCATCTTTTCTTATATAAAATAATTACAAAACCATGCACTCTTTTGCATATAAAAAATGACTTCTCAAGCCTTTATTTATAGCTTTTCAAATGACCTTTGGCATTCACCCTTTGTGTCCCTTCAATCCTCATGGAAAATGGTGCCAAACTTGCATGACCTTTTGTATCCTTGCATTTGAAAAGTCACATGGTGACCCTTCATAAGTAAATGCATCCTTTCCTCTTTTGTCTTTATCTTGGTGACTTTTCGTATTCCTCAAAGTGTCTCTTCATGGAAAAATGTGTCATACCCTATTTTATCTTCAAATTGTGACTCTTGGAATTCCTCAAGATGACTCTTCAAGAGAAAATGCATCTCATTCCTCTTTTGTCTTTACCCCGTGACTCTTTGACTTCTCCATGGGCCCTCTTTTGACTTATATGCAACCAAAACTATATTCATTGATATTAAATAAATATTAACACACATTAGCCAAGATATGAATATTAAAAACACTATTAAATTCAATGGGGCCTTTATCACCAATGCTAGACCTTTGACATCAATGACAATATTTCCAACATTAGCTCTCTAGGTTGGAGTGACCCAAACCACTCCCCTCATACTAGTTGAGCATTTCTTGTGTTATAATACTCCGATGAGGGCTAAAACCACATGTACTTCTCCCAACCATGTGTGTGTGTGTGTAAAATCATGTGAATGTAATTAAATGTCATTTCTATTAGGTCTTCATTTGGTACAAACATGCAATTTATATACAAAATCAAATTTATTCTTTTACAAACTTCAAAAATATGCTCAAGAAGATTATGAAATAGTTAGGTGTATATTTTCTCTATAAATGCTTGTGTCTCATAATGAATGCTTGTGCCTAAACACTCTTAGGGATTTGTATAAATAGTGCTCTCAAATTAGGGAGCTGTTTATGGGTACAAACTAACCCAACAAAACCTAGAAAGATAAAATAAACCAATAATAAGGGTGTCCAACTCAAAACAGACATGCACATGGCAGTCTCTACATCTTTTAACAACAAAACACCTAGGAAATGTGGTTCAATAAGAAACATAACATGGAAGACTTAATAATATTTTATTGAAAAAAAATTCACATATTCCTAAGGAGAAAATGAAGAAATTGAATTCAAGGAGTGTTCTAACTATTTTTATTAGCTATAGTAAAGAATCAAAAGTTGCAAGCTTTACAATTCAACTAGCAATCAAGCTCAAAGCTTTACAATTTGACTAGTAATTAGTTGTGTATCACTCAAAATGTTATCTTTTTTAATGATCCATCTTCATAGTAGTAAGAACCCCATCTAGATTAACATAATAGATCTCTTCGTTCCATAAAACAAAATTGGAAACTTCATCAAGTTCATGAAATACTCTCTTGAACCAAATTTGGTTTGTGGAATTTATCACATTGTTTGGAGGTGTGGAAGCCCATACATAAGAGAAACAAGAATATCATTCAACAAAGATTCAGGGAGCATTGTTTTTATATCCACCACAATTGCATCAAGAGCTTAGTACTAACAAAACACACTCATAAGTCTGCATGATATTTACATCGATAAAACAAAAAAAATGGTGAGGAAGGAACACTAAATAAAGAGGAACATTAGAGAAGCCATTGCAATTGAGAAACACCTTAACAATCTCAACCATGATGATGGATTATAACTTAGTGATGTATGGAGACCCATTATTCACCTTCTCAAATCTCATGACTAATCCTAGTAATTTTGAATAATCATTATCTTTGCCATTCATTTAATATTGTATGTGGGCATTATTATTGGTGGTGATTAGTATTGGCAAGGTCTACATTGCACTATAACTTGGAGTTATCTATATAAGGAGACCTTATCTATCTTCTTAGAATATAACGTGATGATGAACTATAAAGGGTGGTTCAAAACATCGATCATTTCAATGTGCTTATTTGCAATGATCAATTTTATTATTCATAATGATTTTAGAAATTGTGTGCTTTATAATATATTTAATTTACAAATTGGAAAACATATTTCTATTGAATTAAACTTTAATGATGAAGAACAACCAACTCATACATGTATCAAGGAGAAGCCTCATTTCAAATAGAGGAGGGTTCGCAAATAGAAATGGAGGAGGAATCTCATTTTTAGGTTGAGGAGTGTCAACGTTTGAGTCAACACAAGATTCTTCCACCACATACTACGAAATCTACATTGACCATAAATTTAAAATACACAGAGTTGTTGCTTGGATCATAAAGAGTCCACCAGGGATCAATTCTTACTATATGCAAAGACCCGACACCATAAGAGATGAGGTCAAGGGAAATCCCCATGTGAATTTGATGAAATTGAACCCCTCAAACCTTGGTGCTAAAATGAAGAATTTGTTAATCCAAAAAAATACACAATATATATATGACTGGATGGCATTTTCAAAATTTCAATGAATGAGCTCTATTGGGATTTGCTAGAATGCCTTAGGTCACATTTCCATTAATTTCTAGTAGGATATATTTTTATTTTTCCTTTGACAAGATCACACATTTATTGTGCTACAACTAACCCATTACTGCCAATAGGGTGACAATTATTTTATTTTAAATGTATTCCTGCTTGAGTCCTATAGAATTTGCTAAAGGTATTTTTGACAAGATCACGCATTTACTGTGCTACAACTAACCCATTACCTTAAATAAAGCGACAATTATTCTCTTTTTCTTTTTTTTTTTCCTTTAGCAAGATCACACATTTATTGTGCTACAACTAACCCATTACCTTAAATAGGGCGACAATTATTTTCTTTTAAATGTTTTCCTACTTGAGTTTTGTAGAATTTGCTAAAGGGATTTCTGTCGAGTCTGTGAAGAATAATAGCGTTGAAGTGTGAGCAAAAAATTATTCCCAAAGTCTTCCATGAAGTATTGACACTACCCTTGAAAACCCACCTGATGTTGTATTAGAATGTCTCGAGTTTAAAAAAGCTTGTAGTTTTACTTTGAGTAGTTTACTCTTGTAGCTTATTTTGTCAGTTGAGTCATCACCAAAAGCACTTTGAAATCTCAGGTGCACATCACTTGGACGACCCCTCATGGTGTTAGTTTTGAGTCCGTTCAAACCCTAAAGAAAGGTCTTTTTAAAAAAAATTAATAACCCAGACCATTGTCACTCTAATGTGGCCCATGGCCCTTAGTTCATTCAAAACACACTAGTTGTGCTCTCTCATTGGACCCGAGATTTTATCATCTCTGAGCATGCCAAAATTAAAATCCTAAATTAGGTTGAATTACCCAACCTTTTTTTACCTTTATGGGTTTTTTTTCATCATTTGATTAAGCCATTAGGATGTTTCATTGGATTCAAACCCAAAAATTTCTATGTGGCCTGACCACAGAAACACATCTACATAGAAATAGACTTGTCGAAGGAAAATGAATAAACTATTGACATCTAAGTCAGTGACAAAAAGATCACACAACATGTGCTCTATATTAACTTATGGATCACTTGTTTATGTTATCAAGAAACAAACCATAAAATTTGTGAATGCCCGCTTATGGCTAGCTCAAAGCTCACTCCTCCTCCCAAAACCTCTTCTGAAGCAAACAAAAATGCCCAGACACCCACAAATGAATGGATTAAAATTTATAACAATAAAACATGCAATAATCAAATTTGGTGGGCAAATCCCCAACCACTATGAACAAACCTAGAGGAGGTTTTCTGATGGTAGCCAAGCAACCAGTTCCTACTACTTAGTCAACGATGTTATCGCTAGTCCACACCCCTCAAGATGTGGCCATGTTTTCACTCACGTCAAGCCATTTGGCGGCCTCCCAACCGTCACAACCTCAGATAGAGGAAATTAACTCAAGCATGACTAGTAACCCAATGATGCTTGAGTTTAAAGTAGTATACCACCTTGAGTAGCCCTTCACCACTTCCAAAAGGTGGTGAATATGCTCAAGAAAAAGAATGTGCTTCTCAATTGGGAGATTTCATGAAAGTTAACCATCAATCCTTAACAACTTTTTTATTTTCGTTGAGATTGATGATGAAGCCAATATGCTAACATAGGTTGATTAACGACTGTGTACCCATGGAATGTACGTGGCCTCATTGACATGACCTGTAAGTATATTGTTTAGGATACATCTCATTTTTTTACCAACATGAAAATTATTTATTTGCAATAAGTTAAAATCTTAGGTTTTGTCTCACCTCTATCATTAGAATGATATGACTAGGTGTTGTCTACCAGATGTCTAATAATGAGATAAGACATGGGGGAGTTGTCACTTTAATTGCTCCCTCTCTTTCACCCCAAATCGTCAGCTGGGGATTAGATCCTACTCATCAAGTTATGTAGACACTTTTTGATTTCAATGACCACCTTATTGGTATTGCAAACATTTATGACTCTAATGACACAGTAGAAAGGGCAATATTTTGGTGGTGGTTAGACAATTTTCTTCATGACACCAATTATATCCTATGTGGTGACTTCAACATGGTTGAATCCCATGAAGAGAAGGAGGAGTTATTGCCCTTGCATTGGTGCACTGATAAAAGAGATGCATGGTTTTACATGTGAAATAAATCATGCTCTTTAAATCCAACCACCATCACTACTTCATTGCCACCTCACCATGGTTCATGTGGTCTAATCTTTCACAAGGTGATGATTGGGTTACCAAACAGCTTGATAGATCCATGCTGACTGAGCACACTTTTGCCTTTGCTAATAATTTTGATTGCCCTGTCATTATTATTCTAGATGCATTGCTTTATGATCACCTTCCTATCAAGTTTGAAGTTGAATGTTTCTCCTCTCCAAAGATCTCCAAGATGCATTTTTATCTTAATACTACCCATCTTTCTCATTCCTAGCTAAAAGACACATTGTTAGAATTTGGAATTTTGCACCCTGCCTTCAAGTATATCTTGGATGGATTGAATGGTGGGGAAAATCCATAAGTTGGTCAACTTTTTTTATTTGAATTTATGATATACAAGTGGTTGTTTTCCATCATAATGCTCACAAGGCCTCACACTGTGAATTCATCCTAATTTCATAGGAGTTTGAGATTTCTACCTTACGAGAAGTTACAATTGTAGGTTTCCATGTGAAGACACAATCTCAAAATTAAAGAGCATCATCAAGCTAGGGGAGCTCAAATTCATGCAAGGATGCATTGCTTAAAGATTGGAGACAAAGCTTTAAAATAATTATTCACTCTTCTTTGCTCCAAACAAGCATTTGATCGCATTAAAGCTATAAAGAAATTTGGATCTCGCATTACTCATCTTCTTGATATTTTGAAAGCTTTTGCTTCTCATTATTACAAGGTCTTTATTGCTCAACCCTAGTCCCCAAAGAGGGATCATGCTATGTATCAATGCCTTTAGGGGGTGCCTTACAGGCTCACTAAATCTCAAATAGTGATATGTGACAAACCCCTTTTTATTGACGAGCTTCAAGACGTTGTTATGAAAAAATTTGTTGACAAATATCCTGGTATCGATGGATTTTCCTATGAGTTCTATCAATAGTTATGGCACATTGTTGGGTATGATCTTCATCGAGTGTATTAGGGAGTCATTCAAACCAATTCTCTTGGACGTTGATTAACCAAGGAAACATTAAGTTTATTTCCAACATAGGTAATCCTAATCTCATTACCAACTAGCGAACCATTACCCTTCTCAATGTATCGTACAAGATCATTGCCAAGGCTCTTGCTCTCTGAGTCAAGTATTTCTTATTCCTCATCATTCAACGTGAACAAACTTGGTTTCTTTGCAATAGATACATTCTTGACAACACCATTGTTGTTTGGGGAATGGAATAGGCATGTGAATCTCCACAAAAGACCTTATTTCTTAAAATTAACTTTGAAAAAGCCTATGATAGAATTGAATGACCTTTCATACTAGTCATGCTTCAAGGTTTAGGTTTTGCCTATAATTTTTTCTCCAATTCTATGGAATGTTCAGATATCTTTTGTCTAGCTTTAAGGTATTTCATTCAATGTAAGAAAACCCAATGCTACAAATAATCTATCTCCCCCATACCTCAAAGACTTCTACAATATAAGTGGCTCTGTATTCAACCAAGACAACAATTCAAGTTTTTGGGCATCCCCTTTGCTTTCCAATCCACTCCCTCAGACCTATGGGGATACATGGTTCAATAGGTTGAGAAAAAGTTGGCTTTTGGATTTCTAAACCCCTATCTTTTGAAGAAAGTATCAAATTTTCTCTAAAGTGTTGGCTGATATGCATGTCTATTACTCTTCTTGTTGGGCTCCTTCCAAAGCCATTTATACCAAGATCACTAGAATTTTGAGAGATTTTTTGTGGGCCAATTCCAAAGGCATCAAAGTTTTCCACATGGTTGCATGGGATATTTGTTGCAAACTAAGATTCATTGGTGGTCTTGGTCTTATTGACACCAAAATCCAAGGCCATGCCTTGTGTGCAAAGTGGATCATTTGAGCTTGGAAGGAGATGAAACATGTAAAATCTTGTTTCGTAACTACATCACTTAAGGCAAGCCTATGTTAAAGGGAGCCTAGAAGGGGTTAAATCTTCAAACCCTTTTAATCACTCAAGTGTCGATGACTATTGAGGGCACGTTTATCGCTAAGCATATTTGGAATACTTGTGAATTGCTCAAAAAGCATTTAAGATGGGACGAAGATGGTTTTGGGCTCTCTCTAAACTATCACTCGCTATGGTGGTTCTTATGCTTAACTTTTATGAAATGCCATTTTCTCGTGTCATGGATCGAGAGCCTTCAAATTTTCATAAAAGGCATCAAGGTCATCTTTGACCTCTTTTCTAAACAAGCAAGGGACATGATTCCTTGGCATGCTCTCAAGGCTCAATTCAACTTGTAGGGCTTTGACCAAGAGTCCATTTTTAAAATTCAGAACTTTATATTTGAGGTGCACCTTCATAAAATTGGTGTTCAATCTCTGTCTAGGTGGTGGATCAATAGGAAATACACTATTGAGACACCTTTCCTCCAATACCAACCTGGGTTAGGTTATCAACTTCTTTCCCCTCAATGCATCCAAATTGATGCTCTCAATGTCAAGTAAAAACTCAATTCCACTGAACACGTCTAGGAAAGAAGATTTGAACTGGTGTGGGTGACCATCATGAGCCCAAATAGGCACACTTCCTTTGGTGTATTCTTCACCATGGACATCTTATTGGCACCTAGTTAGTTCACATGGGTTTGGCTCATCATGGATACTTTGTCTATAACCACCTAGAAATGTTCAAACATGTGTTTTTGTTTTGTAAACATGCCCAGTCAACATGGCTTTGGATTTACACCTTATTTAAACTCTTTTGTCCAAAAATGTTCATCTAGAAGATGGTGTTCTTAGGGGACTCGATCACGATTCCTGCAAAATTCTTAAAAAAATTGGCATATTTTTCAAGCTCAGAGTCTTTTTCAGCTATGAAAAAATAGAAATGATGCTATTTTTTTGCATAATACTCTTGAAGACTATTTCTCTATTGATAATAGAGTTAATTTTCCTTCTAATGTCATGCTTCAAATTCAAGTGCAAGTGGAGAAAGTGTGTCATGAAGTGGAACATCTCTAGACTCTTATGAATAATTGGGGGAATGCCTTATGTACTCTTAGTCAGGTTCTTCTTGACTCTCCTTATTGATGGTTGGCCCTAAGGGATTGTGGCTACACGGAGCATGGTAGAAGCCGCTGTTGGAGTAGAGGCTGTGGTGTCTCCCCTTGGCAGCGTTGTCCTACTCCACCAATTAATCCAACTACGTTTGGTGGACAAGGGTTGTTTGCACTTCCCCAGTGGAAGTTCATCAGGGTTGCACTTGCCATTTCACTCTCCAAGCTAGTGGTTGAGGAGGATAAAGAAAAATATAAGGATAAGGATGGTTGGGAGCTAATACCTGACATGACTGACCAACATTTTGGAAGCCGTTGGGGGGGTTAGGGTGACAAGTTAGACAACCCACCACCTCCTCCTCTGCTACTTGCAGTTGCTTAGTTTCTCTTCCATTTTGTTGTTTTCTTTGTTTTCACTAATTTTTAGTTGAAAAAAACTTTTTTAAAGTTGAACTTGTATTAAGCTTCGTGGCATTGACCGATGTGACATTGGAGTGTGATCCTTCCATTCTTTTTTTGTACCAATAGCTTTGTAACATAGTGTTATATTAATATATAGGAAAAACTTTATCAATAAAAAAAAATCATATAAAATTTATTTATTTTCTTTTTTTTAATCTTATGTAGTTTGTAAAGAGCCCCAAAGTACACAAAAAGATTTTAGTTCTCCAAATTCAGAAAAAACAGGAGAAAGCAATCATTGATAAATATGATGCTTTGATGAAAAAACAGTCACAGGTTTTGTACATCTTTCTCCTCGGAGAAAATATATTCATTGCAAATAGAGCTTTTGTGTATAAATTAATTCACAATCAGTAACCTTTCTTCCATGAGAAAGATCTACAACATCTCATGTCTGATTTTTCATCAAAACATTAAATTTATCATTCATTACTTCCTTTCTTTTGATGAATTTGTAGAATTAAAAGCTGCTTGCACACTTGAAGGCTCTTCAGAAACTGATGACATAAAAGAAAAGCAAATGAACTTTGATTATTTTCAGTTACCTTGAATGAAGACTTCCTAATACACAGTGAAGGAATCTCTGTGTGTCAGGTCGAGACTCAACCTAAATATGAGGCTTCTCTGTTTCTAATTGAGATTCCTCTGCTATTTAAATAGGAGGATCCTCCTGAAGCTGAGTATCAGGTGGCTGCTCTTCATCATTTAGTGTTCATTTAGAATTTAATTCCCGGGAAAGGGATTTAATCTAAACTGATCTACTCTATGCAGTAGCATCCTTTTGAAAATTTGATTGCATGTTGTTGGAAACTACCTTTAGTTCAGGAGTGAATCGTGTGCTATATGAGGTGTTATGGCTTTGACTGTACCTGAAGGTGCCATTTGAGGTGTTATGGCTTTGACCATACCTGAAGGTGCCATTTGAGGTGTCATGGCTTTGATCGTACCTGACAGTCACAATGTCTTCAGCTGGAAATCACTACTAGCGTAGAAAGTGATTTTATACTCCATGATTAGAGTAATTGAATGACGCTTAAGGGGATCTGATTTCTTCCTGTTTGTGAAAAAGGAAATGAAGGAATGTGATGGAAAGGATAGTTTTGATTGTACTCAGTGTCTGTTGAGAAGATTTACATTTAAATATGTCATGAATTTGTTGCACACATCATACAATCCTTGATTTGACGATAGGCTAACAGAGGTGATCAATTTATCCTGCAGCTCATAGCAAGTTTAGGGAGGTAGACGTGTTCACTATATTTGGCCCATTAAATTATAGGCATTTCTCCATTTTCTGATATCTCTATATTAACTCTTTTTGTGCAAAACTAGTTCTCTAGGAAATCATAGAATCTATGAAACTTAAAGCAGTTGGCTGTCATCTGAGTTTATAGCAATGGGTTTGGGCATTACAGTTGATAGTTCGAACTTTTGATGTATCTTGAGCTAATTTTGGCTTTTGTGTAGAGACTGGGGTTTTGAATTGTATCCGAGCTACAAGGTACAATTTTGAGCCATTAGTTTCTTCCTTAACCTCACCATCTTTATTATCACGATAGTTATTACAACTTCAATGTTATAGATATCAAATTCTTATCTCTGAATTTTGACTTTCAATTCTCTCAAATCCTAGGTCGCTTATGGAACTTTCTATTCCTATGAAATGTGAGGAACATTACTTTCAATTCCTTCTTTCTGAAGAGAAATTCTCTGCCTTAAATCATGAAATGGGGTCCCCCTCCTCAGATGATGCAACTGAGGCAATGTTTTCCATTAAAAACATTCAAAACTCAACTTGGACAGAACACTTGAAACGGAAATGGACTATGCCTGTTGAGGACAGAAGTTGGGTCATTTGTGTAGCATCCATCAGCTTCAAATATGGGGCATGGCTGCAGAAGATAGATTCTGGATCCTAAGAAAGTGCAAATGAAGAGAAAAATACAACCATCAACTAAAATAAATTTATTTTTTATTTTCAAAATAAGCATGTGTAAAACTTATATCATACCAGCCCCTGCTGATATAAGAACAATATCATACATTTAACTAGTTAGCATTTTATTTGGAGGAAAGCATGGGCAATGATTGTGCTAAACACCTGGTAAAAGTTCTCAACGTATCGAATGTTTAATTGGAATATCACTTAACCATTTACAGTATTTTTGTTATGTGGCATGCTAATATTAATTAATTTGTAAAGACGTCTTACCTGCCAGATTCTCAGCACCTGTTTCCCCCACTAAATTGCTTCAAGCAATCAACTTCTTGTACCAAGTGTCATTCGATTAGTAATATGCTTCCCATTATTTACGATGTACCTCTATCATCCAGTTATAATGGTTAGGCTACCCGTGGAATAGGAATAATTTTGACAAAAGTATCAGAAAGTTATTCAAATTAGACATGGAAAATACCTTGACTACAGTAAATTGATCAATAGTACATGCAAATAAATTTTCTAGATTTTGCACAACAGGAGATGGAGGGTGAAAGGTAAGTATTCCTATGATAATTGGAGTGAAATTGGGGTTTATAAGTTTGATAGTATATACTTCCAACATTAAAAGAACCAACAAAAAAATAGAAAGGAATCACATTAACGTTCTTTTCATTAAAAATCAAATTGAACATTAATGAGTTGCAAAAATCGCATAGAAGTAAACATTTGATGCTATGACAGCATCTCCCAGTCCACATATCGTTAGATGGTCTTTGTGAAGCTCTAGTACATTACATTCCGTTGTTATTCCATACAGATTGATTGGATACTAAGATCTCAATCATTCCTACTTTCAGAATTCATTGATTCAATGAACTTGTACCAATTTGGTTGAATTTACTTCTCTATCCAGACACCCTGTACAATCTGAGGTGTTCGTGTTGCATGCCTAATGACAAAGTGTGCCTAAAGTTGATATTAGAAAAGTAGCTGATTATAAACTGGTTAGCATGCAATACACAATCACAACCCTATATTGAGCACCATTGAACTGTATCATTGGAAACTGGTCCCCAAAATAACATTTGGATGCTCCTCATCTGAATCAAACTCAACCTGCCAACACATATAGGCTGAAAGCACATCAATCTCCATTAATTATTTAGCAATAATCAATTTTGAGTGCCTAGATTTCTGCATACACTACTCAACAAAACAAAAAGGGCAAGACATGCCTATAAGCACATCGAACTCAATTCTTTATTTATTAAAGATCAGTTTTGAGTGCCTAGATTTCTGAATTTGCTCCTCAACAAACCTAAAAGGGCAAGAGAGAATTAACATGAGAATTTGTCCATGAGCACTGTATGTTCATCTGATCTAACGATCAAGAGATCACAGAAAAGTCAAACATACTAGTAAGTTCACATTAAAATCCTTAAACGCAGCAAGCTATAAGCTTTACAAGGTTTCAAACTATTTAATTAAGAGACTTTCAAAACCTTCCGCCATGCACAACCATTACAATAATACTTAAAGATAGAAAGCAGCTACCAAACATGAAACCACCAGCCAAAGTTATTAGTAAAGAGGCAAGTGACAATACACATAACCAGGAAGTTGCACCTCAATCTTTTCCTAATTGCGAAAACTTTAGGTCGATACACTACATAATAAATATTGTAGAGAGTTTCAACATGGCATTGACACCCACACAAGGTAGAGAGTTAAAGAGCTCTAATGTAATGGCATGTTGCCAAATGTCCATGAGGGAGGATGACAAAGAGAGAATTAGGTACTACACTGCCACTGCCCATTCCAAACCACAGGAGAATTAGGTACTACACTGCCACTGCCCATTCCAAACCACAGGTAAATCAAAATAAGGACAAAGAGATCCACTTTACACAAATTCATAAGGCTATGTTTGAGCCAGAAGCTAACGAATGCTAAATTCGAATGCAACAACCTAGTAAAGACTTTTATCAGAAAAATTATAGATACCTTCAGCTGTCATGTCCCCTTTTTCGTGGACATTGACAGACATGATGATTAGCCTATTATGCGACCTTCGTAGGCTAATAGGATGGATAGAGGGTCATAATGGAGCTTGGTTTGACCTTGATTTGCAGAATTCCTACAGTTGGCTTTCATTCAGGGTATTTCAGATACAGTTGCCCTGAGCTCCTATTATTTAGGGATATTTGACATGCAGCGGAGCGCCTTTATTTTGGTATGGTCATGTGCGGAATCACTCCCTGGTTCACCAGCTTTGGACGGTTCGAGGATTCGACATATATTAAGGGAGATATTAATATTTGATTGATTTAATCAAATATTAATTATTAAGCCTATTTTTAATTAGAAACCCTAATTCTAATTTAAGAAACCCTAATTAGGGCAAGCATATCTTTTTGAGGGTATAAGGGTTTCTCATGGAGGCCATTATTGTTTATGCATAGATTATTGATTTTGATATTGAAAGAAATTCTTTTGTGAAGACTGAGCCAAGGGTTCCAGGATTCCATTTGCAGTGGAGAACGTCAACTCTTCATTGTGTGCGATTCAGAGGCTGTGAGATATCAGCTGATCTATTGCCAAATTCAGAGATAGCTTCATACAGAAGTTATCACAGAGGTATACAGATTTGAGAGGTAACTTCATCCAGAAGTTGTCACAGAGCTTTCCAGGTATTTATTTTATTAGGTTTTTGATCCAATAAGTTATACAGATATAGATCTTCTGTATTAGAATCGTATATTCTTGAGATCAGGTTGTTCAGCGATCAGGGGTTGAAAACAGACAGGTTGGCGGCCGTACTAATTCCGTACAGGTCCGTACAGATCCGCTCAGGGACCGACCTCGGCAGACAGAGATCCCCAGTGACCGACATCGGCCGACTGAAGACTGACATCGGCAGAGAAGGACCTACAGAGACCGACGTCGGCAGTATATCGACCGACGCCAGCGACTGTGTGTTCGACACAGCAGGCCGAGACGAGACAGAATTCAGGTTTCAGTTCCAGACTTGCAGAAGATCAGGGTTTTAAGACCAGATTTTAATATTCTTTTATTTGTATGAGAGAAGACTGTAATTGTAATTATCTGAACAAGTGATAAGATATTTGATTAGCAGATAAGAGATTTACTGTGGTTTTTTGTTTATCTGAATTTATTCTGCAAGATTGTATCTTTGTTCAGAACTTTTGTGTTTCTATATTCCTTGTTTGAAGGGGATATTACAGTGGTATCAGAGCTTTTGTGCAGAAAAAAGGAGCCCCTAAGTAAGGGACATCACAGTGGTATCAGAGCTTTTGCTTGAAAAAAGGAGCCCCTAAGTAAGGGACATCACAGTGGTATTAGAGCCAAATTCCTGCCATCTTGTTGGGCACATCAGAGCTAGGTTCCTGCCATCCTGTTGGGTAGATCAGAGCCAATGTCTTGCCATCCTGTTGGGTAGTTTGGGTAGGTTGAATCAGCGAAATATCCATGATGTCTTCAAGTACTCAGAGTCGGTGGGACTATGATATGAAGAAGTTGAAACTAAGTTTGAAGAGGTTGAATGAAGCTCTTTCATACCCTTCATTTAAAAATAAACCCACACGGTATATGACAGTAAATGAGGAGTGGGTCTTATTACCACCTCGGGGTCGGGAGATGTTGTCTTTTGATCGCTTTGTTAAGCTGAGGAGAGAGCACTACAGATCAGTTGGACAAGATAGCAGCATGTCCCATGATTCTTATGAGATAGGAAATAACCAGTGTGCTACTATTAATAGGAGAAAGCTTTGCTTATACTGCAAAGATCCATATGATGCCAATCACAATTGTCATTTGAGGCCTAAAGGCAAGGCATATCATGTAATATGGGAGTATTATGAGGATTCGAAATTAGAAGATTTCAAACAGCATGATAATTCTAAGGAGTCAGAGGCAGAGGCTTCAGAGCCCAAGATAGAGGCAATGAAGGTGGCTCACCAGGATTCTGACAGACATGTGGTCGAGCTTAGTCATGAGGAGTTGGACTCTCAGTTAGTTACAGAGGATGAGGGAGTGAGAGATTGTGATGATGAGATAGTTTCAGCAGCAGCTTCTTCAGAGTTAAATGAGGATGAGTCCGATGCTAGCATTCAGAGTGTGGAGGTATACTCAGAGGTTAGTACATTGAGTGTTGATTGTGAGTATATTCCTACAGTTGTAGCTGAGGAACATGTTGTTGGTACTAACACACATGTTTAGGATTTGGGAGTTCTTGGTCCTAATGAGTTTGGCATACCAGTGGAGTCGAGTCTCCAGATTGATTCTTCTCATACAGATGACAGTGTGGTACAGTTGGTTGTGCCGCCTTTACAGAGGGATCAGTTATGGGATGGATTGGCACCATCTTTTGTAGATGGGATTGACAGTTTGTCGGTGCATGACTTAGAGCAGGAGTTGATCAGATATGCTGACCACAGTAGGGGTACAGTGTATGGATTCTCCATACTTGGCATAGTTCCATTTGGGAGTTGTTGCAAAGTTGGAGTGTGCCTTCCGCATAGCATGGTGGTACTTGCATTGATTTACAGTTGTGCAGAGCATAACTACATTTGGGATCCAGGTGGATCGAGTGGTTCATTGTTCCGAGATTGCTTGGGGACAAACAATTTTTGGAGGGGCAGATTGTCATGTTCCCTTTTTCATGGACATTGACAGACTTGATGATTAGCCTATTATGCGACCTTCGTAGGCTAATAGGATGGATAGAGGGTCATAATGGAGCTTGGCTTGACCTTGATTTGTAGAATTCCTACAGTTGGCTTTCATTCAGGCTATTTCAGATACAGTTGGCCTAAGCTCTTATTATTTAGGGATATTTGACATGCAGTGGAGCACCTTTATTTTGGTATGGTCATGTGCGGAATCACTCCTTGGTTCACCAGCTTTGAACGGTTCGAGGATTCAACATATATTAAGGGAGATATTAATATTTGATTGATTTAATCAAATATTAATTATTAAGCCTATTTTTAATTAGAAACCCTAATTCTAATTTAAGAAACCCTAATTAGGGCAAGCATATCTTTTTGAGGGTATAAGGGTTTCTCATGGAGGCCATTATTGTTTATGCATAGATTATTGATTTTGATATTGAAAGAAATTCTTCTGTGAAGACTGAGCCAAGGGTTCCAGGTTTCCATTTGCAGTGGAGAACGTCAACTCTTCATTGTGTGCGATTCAGAGGCTGTGAGATATCAGCTGATCTATTGCCAAATTGAGAGATAGCTTCATACAGAAGTTATCACAGAGGTATACAGATTTGAGAGGTAACTTCATCCAGAAGTTGTCACAGAGCTTTCCAGGTATTTATTTTATTAGGTTTTTGATCCAATAAGTTATACAGATATAGATCTTCTGTATTAGAATCGTATATTCTTGAGATCAGGTTGTTTAGCTATCAGGGGTTGAAATTAGACAGGTTGGCATCCGTACTAAGTCCGTATAGATCCACTTAGGCACCGACCTCGGCAGACAGAGATCCCCAGTGACCGACATCGGCCGACTGAAGACCGACGTCGGCAGAGAAGGACCTACAGAGACCGACGTCGGCAGTATATCGACCGACGCCGGCGACTGTGTGTTCGACACAACAGGCCGAGACGAGACATAATTTAGGTTTCAGTTCCAGACTTGCAGAAGATCAGGGTTTTAAGACCAGATTTTAATATTCTTTTATTTGTATGAGAGAAGACTGTAATTGTAATTATCTGAACAAGTGATAAGATATTTGATTAGCAGATAAGAGATTTACTGTGGTTTTTCATTTATCTGAATTTATTCTGCAAGATTGTATCTTTGTTCAGAACTTTTGTGTTTCTATATTCCCTGTTTGAAGGGGATATTACAGTGGTATCAGAGCTTTTGTGCAAAAAAAAGGAGCCCCTAAGTAAGGGACATCATAGTGGTATCAGAGCTTTTGCTTGGAAAAAGGAGCCCCTAAGTAAGGGACATCACAGTGGTATCAGAGCCAAATTCCTGCCATCCTGTTGGGCACATCAGAGCTAGGTTCCTGCCATCCTGTTGGGTAGATCAGAGCCAATGTCTTGCCATCCTGTTGGGTAGTTTGGGTAGGTTGAATCAGCGAAGTATCCATGATGTCTTCAAGTACTCAGAGTCGGTGGGACTATGATATGAAGAAGTTGAAACTAAGTTTGAAGAGGTTGAATGAAGCTCTTTCATACCCTTCATTTAAAAATAAACCCACACGGTATATGACAACAAATGAGGAGTGGGACTTATTACCACCTCGGGGTCGGGAGATGTTGTCTTTTGATCACTTTGTTAAGCTGAGGAGAGAGCACTTCAGATCAGTTGGACAAGATAGCAGCATGTCCCATGATTCTTATGAGATAGGAAATAACCAGTGTGCTACTGTTAATAGGAGAAAGCTTTGCTTATACTGCAAAGATCCATATGATGCCAATCACAATTGTCATTTGAGGCCTAAGGGCAAGGCATATCATGTAATATGGGAGTATTATGAGGATTCGAAAACAGAAGATTTCAAACAGCATGATAATTCTAAGGAGTCAGAGGCAGAGGCTTCAGAGCCCAAGATAGAGGCAATGAAGGTGGCTCACCAGGATTCTGACAGACATGTGGTCGAGCTTAGTCATGAGGAGTTGGACTCTCAGTTAGTTGCAGAGGACGAGGGAGTGAGAGATTGTGATGATGAGATAGTTTCAGCAGCAGCTTCTTCAGAGTTAAATGAGGATGAGTCCGATGCTAGCATTCAGAGTGTGGAGGTATACTCAGAGGTTAGTACATTGAGTGTTGATTGTGAGTATATTCTTACAGTTGTAGCTGAGGAACATGTTGTTGGTACTAACACACATGTTCAGGATTTGGGAGTTCTTGGTCCTAATGAGTTTGGCATACCAGTGGAGTCGAGTCTCCAGATTGATTCTTCTCATACAGATGACAGTGTGGTACAGTTGGTTGTGCGGCCTTTACAGAGGGATCAGTTATGGGATGGATTGGTACCATCTTTTGTAGATGGGATTGACAGTTTGTCGGTGCATGACTTAGAGCAAGAGTTGATCAGATATGCTGACCACAGTAGGGGTACAGTGTATGGATTCTCCATACTTGGCATAGTTCCATTTGGGAGTTGTTGCAAAGTTGGAGTGTGCCTTCCGCATAGCATGGTGGTACTTGCATTGATTTACAGCTGTGCAGAGCATAACTACATTTGGGATCCAGGTGGATCGAGTGGTTCATTGTTCCGAGATTGCTTGGGGACAAGCAATTTCTGGAGGGGCGGATTGTCATGTCCCCTTTTTCGTGGACATTGACAGACTTGATGATTAGCCTATTATGCGACCTTCGTAGGCTAATAGGATGGATAGAGGGTCATAATGGAGCTTGGCTTGACCTTGATTTGCAGAATTCCTATAGTTGGCTTTCATTCAGGCTATTTCAGATACAGTTGGCCTGAGCTCCTATTATTTAGGGATATTTGACATGCAGCGGAGCGCCTTTATTTTGGTATGGTCATGTGCGGAATCACTTCCTGGTTCACCAGCTTCGAACGGTTCAAGGATTCGACATATATTAAGGGAGATATTAATATTTGATTGATTTAATCAAATATTAATTATTAAGCCTATTTTTAATTAGAAACCCTAATTCTAATTTAAGAAACCCTAATTAGGGCAAGCATATCTTTTTGAGGGTATAAGGGTTTCTCATGGAGGCCATTATTGTTTATGCATAGATTATTGATTCTGATATTGAAAGAAATTCTTTTGTGAACACTAAGCCAAGGGTTCCAGGATTCCATTTGCAGTGGAGAACGTCAACTCTTCATTGTGTGCGATTCAGAGGCTGTGAGATATCAGCTGATCTATTGCCAAATTCAGAGATAGCTTCATACAGAAATTATCACAGAGGTATACAGATTTGAGAGGTAACTTCATCCAGAAGTTGTCACAGAGCTTTCCAGGTATTTATTTTATTAGGTTTTTGATCCAATAAGTTATACAGATATAGATCTTCTGTATTAGAATCGTATATTCTTGAGATCAGGTTGTTCAGCTATCAGGGGTTGAAAACAGACAGGTTGGCGGCCGTACTAAGTCCGTACAGGTCCGTACAGATCCGCTCAGGCACCGACCTCGGCAGACAGAGATCCCCAGTGACCGACATCAGCCGACTGAAGACCGACGTCGGCAGAGAAGGACCTACAGAGACCGACGTCGGCAGTATATCGACCGACGCCGGCGACTGTGTGTTTGACACAGCAGGCCGAGACGAGACAGAATTCAGGTTTCAGTTCCAGACTTGCAGAAGATCAGGGTTTTAAGACGAGATTTTAATATTCTTTTATTTGTATGAGAGAACACTGTAATTGTAATTATCTGTACAAGTGATAAGATATTTGATTAGCAGATAAGAGATTTACCGTGGTTTTTTTGTTTATCTGAATTTATTCTGCAAGATTGTATCTTTGTTCAGAACTTTTGTGTTTCTATATTCCCTGTTTGAAGGGGATATTACAGTGGTATCAGAGCTTTTGTGCAGAAAAAAGGAGCCCCTAAGTAAGGGACATCACAATGGTATCAGAGCTTTTGCTTGAAAAAAGGAGCCCCTAAGTAAGGGACATCACATCAGCTGATCACACATTACAGGCAGCAACAACATCAAAGAGCTGATGCAATCAGCAATAGTGTATGATCAATTTTATCTCAAAATGAATTAAGCTGACATCTTTAGCTAATTTCCACACTAGATAACAAAACATTCTGAAAGAATAAAAACTTAGTAAGATATTGGTATGTGCAGTTCCCCTTTGGTTCATAGTTCCATACAAATGTTGAGAAAAAGATAATTTATGATCTCTCAATGGTGCTGGATTGCAGACAATGCATCTGTGTTCCATAGGGATGTGTCACCTGCCCTCTAGAGCTGTCCCAGATGTTTCGGTGATGTGGGGATTTGCAGGTGCATATATTAATTATTCACCAATCCCCTACTGTCCACAAAATCCGAGAATTGTTTTTGCCGTCCAAGAAATGTGTCCCCTAAATTCCCCGTCCTGGAATCTCGGAGAAACATAGGAACGCATGGAGACCAAATAACACTGATGAAGAATTAATGACACCTTGATACTGAATCTTAATGGTGTGTCAAAGAAAAGATATTGGAATTATGAAAGAGAATGTGTGGGAGAAATGATGTGGGCAGTAGCTTAGAAGCATTTGTAGGTTTTCATACCAGGTCAGAATCCATTTTCAAGAGATTAGATGCCGCATAGAATACTTAACATAATGTTTTCAATACAGAAGCACGCTTCCAAGTGGGGTTGAGTTACTGTCAAAAGAAGAAACATTGATAAGTGTGTTACAACAGAACAGAATTTCCTCAGTAATTGAGGGTTTCTTTTACAACACAGTTTCCAGGTATTTTAGTAGCCATTCCACATCCAAGGAAAGAGAGAAAGGAGCTTATGTTTTGATCCAAATGCCAGAAAACGTGTTGACTAAAAACAAGGTTTCAAAAACAAAATTGTATAACAAGAATTTAACATAATACATAGATCCTTCAAGGTCTATTACTTTAAAAAAACTTAATTAAGTAATTACAAGTAGGTTAACTGTTAAAGCATGAAAAGTTTGCCAATGCCATACATTTAGCACTGCTGAAAATAAACCAATAAAAATGTAAAGCAAGGAGGTTAGATTTTTAGATAAGATTGTAATTTTCACTCACTTGACATTGGTGTTGGAGAATCGTCATGTGATGTCTGCTAGGTGACATGAAAGTCTTCATGGTGATGGTGATGAGGCATGAGTGCCTAGTTGGACAATGACAAAGTGTGCTTTGGATAGTGCTTCAAGGTACTTGCTTGTTCAAAGTGTTTCTACTTGTTTGGGATTATTCTGATGGTGTATGCATGAATTATGGGTCCCATGAGACGCCTAGGAATCTTGAAGAGTTTGTAGAAGAGCTTGGCATTCAGTGTGTTCATCTTGGTATGCTAGCAAGGGCAAAGAGACCTAGTGAGATTTGGCATTCATACTTGATCAAAAGAGTGGTTGATTTGGTTTGATAGGTTGATGAAGGTTGTGGATAGGGTGTTGATGCAGCAGAGGACCTATAAGGTGTCTTGGGTGCTTAGAGTACCTTTGAAGGTGAAAGGAACTCATTTGGTAACTTCTTGAGTTGATTTGTTCATTGCTGCCTAGGTGTCTTAGATGGCTGAGTAGGCAGATTGATGACATCATCATTTGCATGTACGGAGGATTCAAACAAATATGATAATATGGGTTTGTAGAGTTTTATGACTGGTTTCTATGTTCCAAATTTCAGATATTTAGGTGCTAAGGTGAATAATTTGTATTGGGTCAAAGTTGACCTCCCAAGCATATTTGCACATTTCCAACATTAAGCCAAATTTTGTGTTTTTTCTCATGAATTGGAATTCAAAATTTGAATTTGCTAAGGATGACCAGGGTTCGGTTTTATTGCTATAACTTTTGATGGAGATGGAATTTAAGGATGAAGTAAAAATAAAAGTGGTAGAGGACTCTGAGGGGAATCCATAAAATTAAATTTAATGTCTTGAATATATGTACATATTCAGATATGGTTGACCAAAGTTGACTGTGTGTTGACTTCCTTGTGCAGAAGTGTCTAGTGAAGGTTTTCAGTTGGTAATGATATCAAATGGATGTTTCATGATGTTATAAATATTTTAAAGTGTTTTATACATCATGTGAGTGTTCTATAATTATTTTTTAGGTTTTAATAATTGTTTTTCTGGTTAAACATTGATTGCTTTTTGGAGGTACCTTCACCCATGGGGTTTTGATGCATATTGGCAAAGTATGATAGGTTCTGGTATGACAGAGGTGGTTAGTAATACATGTGATGATTAGAGAGTGTTAAAAGGGTCCTATTTAGTAGATGTATTCATTTGGAATCGGTCATATGGTTCATTTTTACATAGTAGAGTGGTAAAATTGAAAAGGTCTTCTTGAGACCTATTTGGGACCATTTGGGACCATTTGGGACCTAGTGAAGTGTTCATATGATTCTTGTGGAATACTTATTTTGATGAATTGATATTTTATAAATGTATTTAAGGATTTTTTTAAGAGATAAGGCATGATATTTGGCTGACTTGGATAGGTGACATGGTTGCAAGAGGTCTTGTATAGATACAAGGCATTTGGAGACCAAAAGTGTGACTTGTGTGTGGAGTGAATGCAAGAGGGGTGAAGCGAATATAAGGAGGAAATGCAGAGAGGTGTGAGACCATGAAAGAAATCAGAATGTATTGATGAAGGTCTGAAAGTATGTGTGCAAGTCTGAAAGTGTGTCTCCATGATGATTTGATAATATTGCTAGGTATGAGAAGTGTTTGAGTAAGCAAAGAAGAAGAAGAGTTATATGCCTATGTGAGAGGAATATTTGAGGGTGTTAGAGCAAGAGAAGGTCATCATTAGGTGTAGAATACATTATATTTGTGGTGGACATCATATTTGAGGTGGTTGAGTGGATGCTTAATCACCTAGGGGGTTGTAGCCTCCTTGCTAGTTGGAGCGAGCTAAAGATTGAGGGGTTGGTCCTCCTTGTGGAGTTGGTGCTTCATAAAAGTTCTCTTGTTTGCTCCATATTTATAGGAAATTATTCCATTGTTGTTTCAGGATTGAGAGTGGGTTTTATTCCCCATGAGGGTTTCCCACTATATACCTTGTGTTTTTATTGCTTGATTTCTTATGATTGTTTACAAATTGCTATATCTATCTTGTGCTTCCCATATGTGTTGATAAGATTGTTTAAGAGGTTTGAAAGATAACAAAGGATTGAAGTAAGTTTTGGAAACCAATGATTTATTTTCCTCCATTGCGATATAAACTTGATTTATTTTTCAACAATGTGGTTGCTCACTCTTCCAATGCAAAGGAGAATGGGTAGAGTTTTGGTGTAAAAAAGGTTTTGGATTCATTGATTCACTTGTGAATTGAATAGCACTTCGTTAACATAAGTCAAGATGGATGAAAATGATGGTTTTCAAGCTTATTTATAATTTTTTGGAGGAAGATCCAACGGTGGAGGATTATTTGGATTTCTATAATGGTCCAAATAATCAATAGTGGCTAATGAGTCCTCATCCATGAGGATGATGACCATTTCAAATGGTTGAGAGAAGTGTGGGAATGGTTAGCTGAGTCAGCAAGAATGAGTCAAACTTCTTGAAAACTCAGGGGATGACTCAAAGGAGGTTGAAGAAGTTGTGGGCTTGGTTGGAATGAGTCAGCATGTGAGGGAGAATAAGGTGGAAAATGTTAAGTGAGGTGTAAAATCCAGATTTTATATCTAAATAAGGATATAAACTGTGCACAATTGATTAATTTGATTTATTCAATTTTTTTAATTTGGAAGGAGATGTGATGAATTATTTTAAAAAGAATTATTAATAGGTTTTAGGTGCATTTCAACACTAAATATAATTTAGGTGTCTACATTTGCCCTTTTTTGAAATAGTGTTACAAAGCAATACTGTTTTGAATAATAGTAGAAGAAATAGAGCGTTGATGATTAAGAAAGAGAGAGTTACCCCAAATGAATAAAAATGAGTGTGATTGTGCCCCTCAAGGGTTTGTGTGATAAAACAGACAAACACTTGAAATTAATTAAAATAAAAAATTGATAAAGTGATTTGGATGAGTGATAAATCAACTTATTGTAAAATCGATGTCAATCTTGTAATATGGAGGTTGTGTAAATAGGTTGCCTCGAGTTAATTAAAGCTAGAGTATTGATTTGACAAACAATATTTTTACCATTCAAAGATTGCACACTTAGTTTTTGCTAATGACATAAGGGTCAATTGAGCGGTTGTGGGAAAGATATATCCCAATGATAATAAGTTGTAGATATAAAAATAGAAAAAATATAATGAATTTCAAAATATAATGATAAATTTACGAAGATTGATGTTGTAAGATTTTGAGAAAAAACCCAAAATAGGTTGATTTAATGTATCCAACAATTTGGAAGTCAAAATTGATGAAGAATGATTAGAATGGAGGGATGAGGAAAATATTTGAAATGGGGTAAAAAATATAAATAGAAGAAATGGGGTATAAAAATTCATTTGTGCAAATTTGATTTTCAAATATTTGCTAAGAGAATTTGAGTGGAGAATTTGCTCTGAGGTCTTAGAGAAAATATGGATCGCATTCCACACCACGATCATCATTCAGAGCGTGTGAGGAAGTTTTAGAGACCTGAGAGGTGGGGACCTCTGGTAATTTAAATTTATTTTTGAATTTCTTGCATTTAATGTCATTTATTAGGGCTTAAAGTTGATTAAAATGAATTTACAAATGGTATATCTGTGAATTTAGCAATGAAAGTTACAAATTCATTAAAAGAAACTATGAATTCATCAAACATAGAAGTGAATTCGTAGAATAGGGTAGTGAAATTGAATTAGGGGGGAAAATTGTTAAAAAGCACAAATTTGCAGTTTAACAGTCACAAAATCGTAAAAATGAGAGGAAGAATCATCTAAATTAGTCATGATATTGTGAAAATGAGAGGCCAATTTGTTTTTAGGATAAAATATGGATAAAGAAAGGCAAAATTCAATAAATTGAGAGTGAAATGACACAATTTAGCAGCAAAAATGCTTAATGTAGTAGTGAAAATGAGATTTGAACGAGAAAAAGAAGATAAGATAATAGAGAAATAAGTGGTAGGAGAAGAATATATGAATATGTTGATTTGAGAGTATACTTGGTTTTTTTTTAAAATGATTGTAACGTAGGGGTTGTTTGAATTGTATGATGAGTAAAATTAATTAGATGCTAACATGTTTGATTTTGCATGAGGTATTACCAGTGTTGACAACTCAAGGGCGGAGGCTTGGAGCGATGGCACAAATGGATAGCTTTATAGAGTATGAGTTTGGAGTTCTAGAGGCTACGAGTTTATCTTACATTGCACAGATGCTTGAGATTCGAGCAAATAAGGCACTATTGACAATACTTACTGAGAGATGACATAGTGAGACCACATTTCATTTGCTGATAGGATAGATGACAATTTCATTAGAGGATGTGTCTTAGATTCTAGGTATTATGATATAAGGGAGATGGGTATATTGGGGGTAGGATCCATAGGAGATTACATTGTTTAGGATTTTTGGTGATGGTATGATTCTTATTGTTAGGGGAAGTGTGGATGTAGATTATTATACTAAATCAGAGATGGATTCTTTGACGATTGTACTTATGGCTATTTTCAGCGGCATTATACTAGTTGAGAAGAGTAAGAGGTTATGTCCTATTGGTCTACTAGATGTGATTAGAGATATGATGGATATGGGTGAGCATTTTATATGGGGTTCATGCATACTAGAAAACCTTTATCGGGATACAATTTATCATGCAACTTATACAGATGATAGGGAGTTTGAACTTTTGACATTACTATAAGTATGGTGCTAGGAGCACATTACTATAAAGAGGTTGGTTGGACATATGAGCACTCAGTATATTGATTATCCATTAGCATACGAGTGACATATGATCATTGGCCCTCGAAGATCACATTTACTTGATTTAGAGTTTTATAGGAGGGTGATTGATGAGCTAGGTGATGACCAAATCACTTGGAGACCTTACAGAGAGATTATATTTTAGCAGGCACATGATGACTTATGCATGGACTATATGATGAATCCATGCTACATTATCAGGGCACATGATTACAACATTGAGAGATATCACCTAGGTAGGGTGATGAGACAATTTGGGGTTAGGAAACATATACCAGTTGGTCCACACATATTTGCATGATCAGTGAGAGAGAGAACACAATGGGGTATGACCATTGATCCAATGATAGCCGATCATAATTAGTCATAACTAAAGACTATGATATGGAGTGATCATAGAGATGTGATTGATGCATAAGTTTTGGATGATTACACAGATTGGTGGGCTCGATAATGGCCATTGAGTTTGATTATACCAAATGCACCACCATAGATGTGGAGATAGAGACTGGTGGCTAGCTTGAGTAGGCAGCCATGAGGCATAGGATTAGGAGCCTGGACTAGGAGGGCTATTACAGGAGATAGGGGATGATCATGAGTACAAGGCATAAAACATCCAATGGAGATCATCCGGCTTAATGATGTGGAGATTATAGAGCTGGAGGATTTTGAGATTTTATGTGAGGCAGGGATTGATATAGATGTGGATACATATATGGATTTGGATGCATAGCAAAGGGTTGGAGGAGAGACTCCATTTATAGTGATTGATAATGAGGAGGATAAAGAAGGGGATGATTTAGTCATGAAAGCATCATAAGAAACTCAAAAACATAGAGGGAATGTTGTTGGTTCTTTATGCACTCTAATATCGAGAGAGGAGAATGCTCTTGTAAATAGACTCTGGGAGGAGATTATAGCTCATAATAGGGAGATTGATGGTTTACACATGGAGGTGTCTAGATTACAAGGAGTGGTGGATGACAGGGGGACTAGATTGTAGAGATTAGATGATTATAGTTTGAGATTCATAGGTTACAAGATATTTTTGATGGGATAGATAGAGATGGTATGGTTACAACAATTACGACACATGATGTGGAGACCCAGCCTCCATACTATACAACATTGACATATCACTATAAACATGAGAGAGAGACTGCTATGATTGAGCTAGCAGAGGTGAAGGTATTACTAGTTGGACAAGTACAAATTGTGACATTAGAAAAAGTTATGAGGGTCATGAAGGAGGACACATATTATAGGAGCTTATACAAGGAGGTTGTGCCCCATTCTCAGAGGGCAACATCTTTTAGAGAGTACTCTAAGAGATGATATGAATCAGTGAGATTAGTTCAATTGATTGAGTTAGAGAGGTTAGTGGGATAGGTAAAACATGTGATAAGTCCTCCACGATGTACACCACAATGTGAGGAGCTATTCCTGAGACCAGACACTCCTTTAGAGGGATAGGATGAGATATGACATAGTGTTTAGATGATGGATTGGTTCAACAACACATATATATTTTGAGATGTATATTTTTGTATAGACACATTATATATATATATATATATATATATATATATATATATATATATATATATATATATATATATATATATATATATATATATATATATATATATATATATATATATATATATATATATATATATTCATGATTATTTTGAGATCTTGTACTACATGGATGGACATCATGGAATATTTATTGATTTTATATGGACTTTATGCATGATTGACCAACATATGGATATATTTAGCACTGGTTCAATTTCCTACATATATATGCAGTACAAGGTCTCATAATAATCATGAATATATATATATATATATATATATATATATATATATATTCATGATTATTATGAGACCTTGTACTACATGGATGGACATCATGGAATATTTATTGATTTTATATGGACTTTATGCATGATTGACAAACATATGGATATATTTAGCACTGGTTCAATTTCCTACATTTTGATTTACATTAGCATGTTTTAATTCTTTTAGTATATGGATTATGTATTATGGCTTATGTGATGTATGATTGGATTCATGTATGGATTAGAATGTGACATAACTGCTCTACTTTTATTTTTTGTTCCTTACATTGTATTTCCAATAATAAAGAGTTTTGAGCAACCTATTTTTTAATATAACATTAAATACATTACCACTAATGATATTTGAATAATCATGATGAATATTGATGTTTTAGGCATATGAACAAATGAAAGAATAAATTGTGTAAAAGCAAAGTATGTCATGGTATAATAAAACCATAACCATACTATTATGCATTGCACAAAATAATCTTTTTAAACACACAAAAATTAACAATTAAAACAAGATTTGAAAACAAAAGTAATTTAGATGATACTAACACACACAAAATTACAATGTAACAATATTAAGCAAAATGATACATAAATAATGAGTAAATATTAATTTTAAAGTTAAACAATTGATGCATTGAAAAATAATCACAATGGACAAAGTAAATAATTAACTATGTAAATGGTTAAAGATAAAATGAAGTAATAACCAAGTTAATGGTTAGGGGAAAAAATGGATTAAATAACCAACTCAATGGCTAAGGATAGAAAATGGATAAATAACCAACTTAATGGCAAAGGATAGAAAATGGATAAATAACTAGCTTGATGGCTAAGGATAGAAAATGGATAAATAATACAACAATGGAAATAAACAAAGGATTGAAAAGAAACAATTATAAGTAAAAAATTAACATTCTAAGCAAGATCTTCACAATTATAGCCAAGAGCTAGGCTAAGAACTGAACAACCGATGAGGAAGCATAAGGATGAGCTAATCCAGGCTAGGGAAAATGGATGATGAGGAAGACTATGGCCGAGATGACCCTAAAGACCCTATGTATCTAAGTGCTGCCTATATAATCCTCCCTAGATAAAGTCCATCTAAGGATATTAAGCTAGATGTAGTTCTCCCAATATGAGAAGTGATGATAAAGTGGATGAATGATGAAGCATTTGAGTATTAGATGAAAAAGATGTTTGAGTGACCCACCCAAGAATGAGTGAATAATGTGCAAGTTATCTAGAATGGTATATGTTTGAGGTTGATATTTAACATACATTTTTTTTGGGATGTTTTCATAATGTTTTTTATTTTATTTTATTTTAAGATTTTTAAAATAAGGAATATAAAAGTCATTTTTTCGCTATCATGTGCAAGGATATAGGTTCACATTTAGGAATATCAACCCTGAACTTAGCATGCTATAGGATAACAAATGAAAAAATGATAAACGCGAGAATAATTGATTGTTGAAACATGATTCCCCCAAGTAACTAGGGTGAATATAGATAATGTGTTACACATGGTGCCAGAAATATGGTTTTCACCATGGTACTTGCCTAGAGTGCTAGTAAACTAGTTTTCACATCTAGACGATCTATGTATTTTTTTTTAATATTTTTGGTTTTTTTAATTTTATTATGATATTAATAACAACATATAGAAAAAAATTAATCATAGAATCATTTAAGGTGCATGGTGTTCATAGGTTTATGAAGCTCCTTTCCATCTTCTATAGCCAATCTATAAGTTCTTGATCCATACTTAACAATAACAACATATGGGCCTAACCAGTTAGGCTCAGATTTTCCCTTCTTCTATATTTTAGCATTAGTGTTTTGTTGGTTCTCCTTAAGAAAAAGATCTATGATTTCAAATTCCCTAGCTTTAATCCACCTATCATAGCTATGGTAAAGGTGATTGTGGTAAACTTGCAGATGGTTTAAAGCATTGTGTTGTTTCTCATCTAAGAGGTTGAGTTTACTTAGGCGTGAAGTTTGATATGATTATTCATCTATGATTTGTTGTAAGGATATTCAAAAACATGGAATCTTTACTTTTATGGAAAAAATAGACTCATTACCATAGACAAGGGAATAAGGGGTTACCCCTGTGGGTATGTTGATACTAGTGCGATATGCCCAAAAGGGAGGGTTTAATTGAATATGCTAGTCACAACCAACTTCATTGAAAATTATCTTAAGGGTGCACAAAATAATTTTATTAGTTACCTCAACTTGGTCGTTGCCTTGTGGGTAATAAGGAGTGGATCACTTATGCTTGATATGATAGGTTTGACAAAGAGTCCTAACATCTGTATTCTTGAATGATTTACCATTGTCATAAATGAGAGTGGAAGGAATACCAAAGTGATAGACAATGTGGTTGAGGATAAATTTGGAAATTTACTTTCTAATGACATAATTAAGGGGAATTGCCTAGACCCACTTGGTAAAATACTCTATTGCTATTATAATATGCTTATGTCCATCAAAAGAACTAGGATTTATTTTTCCAATGAGGTCCAACCTCCCATGTGAAAAATGGCCAAGGTGTTATGATAGGTTTCAAAGCTTGAGATGCACTATGAATAAGATCCCCATGTTTTTGATAGGGTATACACTTCTTGACATAAGCACATGAATCATATTCCGTTGTAAGCCGATATTAACCTACCAAGGGAAGATTTTTTGCAAGGACCATACCACTCGAATGTGCTCCACAAACTCCCTCATGAATTTATCTAATTACCAAAGTAGATTATTCAGATTTTAAACAATGCAAAAGAGTTCCATCATAGCCTCGATGGTATAGGGTGTTGCCAAGGATGGTATATCAAGATATGCATTAAATAAAGGATTTGCATTGGTAAGGTGATAAGTTAGATGGGATGACATGATTATGAAGGTATGCATAGATATCAGATTACCATGGATAAGTGGTACCAACCACCTCACAAACCATTTTGTAATAAGGTGTCTCATAAGCTAGTATCCTTAAGTACTCAACCAAAAATTTGTAATGTTTTATGCTTAAATCTAATAGGGAAAAAAATGTGTCCATAGCATCCCCTGCTTAATTGTTGATTCTTGGCACTTGTTCAAATTGGATATATTCAAAAGATAATTTCAAACTATCCACCATTCAATTTTAAGGGATTAGCTTATCATTGTGAGCTTGAAATTCATCAGTGACTTGATTGATGATAAGCTTAGAATCGCTAAAAATAAGATGTTAGATTCCTCATTGGATTACCATCTTGAGACCTACTATGAGACCTTCATATTTTGAAATGTTATTTGTGCAAGGGAATTCAATTTAGAATGCCTTAGGAATGTAATCCCCATCAGGTGTGACCAAAAATATACTTGCCCATAAGTTGTGTTTGGTAAAGGAACCATCAAAGAAAATTTACCAAACTAGAGACTCATCTATAGACATTATTGCTTCATCCAGGAGTTTTGCAATAAGAGTTGTTTTGTTGTTGAGTGGTTTTTCTAATAATACATCTTCTAAAAATTGTCCTTTGATTTCTTTTTGGTTAATATACTCTAAATCAAATTCACTAAGAAGCATAACCCACTTAGCCATCCTACCTATTAAATTTGTTCTGGATAAAAGATCTTTAAGAGGATCGATTTTAGCAATAATCTTGGTTTGATTGTTGAGCATGTAATGTCATAATTCTTGAGAGGCAAAAACAACTGAGAGACAAGTTTTTTATACCTGAGAGTAGTTTAGCTCATATGATATCAAGGTTTTGATTAGGTAGTAAACCACCCATTCTTTTCTCCTATCATCATGGTGTGCTAATTATGCACTAAGTGCAAATTAAGTAGCTATAATGTACAACAAAAAAGGTTTCCCAACAACAAGTGGCATTATTACTGGTGGGTTGGAAAGATATTGCTTGAGATTGTGAAATGCTTTTTCACAATTCTCATTTCATGTATAAGGAGTGTCCTTCAATAAAAAGGTGAATGGGTGACAAATGTCTGTAAGTTGAGATATGAATCTTTTGATTGCTTGAATTTTTCCTTGTGGACTTCTAAACTATTTAAGATTTTTACATGGAGGCATATCCATGATATTTGAAACTTTAAAAAGATCAACTTCAATGCCATGTTGTGAAATAATGAATCCTAACAACTTTCTTGATGTCATGCTGAATACACACTTTTTGGGATTCAATCTCGTGTTGTACTTTCTCATGCATTGAAAAATATGGTGAAGCACTTGAGGGTGGTCTTTCATGGATTTAGATTTAGTAAGAATATCATCTACATAGTGTTCCATAATGTTATAAATCATGTCATGTAAAATGATAGTCATTTCTCACTGATATGTATCTCTAACATTTTTTAAACCAAAAGGCATCACTTGGTAACATAATGTCCCCTATGGATTTGTAAATACAAATTTTTAGTGATCTTTGACCATAATTTTTTACTGATTATAGCATAAAAATTCATTCATTAATGATGACATCTCATGACCTACATTTGAATCTACAATCACATCTATGTTGGGTAATGAAAAATCATCTTTCAGGCATGCTTTATTTATATCACAAAAATCCATGTAGACTCTAATCCCTTCTAGTTTTTTGACACTATTAAAATGTTTGATATCTAGTTTGAATAATCAATAGGATGTATGAAACCAACAACCAACTGCTTCTTTAGATCTTCCTTTACCAGTAGTGCAATCTTAGGATGCATCTTACAGAGTTTCTATTTTATTGGTCTTGTGTCTGGATGCACCATAAGGTGATGAACTACTAATTCTAGATATAGTCTTGGCATATCTGCATAAGACCATGTAAACACATCAAATAATTCATGAAGCAAAAGTGTAAATATGTCCCTTTCTTCTTGAGTGAGTGATATGACAAGTTTAACAATTTTAGTATCTTCTTCATTACTGATGTTTACAAGAATGGTTTCTTCAACAAGTAGAGTTGATTCATCTTTATAATTTAGGGGTGGTATAGGAAGATGTAAATCTTCTTCAAACTCTTTTTTTTTGGATGTAGAAGTTGAACTAATATAGTGATGTAATTTCTATTCCCAAAAGTATGTTAAATTATATAACTGAATTATAAATCCTTTCTTGTGGCCACATGTTGGAATTTGATCTCTTGTTCTCAAGAGTTTGAATATAAATTCATCATTATGAAAATGGTAAAGTTGAGGTGTTGATTGTTGGTCCCATTGTATGAGGGATGGATATGCAAGGTTAAGTGTAAGGACTACATTTTCATGAAATAGGTTAGTGAGGGCAAGGTCTTCAAAGTGACTAACTATGGAACCCATCTCGTTATCTTAATAATCATCCTTTGACTCACTAGAAGAGTCACTTTGGGAGAGTGTAAGATGCATATTGAGTGGGTTAAATCTTATACCATGTTTTGCCTCATTTGTTTTTATTATGATAGGTTCAATGGATCCTTGTTCATGGAGGCCAAGACCTTTACCTTTATGGTTCATTATATTACACATGATGGATTTTACAACAATATACTTGTTGTTAGATAAGCAAGTAACCATTTCATCATAATAAAGCCAAGAAGGATTTGAATATTCAATATGTTCATCTGAAAGAAAACCTCCCTCTAGAAATTTTATCTTGCCAAGCTTCTTAACCATTCTAGTATCCTTTAGATGGTGGGGCCTACCATAGTCATTTGGATTGGTATGTATTGTACTTGTGTAAAAATCCTAAATTATGTACTCGTTCATGCCTCAATAAATGATCTTAAAGTGGGAAAAAGTAAATGAAGATGCTCTGGTAGTAGGTGGTGGATTGAAAACTTGCTGAATATAAGGGTGATTGGAAGCTTGTTCTATAGATGGTTATTTTGGAGCTTGCTCAGATAATCTATTTGAATCTTTCTCAGATGGTTGGTTAGATGCTTCACTGGTTAAAGCTTTTTCAATGGGGACAAAAGTAGTTGGTGTATTAATCCAACCACCAAGGGGAGGTGTTTGAAATAATTTTTTTGGATGGACATAATTGTCAAGCGAAGAATAATTCTCAATAGGATTAAAATTATCATCGTGACTGGTAGATAGTTTGATTTTTTATATTTTCCTTCTAATAGCTTACAATATTGGAAGGGATGAGGATCATCTTGTATAGTAACTTCTATTCTTGTATGGGAGAACCTTAAAAATTGGTGAAGAGTGATGGAATGGCATTCATGGAATGAATCCATGGATATCTAATAATTTTTTTGTATGGTAAATCAAGATTGATAACATGAACAAGAGTTTCCTTAATAATAGACCCTACCATCAACGAAAGATGGATTGTATCGATAGATTGGCCCTCATTATTATCGTATGCCTTTATGGTAATGATGATTTTTTTCAACACTATTATTAGATACCCTAGATGTTTTATAAGTCTTAGTGTACATAGATTAAGTGTCGAACCATTGTCTATAAAAAGCCTTTTCACTTTGTGCCTAGAAATAGTAACCTCTATATAAAAATGGGAGGTTATGATTTGAACCTGAAGGAGAGACATCTGAATGATCAAATTTTACTTGATTATTTGTTGTCAAAGAACCTATTAATTCTTGGAAATTTGTAGGGTTAATGTCTTGAAGGACATTCGATTCTTAGAGAACTTTATACAAAATATATTTATACACAGGGGATTTCTTGAGAAGGTCTAAAATTGAAATATTTACTAGCATTTTCTCAAGATAGTCAATAATGTTGTATTTGCATTCAACATTAGAGGATGATGCACTTGGGAGGGTAAGATTTTATCACCTTGTGGTGATGGCACATTCATATAATGGTAAATTAATAACATTGACGTGGATATGCATAATATCAATTTGATTGATGATAGAGTCAAATGGATGACTTGATTGATTAATATTACTAGATTCCAGTTGTTCCTGTTTCTATTTACCCTTTCCTTGATCATGATTAGGGAATGGATCTTGGTATATCCCAAATTTTTGATTGTTAGATGGATTATATGGTTGGTTTTTGATTTCTATATCACCTATGTCAATAAGGTTTTGAACATAGTGCTTAAGGTACATACACCTATTAGTTAAATGTCCTTTAATCCAATGGTATTCATAATACTCATCTTCTTTGTACTAGTTAGGCTTGGGAACATTTTTGTCAAAGGGTTTAGTGTTTGGCCATGTGATCATGTCTGCATGAGCTAACTTTTGGAAGAAATTATCATAAATGTCACCCAATTGAGTGAACTTACATTTAGGTCTTCCTTGTTTCAGTTTTCCACCAAGAATTGTCATATTATTGATTGGTTGGTTATATGTTTGTGTTTGAGGCTTTTGAATCTATTTGACATCGGTTACACCATCTCCAACAAGATTTTTTTAGCAAAAAAATTTGGTTTGTCTATTGCTTCTTAGGAATTATTAATATCTAGTGTAAATATTTTAATTACACCTTTATTAATTAATGTTCTTTCTACTTGAACTCCCTTTTAAATAATTTTATCAAAAGACCTTGGGCAAAGAAGTAACAAATGGTGTCCCAATTCTGAGTTTAAGTTGTTCATAAAGATATCCATAAGCTCTATTTTAGGAAATGAGCATGTAAAATGACTTGCCATTGCTCACCATCTTTAGAGGAAGGAAGAAAAATTTTCACTATTGCGTTGTTTAGTGTTGTGTAAATATAAGGTGGTTAAGTCTTTTTTGATATTATAATAGAAGTGTTAGACAATTTTTTTAGATAACTCTTCAAAGATGAAAATAGATCCTTTTGGAAGTCATGAAAACCACTTAAGGGTTTGTCCCCTGAGACTTCATGGAAATACATGCAACATGTATTCGTTACTATAAGTGATGTCCTCACATGTGTCATAAAATCCAATTGGATGTTCTCTGGGATCTCATTTTCCTTTATACTTGTCAAATTATAGGAGTTCAAAGTACTTTGGAAAATATGTAGTCATTTAACTTAAATTGTATGTATATGAGAAAATTTCCTAAAACTTAAATTGTTTTTGTTGATTATAATCACCATCTTATAAGCCTTGAACTCTATCCTTTATGTTTTGAAATTCTTGTATGATATATGGGGATAGTTGGTTCATTTGAATTAATGAATTAGGTGGTTGACCCATGAATTGGTTTGTGTTTTATGGAGTGTGTTGGTTAAAATTGTTTGGAGGTTGATTGTTAAATTTAAAGCTTTGAGGGTTTGGAAAGGGGTTGGAGTTGGAGTTATAACCAAGGTTTTGATTTGTATTGGAACTAAAATTTGTTTGATTTGAATTTGGGTTGAAACCAAGGTTGGGGTTATGTGGAAAGTTTATGTTTGGGTTTGTTATATTTGGGTTTGGGTTGAAACTTGAATTGTTTGGTGTATTCATGTTGAAGTTCATGGAATTAGGATTGGTGTTGTAACCAAAACTTGTTTGGTTAAACAAACTTGGATTGGAGTGTTGTGGAAGCATGTTGAAGTTTGAATTAAACATATTAGAACCTAGGTTTAAATGAGCTTGGTTGGAATTTTGGATTGGGTTGTTTTGATTTTGGTTAAGGTTAAAATTAGGATTTGTGTTTGGATTAATGGAGTTAAAGTTAGTATTGAGGTTGGAATTATTCAAATTAGATGGTGTTTGGTTTTAGCTTGATCTTGTGTTAGGATTTGAGGTAAAATTAAATGAAAGATTTGGATTAGATTTAAATTGATTTAGAGTTGGATTGTATGGAACTGATCCAAGAGTGTTAGAATTATAAAACTAATTTGGTACACTACTATTTAAATTCAAAATGTTAAGTGTGCATGAAGAAACATTCAAACTAGGATTGGATGGTTGATTGGGAAAGCTAGAATGGGTATTCAAGCTTTGATTTTGATTGGAAATGATTGAGATTTGAAAGCTTTGATTGGGGTTGATTAATGATTTTGAATGAAGATTCAAACTCAGATGAATTTGCTTATAACCTTGTGAATTTGGATATGCACTCAAATTTGGTGTAACCAAATGTTGATTGATTAAACTTGAATTAGATGGGAGACCCATGTTCAAGTTTGGGTTGACTTATTGCATGATTGGTAAATTTGAAGATTCAAGTTTTGATTAGTGGGGTGAATGATTGATGAGTTTGAAGGTACATTCAAACTTAGATTATTTGGATAAACTTGTGAAGGTAAATTTGTATTTACATTCACATTGGAGTTACTAAAGGGATTGATTGATTGATGAGATTGAAAGTTCATAATATCTTGAGTTCCTTGAGTTGCATATATTTTCATGGAAAAACCATAGTTGGTTTGAGATGACTCCTCAAGTAAAATAGTTTTCCCTTTGTCTTGAGAGACTTGGGGATGAGGTTGTGAGGATGGGATGAGGGCATTAATACCCTCTAAATAACCTTGTGATGTTGGTTGATTAGGATTAGAGGATGAAGGTTCTTTGCTTGTAATTAGATATTGAAAATTATGTACATAAAAGTTGGATGGGAATTTTTCTCCAAAGCCCAAGGATCGAAGCAATACTTCATTCTTGTTAGATATGAAATACTCATCAAAGAAAGGTGGAGGTTATATAGCTTTGGGGCTACCCTCATCTTGGTAATTGCCTCCATCTTCTTCTTATTTTATTATCTCATGTATCTCTACATGATGCTCTTGACCAGGAAATTGAAAGGGGTCATTGCCAAAAGGTTCCACCCTTGCATTGAGATTGTTTAACATGGCCATTTGCCTAGTAATTGGTGACATAGTTAAGATAAAAAGGAAAATGACTAAAAGAAAAGGAAGCTTTAAACTAAAAATACTAACCAAAAGGTGATTTAAAAATTTGAATTCTTGAACTAATTATTCTGAGTTTTTTAGAATAAGTCTTGATTTTAGGATATTGTTCAAAAATAAAAAGAATTTGTTTTCAAACAAGGATTTTGGAACACATTGTAAACATAAGGAAACAAAAAACAAATTTATATTTTTAAGCAGTCAAACAATTGCACATAAAAGGTGAAAAGCTAGGATAAGGGTTGTGAATAACTTTTGGGTATTTCGATGTCACTGACTCATCTTTACTCTTAGCTATGGCCTAATATTTTAAGCACCATAGAGGATCTTGTCATTCTCATGGTCCACTGATTTTGGTTTCAAGGGTGTGTGGAAGGTAGCTTGTTAGTGCTAACTGCTAACTGGTGTACCAAATTTGAATGACAAAAGAGTTTTTCCTAGGCTTAAGGTTTAAACAAGATTATCTAAGGGGGAAAATGTGGAAGAAATAGATAAAGTGGATGCATACTATTGGGTCTTATCCCAAAATGCCCAAAAAGTCATAGGGGTCTCAGTGTGTTGAAAATATGTGATATCATATTTTGAGGTAGCTATTGAAACCTTGGAAATTGGAGCATGAAAGCCTTTCACATCACAATGTGCTTAAAACACACAACCACTTAGGTAATTGAAATATTTGGATCTTGATTTATATACCCTATCAATAAATAGGGTTTAATCTAATGTGTGGTGGTGAAATACACGATCAATAGGGCCCCTATAAAAAGAAATAAAAATTAAGTGTCCATTTTTAATTTCTGTGTATCGTCACCAATGTGATACCAAAGAAAGAACATACATAGGCACTATTTAGGTAACATAGAAAATTATAGAATTATTTTTGATTCTCAAGTATCATCACCAATATGATGCCAAGGAAAGAACATACACAATTTCCATAATTTATAAATAAATAACTTGAAAGGAAATGTGATGTAATTACTAAAAAATTTTAAGATGAAATTGAAAATGTTAGTAAAGGAAATTGGTTTTTTTTAAAGCCTTTTTATTGATTATATTTGATAAACATTCTACAAACAAATGGTTATAATGTTTGTTTATGATTAATATAAGGCAATCTGTAATGGAGTAAAGAAAAACCACAAAAATAACACAAAAATTGCTTTTTTATGACAAATTCATAGTTATGTAGAAAGATAGAAAAGTGAAATTGTAATAAGTCAAAAATAGGAAATAAACAAAATATAGAAAACATAGAATAAACAAATTCACACTTACAAAACAATTTTTTTAAATTGTATGACAATTTAACAATTAAGGAAATGATTTTGCTAGTCAAAATGATGAATTTACAGCCTGCAAAAATGATTTTGATGACAAAATGCAATTTTGATATGTAAAATAGTAACTTCATTGATAAAAATGACAATTTAATTATTGAACCTACAAAGTGTATACATCTAATTCCTAACACCATTTGTGTTGAAATTGTCAATCTTACTCGAATTACACTCAAATGCACATTTTAGGTCAAAATCCATAAAATGCCATAAATGGTTCAAACTTGTCACTTACAAGTGTCAGTTTAGGTTAAAGTATCCATAAATAGGGCAATGTATTTTATGGGTTGGCTAACTTTGATCAGATCATTTTGAGTCAAAATGACAAATTTGCCATTTAGTGCTCTCGATCACTCTTTTCTTCTAATTCATTGGTACACATCACATACCTTTGTTATTTAGTGTTGGTAACATCCTAAATGGGAATACAGCTCCAACACATCTAATATCGCCTTCTAGTTCCTCTCTAATCAAATTATAACCTAGTAATATGACTTTTTAACCATTTTGATTAATCGAGGGCCAATTTTCAAACAATTGCACAATTATTGATTAACCTTGTTTAAGGCTAATTAATCCAAATCAAGAGCTTAAGTGGATTTTCCATGAGAGTTGTTGAATATTTATTTTCAAAAATTGATTCCTATTAACTACATCATCAAGTGACATCATTTCTTGGGAAGACATCCCTAGGCCATAAATGCCACAAATATTAGGATTATTGGTTACCCATGCCTATTTAATACCTCCCATGCTTATTTAATGCCCCTTCTTCCAAGGTCATGATGAAGATAATTATGGATTTAATTCTAAATATTAGGATTATCCATGGCCACACATCTCAATATTGAGATGGATGGTCATGGTTGATCCTGACCAATCTAAACAATCTATAAATAGAGAGGCCGTAGACATGAATTTTAAGCATGAATATTGAAAAGTTATAATGTTAAATTATTTTCATAATCCTTTGCATTTGATCATTGATTTTATTTTCAAGCTTTATTAATAGGCTAGTTTAGTGATTTGGAATCATGAGCCTAGGTTTTATGGAGTGTTCTTGAGACATTGAAGGAGTTTGCCGCCTTTGTTGACAAAGAAAAGGATGACTGATCAAGGGATAACATTCTTTTGAGCCACATGGGTATGGTGAATCCATTTGAGAAGGTAATATGATGTTTTCTTTCTTTCATTTGTTTCTTACTATCCTTTGTAATTCCCTTAGGAATAGATAGGCTTACTTTTTTTTATGCATTTTTCATGATTTATGGACTAATGTTTGACTAGCTTTCTTTGTAATCCTCTCTACATCTTGGCATGCCAAGTGGGATTAGACTCATCCCACACATGAAGAAGATCATTTTGTAGCTTTAAAATCTTCATTTGGATCATTAAAACTCTTGCAAATTGATTTTCTAACTTTAATTTGCCATTTTTTGTTTGCCATAGATTTGCACAGTAATTAATGTTAGCTAGTAAAACCAACATTTGTTGGATAGATTAACTGACATCAGTTAGTAAAATTGACATCGGTTACATACTTGTCATTAGTCACATTAGTATAACTGATGTCAGTTAGATAACCATCATTGGTTATAAAATATAACCATCGTTAGTTATGTAACCGATGTCAGTCACTATGTTTTTCTTAAAACACAGACCTAAAAACTCTTTTTTAAAAGTTAATTATTTCAAACCTAAAAGATATTCAAGGCTAAAGGACATGCTAACATTTTTGTTGCAGGACCAAGCTTGACATTTGCTAAAAACATGCTTTAGATCACCTTTTGCATGCTTAAAAATCAATTAGGAACCTTGTTTTGGTGTTTAACAAAAAAATTAGATGTTTATTATGAATGTTGTCAAATTTACAACTAAGACCAAGGGGTCAAATGAAAACCACCTCATTTTCCATTTGGGCTTAAAAATAAACTCACCATTTCAAAGCTTTTTGTGTTTATTTAGTTGTTTAGATTACATTTTTGTTTGGAAAAAAGAGGGATATTGCGTGTATGCTCTTCCATTTGTCCCCTTTAGGGAACCCTTGGAATCAAAAGTGCCATTCCTATTGCAAGTAGCCTAGTCCAAGGGTTAGAAAGAATGTCATCTAAAGTACTCCCCAAAAACTCATTAAAGTTTATGTGATCTTGAAAATGACCCTAAAGTCTTTCTACTTTCATGCTTTCTTTGTTTTTATGCAAACTTACCTTACGAGGGGGACGACATTACCTCCCATGAGTTATTTAGAGAAGCTTTGACCCAGAGTTTCATCTCTTGGCATTGACTTCATTTGGCTCTTAATTGGAGTTGCACATGGGATGTATCTGCATTTAGAAATCACACTACATTGAGTGAACAATAAGATGTGGTGGTTGTAAAAAGGATAAGACCTTTTTATAACTAGCCAATGCCGTGGTCACCCAATTTCCATTCTTGTCTTTTGCATCATTTGATATGAAAGTCATTATGCAATTGATTTCCCTAGAATGATTGAAAACTTGCTAGTTTAGTAGACCCCACTTTGCTATACCTTGTCAGTTTAGACTTAAGACGTTTCTTTTTTGTCATTAGCTCATTTGGTCTTGATTTGTGTCTAAAACTTCTTGTTAACTCATTTAACTTAACCAAAGCACATTGTCCTCAATTTTCTTGGGAAAGGGAGGCGTTACGCTATCTAATTAGAAAATTCATCTTTTACTTCTTCAAATTGTTATAAAAAACTGTGTCATAGCATCCACTTTGGAGTAGTCATGCTACCCAATTGAGTCTAGATATTTTACCCAATTTGTTTAAATCTTTCATTTATAATCCACATTCAAAATTGAACCTTTATAAATTCTAAAGGTTGGTGTGTTAGAGTGGGTTCACCATGTATGCACTAAGCTTGTTCTAACTTGGGTTCAATTTTCCATTTGGATTGAAGGTCATTTATTAAGACTCAAAATCACATTATCGTCTTGGTAGACTCAAGTCATCTTGTGTATCGCTCACGCTTTGAGTCTTATAACATATTTTGTCCTATTGAAATCATATGGAAATGTTGTGCTACCTATTTGGTCCTAGCTTTATACTTAGTGATTCATGTATGTTTTTACATCTTGAGTTGCTTAGTCCATTTTGTCTTCTTCGTAATCCAAAGAGATTTCCTCTAAACTTCTAGGGTCAACTTGTCAAAGTTGAAACTAGCTTTACAGTATGGGTATATCATAAAGATCTAGGTTTTGGTGTACTAGTTTTCACCTTGGGTCTTTGAGTTACCTTACCCTCTTTCGATCTATATGATTTCAACCTTACCAAAGGTTGAGTAAATTCATGAACCAAATCTTCTAAATTGTGCATGGTTTCAAAAAACCCTTCCTTATAGTCTCATTGGTACCTTGGTTATTTGTTTAAAAGAGAGTCAAAGCATACTTTGTTTGGTTGCCAAGCATCGGTACAAAGTTAGTCAAACACATAGAACATCTCTTTTCGATGTGACTAAAAGGTTCACTCATAGTGGGGCCTCTTATGGCCTTAGTTATGAAGATGAGAAGTTTTATGATGGTCAAGATAACCCCATTATTTTTGATGATATCCTTGCAATAGTAGGATTCGAAGATGATTAAAATTAATATCAACCCCAAGAAGATCAAGATGAAGCCATTCTTAGATTGATAGAATTAGGTTCTAGACTACCTTTTGACTTTTGTACAAAACAATTACATACCTTAGTTAGCGAAGGAGAAGAATGATGGCAAGAGTAAGTTTTTGCAAGAATAGATATACCTTCTTCCTCTGACAAAGGAAAAGAAATACAAATAGACTTGAAACCCATAAATTCAGATCTTCTAGCTAAGATCAAGATAATAAGTCAATGATATGATAATCAAATTGTCATAGACTTAATTGACTCCCTAGTTTCCACTTCAATTCACAATGATACTTTGAAATAACAAGGAAATGTGGTTGAAAGCATGCAACAAATATTAGATGAGGATATTACCATAGTGGATCAAGGTAATCTAAATGAATAGTTAAATTCACATGAGACCTTACAAAGTGTTCCATTTGACATGAAACATACATTATTCAATCATCAAGAACCTCTTGTTACTTTACAAACTCAAAAAACCAAACATTCAGTTCAAATTAAGGAAATCCCTCAAGACAATTTGGCTAGTTCTTTTCAACCGACCCAAAAGTTGGTAAATAAACATAGAAATTTCCAAAATCAACAAAGTATGAAACAACCAAATTCAGGGAATGTTTTATAATCCAAGAATCAACGACCTATATTCTCAACTCAAGGAGCTAATAGAACCAAGTCATATATCAAAAGGTATACATTCCCTATAGATCCACACAAAACCAAGGGCAAATTACACCCCAACAACAAAGAAACCAGGGGCACATTCCACCCCAAAAACAATGAAACTAGGGACACATTCCACCCCAACAACATCTTATTCAATCCAAAAATGCACCAAACATGCAAGAATGGAATTATATGAAGGAAATTCTTCAAAGATTGGAGATGAATAATAGAGTCAAAAAGTACAAATTTGATGAGATATGCCCATATCCATTTGATTTATCTATTCTCCAAAACCCCTCTCCACCTCATTTTGAGGCACCCAAATTTGACAAGTATAAAGGAAAAGGAGATCCACATGAGCACATATAGGCATTCTTCATCTTATGTCAAGAGGTTTCTTATAGTAGTGAGTACTTACTATGATTATTTATGCAAAGTTTACTGAGACAAGCTCTTGATTAGCTACTTAAACTACCCAAGGGATCAATTACAAATTAGAACAACTTATTAGAAAATTTTGTTAACCATTTCTCATATAACATAGAACATGAATTAACCATTGTTGAATATGAAAAGTCAAGCAACATGATGGTGAAAGTTTTTCCACATATCTGCAAAGGTGGAGAGCATTAGTAGGCCACTTTCAACATAACTTGCTAGACAAATAGTTGGCTGATATCTTTGCATAGAATTTACATCCTAAAGTTGTGCATAATCTATGATTAGCTTGTGATAACTAATTTGAAGAAATTATTGACAAAGGAATGCAAATTGAGAAGGATCTTATTTCTAAGGGCCTTGTTAAGATTTTTGCACAAGGACAAGCATCTAATCAGATTAAATCACTAGTTCATATAGTTATACAAGATAAGCCTAAAGGCTTTAGAACAAATAAGAACATGGTAGGAAATGGGGTGACTGAAACAAGATATGTACAAATGGTATAGACTATTCCTCTTCCAAATGTACAATTAACTCCCCCAAATCCACTACCTGCTTTGCAGAGATAACCTCCATGAAAGACATTTCATAACAATTTTTGAGTCTTCAACAAGTTAGGAGAATTAGTTAAAATAGTGTTACAAAAGTTCATTGCAACTAATTTAATTATATGACCAGTATCAAGGCCATTTCCTCAAGATCAACCAAAACCAGATTGGTACAAAGAGAATGAATGGTGTAATTTTCATCATGTTGTTGTCACAGTGCATATTGATGCATTCAATTATGACATATTATTGAGGACTTTATTGAAAGTGGTGAACTAGAAATTAAGTTGGCCCCTAATCAAGACACAAAATAGGATATGGGAATCTATAAAGACCCCTTTCCTTGACATGATCCACCACCACCAAGAAACAATCAAAATGGTCACAATCAAGGATAGAGGTAGAATCAAAACCAACAACAAGGTTAGAATCGTAATGAGCATAATCAAGATCACAATGCCCATACTAATAATGTGGCTTATAAAAACATACCTTATGACTATAATAATACTATAGGATGCATTTATGTAAGCCACATTGCCACTATTACTATAAAAATGCATGGCCAATCTCGTGTTCATCACAACATGGGACCCATCATTATAGGGTCAGCACCCTCTCCCCCTAGTAATATAATGCCAGGTTCACATCATCATGTTGATACTCCATTTACATGGGTTACTAATCTTGAATAATAACACCTTTTTTCTAATTATAAAGGTTCCTCATTGACCCAAAATTATAGCAATACAGTTAGTCACCATGAGTCACCATCCAAGGCCCTCTGCCTTCCTCTTTTAATTATAAAACTCCTTCTCACCTCTAGGTTGTGCAAACACAACTAGACGCCTATAAGTTACCATCCAGGGCCCTTCACCCACTTCTTCCATAAAACCCAATGACAAAATTGAGCCAATGGTTCCAAAGATGAATACTGTCCCAATAAAGACTAAGATAGTTCAATCCACAATTCAAAGGCCTTATAATCTGATGGATCAATTAGATAAAACCCCTACACAAATTTCTATATTAGAACTCTTACAGACATTTGATGTCCATAGAACCATATTCAACAAATTTTTTAAAGATTCTATTGTGCCTAATGATTTAAACCTTGATTAGTTCTAGAACCTAGTTGGACACTTTCTTCATTTTGGCAAATCACATTTTATCAAAAAGACATGTCCACCCTCGACTGACACCATAATAACCCCTATACATTGAGATAATCATTATGGATCACAAGATCAAGTGGGTTATTATAGATAATGGTTTAGGGCTGAATATCATATCTCTTAAATTGGTATGATGATTAGGCTACCTAGATAAAGACATTCAACCAAAAACTATTACAATCAAGGCTTACGATAATGTCAAGAGGGAGTCATCTGGTACAATTTCGTTTCCAGTCATGGTTGGGTCTATTTCTCATCACACATTATTCCATATTATGGATATTGAGCTTCCTTATGACATACTTCTTGGTCGGCCTTGGATCTATGAAGTATAGGTAGTTTTATCTACTCTTCACCAATGCCTTAAGTTTCCCCATGATGGGATCAAGGTTACTATTTCCATTGATCAACAACCATATCAATATTGTAAACATCTTAAAGTAGAGTTTCATAATTATAACTATTTCCCAAGTTCTAAATTCATTATAAAGAAGAACAAAGCCATCATTTCTCATCCATATCCATCTTATTATATGGATCCTGGTGATCTAGTCTCCACTTCAACTGATCCATTTCCTATAGCTCTGGCCAAACAAGTTATTATTAAAGGTGTAGGTATTTCCATGTACCATCTGAAGGACATCCTCCATATTAAAAAATTACCAAAATACCCTAAAACATTTGGTAAGCCTAAAACTTCCTAGACTCCTAATAAACCCAATCAAATTTGGCAACCAAAGAAGAAACAACCAAAACCTCATGTGGTTTTTGTACCTACAATTGCACCAAAGAAAGATTGAAAGGTTTTTATCAAGGGATATTAGTTACATTTTGAATGCCTTGCTGATTCTTTTCAAAATCCAAAGTATCCTATCCCTAATAGGATAATGGATCATCTTGACTATACAGGGAAAGGCCTTGGCCCACAAGTGCAAGGAATTTTAGAACCCTTATCAGCTAGAGTTGTCAATTGGAATCATGATCTTGGAATTAAACCACTAGAGGATGACCTCATGAAATTTGATAGTGACTCTTCTAAAGTGATTAGTAAAGAGACTCCTAGCAGTGACACAATGTCCCATTATAGCCTTTTTGATGAGCTTCCTGACTCAGATTTATTTGATTGAAATGCCATATTAACCATAACACCTATTGGAGCTTCTTGAAGCAAAAACCCATCCTAGTGGTGCTTCCCTTCCTAAATCAAGGCATTATATATTTACCATTGGTAGTTCCCATCTTGAAGCAAACCCTCACTATAATCTATGCCTTTGTCATCTTGAACTCATAGATTGGGATCAACAAAGTTTGGTCATATACCTTGATGAGTTCCAAAATGAAGAATCAATTATAGAATACATGGGCCTACGAGATGCATTCCCCATTGGTGATCATAAGTAGGGTTTTGATTTTTCATTAGACCCTTCTACCTACTTTGGAGAGCAGAAAACTTTCTTGGTCATAATAAAGAACAAACATCAAGTTCTTCAGGTGAAAACCTCTTTGAGGCACTTGTCGATCAGGAAAAAATTAAAGAAAATGATGAGCCTTTGAGTGAAAACCTATTTCAGGCACTCTCAAGTGGGAAAGTTTGCTCATCCCCTCAAGAGGTAGAAAGACCATCTATCCCAATTTCCATAGCTAGTACAAGCATCTCTTTAGAACAACATCAAATATTTGAGCATCTTGCTCTTGAGTTTCTAGAGATTTTCACCAATTGGCCTTTACTTGAGAAGGTAGATTCTGATTCTTCATATTATTTAGATCTTTGGGAGGAACAACATGAAGATATAATAGAGGAAAATGATCATGACCATATATTGCCTACAATTATAGTAGATAGATCTACACTCCTTATGGAGAGCACAATAGAAGTGAATTGGGGATCCCAAAATTGTTTATCTTGGAGCTTCCCTTACTGAAGCAGAACATGAACATATTATATCCATTCTTAAGGATTATATAGACATCTTTTCATTGGCATACGCTGACATGCTAGGCTTGGACCTAGATTTAGTTATGTTCATCTTGTTTTTCACCATGGTGCTAAACCAATCAAGCAAAAATCAATAAGGATACATCCACACATCACCCTTTTGGTTAAGACCAAGTTGGAAAAGTTGTTACAAGCCAATTTTATCAGATCACTGGACTAATTTGAATGGGTTTATAACATAGTACTAGTGAGTAAAAAGACCCTAGGCATACATATTTATACTAATTTTTGTGATATAAACAAAGCATGCCCCAAAGATGATTTTCCTCTACCCAACATTGACATGATTGTCGCCTCAACTGCTAGGTATGAGATGTTCTCCTTAATGGATGGATTTTTTAGTTACAATCAGATCAAGATAGCCCTTGAAGATCAACATAAGACCACGTTCACCACTCTATGGGGGGCATTCTATTACCAAGTCATGCCATTTGGTTTGAAGAATGTTGGAGCCACATATAAATGTGTAATGACTATCATTTTCCATGACATGATGCATGACATTGTCAAGGACTATGCTGATGATATACTTTTAAAATCAAGAACAAGAGCTAGACATCCTGACTTTCTATGAAGAATATTTGAGAGGCTTCATGCATATCAAGTCCACTTGAATCCTAAGAAATATGTATTTGGAGTCACATCAGGAAAATTGCTAGGGTTCATTGTATCAAAATGAGGGATCAAAGTCAGCCCTACAAAGGTCAATGCTATTATGGAAATGCCTCCACCAAAAAATCTTAAATAGTTACATGGTCTACAAGGAAAGATCTAGTCTATACGTAGGTTCATTTCTGAATTGGTAGATAAGTGCCACCCATTTATCCATCTCTTAAAGAAAGGGGTAACATTTTAGTGGGATGAAGATTGTTAGATAGCATTTTCAAAGATTAAAACATACTTGGCCAATCCACCAATTTTATGACCTCCAACATAAAGAAAGCCACTACTTATTCATCTATCAACCACAAAACATGCACTGGGGGAAATTTTGGCTCAGCATGATGATCATGGTAAAGAACACACTGTCTATTATTTATGCCACACATTGGTAGCCTATGAACACAATTAAATGCATATTGAGTAGGCATGTTTAGCTATGGTGTTTTTCACTTAAAAATTATGACATTATATGCTAAATAATAAAATTATTATTATCACCAAGGTAGATCCTCTCAAGTTCCTCTTATCTAAAGTAGCTCTTCAAGAATTTGTGACTAAATGGATTATGCTCCTCAGTGAGTTTGATATTGAGTACCAAAATAAAAAGGTAAGTTATTGCTAACCAACTTGTAGAATCTCCTATTATGGCCACTCAACCTCTAAAATTTGACCTTCCAGATGATTCTATCATGACGATAGAACAAACATCACAAGAACCTAAATAGTGGATGCTCTATTTTGATGGATCCTTCACATCTTGAGGGTCTAAAGCTAGCATATTGTTGATCATTGCATAAGGGGATTTGATTCCCAAAGTATTCCATATACAATTTTAGTGTACAAATTATATGGCTAAATATGAGGCATTGGTTGTAGGGATCCATCTTACTATATAATGGGATATTAAAAGCTTAAATTTTTATGGAGATTCATAGCTAATTATAAATTAGACAATTAACCAGTATCAAAAAAGGGATGATAAACTTGTTCCTTATAAGCAAATTATCGATAACCTCAAAACACATTTTAAATCTCTATAGTTTGAGCAAGTTCCATGAGTCAACAATAGATTTGATAATGCCATGGCAACAATTGGTTCCATGATTCAAATGCATGATAGTGCTAAAGAGTATTAGTTCCTGGTTGAAAATATTCTTCAATTGGCACATATTCTATTAGATTTAGAGAGGATATGCATTATTGCTGATCCTAATCCCTCACCTGAGCTACCATAGTACCAAAATTTTTATAACTATTTCCATAGTCATGTATTTTCTACCAACTTTTCTAAGAACCAAAAAAAATTATTCCTTCATTTCTTAACACATTATATCCTCCTTGGAAAGATTCTTTATCATAAAGGCTATGATGGAATGCTTATTCATTATTTATCTATGGGAGAATCCAAGCTGAAACTAAAGGAGGTTCATGAAGGAATGTGTTGGGCCCATACCAATGGTGTAGTCCTAGCTAAGAAACTCCTTAGAATAGGCTATTATTGGCCCAAAATAGAGACAGATGCTTGTAATTATGTAAAGAAGTGTGTTCTTTGTTAGTAGCATGGAAACTTGATACATGCACCTTCCTTACCATTACAATCGATTACAACACCATGGCCATTCTCAACATGGGGTCTCGATCTCATTGGAAAATTTGACCCAACATCTTTAGATGGCCATAAGCACATTTTGACTATAACTAAATACTTTAGCAAGTGGATTGAGGCCATTCCTCTCACTTATGTTACTAGGAAAAAAATATCCAAATTCATTCATTACCATATCATCTATCGATATGGCATCCCAACCTTCATTATATCCGATAATGGTAGATCCTTTGTGAACCAAGATGTGAAATCTCTTTGTCAAAAATTCAAGATCAAGCATAAGAAATCCACTCCATATAAATTGTAAGGTAATGGACAAGATGAGGCATCAAATAAAACCATTCTAGTGATCTTAAATAAGATTGTCAATGATCTTGGCCATAATTGGCATTTGTAACTCTTTCCTACCCTTTGGGCTTATCGTACCAATCATTGCACCCTAAATAGATCTATTTCATATTCCCTTGTTTTTGGAACTAAAGCTATTATCACAGTTGAGATTGATATCCCATCATTAAGAATATCACTGGAGCACATTGAAGATAATGAAGACTATAGAGCCTCATGACTGCATGAACTAAAGCTTCTTGATGGTAAGCATTTGAATACACTAGAAAACTTGCAGGCCTATCAAAATAGAATATGGAGAAGCTACAACAAACACATTCTCCCTTGATAATTTGATATTGGTGACTTAGTTTTGAAAGAGAACTAAAAGAATATGAATTTTGAACCCAAAAAGAAAGGCAAGTTTTAGCCTAATTGGTTAGGATCATATATTGTCATAACAAACTATGGATCAGGAGCATATCAATTAGCTAAACCTAATGGTGAAGAACTTTCAGAGCCCATGAACATCATACACCTTAAGAGATTCTATGCATGAACAATTTTGAACCATTGTCTATAAGACCCCTGACTTGGGGGAAACTTGTGCTGTCATAATTTTATCCCAACCTTTTATCTTACCTTGAACATATTTTATATTACCCTGGTCTACTTTTCATGATTCTAGATAGTAAAGGCTTTGAATCCTTGGCACTCTGAACATATTCTTCATCCCATTCTAGATTTCTCTCTTCGAGAAACATATTCTTTGTTATGTCTAAGGCATGTTATAAGCTTGAACACTTTTTATCCCTTGACAAATTATGATCTTGATTATGTCTCATGAAAATTATGAATATCCTTTGCAATAGTTCTACAAAGTAGTTTCAGGACAGTATTGTGTATCTTCAAACAAGTGAATAGAAACATCTTCTTAGTTCTAGACCATTACTACACTGTTATAGATATGTGAATACAAATACTTCTTTTTTTACTTTACGTTGCACATTATTTTATATCACATTTTTTTCTCTTTATTATTTTATCAAGATCCTTGCTCTCATCAATTTGTGAGCATGGGCCATTGCAACTAGCTTAGCTATCTTATTGGAACCTCTACTCTTAGGATGTGCATATCCTCAACTAGATGGTCCCCCCTTGTGTATATTTTATCCCAAAAACACCAAAAACATTAGAAATACTTTGAAAATACCAAAAACATTAGAACATGATCCATAAAATAATAAAAACATTATCTCATACTTTTATACATTTGTACATTCCCATTCCACCATGCTTTGCTCTTACCATTTTATAAACATAAAAACACTGGTTCATTTCATCTTGTCCCACACACTTGCCATTTTACAAGATTATTCTTTCTCATCTCATTAGCTTCTTGTTTGCCATATCATTCTTGTTTATTTGTCATATCTTCCATTTATTCTATAACATTAATCATGCTGGTCTGATCATCATTTTCCTTCTATCCCATTTCCTGGGAGAACTACATTTGGCCTGTAGTTCATGTTGGAACATGCATACATGGAACTATGTAGACATCATCCACTTGTCTTATACATCTGGAGTCAGCTCAGCCAACCCCTTCCTTTTCTTCTCTTCCCCTATTTCTTTTGTCAATATTCCTCTTTAATTAGGGAACAATTGTCATGTTATTATTCTTTGTTATGATGTGGTAGAAAGTAATGCCTCTACTGCACATGCATGAACATGTCTTTAAACCACAATAACTTGGTTTTTGTTTGTGTGTGTTTATTTTATTTTTCTTGGTGTTTTGTTGTGTTTTCTTGGTGTTTTCTTGTGCTTTTGCACCTCTCCTTTTATTTCTTCTCCTTTTCTCCTTTTATTACTTCTTGTCTCATCTTAGTCTTGTGTTTCCTTGATTATTTTTGCTTATCTCTTTTGTGTTTCAAAACGTCTTGATGATTCACATGGATCTTGATTGTTTATATCTTGATCCTATGTTATTACATTGTTCTTGGACCATTTTATTTATTTGATTGTTGTTGGTGTCTTATTTTTTTGTTTGATTTTGCTTTTTCTCTTTTGTGTTCAAGAATGCCTTGATGGTCCACATAGATCTTGCTTATTCATATCTTGGTCTCATGTCTTTAAGATGTTAACTTTTTTTTAAAGAAAAAAACATTTTTGTTCCTACTTAAGTCTTGATTGATCATATCTTGATTTCAACTTAGGTTCATTTATGTTTATATTTTTTTTGTCTTTGCTTTTTTCTTTAAATTTAAATCGCTGTAACTCTAATTTTGGTCATTATTTTACCATTATACTTAGCTATAGATATTCACATTTGAACTAGCTTAGCACAATTGGAATATTATATCATTCTAAGTTATTCATACTTATGATGCCTAATTTTTTTCTATAGTAAGCACTTTATGCTCAAGTCTCAATGTCTTAATGTTAACATCAGCTTCGATGAACGATTCTCAAGAACACTTTGCAAAACCTAGGTTCATGATATGGAATTAGGCTTCTAGGTAGCATGCATTTTAGGCTTCTTTGTCTATGCTTAGATGTGCATCTCTTTGCATACATTATAAGTATAATCAATTCTTGGTCATTTTTCATCATTCCTTATTCCATTCTCTCCCAAACTTGGGTGAACTACACTAGCTTGAAGTTCATGTTGGAAGATGAGTCCATGGAACTATGTAGGTAGCGCTCAATTTCTATTAAGGTCAGCTCGAATATCTCCATTTTCATCTCTCTCATCACTTTGTGCATTCTCATATGCTTGGTTTTATATGGCTTTCTAAGCCATTACACTATCGTATGTACATTTATGCCCACTCACTTTAACATATCTTTTTGATTATATCTTTGAGCTATTTTGCTTGACAATTGCCCATGCTGGGGCATAACATTTGAATGAAATCAGCCCTATAGGGGCAAATCATTATTTATTCTTTATCAATGATCAAAATTTTCCATACTGGGGCAAAACTATTAATCATGATCACATTTACTCAATTGGAGTACTTCTTATTATCTTCTATTTGGAGACCCCATTCTAGTGATGCTTCCCTCCTAAAGCAGAATGTTCTCTCTTTTCCTCTATTTATAAGATCTCCATATTAAATCCCATGATGGAAATATTTTAGTGTGTAACTTGTCTTGGGATTGATCAATACCATAAACACATAGCTTGTACTCTCAAATTGGGTACATTTATAGTGTGTCCCTTACATTTATGGATTGTATATTTACCATTCCCCCCATCTCTGGGGCCTCTCCTACTCCTAATTATATTTTGATCATTGATGGTAATCACATGTGCAAGCATTAGCTCATTTGGATGTGATCTATTCCATGGGTTAATTTCTCACTTTCTCTCTCTTTTCAATATTCCATCCTTTTCTTCCATCTTAGTATGTCCTCTCGAGGGGGCATCATGGATATGTTCCAATTTTTTTTTGACAAATCTTTTCTTTAAAAAGATGTTTTTTTACTTGAATGTCTCACTATGCCTTCTCAAATAAGGGAAAATGTAGACATCTAATTCCTAACACCATTTGTGTTGAAATTGTCAATCTTACTTGAATTGCACTTAAATGCACATTTTAGGTCAAAATCCATAAAATGCCCTAAATGTTTCAAACTTGTCACTTATAAGTGCCAGTTTAGGTCAAAGTATCCCTAAATAGGGTAATAAATTTTATGGACTAACTAACTTTAATTAGATCAGTTTGATTCAAAATGATAAATTTGCCATTTAGTGCTTTAGATCACTCTTTTCTTCTAATTCATTGGTATATATCACATACCTTTAGTATTTAGTGTTGACAACATCCTAAATGGGAATACAGCTCCAACACATCTAACATCACCTTCTAGTTTGTCTCCAGTCAAATTATAACCCAGTAATATGACTTTTTGACCATTTTGATTAATCGAGGGCCAATTTTCAAATAATTGCACAAATATTGATTAACCTTGTTTAAGGCTAATTAATCCAAATCAAGAGCTTAAGTGGATTTTTCATGAGATTTGTTGAATATTTATTTTCAAAAATTGATTCCTATTAACTACATCATCAGGTGACATAATTTCTTGGGAAGACATCCCTAGGCCATAAATGCCACAAATACCAGGATTATTAGTTACCCATGCCTAGTTAATACCTCCCATATCTATTTAATGCCACTTCTTCCAAGGTCATGATGAAGATAATTATGGATTTAATTTCAAATATTAGGATTATCCATAGCCACACATCTCAATCTTGAGATAGACGGTCATGGTTGATCCTAACCAATCTCAAAAATCTATAAATAGAGAGGCCATGGACATGAATTTTAAGCTTGAATATTGCAAAGTTATAATGTTAAATTGTTTCCACAATCCTTTGCATTTGATCATTGATTTTGTTTTCAAGATTGATTGATAGGCTAGTTTAGTGATTTGGAATCATGAGCCTAGGTTTTATGGAGTGTTCTTGAGACATTGAAGGAGTTTGCCACCTTTGTTGACAAAGATAAGGATGCTTGATCAAGGGAAAACATTCTTTTGAGCCACATGGGTATGGTGAATCCATTTGGGAAGGTAATATGATGTTTTCTTTCTTTCATTTATTTCTTTCTATCCTTTGTAATTCCCATAGGAATAGATAGGCTTAGTTAGTTAGTTCTTTATGCATTTTTCATGATTTATGGACTAATGCTTGACCAACTTTCTTTGTAATCCTCTCTACATCTTGGCACGCCTGGTGGGACTAGACACATCCCACACATGAAGATAATTTTTTAGCTTTAAAATATTAATTTAGATAATTAAAACTCTTGCAAATTGATTTTCTAACTTTATTTTTCCATTTTTTGTTTGCCATGGGTTTACACAGTAATCGATGTCAGCTAGTAAAACCAAGATTAGTTGGATAGATTAACTAACATCATTTAGTAAAATTGAGATCAGTTGGATACCTGTCATTAGTCACATTGGTATAACTGATGTTAGTTAGATAACTATCATTGGTTAGAAAATGTAACCATCATTGGTTATATAATCGATGTCGATCACTCTATTTTTCTTAAAACACAGACCCAAGAGTTCTTTTTTTAAAGTTCATTATTTCAAACCTAAAAGAGATTCAAAGCTAAAGGACATGCTAATTTTTTTGTTGCAGGATCAAGCTTGACATTTGATAAAAACATGCTTTAGATCACCTTTTGCATGCCTAAAAATCAATCAAGAACCTTGTTTTGGTGTTTAACAAAAAATTTAGATGTATATGGTGAATGTTTTCAAAGTTATAACTAAGACCAAGGGGTCAAATGAACACAACCTCATTTTCCATTTGGGCTTAAAAATGAACTCACCTTTTCAATTTTTTGTGTGTTTACTTAGTTGTTTAGATTAAATTTTTGTTTAGAAAAAAGAGGGATGTTACGTGTATGCTCTTCCATTTGTCCCCTTTAGGGAACCCTTAGAATCAAAAGAACCATTACTATTTCAAGTAGCCTAGTCCAAGGCTTAGAAAGAATGTCATCTAAAGCACTCCCTAAAAACTCATTAAAGTTTGTGTGATCTTGAAAATGACCCTAAAGTCTTTCTACTTTCATGTTTTCTTTATTTTTATGCAAACTTGACTTGTGAGGGGGACATCATTACCTCCCATGAGTTATTTAGGGAAGCTTTGACTTGGGGTTTCATCTCCTGACATTGACTTTATTTGGCTCTTAATTAGAGTTGCACATGGGATGTATCTGCATTTGGACATCACACTAAACTGAGCGAACAATAGGATGTAGTGGTGTTAAAAATGACCAGACCTTTTTATAACTAGCCAATGCTATGGTCACCCAATTTCCATGCTTGTCTTTTGCATCGTTTGACATGAAAGTCATTATGCAATTGATTCCCCTAGAATGATAAAAAACTTGCTAGTTTAGTAGACCCCACTTTGCCATACCTTGTCAGTTTAGACTTAAGACATTTGTTTTTTGTCATTAGCTTACTTGGTCTTGATTTGTGTCTAAAACTGCTTGTTAACTCATTTAAATTAACCAAAGTACATTATCTTCACTTTTCTTGGGAAAGGGAGGCATTACGCTATCCAATTGGAAAATTCATCTTTTCCTTGTTCAAATTCTTATCAAAAACTTTGTGTCATATCATCCACTTTGGCGGAGTCATGCTACCCAATTGAGTCTAGATCTTTTGCCCAATTTGTTTAAATCCTTCTAAGTTCTAAGGGTTTGTGTGTCAGAGTGGGTTTGCCATTTGTGCACTAAGCTTATTCTAACTTGGGTTAAATTTTCCATTTGGATTAAAGAATTTATGAAGACTCAAAATCACATTATCATCTTGGTGGAATCAAGTCATCTTGTGTATCACTCACACTTTGAGTCCTCGAATATATTTTATCCTATTGGAATCATATGGAGATGTTGTGCTACCTATTTAGTCCTAGATTTATACTTAGTGATTCATGTATGTTTTTACATCTTGAGTTGATTAGTCCATTTTGTCTTCTTCATAATCCATAGAGCTTTCCTCTAAACTTCTAGTGTCAAATTGTCAAAGTTGAAACTAGCTTTTACAGTATGAGTGTATCACAAAGATCTAGGTTTTGGTGTACTAGTTTTCACCTTGGGTCTTTGAGTTACCTTAATCTCTTTTGATCTATATGATTTCAGCCTTACCAAAGGTTGAGTAAACTCGTGAACCAAATATTATAAACTATGCATGGTGTCAAACCACCCTCCCTTATAGTCTCATTGGTACCTTGGTTATTTGTTAAAAGTGAGCCAAAGCATACTTTGTTTGGTTGCTAAGCATCGGTCCAAAGTTATTCAAACACACAGAAAAAATCTTTTAGACATGACTCAAAGTTTCACTCATAGTGGGGCCTCTTATGGCCTTAGTTATGAAGATGAGCAGTTTTATGATGGTCAAGATAACCCCATTGTTTTTGATGATATCTTTGCAACAATAGGATCTAAAAATGATTATAATAAATATCAACCCCAAGAAGATCAAGATAAATCCCTTCTTAGATTGATAGAATCAGGTGCTAAACTACCTTCTAGCTTTCCTATAGAATAATTGCATACCTTAGTTAGTAAAGGAGAAAAATTATGGTAAGAGAAAGCTTTTGTACGAATAGACACACCTTCTTCCTCTAACAAAGGAAAAGAAATACAAATAGAGTCTAAACCCAGAAATCTAGATCTTCTAGCTAAGATCAAAATAATAAGTCAATGATATACAGATCAACTTGTCATAGAATTAATTGACTCGCTAATTGCCACTTTAATTCAAAATGATGATTTGAAAGAAAAAAGAAATGTGGTTGAAAATATGCATCAAATATTAGATGGGGACATTACCATCATGGATCAAGGAATCTAAATGAATAGTTAAAGTCACAAGAGACCTTACAAAGTGTTCCATTTGACATGAAACATACATTTTTCAATCATCAAGAACCTCTTGTTACTTTACAAACTCAAAAACCCAAACATTCAGTTCGAATTGAGGAAATTCCTCAAGACAACTTGGCTAGTTCTTTTCAACCAACCTAGAAGTTGGTAAATAAACATAGAAATTTCCAAAATCAACAAAGTATGAAATAACCAAATTCAAGGAATGTTTTACAATCCAAGAATCAATGGTCTATATTCTCAACTCAAGGAGAAAATCAAAACCAAGTCATAGATCAAAAGGTATACACTCCTTATAGATCCACACAAAACTAGGGGCACATTCCACCCCAACAACAAAGAAACCAAGGGCACATTCCATGCTAACAACAATGAAACCAAGGGAACATTCCACCCCAAAAACATCTTATTCAATCCACAAATGCACCAAACATTCAAGAATGGAATTCTATGAAGGAAATTGTTCAAAGATTGGAGATGAATATTAGAGTCAAAAAGTACAAATTCAACGAGATATGCCCATATCCATTTGATTTATCTATTCTCCAAAACCCATTTACACCTCATTTTGAGGCACCCAAATTTGAAAATTACAAAGGAAAAGGATATCCATGTGAGCAAATATAGGTATTCTTCATCTTATGTCAAGAGGTTGCTTCTAGTTGCAAGTATTTACTATGACAATTTATGTGAAGTTTAGTGGGACAAGCTCTTGATTGGCTACTTAAACTATCTAAGGGATCAGTTGTAGATTGGAATGACTTATCAAAAAAGTTTGTTAACCATTTATTATATAACATAGAACATTAATTAACCAGGTATCATGATGGTGAAAGTTTCATCACATATCTGCAAAGGTGGAGAGCATTGGTAGGCCACTTTCAACATAACTTGCTAGACAAATAGTTGGCTAATATCTTTTCACAAAATTTGAATCTTAAAGTTATGCATAATATATAATTATCTTGTGCTAACTCATTTGAAGAAATTATTGACAAAGGATTGCAGATTGAGAAGGCTCTTATTGCTAAGGGCCTTGTTATTTTTATAGAAGGACAAGCATATAATCAGACTAAATCACTAGTTCAAAAATTTATACAGGATAAACCTAAAGGCTTTGGAAAAAATAAGAACATGGTTGGAAATGGGGTGACTAAAACAAGACATATACAAATGGTACATGCTATGCCTCCTCCAAATGTAATATTAACTCCCCTAAATCCACTACCTACTTTACAGAGACAACCTCCATGAAGGACATTTCATAGCAATTTTTTCTAATGGGATCAAGCTCATTAAGATGAAAAACCTAACCAATATTTTCTTCCTCTTTAGGTTCAAAAACCTTGAATATTGTGGCACCATTCATAAGCACAATCCTTGCTATGTTATAAACTCGTTTCTTGTTTTCTCCCCCTAAACTTAAGACTTCACTATCTCTAAGAAGGCTAAGTATCCTAGTCTTAGCTCCAAATCCTAGGGAAACCCCTCTTTCTCATCATCGTCAAGTAATGCAATATTCATAGATCCCTTACATTTGTAAACACAAGGAGGATCTCTTACATAGTGAGCAATGACTTATGTTTCTTGTAGAATATTTTGTTAAAGGTAAATAATAAAAGTTTTTGAATAATTAATTTGTGGTGTTTGAAAGCCTAATAGTTTCTAATGAACATTTATTCATGGAATGGTTTTAGTTTAACTGACTTGACCTTTAATTATATGGTTCAATCCAACTATCATAATTTTTAGATCTACATATTCTCTATTTACAAGAAGTGAATATTATTGGTTTCAATATCTAGATGGTACTTAAAACCATTTAGAGTTTAACTAACTTGACCTTTAATTATATGGTTCAATCCAACTATCATAATTTTTAGATCTACATATTCTCTATTTACAAGAAGTGAATATTATTGGTTTGAATCTCTAGATGGTACTTAAAACCATTTAGATTGATGTATATTATCACATGTTTGACCATGACATGGGACACGATGGAGTGATCACACAATAGCACCCATTTTAACCTATTTTTAATGGATTGGGGATTGGACCCCTTTAACTATACACTTTGGATGGTATTTGATTTTGATGCATAGTCCCTTGGGTTGGTTCATATGTATGCCTTGAATGATTTCATGCAATGAAAAATATGTAGATACTCAAATTTTACTATATATGATAAAATAATATTGTACACTTGAAAAATATCACTCATGACTCAACCCTTCAATTCAAGACCTTTTCACTATCAAAAGAAAAGCGGTTACCATCTCACTATACATAAATTCTTATCTTATGGTTTGACCCTAATATTCTGATTACCTAGATCACTTATAACACATAGTCTACATAAAACCATATTAACATCCTACTTTGGCCTTTATGAATATTCAATAACTTTCTATCCTCCTAGACACTACTATCAAGACTAGGACACTAGCATTGATGCTAGTGTCCAAGGTTTGGTGCTAGTGTTTGAACCTTACAAATAGTCAAATTTGTAAATATTTCAACATGTATGGGTTGGAATATTCATATTAATTAACCCTAATATAAGATAATTTGAAAATAAGTTGTATGAATACAATTAAAATACCATCATTATGATCAAGTATAAATCAAGCACACATTTATCTTATACCAAGAAAAAATACCTCTCAAGCTTGCAAAACTGCCCTATTCTTCCCAATTCCCAAATTAGTCATAGGATTAGTCTTATTATAGGTCTAAATAATTCAAAGGGTATCCCATGTAAAATATTTATCAAGTTACAAGATATATCAATACATGCATTTGCATATAACATATTACATAGTTGTTCATGCATAATCCCACATAAAAGGGATAACTAGATCTATCTATGGCCCTATTCAAAGTATATGGTTGTAGGTAGTGATCATTGATAGAGGGGTATTTGAGGTCAGCTCAAATTCACTTGAGAATAATAACCCCTATTTTTCAAGGTAAAATGCCTTAATTGGATGACTTAGGGTTTTGATCTAGATATTGATATCTAGAACACGCGCGCATGATCCAATTAAAGAATCTGTAAGATAAAAGTGAACCCTAATAGGTACATGTGTATTTATTAAAAAGGAGATGCACTTCATTGTAAACAAAAGTGTCAAAAATGAGATAAATGCATTGATTCTAGTGTCTAGATTCTAATAGTAGTGTCTAGGTTGTTGAAGATCTATTTTTTAGAATCTAATGAATTAGGTTGGAGCATTAGACTATATCATCCTACACTTGCACTTCTTAGATCTTCTTGAACATTAGTCAATAAGATAATTATTGTTTATTCTTAACATTTCAACTTTCAAAATATTGTTTGGCATTGCACTTTCTATATTGAACATTCTTTCATAATTCAACACTATATTAGATTGTTATGAAACTAAATTATTTAATTGGCCTATTTTTAGAATAACTTATCCATTTGTTAATTAGGATATTCTCCCCCTAACTCTTTCCAAAAAGGGTTAAACACAATCCTCTAGTAGTGGCTCTCAGATAAAATCCTAGCTACAAATGGGATTATCTCTAGATATCAACATTTTCAATTTGAAGAGGATAAAGGAATGGGTTTATGAGATGGTGTGCTAGTAAAAAAGAGGCCTAGTTTTATATGTGAAATAATTTAGGGTTATTTAATTGTAATCATATTTGCATAACCTATCCCCCTTCTTTGGCTCACTTGGTCTAACCAGGAAATGATACATTTATTAAGAGATTGGATAGAGCTCTCCTCTCATAGTATAACATTTTTCTATTTTTTCTAAACATTTAATATTTTGATCAATGTGCTTTCATATGTGATTCTATTCAACCAACAACCCATCAAATCCTACATTGAATAGTATGTTCCATGAGTTAGAACTTTCAAAAACCAAATTTACCTTTAACACTTAGCACCTACAACATGAGTGAATCATTGCTCATATGAAAAGGGTTTAGAATTTAGTTTCACATCCAATGGTGCCTGTAGTTGAATTGACTTGTGGAAAGTAACCATTGTTCACACCACCACTTTCCTCAGGGTGTTTGGAAAATAGTTATCCATGTTTAGGAAAAGGACCAACACTACACACATAAGGGAGTTTAATGGGGTTTCTTAGTAACATAAAAAATCCCTTATGAATGAGACTTTAGAAAATAAAACTATTGAGTTGAGGCAAAATATCAAGTTAGTTGAGATTTATCTAGCCCGTGGTGCTCAAATTTGGGCTTAAATCCATTGGATAAAAAATGGGGACATAGTTTATAAGGAGTTTTTTAATAAGATAAGAATTTAATAATATATTGTATACATCAAGACTATCAAGGAATTTGGTGACCATATCATTGGTCTTCCAAACATCTTTCAAGCCTTTATTCAACACTATAAAGAATTGTTTCAAGCTTAGGTCCTTATGAAGATAGAGGCACTACTTATATAAAATTCCTTGATGGGGGTAAGTGAACCAACTTGGGAGACAAAAAAGGGCCTACCTGTGGACATGATTGTTTTGAAATTTTAGAAATGTGAACTTCTATAGATAATTAGAGATGGCTACACTCAAAATTTGAAGATGGTATGAAAACATGAATTGTATAATTTTGAGTCTAGTTTTAAAAAAACTATATTTTTTAAAAAATGGTTAAGTATAAGTAGGTAAAACATCTAAAATTTGAAGAGGACCTCCTATTTTTTTAAGAAAATTTAAATTATACCATTCCGTGCAACCCACCATTTTTTGAGTATCGTTAAATATTGTTAGAAACCCTTTTGTGAATATTTAGATAAGATCTTCGAGTGTGTTACAAACTTTTTTTTATATTTTTTATATGAATATTTTTTTAATTATTTTTACAATTAAGTATATCCTGAAAAATGACAAAAAAATAGATAGACGGTTGTACGGCCCACCCTAACCACCTAAAAAAAGGAAAATTGAATTTTTTTGAATGTGTGTAAAATTAGGCCTAGTTTGTTACCATATATATTTTTTTCTCTTGGATCAACGATTTTTTTTTAGATAAACATGAACAGGCATGTACGAGTGTGACATGTAGTGGCCTAAAAAAGGTGTTATTAGAAATAAATATAGTTTGAACCCTTAAAATAGCCCAAAAACTATAAAAATCATACATTTAGAAAGAGGACAATGTGATTATCATAACGGTAATAATTTTTTGGATTTTGATGTTGAAGTCCATAGCGTATTTGGAAATTGAAGTTAAAATTTGTTGGTTTTTCTTAAAAGTCTCGATCTCAACTGTAGATACATAGTCCCTAGCCTTTGGCTTGGAAATCCAAGCTGTTTTTGAGCCTAAAGGCTCAGTTTTTAATTTAAATTAAATAACATGTATGCATTTTATAACATGTACACATTATATAATATATTATACAATTCATACACATTATATAATGTGTATGTGTTAATTTTTTATAAGTCTAAAACCAACTCCATGAGCATTTGGGAGTTGCATGTGAAGCCAACTTTGTCCATAATCTTATATTTACTACTCTAAATGTTAATTATAAGTTTACATTTATATTATTACATTTATTTTCTCCTAATTTAAATTTATTTTAGTACATATAAGAAATTAAGGTCACTCAACATTTGATAGAGTTGGTCTCATAGTTGCATGACTTATGATGTGGAAAATAGTTTTTAAAAATCTAATCAGGTCAGTACTTAGGCATTTTCAGGGTCTAAGTATTAAACCTAAGGATTTTAGGACATAAAATTTTCAATTGATATCCATTTACGGTAAACATATAGTCATTTATTAGGTTTTTGTGCCCTCCAGATTGATTCCTAGTGTTAGAATTAGCTACAAGATCTAATGAATCTAATAGAAAGAATAAATAAGAGATAACATAATAATAGTAATAAATAATATCTGTATATCCAAAAAAATAATAGAAATAAATAAATAACTTAAATATGATGAATTATTCTGATAATTCAATGTTAATCTAATGTAGAGTACATAAATAACCATTGCTTATATAGAGCAAGGTGTGTAAGATAAAGATCAGGAAACTCACACAACATGTGTAGTTCAACTGATATCTGACTACAAAAATAGTAGAGTATAATTCCACACTAACAAGATAGGCATCCAACTTGTGTAAATGATCAACCCAAGTTGACTACTAGTTAAGCAAACTTATCCTATCTTACCCTGAATAGTGGAGTGGAACTCCACTGTAATAAGATAGGTGTCCAAGTTGACTAATAGCTAAACAAGCTTATCCTATCTGGTGAAAATGATTAATAAAAATAATATACTAATTATAATAAGTAATTAGTATACCAATCTAAATAATAAATGTAATTAAATTCAAATAAAGAAAATAAATGCACTAATACCCCCCATAAATGAAGCTTAGGTAGGGCTATGAAGATAAGAGTCCCAACAATGTGTATCCATATTAGGTACTCTATATAAATATATGAGGAAAGAAGAAAACCCAATAGAAAAAAAACTCCTCAAAATAAAGGTCTAGGAAACCCCCTTGAAGAACTGATGTCTTGCACCCCCAAAAGAGATCGCAAGTGAACATACTTGATCTTAGTGAAAGGTTTGATGAAAATATCTATAATCTTCTCCTTCCTAGGACAATATTGAAGATCAATGATCTTCACTTGAATTATCTCCTTGATAAAGTGCATATGGATCTCTATATGTTTGGTTCTCTGATGATGAATTGGATTCTTTGAGATCTAGATAATGCTATGATTGTTATAGTAGATGACTACTGGCTTCCAAAATGGAACACCAAGCTCAATGAGAATATTCTAAAACTAAATAGTCTCAGTAGTGGCATTAACAACACCATGATACTCAGCCTATGTATATGAAAGAGTAATAGCATTTTACTTCTTCCTCTACCAATAAATGGGGCCAAATCCAAAGTGAAAGCTGTAACCAAAAGTAGACTAATGATCATCATAATCACTGACCCAATGAAAATCTATGTATCCCACCAAGTCTGAACCTATACTTGCTATATAATGAATCCCATATCTAATAGTGATTGAATTTAACTCAAAATGCACTTGGCAAATCTCCAATGAAGCTCATGTGGTATCTGCATAAAGAATGAAACCATGCCAACTACATATGAAATGTCAAGCCATGTATGATTTAGATAGATGAGGTTGCCTACAAGCTAGAGATACAATCTGGTATCAACCAAAGGAGTAGAATAATGAACCTCAAGTCTAACTCCAAATAAGAAAGGAGTCAGTGCAAGCCTACAATCAACCATGTGAAATTGAGTTAACAAGTCCATGGCATACTTGGGTTGTGAAAGTGTAATCCCAAAAAAAGATTGTATCATCTAAATCCCAAGAAAATAGTGAAATAGGCCCATGTCTATCATAGAAAACCTATCATGAAGTGTAGTCTTAACACTATTGATGATGGATGCTGTGCTCCTTGTAACAATGAGATCATAAACATAGAGAATTAAGTACAATAGTGAATCCTCCTATCATAGAATATAGACATTCAGATCTAAGTGACATCTTGAGAACCTAACTAAAAGAAGAAATGTGTCCATCTTGGAATACCAAGCCTAGAGGCTTGTTTCAAACCATAAAAAGACTTCTACAAGTGGCACACCAATGAAGAATCTTAAACAAAGGCCTATGGTTGCTCCATATATATCTCCTCATGAAGATCTCTATGAAGAAATGTACTCTTCACATTTATCTGATGTATAGCCCAACCATGAGCTACACCAATAACTAGTATCAAACAAATGGAATTCATATTAGCAACAGGTGCAAAGGGTTTTTTATAGTCAATGCCTTGCAATTGGGAAAAACTTTTGGCCATTAAGCATGCTTTATTCTTATCAATATTTTCATCTACTAAAAAATTAGTCTAATATATCCACCTGCATCATACTAATTTTCTTCCCTTAGGAAGAGGAATAAGATCTTAAGTGTTATTCCTAATGAATGAGTCATAATCTTCTTTCATTACTAAATCCTACTCAATCGTCCCTATGGCTTCTTAAAAATATTATGGATTAAAATATATGATAATGTAGGAATGTGGAAGATCATGCTATGACCATGTTCTCCTTCTATCTAATGGATCCCTAACAAGAGGGTCTGCATCTGTCAAAGTCTATCTAGCCCACAAAATCATCAATAGGCAAGGATCTGGAGGAGGAAGAGGAACATGACCTACTAAACCCTATTGGGGAGGTATTACCTCATCATCCCTATGAGTAGATGAAGTAGGAGTATCATCATCACTGGTATCTAATTCTTTAAAGGAAGAAGAGTGAGAAATGTTAGAAGATAAGTCTTAAGGACTTGATTCAAAGTAAACACTTATTTCTATAATAAGCTCATGTGAATCAGGATCAATGAACTGATATCCCTTAACACCATCAAGATATCCCACAAATATATAAGTCCAACTTTGTTGATCTAAAGTGAAATGATTGTCTGAAGGTATGTGAGCCCATGCTGAATTGTCAAAGACTCTAAAATGAGGCAAATCTGGCTTTCTATTGTACCAAGCTTCAAGAGGTGTTATCCCCTTTAAAGCTTTGTGAGGAACTCTATTCTATATATATGTAGCACAATTAATCACTTCTACCCAATTCTCAGGTGCTAATGATTTTGCATGAATCATACAACTTGGCATCTCTTTTAAGAATCTATTCTTTCTCTTTGTTACACCATTCTACTGAAGTGTGTATGTAATTGAATGCTAAATACTAATTATTTCAAGAACACACAATTGTCAAACTTGTTGTTCACATATTCCCTCCCATTATCTATGTGGAGGATCTTGACATAATTCCTAGATTATTTCTCTGCCAGAGCTTTGAACTCTAGAAATCAATCAAATACTTCACTCTTGAGTTAAAAAAAAAAAACCCAAGTATATCTAGAATAGTCATCAATAAATGTGAGAACATAGCAAGTTTTACTAAAAGATAAAGTAAGTAATGGATTTGATAAATCACTATGAACAAGTTTGAGGACTTATGTAGCCCCCCAAGCCTTCCCTTTATCAAACTTATCCTCTAGATGTTTGCCTAAGGCACAACCATGACATATACCCCCTAAAAATTAAATCTCTGGAAGTCCTATAACCATCTCATGTTGACTAAGCTGCTGTAAATAGTGGTATTTTAGATGACCAAACCATTCATGCCATAACTTGCTCACTAAATCAATGTGTGAGAACAAAGCTGTAGAGGAAGACTAAGACATAAAGTGGGAGAATGAATAATTTCAAGTATTATTGTCAACTTTTCCCACTATAAATAAGGCATTATCATCCAATTTTTTTATTAATACATAATCGAGTGTGAACTCAACTTTTCTACTAGTATCAAAGTGAGTGATTTGGTAGATAGAGAGAAGGTTAGTTGATAGCTCTGGCACACAAAGGACATCCTCAAATACACCACTATTAACATCAACTATATCTTTTCCTATAACATTTACCTTAGAATCATCACCTATGAGAATATGAGGCAAGGAACCTAGTTCTAATCTAAAAAATTGTTTTTGATTAGAACCCATATGTTGCAAAGCACCTGAGTTAATTACCCATGACTTGGGAGAATTTGCCAGTGTAACTAGTGCTGTAGTTTTCACTTTCCCAAAATTTGAAGGAGTGAAAGAATCTTTTGATTGATTGATGTTACTCTTTTTAAGAAGGCCATTACAGTCATCAATATCTTTCTTCCAATAATCTTATTCACTATGAAACCCCTTTTTACAATAAGGGTAATGAGTGCCATTATTTTTCTATGAATTTCCTTGCTTATTAGTGGATTAATAATCTCCTTGTGAGGAAGATTGTTGACCTTTATTCTTATCTTTCTATGACTTATTCTAATTATTCTACTTCTTTTTACTTGAACTTGTATTTATTGCTAATGTTAAAACTTGATTATGATGAGGTTGACTTGCAATTAGAGCTTGAGATTAGGATGACTTGATTAGACCCATATCCATTAAATTTTATTTATCAGCCATTAGAATCTCAGAGAATACCTCAAAGGTGGGCATTTGATATGATGTTCCCAACGTGAGCCTATGAGTCTAAAAGCTAGAGACAAAGGATGAATATTCAGGACTTAATTTATGTAAGGGACTGAAAATCAATTCAATACCCTATTTATCAATTTTACATTCAAAAGGTTGTGCTTTAAGATCTATGACTTTAGTGATATAGTCTTGTATTGTAGCATAATTTTAAGGATCCAAACTAATGAGTTAGTTGTCATTTTGGTAACCACGAACCTCATCTATTTTTACAAACAATGATGCTAATTTATCCCAAGCCTCTTTTAAAGTTGTACATTTTTCAAAATGGAAATTCAAATCTAAATATATGTAAGATCGAATGCATCCAATTACCTTAGTAGTTTAAAAGAGAAAGTGTTATAACTCTTTTGCATTAGTAGGTGGAGTAAGAAGGTTTGTTATGTAAGGAATATATCCTAACATCATTAATGCATTCCAAGCATTTTATTTCTATGTGTTGTATTAATATGCTATTAATAGTGGGAACTTAGGATTCCCTATGATGCCTTTGGAAATAAATAGTCATAAACCAAAAATCAAAGTACAAAACACACCATAAAACCTCCTTGAATTACTTAGTTTTATCCCACCTAGCAAGTATTTGTTGGAAATTTATAATTGAGTCAAATTATAAGGTTGGATTATAATTTTTCCAATTTACAAAAATCTCAATTAGGCCCTATAGTCTAAAAGTAAAAAAATATATATACTTAATTACAAAATTTTCTACACCAATGTGTTGTGCTCAAAAACATATTAACTTTAAAAAAAATAGGAACTTGAATATGAGGTCGTATGTGAAAGTTATGAGCCTCTGAAGTTGAAAAAAATGAGGAATGGCAAGAGCTAATATTAAAAAATCTGAATTCTATAAAAATATGAACAAATATTGAAAAAAATGAAAGTATAACAGCGAAGAGCATGAAATTTTAAGCTGTTTGAGAAAAATATTCACTCAAAGATAACTCTCAATGTTCAAATGGTGGACTCCAAAATTATTCCTTTCAAATATTCCTACTGATCCATGAAGCCTACCAAAAAAAAAAAAAAAAAAAAAAAAAAATTGCCTGCATAGTCCGTATAGTTTGTTCGACCGTACATGGGAGCAAAAAAAATTCTGCCTTTTGGATGACTGTGTCCAAATTGGACAAATTTTATATGGATCTATAGGTTTTGATGCCTTCCAAATACAACCATGAGGTCCATTTTGCTAAAAAATTCTTTGATTTATAGGTACCTATTGGATTTGAGCATGGTGCTTCTGGATCAAACCATTGCCAATTTTTCCTCCTATGCCCAATTTGGACAAAATTGTAGATGATTTTGACTATCTTAGGCACTCTAAACTCAATGGTGAACTCAAAATTTCTCCACAAATCTCCAATTTGTGCTTATATGAAAAATAAAAAAACTGATCTTATATATGATTATCTTTCTGTTGAATATTTAATAATCTATAGATTCAAAATATCTCTGGTACCATGTTAAAATTAACTACAAGATCTAATGAATCTAATAGAAAGCATAAATAAGAGATAAAATATTAATAGTAATAAATAATAAGTATATATCCAAGACAATAATAGAAATAAATAAATAACTCAAATATGATGAATTACTCTGATAATTTAATATTAATCTAATATAGAATACACAAATAACTATTGCTTATATAGAGTATAGTGTGTAAGATAAAGATCAGGGAACTCACACAACACATGTAGTTCAACTGATATCTGACTATAAGAATAGTGGAGTGCAACTCCATATTAACAAGATAAGTGTCCAACTTGTGTAAATGATCAACATATGTTGACTATTAGTTAAGCAATCTTATCCTATCTTACCTTGAATAGTGGAGTGGAACTCCACTGTAACAAGATAGGTGTCCAAGTTGACTACTATCTAAGAAAACTTATCCTATTTTATGAAGATTATTAATAAACATAATAAACTAACTACAATAAATAATTAGTGTACTAATCTAAATAATAAATATAAGTAATTGCACCAACACCTAACATTTATAAGAGTCTTAGGTTTGTCAAAATTGAAGTTTTCAAACCACTCACTTTGAAATTGATGCAAAGTGGTGTTATTGGGGTAGCATAGGTCACATTGATGACTTTCACACATCAAAAAACCACTTTACATGTTAATTTAACTTGATCATTTCCCCTCCATCATCCTTGATCACTTCCTACTCATCCCTCATTACCCCTAATCACTCTCTCATCAATCATTATTGTCTTTAATCACTCCCTTATTGACCCTCACTATCCCTAGTCATCTCTAATCACTCCCTCATGATCCCTGATTACTCCCTCATTAAACCTCACTATGCCTCATCATCCCTAATAACTCACTCCTTGTCCCTCTTTGTAATGTGTGCAACTATGAGACCAAGGTATTGGATAGAGTGATTAAGGATGAGGAGGGATGAGGAAGAATTGAGTAGAGATGATGAGGGATGGTGATGGTCAATAATGGAGTGATTAGGGATGATGAGTGATGGTGAGGATTAATGAGGGAGTGATTAAGGGAGATGAGGGATGAGGGATGAGGGATGAGGGATGAGGAATGAGTGATTAAAGATGATGAGGTATGATGAAGTAGTGATTAGGGATGATAAGGTGATGTAGGAGCAACACTACCCAATATAAATAGTGATCTATTTTACATGTTTAGAGTCTTTAGAAGGTGGTCAAGGTCATAATAAGTCTATAGGAATCTTTATAAGTTTATAGTTTTGTGTCAATTTTAAATTAGAGTTGTATTAAACTTTCCCACCAAATCTTTCATTTGAATTTTTGAACTTTCATAGAGAATTCAATCTTATTTCAAGAAGTCCAATGTTGAATTTGGTGTGGTTAGACTTTATCAAGGATTTTATGATGTTAAAACACATATACCTAAACTTATATTTGATAAATATGTTAGTAGTTACATTAGTTGAGGACACTTTCAACATACTAAAGAAGTTAGAATTTAGTTGATGGTTATTTGGTCATAAGAGTCTTGTCCATGTCTTATTTTGTATTTAGAGTTATATTCAAGAGATTTGGATGAGGTAGGATTAAAAAGTATGAATGCAAAGAACCCCAAACAAGTGAATAAAGACAAGTTTTGATTATTTACAAACAAGAAAGCAAACAGACCCTGCATCTTCTTGAATATGTGCAAAGACAGTTGATAGTGTGCATGATCATGAAACATGATTAGTAAAAATTTATTTGTGATATTTGTGTGAGTAGTTGAAAATAAATTTTATTTTATGGTGATTATATAATTTATCATTTGAGTTTTAAATATTTTAAATGTTCAAATTATAAACTATATACCCCACGCTTTTACAAACTATGCCTTAAAATCCGAGTGAAGGTCAAAGTCTTATGGAAGAGGAGATTATATTTGGTGGGATTTTAGAATGTATGTATAATTATTAAATTTATATAATAATTACTTAATATTATTTAAACTTGTATGTTGTTATTTTTCTAAGGACATTCTATGTTAAACAACACAACCCTATCTTTTATGAGCAAAAATTCTGAGTATACATCTATGTGAGAAGGTATATGCATGTATTGGTGTGAACATTCAAATGTATATGTTGGTGAGTTGAATATAATATTATAATTAAGTCTTATATTCTTTCAAGTAACTTTCATATATTTGGATAAGCAAAAATACTACTAGCACAGTCCCACAATCATCAAGAAACTTAACACAGTCAAAGTGGTATCTTGTGGAAATTGGAAAATTGAGTGTTATAGATGGAAAGCAGTGATTTTTTAAAGTGTGTAAACATTGTGTAGATTATTTTAAAACTTCATGTTGGTTTATAACCCTTTTTGGGATGAATTAGAATAAATAACCTCTTCTTAGATTAATATAGACATGTGATTAAGTACATTATCTATTAAAATTTGGTTAAGTCAATATATTATAGCTTAAAAATGATAATATAACACTTGGAAAATGTGTATAGGGTAAAATTAGACCTAATACAATAGTAAAAGTCATTAGAAATACCTTTGGAAGATTGAAATCTCATTTTGACCCTTCTCGGGTCTGTGAAACTAGTCCAAACCCTGATTAGGGTTGATACTTTCAAAGTGAGTTTTTAGGAGTTATAAATATAAATAATTCATGAAATTTGGTGATAAGTTTGATTTCAAAATGCAGAAAGATAATATGGTTTTTTAAGTTGTGTAAGTATGGATGGGGGAGGACTATGTGGTAGATAGGGTAGAAGGAAACCTAAAGACCTAATCCAAGAGTAGAAAGAGACAAAAGAAGTTATCAAATGGTTGAAATAAAGCCTAGAACTTTGGGAATAAATGGGATATCTTAAAATTTATCCATAAATGAGGTTTATTTGATGATTTTAGTCTATATAAGAAGAGTCTATGATAGAGTAAGAGGTACTGTATGATATGAGGATTGTGTTGAGAAGTTAAGTAGGGTTGAGAAGAAGTTATAGAGAACTCAAAGGAGTGAAATGAAGTTTTTCATAGCCCTATTAAAGCTTAAGGAACTAGAGAAAATATTTTATCCAAGTTTTTATAAATCATAAAGACTAGTAAGGGGGATAGTCTCAAAGTAAGAGAGATTGAATGCATTGAGTAAGGAGAATATAATGAAGAGTTTAGTGAGACCATCTAAATAATGGTGGGGAACAAATGAAATGAATAAAATATATATGTGAATTTTAAATGTGTGTAGGTTATAAATATAGAGATCAAGTAAAAAAAGATAAAGTGAAATCTATGTGGATATTGGCAAAGAACTTGGACAAGCAGATTATGCAAAAGGGCTCTACATCATGAGGGATGGTGAGGGGAAATAAGGGAGTGATTATAAGTGATGAGGAATGGTAAGGGTTAATAAGGGAGTGATTATAGATGATGAAGGATGAGGACGGAGTGAATAGGGATGATTAGGGATGGTAAAGGCTAATGAGGGATTGATTAGGGATGATAAGGGATTGTGAGAGCCAATGAGGGAGTGATTAGGGATGATGAGGGAGTGATTAAATATGATGAGGGATGGTGAGGGCTAATGAGGGAGTGATGAAGGATGAGGAGGGATAAGGAGTGAGTTATTAGGGATGATGAGGCATAGTGAGGGTCAATGAGGGAGTAATCAAAGATCATGAGGGAGTGATTAGATATGACTAGGGATAGTGAGGGTTAATGAGGAAGTGATTAGGGATAATTAAGAATGATGACAGAGTAATTAGGGGTGATGAGGTATGAGTAGGAAGTGATCAAAGATGAGGGAAGGATGATGAACAAGTGAAATTAACACAAAGTGGTTTTTTGATTTATGTAGGTCATAAATGTGACCTATGCTACCCCAATCACACCACTTTGTATCAATTTAAAAGTGATTGCTTTGAAAATTTTAATTTTGACAAACCTAAGACTCCTAAAAATGTCAAAAATAAATCTAGAAGGCACAAAAACCTAAAAAATGACTATATGTTTACCAAAAATGGATATCAATTATAAAAGTTGTCCTAAAATCCCTAGGTTTAATACTTAGACCCTAGAATTGCCTAAGTACTGATATAATTGGATTTTGAAAAAATATTTTCCACATCATAAGGCATGCAACTATGAGACCAAATCTATTAGATACTGAGTTACCATAATTTCTTATATTTACTAAAATGAATTTAAAGAATAATAAATCTTATACTTAACATTTAGAGTAGTAAATATAAGCTTATAGACAAATTTATCTTCATGTGCAACTCCTAAATGCTCATGGAGTTGGTTTTAGACTTATAAAAAAGAAATGTGTACATGTTATATAGTATAATATATAAATTTCATGTGTTATACAATGCATATGCATTATTTGAATTTATAATAATGCGTACACGTTATTGTTTTCTCAATAACATATACACATTATGGCTCAAGAATTATTGAGCCATAATTTCAATAATGCGATCATGTTAATTAAATAATGTGATAATGTTAATTAAATAATGTGACCATGTTACTTAATAATTCAATCACATTATTTAATAACATGATTGCATTACCTAAAATGTCCATGAAATTGTCCCCCAAATTTGTGTACATACCCATGGAGTTCCTTGTGAAATCATTGAAATCCAAATTATGCCATGTGATAAGCCTCTTTATATTGAAGAGATTAATAATATAGTGGTTAGTATGGCTCATGACAAATACCTAGCACTTGATGGCTTTACTTTTGAGTTTTACCAAACCCTATAGGATTGTGTTGGACCTAATTTTCATAAATTTATTTGAAATATTTAGCCAAGGGATATCTTGTAAAACTCATTAAAAAAGGAAACATCATGTTTATTCCCAAGGTTGGTGACCTTTATATAATCACCAATTAAAGGATTATAATCCTATTGAGTGTTTATTATAAAGTTATTTCTAAGGATCTAGCCCTAAGAATTAGTTACCTCCTACCCTTGGTGGTTAGCCCTAAGAAAATTGGATTTATTCAAGGTAGATATATCTTAGGAAACATTATTATTATTTGATAAGGGATGGAATGGGATTACACCTCCAACTAGAAATCTCTATTTATCAAAATTAACATTGAAAATTCTTGTGACAGGGTTGAATGATATTTCATTTTTTTATGCTGAAAGCCTTTGGTTTTGTTTTTAGGTTTATTCACTCTATCTAGGATCTATTTCAAGATGTTTTTTATTATATCACCATTAATGGTCACCATTCCAAGAATTTTGGTCATCCCCAATCCATCAAAAAAGGCCACCCCTTAGCTCCTTCTTTGTATGTCTTAGTTATGGAAGGGTTTGGTTATTTATTGAGGGTTTTTGATTTCAGAGGGTTAGTCAAGGGAATTGATCTCCATAATTTGCTTTAAAATCAACTCCTTAATGGTTACTTTACTAATGACTCATGCTTAACTATTTTTTAAGAGGAAATGGTGGTTCACTCCCTAACCCACACTCCCTATGGTTGTCCCAAATTATTATTTTTAATGGTAAGCCCCTGATAAAGGTCCCTAAAATGAAATCCCTTCAACTCTTTCACAAAATAATTCATGTAATTGGGGATATATTTTATAAACAATCCATAAAGTGGGCTAGTTGGAAATATTTAAATAATAAGTTCAAGCTAAAAAACTAGGACTTTCAATCCAATACTAAGATTTAGATGGTTTTGCCAAATTATTATTTATATAAAATTGGAATTAAAGGCTATCCCAAATGGTGGAATGATTAGAAGTGGGGTGTGTCCACTCCTTTGATTCGGTAAAAATAATAACATGGTTATCAATGGATATCTTAAAACACTATGCCTTGGGAGATGCTCAACAAATGGTGGAATCTTAATAGCCCTTCCTTTCTTTGGAGTAAGAAATTCCAAACTATCTGCTCTATAGTTGTAAAGCCCAAAAAGGCCATTTTTGCATGGTTAATTATCTACCAAGGTCTTCCAATGGGTGATTGATTATTTCATATAGGGATCCCTTCTCCCAAATACTTAGCTTATGATCAAATTGAGTCTCTTAAATTCTTTTTGGGTTATGTGTTAGAGCCCAAAAATGTGGAAGCAGATTCACTCATTTTTTCACCCCTTTATACTAGAACCCTTTACTTGGTTCATGGTTTTATTAGGGGATTTTTTTCTAATCCCTATGAGATCCAAGAAAATTTGGCATATATTTTGTATTGAGATTCACTTTTTTTTTTGTAAAGATATAATTTTTTGTGTTTAATAAAAAACATCTAGATAGTGATATCTCTACTACTAATATAATTGTTATGTTTTCAAATGTCATGCTACAGATTTAAGTTCAAGAAAATAAAATAGAACTAGAGGTGGATAATCTCCACACTATCATTGGACACTAGGGCAACACCCGTTATACTGTTAGCGAGGTGCCTCTAGACTCCTCACAACAATACCCTCCTAGAATGGATTAGGAGCAAAGGGATAGAGGTAGGGGTGACTTAGGTCATAAAGCCTCCCAACATTAGTACTTGTTTGTTTTTTATTGTGTTTTTTTTCTTGGGGTGTGATTTAATACCACCTACCTTTTTTATTAGGCATGTGCTATGTTTTTACTCTTTATAAAATTATTGCATGATTTCACTCTTTTTTTTTGTAAAGAAGCAATAATAAGAAATTGAGTCACTAAATTTGAATATTCAGAAGCCAAGACAAAAAATCTAAAGACAATAAGAGGGGACCTTACTCAGATACTCTTTCTATTAGAATATATTTATTATGAATATAATAACATGTATATTTTTTCATAATTTAGAAGACTATGTGGAATTTTAGGAAAAGTAAAGCAAATCATAAAGAAAAATAGAGGAATAAAACACTAATGGAGGTAACCATAAATAAAATATATCATAAAAAAAAAATGAAAGTCGTGAAAACAAGGAAACAAATTTTTTGAAAAAGAGGTGAGGCACATAAAGAAAAACATCACTTGAATATGAGGAAAATTGAAAAAAAGCTAGAAAAATGAATATATTCCATAAAGATAGGAGGAAAATATAAAATTAAACCATATAGGAAAATAATGCAACAATGAAGTGAAATTTGGCAACAAAAAGCTATGACACACTTGAAAGATGATAAATAATCCTTAAAATTAGAAAGAAATGAAAAATATTAGAAACATCATATAATAAAATAAATAAAGAAGAATAATGAAAAAAATCATAGGCGTGTAAGTAAAAGATCTAAATAATACAAATTGAGCCAAATAACTAGGAAACAATGTAGCTGGAAGAATAGATTTTTAGGGAAACCAAGATTTAAGTGACTGTGAGTCAACCCCTAAAATATCATACTCATCTATTTTAGTCTATGTAGAAATATTACTTTCATATCCCATTGAATTTTTGTGTTAAGACCTATTGACCAAAATTTTACCCCAGGTCAAATTGGGTCAACCTCTACATGTTCAAACTTTCCATAAGGTCCTCTAGGTTTGGAAATGGTCACCATGGTCTTGAATGATTTCAAGTCATACTTTGAGGGTCATACAACATGTTTCAACCTTTATTATATTTGTCTATTTTCTTAATATCCCATTTATGCCACCTTTTTGGTCATTTTAAGGAATTGTATATTTTTATCAAAAGGACAAATGTTTCAGGAAGTAAGCTCAACTATTTCATGTCAAGGAAGGATTTGAAACTAAAATATTTTAGGTCTAACATAAAATAAAATATCACCTACAAAAATTTAGTTTCAAATGTTTGTACAGATTGGGGTGACTCATCTATAGGTGTGAATAATTAAGAAGGTGTCTTGGCATCCCCACAAGTAATTTTTAGGCTCAAGTAGTTATAATAGATCAAAAATTGAGAAAAATTATCTCCTCTCTCCTATCACTCCCTTGGATAACTCAGAAAGGGTCAATGGTTTTCATTTGGTATGGATTGGAGAAGAGGAGTTGGAGTGAGTTTACTTGGAGGATGTTAGGGGTCCCTATGATCTTCCATTTTATGGTCATAGTTTTAGGATTAGTGGCTTGTGATTTATGGTAAATAATTAAGATTTTTAGGACCTTTAAACTACCTATAAAACCCTAATGGATCAATTTTTCTCATTTGGTTGCACTTTGGAGATCGATATATGTGAATCAAGTAATGCATGTATACTTACAAAACATATCCACCCATATCATGTTGACTTCAACCTAGTTTGGCATGTGTGGCCATGAAATAACAGCAATGGAAGTTGATAACAATGTTTTGATAGTTTCATAGTTTATTCTTCTATGAGTGGCTTCAATTCAAGAGTAATACACTTGTTTTCAACCCCTTAGAGTATGGTTGGTCAAATTCTCCATTGAAGGTTTGTATTGAAAAGATCTTAAGGGTGACAATTGAATATGGGCTTAAATATCAAACAACTAAGATACATGTTCCTAGAGTTTTAAAAAAAATGTAGAATGGGAAGGTTTACCTTAGTTTCTCTAAAAAGGGATTATGCTCCACACAATGTCATCTCATGGTGAAAGTCTATGAGGTCTGGGTAAGCTTAATAACTTTGTTCTTGTATCCTAGGCTTAGAGGTAACATCTTAGCATAAGAGGAGTATGTTAGGTTAAGACATAATTATGGTTAAATGGGAATTAAAATTAGTCAATATCTTAATGAAAGTAATCAAAGAACCACAGTGCCATTAGGCCAAAATGAACCTAGAACGTTGCAAATAACAGATATAGTGCAATGATGGTAAAGGGATAATTGTATGGTCTCAAGGTATAATTGAGTCCCTTCAAGTGTTAGATGGTAATATTAAACTTAGGAGAAACCAAAAGTGTGAAACATAGTGCTCAAACATGTATCATCACCTACATAAATCTCTTGATCTCCTTAATAAGCACCTACATTTTGACTCAAGAGATAGACTAGCCTTAACCTAATGAAAGATACAAGTTTGGTTGGTAGAAAAAGGTGTAAGATGGAGATGAACATGTATAAATCACTATCAAAGTGATAATATCACACTTACATGTGATTCTTAGAGGTAAGGATGAACATAGTAAGGCCGACAAAGGTTCTTAAGCCCTATTGAATCTAGAAATGCACACACATGCTTGTGTATGGCTAGTATGTGAGATGTGTATTTGAATTATGAAGTGGATACCTTAAACCAAAGAAAATATACACATAAATATTGAAAGGTGAGTCAAAAAATCACATAATAATCCTAATACTTAGTGAATCTCATGTGAAATTAGCTACACATTTAGTACTACCATTAGGCCAATTGACCTGAGACACCCCACAAGCAATACAACTTGTAAACCTAGTACATTGATGGTAAAAGGATGAATTTAAGAGTCTTAAAGTACTATGGGATGATTTTTAAGATTTAATTTTAGGTGAATAAGTGTTTAGGATGTCCTAAATTCACTGTGACCACTCATATTTGGTCACATATTCAGAAAACCCATTTTATGCCTATGAGGCCTAGAACTAGGTATGAACCATAGGCTTATAACTTCACTCTAATGATCATGTGATATTCATAAGAAATTTTAGATGTATCATGGGATAATTTAGGGTTTATGAGACTCATTATTTCATAGAGGAGAACTTAGATTGGCCATTTTGGCCTCAATTTGTCTTAGGGGTGTCTAGAATGCATAACTAGCTACCCAAGAGATAATTTCTTTCACTCAAACTTGTATGGATGATATGCATGGGGTATTGATCAATTAGTTAGAATTTATGGAAGTCATTTAATTAAATTTAGTGGCATTGGTTCAAAGGTTAGGGGACTAACCTTTATGAACCACTGCTAAGACCCTAAACTACCTAAAACCCTCATAAGAGCCCGATGAGAAAGAGATGAATAGAAATGCATATATAAGAGGTAAATTGGCCTATAAAATGATTTAGATATACTTTTAAATCTCTTAGGCTCCACACTACTCAATTATTTTATACCATCACTTGTACGGATGGGTCAAATTTTGTGTTTTCTATAAGATTTGAGGTGATTTAAAGGTGCAAAAAGGGTGAAATCCATGGTGGGAGGTGTGTGAAGATGTTTTATAACTACTTAGATCCCATTCTCACCTCACTCATGTATGGAAACTCCTATGCTAAGATAATTATTGCAAGTAGTCTTGGATAGAATAGTAAGAAGCAAGGTAACTACCAAGTTGAATATGAGAAGTATGTTTTGAGTCTTCTTGAGGTCTATATGATAGATAAGAGGATATGGAAGTTATAAATATGTGTATCACATATATACAATGAAATCTCTTAATTATGTGAAAGTCACCCCAGTGACAAGTGTGAGAGTTTATGCTTAGAGGGATAGTGAGTTACTATAAGGGTAAATAACAAGTGGCAAAGAGAAGAGTGTCAATTGTGAGGGTGCATAATTACCTAAACCAATCATGTTTACACCTTTTCAAGTTAGTGCATATGTTTTTATGACCTCCAAAGTAGTTTTGGATAGTTATTGGACTCCTCATCAAGAAGAGCAGTTTTAGGAAGGACAATGAAGTATCCCTATGCCAACTTTAGGAGGATGTTATATTTTAGATAGACACTTGTCCAAGATAACCTCATGATCTATTTTTAACTCATTCTCTTTAATTTTAACTGGTCTTCAAGACTTAAAACTTGGCATTGTAACTCTCCAACATCACTCTTTCTCTCTTTTCTCTTATTGATCTATATATTGATGCCATTTTGTCATTGTAAAGGATCTAGAATTGGTATGGTAAAGCCCTGTTAGTTTGACATCTTGTTTTTACTTTGAATAAAGTTATTAAGTTGGTTTAGTCTTTAAAATTATTGACTAAGTATGTCAAGTAGTCTACTTGGATGAGAAGTGATGATTGTTTCTCCTTGATTCCATTCTACTTTTACATGTATTATTTGTTGGGTGAATATTTTGTTGGCCAACTAATTGGTGACCAAAATAGTTCTTATCACCACAACATAGGGAAATTAGTCGTCTAATGTTGCAGGTTTACCACATCCAAAGGGGAAAAATCTCTCCTCTCATCAAGGGGAGGTTCCCTATTAAATATGCGGAGGCTATAACTATATAAATAAGTAGAAAGTAAGACATAGGGGTGGGATAAACCATCCATCTCTATTTTTTTAGAGATGATGCTAACAAACAAAGGAGAAATCCTGGGTGATTGGTGAAGGTACTTCTCTTCTTTTAGAAGTAACTTTTAGCTAAGAGCCAGATCCCTTCTTGGAGAATAGAAATCCTGGTGAAGCAACAGAAGGCACTCCTCTTCTTTCAGAAGTGCTTGTTCTTGCAAACAATAGGACTCTTTCTGGTAACAAGTGACTGATAACAGGGTACAAAGTAACCATCAATCTAAGATGTAGCACAAAGTCTCCACTTTGACTACCCAAGAGTGAGATATAAAGAACAATGGGGGCACAAAGTCATCCCAAGGTCCTTTACATAGAAACAAAAAATAAAAACACACTAAAGACAATTGCAGACAACACAAAGTCTTCCACAACTAACTTCAGGACACCTTCCTGATTACTTCTGTTAGTTCTACTTGTTAGATCAAATAAACAAGAATGATCCTAGGAAACAGACATAAGAACAATTTCCTAAAATAGCACAAGCTATAATAGCACAAAGTTTGCAAGTAACTTGCTTTCTCATTCAGATAAAATAATATGAAATTACAATCTGAGCTCAAAGTCTCAGTAATGCCTTTCAATTTGGGTAGAGTTTCACTTCTGGTAAGGGGAAGATCTCCTCTACGAATGGGAGATATTACAATATTATAGCTACTACACAAGGATTGACACTTTTTTCCATGGGATTGCCCATGCTGCAGTCAACATCTTCAATGCACCTTCAGTCCTGTCTGGAGAGACCATGTTGAGAATAGTGCACTGCCATAACTATGGCATGTCCCTTCATCTAATATGTCTCTTCCTTGGTATGGACCATTTGGTTCTTTTCCAATTTGTCTTTACTTCATGGAAGAAAAATAAGTTGCGTCCTTGGTTTGGTGCACTTAGAAGTCTACTCGATCCACTGTTTCACCTACTAGAAATAACTCCTTAGAAGAAATTTCTGGTTCTTTGCATTGATCTTCTCTTCCCTGTAGAAATTTGAGTCTTCGAGATCTCTTTTCATTTAATCACTTAGTTCTTCCTTTAAGTTTCATGCTCTATTTGAATTTCCATAGATTTTCCCTCACTTCAAATTTGATGTCTGAGGGGCCGTTAATGGTCACCAGCTGCTTGAACCATGTTGAACCTTGAACCCATGAACCTATGAAAGTTTATTGGTTCATTTTGTCTCTTTTGTTTGATCACTTCTTGGTTCAATCACTTCTTCAATCCTTGGTTGAACCATCTATTGAACCACTTGTATACTACTTTTTCCTTTACTAAGGCTGCCTTTGAACTTTTGAACCTATGAACCATTGAACTTTGAACTCTTTCGGTTCAAAGTTCAATCGGTTCATTAGTTCATTCTGTGTCTCACTCAATCATTACTTCCTTTATCTTTCTAAGTTCTTATTGAACCTTTAAACCTTGAACTAGTTGAACCATTTGGTTTAATGGTTCAATGGTTCAATCAGTTCATTCAGTTCATCCTTTGAAGCCCTTTTTGTCCAAGTCTTTGAAGATTCCTTTGTACATCTTTGTTCAGTCTTTGGAATGTCTCGAAGGGAAGGTGTCCCTTTGGGTCCTTGGAAAAGGTCCTTTTTCTAACTTCAAGTGTCTCTCGCAAGGGTATCTACCCTTTGATATTTTTTGGGTGGACTTTAGGCTTCAACTTTCCCGACGGGTTCTTGCTTCTTCGATGGGCTTTTGGCTCTCGGGATTTTTCCTTTGAGCTTTTCCTTTAAACAAAAAGTTTGAAAGAAAGATTATTTTCCTTAGCCATTTATTCCTTTAAATTTCTATAGGCTTTCTTCTTGAGTGAATTCCTTCAGCCTTCTTCACTTAATCATTTCCATCAGATAAAAAGTCTGAAAGAATTGTTCCTTTTGGGCCTTTGAACAAATCCAAAGGAATTCTATCTTTTCTTTGACCTTCGAACCAATGTTGCCTGCCCTCCACAAGGGCACTTGGATTTTTCACTTTGGGGAAGCCCCTTGAACCTACCAATTGAACCAACCAATTGAACCAACTTTGGTTCAATGGTTCAATGGTTCAATTGGCTCATTCTTTGTTATTTGGCTAAGTATTTTTGATCTTTTGCACCGAGCGCATTGAACCAACTTGGTCATTGAACCCATTGAACCTTTGAACCAAAGTGGTTCAAAGTTCAATGGTTCAAGCCTTTATTCTTTATCATTTTTCTATTGAACTCTTTTGATTGAACTGAGGTACTGAACCAATGCTAGAAATGATTAAGTGTTAGAAACTTGTTCTTTTGATTGAACTCACCTGCAAAAGATTTTTAACCTGTTGAACTTGTGAATCCCTTTATGAAAAAATCTTGAAAAATGAGGAATTTGAAAGCTTAGGACAAATTTTGAGAAGGGAAGAGAGAAATTTTGGTCTATGCAAGGCCAAAATAGTCTGTCGGTTGTCCCAAAAATGAGTGGCATTTTTCAGAGATAACAACTGGCTCCAGTTGGGGAACTACCTTCAGTTGGAAACTTGGAACAACTGAGGGGAGTATAAACTAGAATCTCCAGTGCCTTGAAGTGTGCCATTGGGCTATGGAGTCATGCTACCCAAAAAGAAAGGGACCAAAAATGAAAATGAAAAGCACAAAATAGAACTAAAGACTATACAAATATACATATGTATAGATGATCTTATCTGATGCCTCAAGATTTGAAGTGCTTCAGATGCTGCCCACCATGAGACAGTGAAAATGGTGTGCCATCCCAATAAACTAGTAGGAAACCATTTTGTCCCTAGAAATGGTGATGGGTGAATGGAACTCTCCACCAGGAAACCGATTTTTTGTGTCTTCCTCTTGGCCCTTTCTTCTTCTTTCCCCATGGCAGGACATGGTCTTCAAACTAAAAACCACAACTCCTTGCTCTCTTGGTGAAGAGTTCTTTTTGCTGACTTCAGAATACAGTAGTATGGTCCACCATCATAACTTACTATTTTATTGGTTTAGTCTAATACATGCTTTGATTGTCAGCATCAAACTCCTAACAAACCATCAGCTTAGCATCTCCTTTGGTGTGGAGTTTGACTTCTTCACCTTGAGCAATCTTCAATCTAAGCAACATAGATCTACATCCAATTGTGGAAGAATTGCTGCCATCAGATTTTAGGATCTAAGCATCATCAAAAGCTGATCTTCTATCAGATTTCTCTTCATGGGAGATGGAAGATCCTTCTTGGTTTGTACTGCACCCTACCAATTTTTTTGATGCCTTATTTGGATGAAATCTTGGATTGCCAGCTACAAGACTTTCATCAGCTGGGACATGAGCATCCTCTGTGGTTAAGAAGTAATTACCCCTACCTGAAGGCTCAAATAGAATTTGAGCAGTAGGGGCTGACATTTGGGTAGCCACAATCTTTGCCTTAGATAGGTCTGCACCTGGTTCTCTACCAAGGTTTAATTGCTCAGGATTGGCTTGCAGAGATTCAAACTTAGTCATTTGAATTTTGGATTTCTTGACATGATCAATCATGGCAAATGACTGAGATGGACTTGGAAGAGAGGATGGGAGTTCATCCTTTTGTTTTTTGGGAGGGGGAGGACTGATCTATGAATTTGAAGTAGAAGGTGTAGAGATTTTTGATGTACTTACTTCTTTGGCAATCATCAGGTCCTTTGACTAGAAAAGAAGAGGGGTTTTCTACTCAGCAATTAAAATTGCTAGTTGGGGTTGCTCCTCTATCTTCTCTTTATCAGCCTGCTAGGCTGACTGATTCTCAGACCTAGTGAATACTGCATATGATCCTTCGACTGCTTCACCTTCACTTCTGGGTTCATCCTAGAAATTTAGGAAACCAATGTGGGAGTAGCCAGCTAATTCTTCTTGATCCTCCATGAAGAGACCAACATCATTTTCTTATTCAAACTCAGGTTGGAAATAGGAAACATTTTCTATTTCTAGATATCCCACTACTGAGTTGGTTGGAGGTGCTTCAAGGGCAAAGTTCCTCTATGGGGGAGGAAGACAATTTGGTTGCCCTTGACTTCTGGTAGCATTGCCTTGATATGGCTGATTGGGGAATGTCCTTCTTGGTACATCTCTGTATGAAGGAGTAAAAGACATACCTTGTGCCACTTATATTTTCAAGGCTAGTAGTTCATTTGCTAGCTTTTGTACCATTAGGTCAATGGTGGCTGGGGGTGAGTATTTAGAAGATGAAGAGGGTTTACCTCTATTAGGATCTCTCCTTATCTTTCTTGCCAAGATAAGGTCATCTTCTAGCTTAGTAGCCAAGTCTTGAGCAGCCTCAAGGTCTATGTGTCTAGCCCGTCTCAACAAAAAACTCACTTTAGGCAGCTGTGAGTTGATGAAGAAGCATTTAAGATTCTGAGGTGTCGGCTGGGCGACCATGGGAATCCTATGCCTCAGCTTGTTAAACATGGTAATAAAATCCCTCATAGGCTCATGAGGTTCCTTCTTCATCTAAGTGAGCTGGGCCAGCAAAGCATGTGCATCCTCTATAGGCTTGAACCTAGCTTCAAACTTGGCTTTGAGTGTATCCCAATCAGTCACTGATCTAGCTTTTAGATGGTAGAACCAGTCTACAATAGTGCCTTGTAGTGTCTCCACAAATAGTCTGATCACTATGTCTTCAAATTCCACCCCTATTACACTATAGGCTATGTTGAAAGCTACAATGTGTTCATTTAGATGAACCTTCCCATCACCAAAAAATTTGGGGAAATTCTTTCTTGAACTACATGGGAGTTCATGTAGAAGTGGAGTCAAGTTGAGTGGGCCAAAAGAGTTACCCTAGGGGCCTCGAACTAACATGATTTAATTATCAAAAATAGGGATAACAAATCTGGGTGGAGTGGCTAGATTGTAGAATAATAAATGGAAAAGAACTAGCCCTACTTCAGCTTGAGGCTTCAAACTGCGCACTCTTTTCTAGCAGCTTTGGTTTTGCAGACCAGATAAAATAATGAAGGTGGAGGAAGATGAAAAGGCTATAATGATAATGGGTAAGACATGGAATAGAGTCACCAGAGTCTGTAATGGATAAGGGTTATAATGATTATGGTTAAGACATAGGTGATGTTTCAATCTGAAACTTGAGGTTCCAAATTGCAAAAAATTATTGTCCCTAGTAGAGTCACCAAAAACTATTGGGTGAATATTTTGTTAGCTAGCTAACTGATGACAAAAATAGTTCCTATCACCACATCATAGGGAGATTGGTCATCCAATGTTGCAAGTTTACCACATCCAAAGGGGACAAATCTCTCCTCTCATCAAGGGGAGGTTCCCTATTAAATATATGGAGGCTATATACTATATAAATAAGCAAAAAGTAAGACATAGGGGTGGAATAAACCATCCATCTCTCTTTTTTTAGAGATGATGTTAACAAACATAGGAGAAATCCTGGGTGATTGGTGAAGGTACTTCTCTTCTTTCATAAGTAACTTTTAGCCAAGAGCCAGATCCCTTCCTAGAGAGTAGAAATCCTGGTGAAGCAACAGAAGGCACTCCTCTTCTTTTAGAAGTGCTTGTTCTTGAAAACAACATGACTCTTTTTGGTAACAAGTGACCGATAATAGCGTACAAAGTAACCAACAATCTAAGATGTAGCACAAAGTCTCCACTTTTACTACCTAAGAGTGAGATACGAAGAACAATGGGGGCACAAAATCATCCCAAGGTCCTTTACACAAAAATAGAAAATAAAAACACACTAAAGACAATTGCAGACAACACAAAGTCTTCCACAACTGACTTCAGGACACCTTCTTGATTACTTCCATTACTTCTACTTGTTAGATCAAATAAACAAGAATGATCCTAGTAAATAGACATAAGAACAATTTCCTAAAATAGCATAAGCTATAACAACACAAAGTCTGCAAGTAACTTGCTTTCTCATTCACATAAAATAATATGAAATTACAATTTGAGCTCAAAGTTTTAGTAATGCCTTTCAATTTGGGCAGAGTTTCACTTTTGGTAAGGGGAATATCTCCTTTACAAATGATTTATATTACAATATTATAGCAATAAGGATTGGTACTTTTTTCCATGGGATGGCCCATGCTGTAGTCAACGTCTTCAATGCACCTTCAGTCCTATTTGGAGAGACCATGCTGAGAACAGTGTGCTGTCATAACTATGGCATGTCCCTTCATCTAATATGTCTCTTCCTTGGTATAGACCGTCTGGTCCTTTTCCAATTTGTCTTTACTTCATGGAAGAAAAATAGGCCACGTCCTTGGTTTGGTGCACTCAGAACTCTACTCAATCTACTGTTTCACCTACTGGAAATAACTCTTTCGAAGAAATTTTTGGTTCTTTGCATTGATCTTCTCTTCCCTATAGCAATTTGAGTCTTCAAGCTCTATTTTCATTTAATCACTTGGTTCTTCCTTTAACTTCTGTGCTCTATTTAAATTTCCATAGATTTTCCCTCACTTCAAATTTGACGTCTAAGGGGCCGTCAATGGTCGCCAGCTGCTTGAACCATGTTGAACCTTGAACTCATGAACCTATGAAAGTTCATTGGTTCATTCTGTCTCTTTTTTTCTATCACTTCTTGGTTTAATCTCTTCTTTTCTCCTTGGTTGAACCATCCATTGAACCACTTGTTTGCTAATTTTTCCTTTACTGAGGCCGCCTTTGAACTTTTGAACCTCTGAACCATTGAACTTTGAACTCTTTTAGTTCAAAGTTCAATAGGTTCATTCTATATCTCACTAAATCATTGCTTCCTTTATCTTTCTAAGCTCTGGTTGAACCTTTGAACCTTGAACCAGTTGAACCATTCGGTTCAACGGTTCAATGGATCAATAGGTTCATTTAGTTCATCCTTTGAAGCCCTTTTTGTCCAAGTCTTTGAAGATTCCTTTCTGCGTCTTTGTTTAGTCTTTAGAACATCCTAAAGGGAAGGTGTCCCTTCAGGTCCTTGGAAAAGGTCATTTTTATGACATCAAGTGTCTCTTACAAGGGTATCTACCCTTCAAGATTTTTTGGGTGGACTTTAGGCTTCAACTTTCCCAGCGGGTTCTTGCTTCTTCGGTGGGCTTTTGGCTCTCAGGATTTTCCTTCAGACAAAAAGTCTGAAAGAAAGCTTCTTTTCCTTAGCCATTTGTTCCTTTCAATTTCTTCAAGATTTCTTCTCGAGTGAATTCCTTTGGCCTTCTTCACTTAATCATTTCCATCGAATAAAAAGTCTGAAAGAATTGTTCCTTTTGGGCCTTTGAACAAATCTGAAGGAATTCTATCTTTTCTTTGACCTTCAGACCAATGTTTCCTGCCCTATGCAAGGGCACTTTCCTTTTTCTTTGGGGAAGCCCCTTAAACCTACTGATTGAACCAATCGATTGAACCAACTTTGGTTCAATGGTTCAATCGGCTCATTCTTCATTATTTGGCTAAGTCTTTTTGATCTTTTGCACCAAGCACGTTGAACCAACTTGGTCATTGAACCCATTGAACCTTTGAACCAAAGTGGTTCAAAGTTCAATGGTTCAAGCCTTTGTTCTTTATCATTTGTTGATTAAACTCTTTTGATTGAACTAAGGCACTGAATCAATCCTAAAAATGACTAAGTGTTAGAAACTTGTTCTTTTGATTGAACTTGCTTGCAGAAGCTTTTTAACCTATTGAACTTGTGAATCCCTTTACGGAAAAAGCTTGAAAAATGAGGAATTTGAAATCTCAAAACAAATTTTGAGAAGGGAAGAGAGAAATTTTGGTTTGTGCAAGGCCAAAATAGTCTGTAGGTTGTCCCAAAAATGAGTGGCATTTTTTGGGGACAACATTATTTAAGTAATATTTATTTTAACAAGTCTCATGAAGTATAAGTGATTGTTAGGTGTGTTTGAAGTGTGAACAAGATTAGTAGTGACTAATATTAGACCTTATTTTCATCTACCTTTAAAAATGAATGGCAATCTGCCTTCATGTAGAAATACTTTTTCTATAAGAACCTTGACTTGAGATCAATTTTAGTAATTTACCTTCATAGTGCAAGTTCAAACATGTTTATGGAAATATCCTTGGAGTATCACCTCCATTGGTATAAGTTAATTTCATGTTTATTTCTCCATTTCAACCCAATAAGTGATTAGACTAGTGTAGTTAAGAACCTAAACAAGTAGATCAAGGGAGATAGCCCATAATCTAGAGATCTATCTCTTGTAGCAATCTGACTATATTCATAGATAGTTCTATGTTATTCCAAATTTGAGAAGGTCTGAATAACTTATCTAGGGTAAAAATTTGGTTATAACAAGACCCCTACATCATAACCATATATTATTATTTTTGCATTGAAATATTATAGTTTAGTTAATTAACTTGGGTGCTTATTTTGTATGTGGGGCTAAGGCTTAATCATTAGGTTTAGTTGTGAATCTTGGGAGTCTATTTGATTTTTAGGTTGACCTTTAGGGTTATAATGCTTATATATTAAATAGAATGGGGGAATATATTTTTGTATATGAGATTTTATCCCAAGGAGGTTTCCCCCTCAAAGATACCAATGCTGTATAAATATGAGAAAGGGATGCAGTTAATTTTTGAGTTCATTGATTAATTTGTTCTTTTTCATTTTGTTATTTTAGTTTGATTTTATTTTCATGAGCAAAATTATAACAAGTGGTATCAAAGCTCTTTCTAGCACCATTTTTTCTAGTGCATTAACATTTTAGGGGACTACTATAGTTATCCACCGCTCTACCCTCGCCCTCATGATATCTTGGTAAACATAAAATGGTGAAAGTAGTATTAAGAGAATGGAGAAACATTTTTTATCTCTTTTTTGTAGTATTGATCTAGGTTAGAAAATTTGTGCTAGTTTTTTTTTACAATATCACAAAGAGATATTATTATTATATAAGCACACATTGGTGTGTCAAGTGAGGTGTGGAAATAATCACCAATACCAAAGCCTAAGATAACATTTATATACAAATTTGAGATTTCATTTACCTTTGGTAGATTGGAAGACACCCTAGTGTTTATAAGAAACTTAGGCATATGAAAGGCATCAATTGTCTAAATTTGTGGTGCATCGATAAGTACTTAGATGTAAGAAGTAATTCTATTTGTACCTTTGAAATAAGATAATGTGATACATGTACTAGAAAGCCCTCTACAATTAAAGATTTTAAATATTGGGTTGGATCACTATTTATGAACAAGATAATTATATTAGATAACTTAAAAACTAGATATACCTTAGTCGATTTACCCTTTCATTAATCCTAGTAAAATTTTAATAGTTATAGTTTAGGATATATCAATATAGTGAGAATGTTTGAAACTTCAGAGGTAAAGTGAAGTTTGACATAATAAATTTCATAGAAGGCAAAGTAAAGTCTAGAAAAAAATTTCATTTATTTTGTACCCTTCCCAAATTGATCCTTTCTTTGTACTAATAATTTTGGTATAAGCTCAGGGTAGCTAAAATTATAGGACACCATTCTTAGGATCTTTCCTTGGATAATTTATATGAATAAATCATGATAATAAAATTAACACAGTGCACTATAATAGACCAATCATCCAAATTAGACAAATTAGATCTAATTAATAGAATATAAAGTCAATTGATAGGATTGATTGTCAAAACCATACCATAAACCAAAAGAGCTAGAAAAATTATTGCATAGGACCATAATAATTTTTTTTGGGGGGAGTTCCCCATACACCCTGACTTGATTTCCTAAAATTTTCTAGTGATGACCCTATAATTTAGCTACATAAAGTAGCCCATTTTTCTATCCATCATTCTCCCACATATAAAAAATCTTGATAACTCTATTCAACTTGGAACCTAAAGTTATTTTATGGTATCAATGGTTGGAAAAGACACCTCAAGAACTTACATGAAAAAATTTCAGTGAACATCCACTCACCCAATTTGTCCCTAGTGTATGTGAGGATTTCATGGGGGAATTGAATAAATTATGAAAAACTCACTCTATTTATGATTACCAGACCTAATTTGAAAAAATGGCTAGTTGAATAAAAGGTATAGATGAGGCATTATTTAAAATTTATTTCATTAGTGGATTGAAGGAATATGTTTTGAGATAAAGTCAAAAAATTTAAACTTACTACTTTAATGGAACTGATCAGGTTGGATAAATTAGATGAGAATAAATATGCAACCCATAATCATCCTTATAAACCACCACAAGTCAAAACCCCTTAGATGTTTTGACCAATATTAAATCAAGGCACTCAACCACAACAATTCAATCACCCGAGTCATAAGGAGATGACCACTCACATAAAAAAAGGGTTGTGCTACAATTATGATGAAAAATATGATCCAAACCATAAATTTATATACATAAAATATATCTCCTATATGTTGAGGCACCTTCCATGTATAACATCTTGAATGCCATAAAATAAATCCCAAGAGAAGATCAACTAGATGAAAGTATTTAAAGTGATAATTTTTCCACCAAAATTTAAGTGTATGTAGTAACAGGGATTAAAACTCCAAAAAATATGAAGGTATTGGGATACTTCAAAGGGAATGGCCTAACCATCCTCATTGACTATGGAGGCACTCGTAAATTCATTGAGCCTTAGGTATCAAATCATGAAGCTTGTTATGTATATCCATACAATAATTTTTAGGTGATTTAGCTTACAAATAAACATTGGATTGTAAAGGGAAATATCAAAATGTCTAGGTTTCAATGAGTGTGTAAAACATTAAATATGAGATGTTCACACTTGTATTATGTGGTTGTAACATTGCCTTGGGAACTTAATGACTTATATTGTTAAGATCCATCCTATCATATTTCTATCAATTATTGATGCAATTCAAGGTCACTATGAAATAATACACTCTATCAAGAATGATAGTAGGACCCACTCAAGTTATTATTTCTCACACATGGATATTGGTAAAAAGGGTTCTCTAGGGGTGGTGGCTTAATGTTTTCTGGTTTACATGAAAAAAATTAGGACTTCAGAGGGACCCTTGTGTTGTAACAAATTAGGATGGATCTAAACTTGTCATACTTAGTGAATTACAAGCTTAGAGAAGGTAATATTACCAACAACTCATTTCATAGTTATTTATATTGAGACATGACCAAATTGGACTTGTTAAATCTATCTAAGGGATCTCTTATCACACAACACCACTAAATAGGGTTCCAAAATCTCTAATCAAGTAGGACCACATAATAAACCTAGATAGGTCTAGAATACATAAAATAAATCTAATTTAGTCCTCATTAAAGATTATGGCACAAAGGGGGATAATTAAACAAACAAAACATAACATGTAAAGGAAAAATCTAATCAAGTCAATGTAGAGGTAATTCTAAGCAAGGAGTAAAAAATTCAACATATTGTTTTGTGCAATATCTATCTAACAAAATGAAAGAGAAGGAGTTAGGAATACTCACCTTGAATAAACCTATTATGCCTTAATCTCTCCCTTGGCCATTGATGCTTTGTGAGAGGTTGTTGTGGATTTGTAAGGATCAAACTATAGAAATTAGCTCTAGTCTAAAAGACTCCTACTTTACATCCAAGACTTTCCCATAAGACAAGCTTATTTCCTTCTAGGGAAAAACCTTAAGAAATGACTCCCTAAGTGTAGAATTTATATACTTACAAGCTAAAATAATGTAAAATGAATGTTCCTCCCTATTGGATTAAAGTGAATGTGGTATTTATAGCCAAGGATTAAACATAAACCCTTCTAAAAGTTTAGCCAATAAAGATTGACCAAATCAATTTTATTAGGCAAGAAAAGTAGTTGTTAGGTTTTAAATGATGTCAGTTAGGCTAAGTTAGTTCTGTAACATATGTTGAATCCTTTATAACAAGATTGGACTGATTGACTTAGTAGGAAAATAAGGTGTTTACTTAATTAGGGGCTATTTGAAAGGATAATTTCTTAGGGAAGGATTTAATTACTTAGGGAGCTAGATAAAATTGACTTGTATTAGTTTTAGGTAATGATATAGGGACCAATAATCTTGAGAAGAACCAAAGTTCTACCCACTGATTTATTGGTGCACCTTTTCAGGCATTCACTTAGAGAGATTGAAACTCGATAGGTTCCTATAAGAGATAAATCATAAGTAAATGATAAAGTTAAAACATATTATGTATACACATTGAAATTGAAACTAATTCTTTACAAACATTCATAAAACCTATGTAGATACTAAAATATAGTATTAAATACTTTGAAATGTCATTTTTAACCTAATTTCACCTAAATTATTTATACGCACATATATGAATCTTATTCACCACTCTTTCACATACACATGCCTTCCATGGATATGATCCTCTCTAGTTGCTATTAGTCAATTATTGGAATTTACCTAATTTATTCTAAATCAATCAATTATCACACTTAGATATCTCCATATCACCATATTAGTGCTCTTGTCTCCCATACATAACCATTAGAGTCAGATAATACCATAATTGATATGGTCCAAACCTAATGGTTTTATCTTATGCCAAGCAACAATCATATTTAAGTTTAAAATCATTATAATGGGTCAGCCTATAAGCTTTACATGTTAGTGGTATGATAAAGAACCAAAATAGTCTCATATAAATACAAAATAAGTCTAATCCTATTACCCATCTAGAAAACATCTATCAAACATACTCATACACTTACACATTCAAAGGTAGTGCCTTATTATTTATATTTTTTTCATTAGTCACTAGGAGAAGGTCCTACCCAAGTTTGAAAAATATCAAATCCAAGCCAAAGTTATCATTTACCAAGTATTCAAAGACATATCATAGGTTACATACATTCAAAGATAACTACTGCATACATTCACCTAATAGGGAGAATCACATCAAATTTAACTTATCTCTTCGAAGTATTATATATTTAGGCAGTGCTCAAACATTTAATGGGGAGTGGTTGGAGTTAGCTCAACCCACATTCCCCCCCCATTTTTAGGCCTAACCTAGTGTCAACAATGGAATCATGATTGTAAGAGAAGGTGATAGATTTTTGGGTATTATGCATTTAGTCAAACCTTAAAATCACACACACAAATAAAAGATAAGTAGCCTTACTATATTGTAGTGAAATAAAAGAGCAATATGTACATAGATAAAACTATCAAATTTAGAACACAAAGTAGATGGTAATAACCAAATGCTAACATTACTATCTAGGCAAGCTCAAAACTCTAGTTTGTGATATGAGTAACTCATAATACAATTTCTTACTTTTTGTATTGCTTGTCTCTAGTCTAAAACCTATGGTATTAAAAAAATACTATGTAAATTACCCCTCTTAGTAGTTTATAAATTTAGCGAGTGCAATAGTCAAATTATTTTTTGCCTTTTGCATTCATTTAGTGTTTAATTGTAACACATTATACGATCTGAATTAATACACACACTTTATCTCTTGTTAAGATTATCAAACCAAAATATGGTAAAACATATTGGTGAACCTGTTTATATAGTTACCATATCACACCCTAGGTTCCCTTAGGCTTTCTTTCCTTCTTTCTAAGGTTTTATATTTTTGTATATAAATCTAATTTTTAGACCCGATTCTTTATTTTAAATTCATGCATGTTTATTTTATCCTAGGGTTCCTACTCTTAAAAACCTTATAGTCTATACTATCCCTCATATTAGGATAAGGCTTAATTCTTGTGTTTCTTTCCCTCTTACATATTGATATAAGGTGAAGTAATAAGTAAAGTTATATGGATAGTGCACATAATTATATTTCTATGGCTAACCCTATACAATATGTTTTTGTGGATGTTCCTTACGTACCATATTATCCATGCCTACTATATGATCCCTCATGTAGATCATTTTATATTTGAAAGCTAAGGTGTCACAATTAGAGAAAATATATTTTTTAGTGATTCATTTGATTGAATCTTATCCAGAGAATACATATCTTACTTTGAGCCAAGGCATTATCCATTCTATTAAGGATGACATTATATTGAAAATTATTATTTAAAATAATATGATATTGGACTAAGATGCAAAATTTTGGGTACAATGGACAAGAATTTTGAAAACATGCATAAGGAATTATTGAGCCTATTAGTCTATCTACTCATAAAGGAAGAAAATGCCTTGGATACATATATGATTCACAAGCCAAAAATGTAATTAAAGAGATCAATGTACATATTCATACACATTTATTTAAGATAGTACATGATTTTCATATAGACCTTGATAATATTAATAAAGTTACTTTTGTGGGATGACCTATTTAACCTCAAATTAAACATAATCTTCCATTCTATATTCATGCAAAATTATTAACAAAAATAGTTAAACGAGTGTTAATAGAAAAAAATAAGGAATTAACATGTGTAACATAAAATTATTATAGGATTTAATAATTAACAAGGATCGTATCTACGAGTTAGATCAATTCATAAAATGATTCTTTAGGAAAATACTACCAATATTTTAAACCATATCATTGAATGTGAGTGTGGGACCTATGACAATGTATACCTTATTTAAAGTTAGGCCTACTAATTTACAATACAATTTGATCTTGGAATAACCTTGGATACACACTAAGGAATAAATACCATCTACACTACATCGGTTTGTGAAGTTCTTGATTGTGTAAACTGGTATGCATGCCCTATAGATGATGACCCTTTCAAGTTTTCTATCCTAACACATCCTAATACTCAACTTTTCATATCATCACCTCAAATGAGGTAATTTTCAAAATTACCTTAACCTTATCATAATTTATTTCCATAGTTACTCGATTATAACCTTATATCCCTCCCTCCACCACAAAAAGTTGATATAAGTAGGCATACATCTAAGGTAGATGACAATAATGCACATTGTGATTGTTATTGATGTGTTAGATTTTTTATAAATAGATTCTATAAGATAAGGCATATGATACAAGATCATATTAACTATAAAACTATTGATATTAATGATATTATTACATTCATACATTAACTTATCATTATTTCACAATAGATGCAAACATTTTGATTTAAACACACAAGATAATGAACTAGCTACTATAATTAAAGTAGTCAAGTAACTTATATAGGGATAAGTTGAGCATGATAGTGACGATGGATATTATATAACACATGATTAATTCACATATTATAACAAAAATACATCGGATACATTTGATGATTTTCTTCCATGGACGGAAACATTCAGAACACCTGACACAGGGCCTACATGTAGGGTTTGTAAGTTGATTAACACAACACCTATTGTGCATAGATTATTGGCATTAGTTTGATTGAATATTTATTATATTATTCTATATTTCACATACATGTGTACATATGACTTGCATTGATCATTATTATAGATCTTTATTTATTCTAACTTGGCCTTCACCTCTTTATTGCTTATCATGGTTTGGAAAGCTGTGACACCTATCCTGAAATGATTTTAATGCACATTATTTTCAACATGCTACATGATCAGTACTACATATTAACTATTTATGTGCACTATGGCTTATATTGAGATTACATGATTACTCACATTCATGTCTACATATGATATGAATATATACATCAATTTCTTCTCATCCCCCTCCACGACCTGCATACTCTATTGACTTACAAGGTTATGATTCACATTTATAGTGGGGGCACATTACTTGCCTTCACTTGATCCACATAGTCATGCCATCTCATTTAGTTCACACTATGCCTTGATGCATGTTGTTTATTTTTAGGACCATTCCCATTATTATACTTTCAAAGCCTTGTTACTTGGTCTTATTTGCTTATATCGATGTATATCCAAATTTTAAATATTTCAAAAATATAAAAATCAAAATATTTCAAAATTTAAAAATGAAGACCTAAGTATGAAATTATTTATAATTTACATGATTTACATATGTTATTTATCATATGTTTCATATATTACATATTATTTTTCATACACACATGAATTTCACAGTATACATGAGTGATATGCAGGACATACAGATACACATAATACATAAAATACATAGATTTTGGTCTATCCTATACCTAAGGACAATGCGAATCTAGGGGAATATTATTCCATAATTCACAATATTATAAGATATATCCTTCTATGAACTTACTCTTTACCATGTTGAGCTATATTGATTACTTACACATGTATTGCTATTACTTATACTCTATATAATGGTAGATTTCATGGATATGTTACTCTATTATTATATGACATTGACATACTTGGATGGTGTGGATTAGATTATTTTTTATATACTTCATTTATGTTACTCTTTCACAGTAGGATACTCATTGTTTATCCATTATTTTTGGCCCTTGGCCTCATTTATGACATTTATTATCCAATATTTATAGCCCTTATCCATGTGTGTGACATTTTTTGTTCCTTTTTGTGGTCCTTGGGTTTGTTTTCAACATTTTTATCCATTTTATGGCTCTTAGCCTTGTGTGTGAAATTTATTGGCCCTTGTATGCAACCTTTCACCTTGTGTATGATATTGAGTGTTATTTCTTGTACTTTTATTGTGTCTGTCAAACCATAATATTATTTTTTGAGTTTGTTGAGTTTTCTATGTTTATGGATGTTGTGATCCATATCACACACCTTCCCATTTATGAATGGTTCCATGATACATATCATGAACCTTTATTACGTGGTTTTATTTAGTTCTTCTATTAGTGTTGGTTACTACTGTGTGTCTAATTTCTATAAACATCTTGACATGACACTTGTATGAATTGAATTACATATGTTTTTGATTAATTAAGGTGGAAAACTAGGGGCCGAACCCTATACATTCAAAAAAGATAGGAAGGCTGGCAAACAAAAGATGCCAGCACCAAACCAATGGCACAGCCAAGAAACAAAGTTAGAAGCAAAACATACACACTTTGATGGCATATTAATTACTATGATGCCATTTTATCCACATGTTGACATGCTTATACACGATCCTACATGATGACATCTTTTACATAACATGATATAATTAGATATCTCTTTTAAAATGAGTGACTCACATGCTACATCCCTCATCTCAAAATGTGGGTATATTAATAGGTTTGTAATATATACTTAAGCCTTCATGAGTGGAAAATTTAGATTTTGACGTAGTTTAATGGATTCATAGAATGCAAATGGGTTCATATTATTAGTTTGGTTTAGATATGAGACATATATTTACACATTGGGATAGATTTTTGGAGTATATGCCATACATATGCACTCATTTTTATTTGGCATGATTTACAAGGTTTTTAACTATTCACATATTATTAAAAATTTGGGGCATATTCTAAGCATATTCATACACAATTATAGATTTTATATTTGACACAAATAAACATATATATGCATAGAATTTTGTATCACATAGGCACTAATTCATAGGCCTTGAATCTTGTTCATGCACATATACTTTTTTTTAGTTTCTATTTTCAAACATATTCGATGGTACCTAGCAATGAACACCCTTGAACATATAAGTTTATCAACAATGGTTAATTCATGTTTAAATGAATAATATGATTAAGATTTAGTGCCCTCAATGGCCTTGAAATTACTCTATGATCCCAATATGTAGCTCCCACCCTTGATTTTGGGGTTAAAATATTAGTGAAATATTAGTTACATCATTAGTGTAGTCAAGATTCTATTCATTTAACAACCTTGGTACTACTATTTATTCATTAGGGTTGTAGAATTTGTCTTCCCAATCCTTGGCCTTTCTTTAGTTACATAAATTGGGACTTGTTCAACCCAATTATCTAAAGGGATCGATAAGAGGAGCCATTATCCATGTGATTTAATGAAAAATATAATTCTATAGTGATTCAACAAGGAAACATCATCTCTAATAAATTAATGGTAAATGTGATTACCCACTTACCAATGTCTTCTTTCCTTACTCTTAAGTTTCAAGCTTCAACAAATTCATTTTAAGATTTTCATTTCATGGACATTGATTCCTATATATTCATTGTAGATTTTATTGGATTAAGTTGTACATTCAGAGCATCTCCCAAAGACAAAGATATTTTATCTATTTTTGGATTAATGTGACCCTAATAGGATAAAATTGTTGAATAAATTAGATAGCCAAAGATATATAATAAGTACAAACATCTGATTACAACTAGCCAAATATAATAACTTACTATTTTTGGAAATAACTTAAGAGGAATGTAATTATCTTGTTTGATATGAATGCTAGCCTATAGGATAGGTGATTTTTTTTGAAATTCACTAAAATAAGCCTATTAATGCTCATATTTGGAAAGAAAGAATTTGTATATAATTAAACAAGTCTATGCTAGCCTAGATAAGTCCATAGTTTTGATAATGTTTTTTGAGTGTGGATTTGTCCTATGTAAATTTTTTAGTTGGTGACAATCATTCATTTCTCCAGTGTTTGAGATGTATATATGTAGGTTAAAATGCTTATGAATATACATAAATGTCTCTATTTACCTTCTCCTTACTTCAATCCTTATTTGTGCATTGTAAAACAACTATGAATTGAGATAATGGAAGAAAGGGATGGGTTAAGTTAACCTTAGCCACCCTAATGTGACTAAGTTCTACCTACATATCCAATAATCCAAGGATTAAATAAAAATTCATATCCTGAATATGGCTTTGCACAATTGAAAACCTATGACTTGACCTTGTAAATAGTGACTCAGACATAGCTCAGGTTTTCTCATTTATGTGATTTTAGTTTTAGAAGCTTTTGGTAAGTTTATCTAAATGTGCAGCTAGGAGGAGAGATATATGTAAATTCTTATACTTGATGTGTTTATATAGGAAATTATTTTGGGTAATTTCATTTAACCAACTTGAAAAATGTGAGGGTTGAACCTTATGTACATTTTAAAATTTGAAAACTAACCATTAAAGGATGTGAAGATAATTATGATCAAAGTGGAGAAGTATATGGAGATAGACCTATTTACCAAGCATGAACCTATCCTGGAAAACTAAGAATAGTTGGCGTGACATTGGATGATAGTCTAAGAATGATATAAAATAGTTTGAGTAAAATACTTGGAAATAATTATGAAGCAATAAAAACATTTTAAAGGGTCAAACCCATATATAAGGTAAACATATAGAGGAATGTCAAATAAGAATCATGTATATGATCATAAGTTAAGTGGGTTAAAGTTTGGTCGAATTACACATTTTTAAACACCTAATACCAAATATGATTGTCTAAACTTTATCCTTTATATGCTAGTAAATATAATTTACTAGAGTAAGAGGATATAATTATTCCTAAATGTGTACAATGCACTTTGTTTTTGGAGTAAATATCCAATTTATGCATGTCACTCAAATAAAAACTTGCATTGAAACATGTATAAATCAGTCTTGCTTATGATTTAAAAATTAGAAGTAACAACATTAAATATGTGTTAAAATAAACTATAGAAATTAATGAATACACCTATGTATCTATGAAACAAAATTGTCTTCTGAAAGACAATGGAAAGTGGGGTTATCATGCCCCACATAAATGTTTGAGTAGTGCTTGAGTAAGAACATGGGTTGGGTTGATTACACCCCAACCCTCATGTTAAATGGAAAAGTGCCTATAAGTTATGTTATGCATAACTTTATCCCCACACAACTTCAAGGATTTGAGTAAATTAAATCCCTTAAGGGTTATAATAAATTTAATTAATGCCTAAGTAAAGTTTGAGAGTTAGAGTATAAATTTTGAATCATCTACTATAGACAAATATATGATTCAATTTGAGTAATTCCTAAGTATAATTAGTTTATAGAATAAATTTTTGTAATAATGAGTAGATAATGACATGAGCTAACATTCTATCTAGTGATTTGATTAACTTGAGTCACATAACTTGTGACAATACATCATGATATCTATAAAAAATGTGAACACATGCCACACACATGCCCCAAATGTAATAACATGTGTAAACCAAATCTGTAATATGTGTGATATCTCATATAAAATATGTGAAATATATGACAATCATATGAATTTTGACATATGTCATGCATATTCCCTTAATCTAAGTCAAATCTATCATAATACGAGTAAAATATGTAATATTTATGTAAACATGTATCATTTTGAATTGATACACACCCATAAATCTAAATTTTCTATACCTATGAAGGCTTAGTCTCTAATACAAGCCATTGTGTATGCCCCCATTTTGAGGTGAGGAATGAAGCCTAAAAATTATTTATCTCAAAAGATAATAGTTAAAGGCATCATGTTATATAGAAAATATTTAATCTGGGTATAATCATATAATGACATGTGGCAAATATGACATCATAATAATAGTAAAACATCTAAGTATGTATGAGACATGTATCCTAATCATACAAGTTTCATGTTAATATAAACATGTCAATGAACAAAATAGTGAATAGTTGACAAAGTAATGAGTATCCATAATCTCATAATTAACTAAGCATAGAAAGTGCATGATATGAATCATGGCACTATAAACAAGAAGTAAAGTGTGTAATGTATATCATGACACCAATATGTTCAAATATATTAACAATCTCAATAGATAATATTATATTCATCCACACATAATAAACAAAGTCTAAGAGTCACATACAATGAACAATCACATGTCACACAAGTCCAAGGGCCACACTCAATGGATAATTTAATGTCACACAAGAAAAAATACAATATAATATCCCATAGAATGGAAAATTTAATGTCACATGTGAAAAATACAAATCAATGTCTTAGACAAACAAATTCAAACATCCACTAGCATCAGTCATGCATATAAAAAATAAGGATAATCTACACAATCCATGCATGTCATCATCACATATAATAAGTATAATATCTAATGTACTAATAATGTAAACAATATGGGTTAGATAAAATCATGTATAATCAATGTAATGTAACTCAATATGATGAATGTAAATAATCATAAAAATATACAACCCATGTAACATATAAAAATTCCCCCATCGAACATGCCCCCATTATAATAAGGTAATCATGAGTCTAGGAAAATCATGCATATATGTGTTCATGTCATATGCAACATGCATGTATTGCATTTCACTCATGTATGCCATGAATTTTATAACCCCATTGGGTTTAACCACAATTAGGTAATTTTTAAAAAAAAATTAACTTCGCTAATTCAAAACTAGATTAATCTCAACTAAAGTTTAGATACTTGATCTTTAACTAAATGCATCTGAAATTCATACATTTGATTTGATTCATTTAGTTAATGATCAACAAATAATAAAAATATGAATTACATAACCAACTCATTTCATATTAGAAATCATTCTAAATTATAATCTCAACTAATTACTGAAAGTTTACACCATAAATTATACAATAAGATAACCAATTGCTGAATGATAAAATGTAATAACAATAAAAAAATATAATGTTATACATCATAATATTAATATACATTTATACAATGCTCTACAGAACAAATGAGTATTTACGATATCATCAAAATACAATAAGTAACCATGAGTAAAAGTCTCTATTGGTTGACTATTGAAGGGGAGGGAGAGCATCATCAAAGTGCTTTTCCACACCAACCATAGACCATAGATCCCTTACACAGTTTCCCAACTAGGAAATTTCTCTCCTTTCATGGATGAATAAATGATAATGTTGTATGTATCGAGAAGTCAACTAGAACTCATGTGTTGTAAGATAACCATCACATGTAACATATCATAAATAATTTCATTCCAACATGATATTGTGCATACATGCATTTAAATCAAACAGGGGAAATGATAAATTTTAACTATAAACATTACTTTAGCCAAAAATTTCATATATTTTAAGATCACTTAGATCAATCATATTCACGCACATAATTAAATCAAATTACATTCAATGTGCCCATTAATGACTCTAAGTAAGTGCATGAAATCTTTTTCATTTAGTTGCTTTTTTAGTTTCATTAATACCATATTTCATTAAATAAATCATATATAAGAATCCATGGATTACCATATATATCCCTATAATATTACCATAGTATATATAAGTACAAATAAATCACACATAAAATTCACCATATGTTTCATAATAACAAAAGAAATAATAGCTCGCTATTTATACTTTCCTAAGTTCTAATAACAACCTAACCTCTATTTCAAAATAAGGCTCTATTATTAGAAATTTACTCACCAAGAAATATTTAAGATAATAAATAAATACCTTTAACATGTATTATAATGCAAGTAAATAGAATTAGGAATTTCACACATAATTCCAAGCTTTTAAACAAATTCCATTAGCACATCTAATTTGCACTCAACATCATGTACCTATTTTTTAATCAATTATAATTGGTATAACCACATTATGATTTAATGAAATACATCACATATCTCATATAAATGCATTTGTTTACATTATGCAAACATCTATATTCATACTAGGTGCTCTCAACCATCCTAATATTATGATCATAGGAACACATGAATAAGATTGATGATAATTAAACATTGTTGTTTTATCCCCTTATCCATGCTGGGTTATCCACATATACACCTATATATCTTATATGTCCATTTATATATATGGATAATAAATCTCTCAGGCACTTAATTTCTAATGGAGAGCTACATATAAATGGTCATATATATGTGTGTGTGTATTACCTATGAATTATAACACACACACACGCACAAACATATATATATATATATATATATAATGTGTATGTATGTATGTGTATATATATACACACAGACATATACATACATACATACATACATATATTTGTGTGTGTGTGTGTGTGTTTGTATATGCATGTATATATATACGTGTGTGTGTGTGTGTGTGTGTGTGTGTGTGTAAAATACATATACATACATACATACATACATACATACATACATACATATATATATATATATATATATATATATATCTATGTATGTATGTATGTATTACACACACACACACACAAATATATTTATGTGTGTGTGAGTGAGAGAGAGAGAGTTATTCATAATAGTATATTTATGTCTTTATCAGTTATATATATAGAGTTTACCCTTCATACTGCGTTCTTAACTTAAGAAAACGTTAACTTTATGTATAATAAAAAATAGGGCATAGTTTGTACTCAAAATTTTAAACATAATTATTTTAAAACTTACTCATCTCAGCTTATAACATTAAACTGTAATACCTAAATTTTTTGCCTATGAAAGTATTAAAACCATTAATCACATGGCTAATTTCCACACAATTTATATGAACAAACAAATTAATTCTAACCAAACATAATTCACATATGCACCAAAACAACACTTCTTTTCCTTATGAATCAAAAGACCCAATCAAGAATGTATTAAGGCATAGAAACACCAAATGAAACTACCCTAATGTGTACCATAGTATACACTTAGTCCATGAAAAACCATTTAACACTGTGATATTATTACCCCCATTGCCAACTAAAATAGTTCTTACATAGGAATGTTAAGAGTATGCCAAGGTAAAAATTGGCCCTTCAACATGAATTTGACTCCATGGATTAAAAATCCATGTTTTCCCATTTAAAACCTTAAGCCGTAACCAATCTATTAAAAATATCATAAATGACTAAGACTAGGTAAAGAACCTAAAAATTAATAAAAATGGTTCTACGATCTAAAAATTACCCACAAACAACACACATTTGTAAATAAGGTAAATTTTACACAAAACCCTTGTCTCTTACTCCTTTATACTACTATATATTCATGTGATCAAAATGGAAACCTACAAGTGTTTGCTAGTGTTCTATAACTAAGCCATTACCATAGTTTACAACATAAACAAACACAACTTAATGAATCCAGATAACCACTATAAACATGTTCATTTTGATTACCCAAAACAACTATGTTCATGATATAACTAATTTGAATTAGTGATTTGATTCTATGGATATATTTCTCTTTCCATAGGGTCGAATCCCTGATTTTGTTATAGTTTACACAAATTTAATAAAACATCATAGTAACTATTCTAAATATTCAACAGTAACCCAAAATTAACATCAACATAACTATGTAGGATAATTTAAATAACAAACCCTACCTCATTAATATGCCTATGATGAAGACTATACACCTTGCCTTCACCAAACCGTTCCTCTTTTCCTCTGTTCTTTTCTATCAACCACTACTTATCTCTTTTTTGAAAACCCATGCATATTTTATCATATCCTCTATAGTATGAATGCCATAAAAAACCCCTAATTTCATAAAAAACCCTTACCATAATACAATCTCAAGAAAGACTCACCATAAACATGAGAATTGGTATGATTGATATCTCACAATCTCAACCCTAAAAATAACACAATCATCATGCAATCTACACAAAGCTTCCATAGTAGAACCCTGGTTCCCACTATGCATGGCTCAAATCATCCAAAACATAATGATAGATTAACCCAAATTTAGGGTTGACAACAAAATGTCAAATAATGTAATAATTAATTAATAATTTGAATTATATTTAAAATAATGACTTTAAACAATTCAAAAGTCTATGTTTAATTTAACTCCTTTTTGGTTGTTATAAACAATATCACCATGGATACCCTAAAATATCATTCACCTATTATTTAGGTTTTTAATCTTTAAATAATCAACTTTATTTAGTAAAATACAAACAATAATATATATCCATGCCAATTATAATATTTTTTTGATGATAAGCTTTTCTGTTGATTGTTTACATGTACTTGATAGAGTAAGGAGTTTGTTATGGAAAGTTAATCATGTAGTCAACAATCCACATAGTAAATTCATATAAAATACAATTATAACTATAATATTCCATAATAGCATAAGACATCACACTCATAAAGAACACTCACAATTGCAATATATTAATATTAGCATCTAATCATGGATCAAAACTAGTTAGCATTTATCAAACATGAAACAACTAAATGTAACTGATATTAGAGAAAACATGTAACTATAAAATCATAAAAAAAAATTCATTTAATTATACTACATGGTGTGTGTAGGGTTCCTTTTCAAATCTCTCTACCCCCAACATAGTCATCTATTTCACCCTTTCTAATGATACTCTCCCTCCATATCTGTCTGGAGAGTGGACTATCTTCTGCATCTACCTCAACAAATGCAATTGGTAGTTATCTTGTATCAATAATAACTAATAAAATATTGATAAAGCATAATAATAATAATAATAAATAATCATGATCATTATACATATGAAATTGATGTACAACTAACCAATAAGTGATGAGTCATGCAATAATCATTATATGTCTATCCTTACATCAACATAAATGAAAACAATTTGTTACAATAATAAATTAACCATCATTAACCACATTAATATCAGTTTAATGAACAAATAAAGTTTAGTGAGGACATCATGATGTAATAATGAAACACATGTGTATAGAAAAATTGGATATAGAATATACTATATGTAATAAAGAATAAACAAATCATGTAAAAAAGCATTACATGTCATGCACATGTCCTAGTTTTTTATTTTTTGATATTTTTAGAATAATACGTTCATATATCAATTATATAAGTCATCCAAGTCATCAAATGAGTCTATGCCACTTGATGTGTCCTTTTTTTTACTATTTTAATGATTATATAAACACATTACCTTTCCCTCAATGATTAATTATTTGCATTTTTACAATTTTATTTAAATGTTATTTGTCTTCACCATCATTATTACTATTAAAAGGCATATAAATTATATGTCCTTTGTATAATAAGGTAATATTCCCTCCTTGTTTATCTAGCATATCCTACATGTGTTTTAGACACTATTTCCCCAATGTAAGCCTTGACTTATTAGTAGGGTGTATTACTCATATGCATGTATCAATAAATGTTGGTCCATAAGCAATTAGTGGAGACACTTTTGGAAACCTCTATCCCTATTGGTAACTAGAAAAGTCATAGTTTATTATAATTGTCTAGAGTGTACATAGAATAGTAGAGACAAAGAATACCAAACCAAGGATTCTAGTGATATACCAAGAAACATAGAGAAAAATCAAACATAAGAGTGTGCGACCAAGCCAAAGAGACAAGAGGGTGTAATATTAATAAAATAATGCCAATAAGTTCCCCATTCATAATGATAGTCCATATATATAAATTCATGTGAACAGAATTATACAAATAAATATCATACCATATTTTGGTGTCTACAGATGTGCCCCCTTTAATCTAGTATTTGAATGTATTACTAAATATAGTTTAAAGGCATAAAAGGAAATTTTTACTTGCATCATTGCTTTTGAAATTATTACTATATTTCCCATGTGTTTTATAATGTCTAATGTGTACCTACAAGTAATTATGAATACAATTAAATAGACTATTGTTCTAACTAAATAATAACAAAGTCAAAATGAAAAATTAAAAAAAAATGACTACACCTATTAATATGTAGTCACTTAATACTCCTAAAGTACGCTCATGCTATTTTTAGAGTGGATATGTCATGGGTCCATAATGACCTAACCCATATGGTGATTGTGTTATTATTTATAAAAACTATTTTTGAATTATATAGCACCTTAGCCTTGTACACTTGTAAAATACATATCATGGATGTACCTTCACCTTTTAGACCTTTCCCATTACCAAAAGGATCGCATACACTATCTCTATGTGCCTAATTTATTATCTTTTAGTCTGACCAATGATATTTTGATGACTCAGGCCTTCTATCATGCCTATAATGTTATAAACCTTCTTATCTTACATCTCTATAAGTTTTAGGCCTGCACCTATTTTCCAACTACCTTGACACTTTCATCCTAGTTAGATGCCTATATTGACACAAGTGTCCTATTCTAACATAATTTTCCAATTCCATAAATTCATCTAATTTATGAATGAAATATATTCATATGTTTAGCCTAAGTACTTTAATGTGATATATTCTCCAAGGGGATTCGTATAAATACAAGATCAATCCTCATTCATTCCTCACCTAACACATATCTAGAAAAGACATATCAACTCATAAGATGACTTAATTTTTTTTATCAAGCACTCAAGTAAGTAAAGATTCCCTATTTTCTCTTATTTCTATATCAATCATAGGGACAATGCATCTATAAGTCTGAAGTATAAAAGGATTAACCCAAGATATATATTTTCTAAGTTACAAGATAGGTCATTATTATACTTGCTTATCACATATTGCATGATTAAAACATAATCCAACATGTAGGGTATAACTACATAAGTTTGAGGCCCTCTTCCAAGTATTGAATATGTAGACAGTACTCATTGATAGAGGGGTATTTGGGTTAGGTTGACACTATGTGGCAACTAAACTATTTTTATCATAACCAATATAAATATGAATAACTAGGGTTTTTATATTTGATAAAGATCGATAGTATATGACCTAGATCTGAATGCACTAAAGTGAAGGTGGCACAAAACCCACAAAAATCCAATTGGTCACATCTAGTTTTAACAGGTATTCTATACTAGACACCTGCATCTATGTTAGATAGTAGCATAGACACAATTGTCCTATTTTGATGCAAGTATCCATAGTTATAAAGGTGTAATTTATAGAATTAGACAACTGATCAAGAATCTAGATCCGATCTACTTCTTGCATGTTCCAAATCCTAATGTGTTAGCATCATAATTAGATAAGCATCTTATTTTCATTATCATTACAATATATAACATAAATATAATTCATATCCTTATAATCTTAACATAATAAATTTAATTTATGTTCTATCTGAGTTTTGAAAATAATTGGCCTGCTTTAGAGATAGTATACCATCTTTATGTCTTAGGTTATCTTTTCCCCCTTTAACCCTTTATTACCCACATCCAAATTTTAGGGTTAAGCATTTGATTGAACATGACTCATGTGAATACAAATTTTTTATGATTCCTAGGGTTTCCAACCTCTTAGGGTTTCAATGTATTGTGATGTATTTCCAATTTTGAAACTTTACCCTAGGGTATTACCCTCCTCTGGTTACAATGGCTTTGCATGCATATGTTTGTAAATTGATTCTTCCTTGATTAGAACATTTATGATTCCAAATGGATCCATTTAAAAATTAATTAGAGGTATTTTCTACTCATGTTTGTAAATTAAAAAATGTCTTTTTATTTTCTGAAATTTGGTATGGATTTTTCAATTTTTGTAATTTACTATTTTTATTAAATATTGACATACAAGGTGAATGGTGTATTTATTTTGTAATTAATTTTGGGTTTCATAAAAAATACTATTTTATTTAAAAACCTCTCTTAGATATTTGAAATAAATTCTTGTTTTATCATAATTGTTGATTCTTTATTAGGAATATTTTAGGGTTTTACCTATGAAGCATTCCACATTATTTGGATAATTTATGATTCATAATAGATCAAATTTTAATTTCCTCATAGTTTTTTCATAATTATGTTGGTATATGAAAAAACCTCTTTTTTTTCCAAAATATTATACATATTTTATGAATTTAGAAGTTTACTATTTTTAGTAAATATAGACCTACAGACCATACAATGTAATTTTATTTCCCTATTTTTATGGGTTTGATTCATTTCCTATTTTTATATAAAAATATATCTTAAATTTTCAAAAAACTCAAAGAATAGTATAAAATTGCTATATCCTTATTGTATCATGTTGGAATGATAACATTTGTATGTATCTTCTTTCTTATTCTCATATCAATTTTTAGAACATTTAAAAAGGTTAAAAAGGAAATTCTTCTTCCTCCTAATGCTAATTAGGGTCATAAATACCATCCATCTAGCTAGGTCCATGCTATCACTCCTTCAAATGGTAAGGTAGATCGTACATGTATGCATGTTCCATCCAAAACACCTAGGGTTTGTGCTTTTGAAGCCCTAAATGATGAAATCACCACTATGAGTAAGTTAATACAAGAGTTACTAAATCATATTACATACATGTAGAATCCAAAATATGATAGTGTTAATCATGTGTTTGCATCTTCATTTATAAATGTTATACCTAATAAGGTTTCTTATCTAAATGAAAATCTATAATAGAATATATATAAAACAAGTGATTCAAAAAGTGACCAAAAGGCTACTAAGATTTCAAGTGAAATCCTAAGAGAAATGATTAGAGACAAAGTGATAAAATTAACTCATCTACATCCTATAAGGAGATCCAAATACTATTCTGCATATCATAGAATTCATGGTCATCTTATAAATTGTTATTTTTCATCAAAGAATAAAATACAAAGTCTCAAAGGTAGTGGTGGCCATATCATTGATACATCAATCAGGAAACCCACTCACATTGTGAGTACCTCTCTTAAAAAATAAGAGCCAAAACAACAAATATGGTTACCAAAAGATAATTCAAAGTAATATAATGGTCAAAATAATAAATAAATAGATAAAATACCATTACCAAAGGCTTAAAACATTCTAAATGATATATAAATACCAAAGGAACCAATGCTACCAAAACCACTACAAAATAAACCATGTGAGTTCCTTTTGTTGGTCAATATCAAATAACAAGAGGAACAAATTATAAATGATTATGATAGTGGTGATACTATTTTTAATTCAAAACCAAATATAGATAACAACAAGGCAAACCATGTAGCTCAAGATGTTTGTAAGGTATTAACATCCAAGCTACACATGGATACAAATAATGACATACCAAAAAGGTCAAAAACATAATATGGCATGATCCCTTATTCATATACATATAATAAAATAGTATATCACATGTACATGAATAACTTAAAATGTTTAATTTATCTTATAATAATGATTACATCGATGATTATGATCCTAATAATACAAAAGATTCATAAAATCTTGATGATACTGATTACATCATATATGAATATGACACACATGATACATAACCTTCACAGAGGAATCCCCTTAATGAGTACATTGGTTTATAGTATCACTTTTCATTTTACATGTCTTATTTTCAGATTTTTCACAAATACTAAAAAAATCAACAGACTTTAAAAATACAAAAATATGTTTAACATTTACATGTTCTATCAGCTCCTTGGCATATTTGTTGTTGGTTCTATGTTGGTAGATGGCATATTAGTATTTTATACACACACATATTTCATACACATTTTTAGTGTGATATGAGCATACATAGATACATGATCTATGCACTTTTGGATGTTAGGATTTCTCTCTACTCATGTCACCAAGATGTTAGGGGTATCCACCTCTATGATCATGATACATTCAGGTTATATCATTATATGGTCACTTTACATTATCATGTTTTAGATCATATATGTACTTACAGATGCCTTTATTCATGCTTATATATTTTTCAATGTACTTGATATGCTATGTACTTAACAATTTTGCTAACACATATATCCAGGGACTAGTATGATATGTTTATGTTGGTTGCTTATGCTTTTATCTATGCACTTCATTGAGTGTCTTGCCTTGCTATTATCTTGCTTGTTTGAGCATTTAAATATGATCCAATTTTTGTGGCTCCTGTGCCTTTGTTTTCCTCTTTTATATTTGAATATGTCATTGCTTTTTGTGTGTTGACATTTGAATATACCATTCTTGTTTTTGTGGACATTTGAATAAGTCATGTCCCTTTGATTGTGTGGCATTTGAACATGCCCCTTGCTTGAGGTCTACTTGGACCATTATATTTTGATTTTATTTTGAGTTCTATTGTGTGTGCTTGATTGATTATTGAGATTTTACTATTATTATCTAAAAATTTCCATGATCTACATCATGTATCTTAGGACTTGATGTGATCACATTCTTCATGCTTCAATGATATATTTACTTATACATATTCCCTTTGTATGATACATGGTACATTCATACCTTACATGGTTATCTTATCCTTTTGAGGTTAGGTAAGTACCAATTTATACTTTCCTCACCTCAAATGAGGGGCATATTAGTGAGGGCATGTCATGGAGGCTTGACTTCCACAATGCTTTAGAGATTTAAATTATAGTAGGGGCATGTTTTGAAAACATGTTATCCATATTTATCATAGTTTCAACTTTAGTGGGAGCATGTTTTGAAAACATGTTCTCCACACTTACACCAATTTTTAGTTTCAAATTATAGTAACACATGCTTTAGAAACATGTTATCCACACTTACATAGTTTCAAATTAGCCAAATTAAATAATTATATGATACATATACACATTTGTGGTATAATTATATACATTGGTACCATTGTTATACATAGTTTCCATGTGAGACATATCTAAGGTGTGTATGATATGTAATGTGCTCCTAATATTAAAAAATAAAATTAGTTTCAGATCCCAAACACTTTCAAAGACTATCATCATCCACTAGGTTAGACTTTTATAGACTATGTTGAGCCAATCTACTATATTAGTTGTTTCACTTTTGGTATGGTTGAGGTGATTAAATCAATTAGTCTTGCTAAGTTTATAGGTTGGACTTGATTACATCATCTAGCCATACTATTTTTATAGTGTGAGTTGATCTTCTTCACTTACACTCACCATGTTATAATTATAATTGGGTTATACAATTGATCTAATCTCAATTATCTGGTGGCAACTCACTTTTTATCTAAGGTTGGGGGCATGTGTCCTCCAATATATCTTTATCTCTTTAGATATAAAAATTTTCCATATTTATGTATGTCCTATTATAAATTTCAATGATTCATAATGATACATATTTCAAATTAAATTGACAAAAGGCAAGATGATTGCATCGATACATAGGTATACTCCTAAACCTTGCTCTCTTTCAATTCCAATAATTTCAAATGCTTTCAATTTCAGATTATATGTAATAATTATATATTATAACATGATATTGGTTGCAGGTTAGTCACCAACAAAGTACTCAAGTTAAACTCAAGCAAATACAAGGTGTGTTATACACACCCATGTATGCATTCCTTTTCATTTAAACTAGTAATTTCATTACTAGATCAAAGGGGGAAAATGTAGACACTATTTATAAATTATATAACACCTCAATCTTATACACTTTGAAAATATATATCATGGATGTACGTTTAACTTCTAGACCTTTCTCACTACCAAAAGGCTCACATACACTATCTCTCTATGACTAATTGCTTATCTCTAAGTCTGAATAATGTATTATGATTACTTGGGTCTTATCTCATGCCTATAATGTTATAAACCACCTTATCTTCCATATTTATAAGTTATAGCCTTATAGTTATAACACCTCAATCTTATACACTTTGAAAATATATATCATGGATGTACCTTTAACTTCTAGACCTTTCTCACTACCAAAAGGCTAACATACACTATCTCTCTATGACTAATTGCTTATTTCTGAGTCTGAATAATGTTATTATAATTACTTGGGTCTTATCTCATGCATATAATGTTATAAACCACCTTATCTTCCATATTTAGAAGTTATAGCCTTATAGTTATAACACCTCAATCTTATACACTTTGAAAATATATATCATGGATGTACCTTTAACTTCTAGACCTTTCTCACTACCAAAAGGCTCACATACACTATCTCTCTATGACTAATTGCTTATCTCTGAGTCTGAATAGTGTATTATGATTACTTGGGTCTTATCTCATGCCTATAATGTTATAAACCACCTTATCTTCCATATTTATAAGTTATAGCCTTATAGTTATAACACCTCAATCTTATACACTTTGAAAATATATATCATGGATGTACCTTTAACTTCTAGACCTTTCTCACTACCAAAAGGCTAACATACACTATCTCTCTATGACTAATTGCTTATTTCTGAGTCTGAATAATGTTATTATAATTACTTGGGTCTTATCTCATGCATATAATGTTATAAACCACCTTATCTTCCATATTTAGAAGTTATAGCCTTATAGTTATAACACCTCAATCTTATACACTTTGAAAATATATATCATGGATGTACCTTTAACTTCTAGACCTTTCTCACTACCAAAAGGCTCACATACACTATCTCTCTATGACTAATTGCTTATCTCTGAGTCTGAATAATGTTATTATGATTACTTGGGTCTTATCTCATGCCTATAATGTTATAAACCACCTTATCTTCCATATTTAGAAGTTATAGCCTTATAGTCATTTTTCAGTTACCTGAACACTTGCATTCTAGTCAGATGCCTATGTCGATGCAAGTGTCCTATTCTAATGCATGTGTCTAGTGCCCTAATATCATCTAATTTACAAATGAAACATATCCCTATGAAAATCCTAAGTGTTTTCATGTGAGATATTATCCAAGAGGATCATTATAAATACAAGATCAATCCTCATTCATTCCTCACTTAGCACAGACCTAGAGAATACCTAGTAAATCAAAAGGCAATTTATCAAAAGCATTCTATTAAACACTCAAGTGAGCAAAGCTTCACTATTTTCTCCTATTTTCATATAATTCATAGAGACAAAACATATACAAATTTAAAGTACTCAAGAAGAAACCTAAGATATATATTTTCCAAGTTACAATCTAGGTCATTATTGTACTTTATTATCACATATTGCATGATTCACACACAAGCCAACATGTAGGGGAGAACTACATAACTTTAAGGCCCTCTTCAGAGTATTAGATATGTAGGCATCACTCATTGATATATGGGTATTTATAGTAAATAGATATTATGTTCCCATTAACCCATTTTTTCCACAACCAATATGATGATGAAGAACTAGGGTTTTACTATTTGACAAGAGTGGTAGTCCATGACCTAGATTTGAATGCAGTAGAGTGGTGGTGACATAGAACCCAAAAGCATCTAGGTAGTTACATCTAATTTTATTAGGTATTTTATACTGGACACTTACATCCAATTCATACATTAGTGTCGATGAATCCATTTCAGGTCAACAAAAATGTCCATAAATAGAGGTACACTTTTTAAAATCAAGTGACTGATCTAGAATCTAGATCCAATCTACTTCCACCTATTCTAGATCCTGATCTATGTTAGTATCAAAACCAACTAAGTATCTTATTTTATTTATCATTATGATATCTAGCATATCTATAATTTTTATCTTTAGCATCTCAACATAATAAATTTAGTTTATGTTGTATCTAAGTTTTGCAAACTATTATCCTACTTTAGAGAAAGTCTATCATCCTTTTGACCTAGGTTATTTATTCCCCCTCTAACCATATATTCCACATATCTATATTTTAGGGTTAAACATTATCCCAACACTTTTATTGTCTAGATAATTGAACAAGTATATTTAGCAACTATCCATAATAGTGGAACCGTAAAATAGGTTTGTATGTGAAACTTCGAAATGGGTTTATATGTAGAAGTGAAACCCAAAAATAGGTTTATATTTATAAGTGGAACCCTTGAAAAGGTTTTTAAGTAGAAGTATAACCCATAAATATGTTTGTATGTAGAATTGGAACCCCAAAACAAGTTTTCATGTAGAATTAGAACCTGGAAACAAGTTCATACATAAAAGTGGAACCTTGAAATAGGTTTGTATGGAAAATTGAAACCTTGAAATAGTTTTATATGTAAAAGGATCAAATGATAAAAATTATTATATAAGCAAAGTGTTTATGTAGTAACATCATTCCCCATTTATCCTCAATGTATAAAATAGAATAATGTTTTGCATGACCCAAATTCCACGTCCCAATATGATCCATCTATCCCTTGTAGTAATATAAAATTCCAACATTTATATATCAAAATATCATAGAATGTCTCAATTATTCTTAATAATCCTTTATAGCACCCCATATATGTGTCAACTTTCTCATAATTCCAATGCCCTATTTTATATGACTTGAATATCTAAAACACATATATTGTATGCCCTGATTTTGATATGATGGATGAAACCTGTGACTCACTCTTCTCAAAATAAATATTTATGTGCATCATGTGTTATTTATAAAAATTATAGTCATGCAAATTAAATATATGTACATGAATATATACATCATCATAACAAATATTTTGACCATTATAAACACTTATGAGACATGTAATCCAAATTAAACAATTGTTTAACACGATATATAAATATGATAAACTATTATAAGTAATTCCTTGTAGAATTATGAATTAGCATTTTTCATTAAAAAAATAATATTTTATATGCTCAATTAATTTTATAATTATATTAAATATTTGTATCACTCACATGAGTGGATGTACACGTGTTAGTTTAAGTCATAGTGATTGGCCCTAATTATGTAGTTTCATGGGACAAGTAATTTTGTTCCATATACTAGTTTTATTTTTATGGTGTAAGAATTCCAAAGGAGATATTATTTGGTTTGGTTAGGTGTCATACTTTTCCCCCAATAATCATGCTTTCATGAATATTTTAGAGTTTCTCATAAAGCTCATGTATATCTAGGCAACAATTATATATATATATATATATATATATATATATATGATCCTAAAAGTATGATCATATATAATATAAAAGTCTCAATATCTCATGATTTTCATTTGCTTTTGAATTATTAATAATAATTTGATTTTTAGAACTATAGGCCCAAATTTCATTTAATATAAATAGGTTTAATATTTTTCATTTTTAAAATTAATTTTTACTCCACTCACCATTGAATTTGTGCTCTAACTTACCATCATGGAAATGTGAAAAGGTATTATCCCCACTCAATTCAATCATCTTGGGGCATCCATGTAAGTAGAGGAGACATTCTAACTCATATTTTTTGAAAAAATTTATTTTTTCTAATTTTTTTAGTACTTTGGATTTTTAATTTATTGATTACATCTATTTTTAGTCATTTTAAACTATGTTAGATTGATTAATATCATTCTCTTGTGGACATTGGTGGTGTCCCTCCTTTCTAACCAATACTATTTAAAGGTTCTTGCCAATTTTTGTTGTAGGAATATTGTTTCTACCTTAGGCATCTGCTAAGCTTGAAACATTTATGTAATGCTAATTTAGTCATTTTAATATATTTTTAAATACATTTATATTGAATATAATCTTGTATTTATCACCTTTTTCTCTTTTAAAGGGATATGCTTGTTTGAACATTTTTCCATGGGTAACATATGGACACCATACTAGGTCTTGATCTTAGTGAGGTTGAATAATGACTTATTGATAATGTGGGGTTGGAATATTGGTCAAATAGGATAAATTCCTTATGATATACACCTAATAACTATTTTATATGAGAGATGGGATTTTGACATGTGTACATTTTGGCTCTTGATTGGGGAGATGAAAGTGACATTAAAGGATGTGTGATGTGACATTGGTGGTGTCCCTCCTTTCTAACCAATACTATTTTAAGGTTCTTGGCAATTTTTGTTGTAGGAATATTGTTTCTACCTTAGGCATATGCTAATCTTGAAACATTTATGTAATGCTAATTTAGTCATTTTGATATATTTTAAAATACATTTATATTGAATATAATCTTGTATTTATCACCTTTTTCTCTTTTAAAGGGATATGCTTGTTTGAACATTTTTCCATGGGTAACATATGGACACCATACTAGGTCTTGATCTTAGTGAAGTTGAATAATGACTTATTGATAATGTGGGGTTGGAATATTGGTCAAATAGGATAAATTCCTTATGATATACACCTAATAACTATTTTATATGAGAGATGGGATTTTGACATGTGTACATTTTGGCTCTTGATTGGGGAGATGAAAGTGACATTAAAGGATGTGTGATGTGACATTGGTGGTGTCCCTCCTTTCTAATTACCATTTAAAGGTTCTTGGCAATTTTTGTTGTAGGAATATTGTTTCTACCTTAGGCATCTGCTAAGCTTGAAACATTTATGTAATGCTATTTTAGTCATTTTAATATATTTTTAAATACATTTATATTTAATATAATCTTGTATTTATCACCTTTTTCTCTTTTAAAGGGATATGCTTGTTTGAACATTTTTCCATGGGTAACATATGGACACCATACTAGGTCTTGATCTTAGTGATGTTGAATAATGACTTATTGATAATGTGGGGTTGGAATATTGTTCAAATAGGATAAATTCCTTATGATATACGCCTAATAACTATTTTATATGAGAGATGGGATTTTGACATGTGTACATTTTGGCTCTTGATTGGGGAGATGAAAGTGACATTAAAGGATGTGTGATGTGACATTGGTGGTGTCCCTCCTTTCTAACCAATACTATTTAAAGGTTCTTGGCAATTTTTGTTGTAGGAATATTGTTTCTACCTTAGGCATCTGCTAATCTTGAAACATTTATGTAATGCTAATTTAGTCATTTTGATATATTTTTAAATACATTTATATTGAATATAATCTTGTATTTATCACCTTTTTCTCTTTTAAAGGGATATGCTTGTTTGAACATTTTTCCATGGGTAACATATGGACACCATACTAGGTCTTGATCTTAGTGATGTTGAATAATGACTTATTGATAATGTGGGGTTGGAATATTGGTCAAATAGGATAAATTCCTTATGATATACACCTAATAACTATTTTATATGAGAGATGGGATTTTGACATGTGTACATTTTGGCTCTTGATTGGGGAGATGAAAGTGACATTAAAGGATGTGTGATGCATTATTTGATTATTATTTGTAGGCAATCATGCTACTTTACAAGCTATTGAGGGACCAAGCCCAAAATGGTGGGTTTGTAGTTTTATGGTAGGAAATGATCAGGTGCAAATTATGACCCAAGTCATTCAATGATTTATTTGTTAGATATTGTGTTATATGATGTTTTGTGTGTGTAGAAGTATCTATTTTTTATAATTGCATATTTTATTTTTTTGGATGGTGGTGGCATGGATATATCATATCATATGCATTATATAATTATAACATTGAGGCACGTGACGTAATGCATTCTTTGGATCATACTATGCTAGCCCATTTGTATAGATATATGTATCAGTTTACTCAGAAGGATTATAGTTGTTCCCTTGGATTAGTGACATTGTTACATGTGTGGGCCTATGAACAAAAATTTATGGCTTATCTCATAGGTCATCCTTTGGTTGAGTGGGCACATCCAAAAACATATATGGAAAGATGGCTTAATGGTCCATAGGACTTTGGTCATAGTACCATGTATTTCCATAATCTATTAGACATGCTGGCTACTGATTCTATTATCTAGAGGCCTTATAAATATTTTTGCAGGTGGACAATGGATGTTATATAATTATGATATATTATTATGAGTAATTTATTCCATGATCAATTTTTGGGCATTTATGAATGCTTCAAGTATGATTGTGTTACTAGATAGTTCAAGATTATTTAGGTGTTCTCCCCTCCATGATTATATGAACATGAACTCATAGAGAGGGTCATCATCCCATAGAGTGAGGTTGACCTACTATTGAAGACATAACTTAAATAATAGTAGGGAAGGTAGATTCCCCAACTATAATTATAGTTGGTGATGATGTAATATGCACTGTAAAGTACACCTAGTGGTTAGCTTAGTCACATTGACCTATCTTGTTTCTAATCATAGTAGACCTAATGGATGTCATCCCTAGTATATAGGCTGACATAGATAAGGGTGAGTATAAATAGGTAACTTAAGGATCTAGACAACTAGATGCATCCATTGCTAGTCTTGGTATGTATATGTATTATATTGTAGTGTTTTGAAAATTTTTATATCATTTTATTACCATCTTCTAATGCTTTATAAAAGTCATGTACTATGAAAATGATGATTATTGGGTCACAATTATTAAGGGGTATGGTTTATTTTTAGCCCAAATAGTTATTGATGATGTTGTTCATGGTGACTTAATAAAGAGGGTTGATGATATCATTGGAATTCAAGCTCCTGTTTATGACCGTGCATCACATGCCATGGATTTCAATATTATTTCCCTCAATGAATGGGATAATCTAAGGTGAGAGGTTATTGAGTTGAGAGGTCACATAGCTACATAGAATATGCCCCCTAATTTTCAAGGTGTTAATCTAGGATAGATTAATTTCTTAGAGGATATTTGACTATAGGGTGAGCATGCCAAGCTAGTGATAGATCATGCCACCTAAATGGTAGATTATCTATATATGAGGATCAAGATAGGTAGAGTAGAGCTCGATTGAGGTCAAACATATATGATATTAGACCCTCTCCATTGAGAGTTGATAAACATAGAGATCAAAATGTGATAGTGATGTAGGGGTTGAGGGTTAGCATGTGCCCATCATTAAGTGATCTATTTATATTTTGAAATATTACACTTGATATTTTCATGAAACAAATTTATATTGACTTCTATAAAATCTTAGTTAGGTATTTCCATATGTGTCCTTAGATCATCAAAATCTAAGGGTTGGTCAAAAACATGAAAATTTTAATTCAAAGCTTTTCCCTGAATTAAACAAACTGCCTTAGATAGAGCATAAGGAACATGCATTCAAAACATAAAAAAAATAAGGAAAAAATAACCAATTTATACCTCAAATTTAATCTTGAAAACCTCTTAATTGATGTTGTGTATATGATATGATGATGAGTGGATGCTTGATGCTTAATTGTGTGATTGGTCTTTGATTGATCATAAATTTAACAACACTTAGCTATGGATGCTTGGATTAATAGTTGATATTGATTTCTCAATGGACAAAAGCTGGTTTTATATAGAGGTGTAGTTATAATTTATAAAGGTTGGTGGATGGAATGGAGGGCTAGGATTTAGTCATGTGAAATGGAAATAAATGGCTATAAATTGAGGAGAAGATTTGGTAGTTGAGATATTAGAATTTACTCTAGTTTTAAATTCCATGGAAAAATCTAGATAAAGTGGTGAGGGGATCAAGATGGTATATTAATATGTTCTAAAGTTAGTTAGGATAATTAATGAGGGTTAGTTAGGGCTTAGGGAGGTGATTTTTAGGAGTCTTGGTGGTTGTATCTAGAGGTAGGTGGTGAGGAATTTAAAATTCCTTAAATATTATGAAATCTTGATTAATGATTAAGTGGGATGCTAAGTTGGAGATTAATTAATGCAAATGATGACGTGACGAGGTGCTTTTTTAGTATGATAATTAAAACACAAAGGGTGACATTAGTGTGATATTATTTTAATGGTAAATTAATTTTGATTGACATTAAAATTAATAATCGTGGGGGGGGGGTTAGTTTTAGATGCTACAACGTCTATGACATGGATATTTAGATATATAATTATGACCTTAGTATTTTAATCATTTTTATGTTTTATTAGAAAATTTGAATAATATTAATGTGATTAGTATTAGTAATGATATGATTTATGAATGACATATCATTGAGGTGCAATGTATGTCCTAATTATAACTATTTAATGATTTCATCAAATTCAAAAATATAAAATGGGATGAGTTCATCTAACTATCTGTGCATATGAAATAACTCTGATTCACTCAAATATTGATGTTAAGACTCAATTGGTATATCTCATGAGTAATTGAATCAAATATATATGGTTAACACCAAAAACATAAGAATATTTATAATTGAATTTGATAACTGTAATGAATCTAATTGATAAAAGGTGCTAATGAAAGCTTGATCTTTAATAAAAAATGGAGATTATTTCTTTTCTTTCTCTTTATGTGTAATAGTATTAATTAATATTTGCTTAGTTTCCTCACCTGTACATTGTTCACTTTGCTCTGGCACCCATACCTATGTGCTTTGATGGTATTTATACCCTTAGTAGAATATTTTTCTATGTATATTCTATATCATTGAAATATAATTAAACCTCCATGAAAATTAAATTAAATAGTGTTTTTAACATTATCCAATGTTGCTTCCCTTTTATCTAATCATGATTTTATGAATATTTCATTGAATTTTATAATTTTAGGCTACACAAAAAATCACCATATGAGGCCTAAAATAAACTAGTATCATGACATGTCTTAATGACCCCTCATGGGTGCTTGAATATTGCAATTCGATTTGATTACACCCTAATTCTTAAAAAAACAATCATGCATGTATTGTATTATATCGTGCCATCAACAAACATTCATTTCTTATATTCACCTTCTATAATTACTTGAATGATTATTGGTGGATTTGAGAAGGATACATCCTGATAAGTTGCACACTTTATTTTAACCCAAGTAGGGAAAAGTTAGGAAGGAAATATCCCAAAAAACTTTTGGCTTTTATTTGAGAATAATCTATCTTGATTATGAGTTACATGCTAAATTTTACCCAAGCAAGGATACATGCAAGGGAGTGAAAGCTAAAATCTTGGATTATAAGAATGATTGATTAAATAATTGATTGATTTACAAGCATAGATCAAAGACTTAACCTATTAAATAGATTAATAATGAGATGATCATGTTTTATGGATAACATGGGTGATTTTATAGGTTAATGTAGAAGTATATGATGATGGTATAATTAATTTTCAAAGAATGAAAAAGTTAAAAATAAAAATAAAAAAAATGAAAATGAGACATTGAGGTCCCAAAGTGAAAAATTGTTTGAGGTGATTTTGAACTAGGAAAATAGTAGAGAAAAAGATGAGTCCTATGGTGAAAACCTATTTTAGGTGCCATTGGATGGGGATGTTGATGTAGGGGCATCCATGTGGACCCCAAAATAGTTCCAATTTTGGATTTTAGTGTATTTAAGGTTTTTTAGGTCCTAATAAAGTCATATGAGTGAACTAGATTAATCCAAATGGCATAAAATTTAAATTATGGAGTTTCCCTCCAAAACTGCCACATTTGAAAATTTGAATTTTTGAACCTTATTGAAGGATTTACATGCATAGTTTGAAGGTGGTAAAGGTTATAATAAGCTATATAGTTTTATAATACGTCTTAAATATTTTTTAAGGTCATAAATATGTTATTTATTCTTTATTCATAGTCATATAGTGCATATAGTGGGAAAATATTAAAATGCAATGTAATTTTCAAGTACTTCCACGTAGAAACCTCTAAGAATTAGTTATGGTTGTTGTAAAAGGTGGTGGAGTTAGTTTTTGATATGATTATTGAATTTTTAATTATAAGTAGGTTAGAGATAATGGATGTAATAAAATAAAGTTGATGAACAAGAGGACTAATATAATGACAATTCTGAGTGCATTGTTAATTGCATGGTTGTGAGTAAGAATATGTTATGTGTTTGGACCTTCCACTGGTAAATGATTCTATATTGTGATTTGTGTTGGGTTGATAACTTGTTGTGATATCTAAATGGATTTAGGAACATTTGTGAGAGAGACAAATAATCTCATTTGATAAGACATCCTAGCCTGGTAGCAGGAGACTTGCATATACAACCTTGTGAAAGCAAATTGATGTAGCACTTGAACCTTTTAGTAGAGAGTAATAAGTTTTTATAAAATTTAATGTGTATTTTTTGGATTAAAATTACGTTTAACAAATATTTAATGGGTATTTAATGCATGGGAGTCAATCCATAGGTTATAATGGCTATTACAGTTGAGAAACCTTGAGTTTGTTATTGTAATCTTTATCTTGAATGGTAGTTTAGAATAAAAAGGGAATAAAAATGGAGGTGATAGTATTTAAATAGTGTATTGAAATTAAAATAACCCATTGAGAAGTTTTAAAGACTATTTACAAGTTGGAAAGATTGTCTTAAAGTTTTAGGTATCACTCAAAGTTTGGTAGGAAGGCTAAAAGAAGGAAAGTGAATATAGAGAGCAAGATAGGGTCTCAAAGTTGACCCACATGTGTATTTAAATAGGAAAAAGAGATTAAAATAATTTTAAGTCATAATTGTTTTTAATTTTCTATACTAATCCTTTTTCACGTGGAAAAGGGATACAATGAAGGCTAGTTTGGCAAGCAATGTTGCATAAGTGTGAGATAAGGTTGGAGATAGTTCTAAAAGTGTTGTGTAGAGTTATTAAAGAATATTATAAACATGTTGAAAGACCTTGTTATATTTTTTTATTATATTTAACTTATCTCTTTGCATGGTGAAAGAAATCATAAGCCCAAAACTAGTAAAGTGATCATTATTCAAGAACAAGAGAAGGGAAAGACTTGTGCAAGCTCTGCATTATTTGGTATCATAGAATAAGGATAGTCAAAGGAAAATAGTAATATTAAAATATGGTATCAAGATAGAGGCAACCAATATAAACTCAAATAATGCATTAAAATGTGGCCAATTTGGTCATTGAAATGAGGAACATACAAGCTAGAATGGCAACCATAGAGACAACTCAAAGAAGAAGGGTCATAGCTAATGATGATAATGATAGAGAAGAGGAAGATCCTAGAGTATAAGAGGAGGAAGAAAGAGAAGATAAAATGGAAGAGAGATTTATCAAGGCCATGTTAAAGATGGGTTCAAAACCAAAGCTTGATGTGCTAATGTATGAAGACAATCTAAATGTGGATGAGTTGGTGGATTGGATAAAAACCATGGAAAAGTATTTTGAGTATGAGGAGGTGGATGAAACCAAGAAAGTGAAATTTAAATTCACAAGATTGAGAGGAAATGCTTCTTTATGGTGGGATGGAATCCAAGAAGAGAGAAGGAGAAGAGGTAAAGCCAAAATCTAGTCATGGGATAGGATGGTGGTGAAGATGAAGGCAAAGTTCATGCCTAAGGATTGCCACATAATTTTTTTTAGGAGGTTTTAGAATCTTAGAAAAAAGGAGTATTCAATGAAGGAATATACCGAAGATTTTCATAGATTAATAATTAGGATAAAGACACTTGTAAAAAGAAGATGAGAAGGTATCAATATATATAAATAGTCTCAAGTTATCCATATAAGATGAGTTCAATATACTAACCTTGAAATCAGTTGAATAAACATACCAAGCATCATTAAAAGTTGAAAATAAGTTGGCAAGAAGACATACACAACAAGCAAGAGGAAGAGGCAAACAAGTGAGAGGAAGAGGAGAGTATGATAATAAGAATGCATATGGGGAAAGAGAAAATAGTGGACAAAGATATGAAACACAACCAAGAGGTGGTTATAGAGGTAGGAGACCATACTATAGAGGTGGAGATGCATCTAGAAGAAGAGGAACTAGTGGCTTCATAGGAAAATGTTTCAAATGTAAAAAGTATGTAGGCCATAAATATAGGGAGTATCCAGAGGAGCAACAAGAAAGGATTTATAGAAATGAGAGCAAAAATTAAGTGGTGTAACCTATAGAGGAAGAGAGTTTTGGATCAAATTCACATTTAGTGGAACCTGAATAAGGAGAGGCACTCTTGATGAGAAGGACATTATTGAAACCACCAAAGGAGAAAGAGGCTACACAACAGAGAACACTCTTCAGGATAACATGTAAGTCCCATGGTAAATGTTTCAAAATAATAATAGATTTAGGAAGCACAGACAACTTAGTTTCCAATGAGATCATAGGTAAACTTGGTCTCAAAATATTACCTCATACTACACCTTAAAAAGTTTCTTGGATTCAAAAAGGATATAGTGTGCTTGTGAATTAACAATTCTTGGTAGATTTTTAGATTGACACATATAAGGATCAAGTGATGTGTGATGTCATTCCCATGGATGTATACCATGTACTACTAGGAAGACCTTGGTAGTTTGACAGGTCAACTAGTCATGATGGGGTGAAGAATACATATTATGTGGAGTATAAGGGAGTCAAATATACATTATTGCCTTTGAAACATGATGACAAAGTAGTTTGTGTCTTTTCTAAGGTATTGGTTGTAAGTTATAAAGAGTTGGTACAACAACAAGATGAAGAAGTGAAGATGGATAAACAACCCAAGGAGAATGAGGCATCCCAAGTTGTTTGTGAATATATACCAAGAAACACTTCAAATAATTTTGTGAATGAGGTATTTGCAAGTTTGTCTTAGCATTTGATAAACATATCTAGTTATTAACTCATAGAAGCCACAATAAGCAAACTCCAAAGCATGAAATAAAGTTTTGAGAAGGAAAGAGTTGAAAAGGAGATGAGTAATGTATAACAAGTCTAAAAAGGACATCCAAGTGAAGGCTAGAGCATAAAAGTGTTGAGTCAAGATCATGAGAATGTGGATGAGAAAAAATAGTCCTTGTGTATAGAGGAGATAAAGGGTATTTGTTAAGATGGCATACAACAACAAACCAAAAACTTATGCAAGCAAATGACACGCAAGGATAAAATAGTTGATATGCATGAGATTGAGTGCACCAAGAAAGGAGAATCGGTGAAGAATGAAGGAGAAACATTTGAATTAGTAGTGATTTATGGAAGGAAGTTTTTAATGGATCAGTTTACAGAAGTAAGCAACAAAAGACAATAGTAATGTTTTCTTTAACAAGTTTATGGCATGTGCAAGTACACTATTGAAGGGAAAGAACTAGAAGAGGCCTAATTATGGGGCATATGCACACATTAAACTCTATGAGATTCAAGTAGAAACAAAACCCTTAAATTAGGAGGTACGAAGAAAGGAAGTGCAAACACCAAGTTGACATATATGGTAAAATTTCTTCAGCTTGGTAGTATGATGTAGGGGCATCCATTTGGACCCCAAAATAGTTCCAATTTTGGATTTTAGTGTATTTTAGGAGTTTTTTATGTGTGTTAGGTAATAATAAAGTCATTTGAGTGAACTAGATTAGTCCAAGTGGCATAAAATTTGAATTATGGAGTTTCCCTCCAAAACTACCACATTTGAAAAGTTGAATTTTTGAACCTTGTTGAAGGATTGACATGCATAGTTTGAAGGTGGAAAAGGTTAGAAAAAGTTCAGTAGTTGTATAAGATGTATTAATGATTTTTTAAGGTCATAAAAATGTTATTTAGTTTTTATGCATAGTCATATAGTGCATATAGTGGGAAAATATTAAAATGTAATATAATTTTCAAGTACTTCCATGTAAAAACCTCTAAGAATTAGTTATGGTTATTTTAAAAGGTGGTGGAGTTATTTTTTGATATAATTATTGTGTTTTTAATTAAAATGAGGGTAGAGATAATGAATTTAAGAAAATAAAGTTGATGAATAAGAGGACTAAGACAATGAAAATTATGAGTGCATTGTTAATTGCATGGTTATGAGTAAGAATATGTTGTGTGTTTAGACATTCTATTAGTAAGTGGTTATATACTATGATTGATTTTGTATTGATAAAATTTTAAGATATTTAAATGGATTCAATAATATTTTTGAGAGAGATAGATGGTCTCATTTGATAAGACATCTAGGCCTGGTAGTAGGAGACTTGCATATACAACCTTGTGAAAGCAAATTGGTGTAGCACTTGAACCTTTTGGTAGAAAGTAATGATTTTTGATACAAGGTAATGTGTATTTTTTTGGATTAAAATTAACTTTAGAAATATTTGATGATTATTTAATGCATGGGAGTCAATCCATAGGTTATAATGGTTGTTACAATTGAGAAACCTTGAGTTTGTTATTGTAATCTTTATCTTGAACGCTAGTTTAGAATCCAAAGGGAATAACCATGGAGGTGATATTATTGGAAAAGTGTATTGAAATTAAAATATCCCATTGAGAATTTGTAAAGAATATTTAAAATTTGGAAACACCAAACTTTGAGTACAACCCCTATTTGCTGCTAACACTATCTACAATACAATAATGTGTAGACTAAGATTATTGTCTTTAAAAAAGTTTTGGAATCTAAATGATATGAAATAAAGGTTTAGATATGAATATTAATGTATAAAAAAATATTTAAATGTCATACATGTATTATGAGTTGAAAATATTATAAAAACCTTGCTATAACCCCTATTTCTTGTCATAACACACAGTCAATGAGGACTGAGATCTTGTGATTGTGAAAAAGATAATGGTTTTTAGAATGTGATTAACAAATAAAATAGTTTTATTATCCATATATAGACCTGAATAAATCATTGGTTTTGTTTTAAAATATATATAAAACAAAAAATATCATTTTGATGAGCCTCAGTGTACACAGTCTTTAGAAACCCTGCCAACTAGGGTTTAGCCTATTGGGAGAAATATAAATGGTGAAAAATCATAAATTTTTGTAATATTATGTGTTTTGATGTAAATTAAGTGAATAATATAGTTATAATCCTATACCATACCTGTATTATAGACTTTTATCAAGTGACCTTGGATAAGGGATTAAAAAGGCCTAATTGGGAAGGCTAAAAGAAGGAAAGTGAACCTAGAGAGAGATAGGGTATCAAAGTAGACCCATGTGTTTATTTCAATAGAAAAAAAGATATTACAATGATGTTAATTCATAATTATTATTAATTTTCCATATTAATCCATTTTCAGGTGGAAAAGGGCTATAAGGAAGGCTAGTTTGACAAGCAGAGTTGCATAAGTGTGAGCTAAAGTTTGAGATAGTTCCAAAAGTGTTGTTTAGAGTTATTAGAGAATATTTGAAACAAGTTGAAATACATTTTTATCTTTTTTTTTATATTTAAATTATCCATTTTCATGGTGAAAGAACTCATAAGCCCAAAATTAGTAAAGTGATCATTGTTCAAGAAAAAGAGAAGGGAAAGACTTGTGTAAGTTCTACATCAGATGTTAATCTTCTTTTGAATGAATCCTAGGCTTCCTCTAGTCCTATAACATCACACTAGTCATAAATTAGTTTATAATATCAAAAATTATTCAAATAATTGGTTTAAGATTTCTTGTTTGCTGAGTGGACTTTACCAGCCTTTGGTGATTCATATTCTTCATACAAGGGCATATTGATTATCCAGTTGAGCCATAAGATGATGAATAAGATCAATGATCCTCATTGATAACTATCATACATGATGGATCTACACTACTCATGGAATACACCACAAAAATAAACATTGGAACCTCTGATGATCCAAAATGGGTTAAATTTAGAGCATCTCTCACCGAAGAGGAACATGAACTTATTACTACCCTCTTCTATGAGTTGATCGATATTTTTTATTGGTTCTATTTAGATATTCCTAGCTTGGATCCTTATTTATTTGTACATTTCCTTGTTGTGCACTCATATGTAAAGCTGATCAAACAAAATATGAGAAAAAAGCATCTTCGTATTACCATACTAGTGTATAAAATTATTGGAGGCAAGATGTATTCATCCCACATACTATTTATGATGGATATAAAACATCATCCCAATCAGGAATAAACCATAAATAATCCACATATGTACATATTTTATAGATATAAATAAATCATGCCCAAATGATGATTTTCCTTTACAAAAAATTGATATGATCATATATTCCACAATAGGATATGAGATGCTATCTCTCATGGATAAATTCTTAGGGTATAATCATATAAAAATAACACCTAAATACCAACACAAAATAATGTTCACCACTCAATGGGGAACATTTTGTTATCAAGCGATGTTATTTGGCCTCAAGAACACTGGTGATACTTACCAATGTGAAATGATTGTCATCTTTCATGACATGATGCATGATATTATAGAAGACTACATGGAAGACATTTTGGTAAAATCCAAACTGAAGGAAAGACATCTAGAAGTTTTATGAAGGATCTTTGAAATGCCCCATAAATATAATGTGCATCTTAATCCTAAGAAGTGTGTATTTTTTATCACTTGTAGAAAATTTTTAGGCTTCATCATCTCTCATAGGGGCATTAAATTTGATCCAACCAAGTTTTAGGCCATTAAAAATGCCTCTTCCATATAATATGAAGCACCTCCATAGTTTTTTAGGAAAAATTCAATCTATTCAATTCTTCATTTCATAATTGGTAGATAGACATCATCCTTTCACTCACCTTTTAAAGGAGGGTACTGCCTTTTTATGGAATGATGGTTGTCAACAAGCATTTGAGCATTTGAAAGAATATTTATCAAATCCACATGTATTAACTCCACCAACATCTGGTAAAATACTAATACTCTATATTTATACCATAAAATTTGCATTGGGGGTACTCTTTGCCCAACATGATGATCAAGGGAAAGAACATAATGTATTATTTAATCAGAACATTGGTTGCCTATGAACACAACTATACACTAATTGAAAAGGCCTACTTAGAAATGGTAGTTTCAACCCAAATTTTTTAGCGTTACATGCTCAAAAACAAAACCATTATTATTTCCAAAATGGATCCACTCAAATGTTTATTTTCTAAGGTAGCTTTGATTGGTTGTATGGAAAAATGGGTCATGCTCTTGAGTGAGTTTGAGATTGAACTTATAAATCAAAAATAAATTAAGGGGAGAGTAATTATATATCAACTTGATGAATCAATTTTATCAAATACCAAACCACTCACTTTCAATATCCTTGAAAATTCAATATTAACTATGGATGAAACCTCTTGTAAACACAAAAATTACATCACAGACGTGCATAACTCCATATATCGAACCCACCTTGAGCCCTTTTTAATAATTAACTTTACTAACCCATAATTTTATTCCTCACACATTTAATTAATTTAAAATATTTAATTAAGTTAATTAAAAACTACTTATGCCACCTTACTTGGCCACCTCATCCTAAGACTAATTCTTACCCTCTGAGTCACCTTAAGACTTAGTCCCCTAATCCTAACTACCAATGACTTTTTCTCACCCCAAAAATAAATTCTTAAATAACTATGTATTTTTTAACTTCACATTTCTATTGTTTCCTAATGAATACCACACTTGGCATGAGAACGAACATAAAACAAGCTAAAAATAGCCCTTTTACCTATTTTCATGCCACCAATATCGGTCAACCCATAGTTGACATTGGCTAGATCATCGACATTAGTTATTTAAGCCAAATTCCAAACTAATGTTTAGGTCAGTAAAAATTAGAAAAAAATAGTTATTTGCATATAGGGTTTAGCATTCAACCCTCTACATCCAAGCTTATCGTTACTCTGTATAAATCAATCCAGATTAGGAATTGATAAACTGCATAGAACTTAGATTCTTCTAAACTAGTAGCACACGCTTGTCTTTTCATTCACCTATTGCTTCAATATACCTCATCAATGCCATCTATTCAACACCCATGGTTTATCCATTTCATCTGCTAAGTATATCTCTATGTTTTGGTAATTCCTTTAAACAATCATTTTACAATTACTTTACATTACATTATTTATCATTTTAAAAATGTCCTAACTCTCCCTGTAGAGGATTTGTAAAACTCCACCTATTTTCCTCTACTCCAAACATACCAACCTTCTATCTAGATCACCTGAGTCTTACACACTCCCTTATGACTCTTCCCAACCTCATAAAACTGATCGACATCCAACTCCCAGCTTAGAAAAGTCTCTTGCAACCACCTAAGAACCTACTACCTCTACCAACATTGTTCACATAACTGACATCAATCATATAACCAACATCAGCCATATCCCCTTACTGACATTGACAACCTAATTGATGTCAATGACTATGTATTTCCACTAACTCCCTTGAGCCTACCCAAACAACGTCTAAAACATCAATAACTCACATTACCTACACTATGTCACTCTTTGCTAGATTGAAAGAATGATACGAATATCTCTTTCTTACTCTCTCTTTCATTTTGTTATTCATTACCAATTTTGTTTCAAAAAGTGGACTGTCATCCCTAAAGAAGTTTTACACTCCCACGAACAAGTGCGTAGCTTGGTAGCCCACTCATATATCTACTAACAAATATTTTGATGGTAGTGCTTTCTTAGTCACAAGTAGTCCTCCCCAACCAAAGAGGAATGATCAACATCATCTAGATACAACGTGTAACTAATCTAGGTTCTCTCTAATCTCTAATCCCTACCCTTCATCTCTATTTCTCCTTAAACATCAAATAGATTCAAAATTTAGTGAAATATTTTTGGCATGCCCAGTGGGACCTTGGAGTTTTCCTTGGGTTCATTGCTTGTTTTAAGCTTTCATATAGGTGCATTATAGTGAAAATTTCATTCCTTACACTTTCTCCTTCTCTTTTCCCTCAAAATGAAATATTCAACATTTTATTTTCTATTTAATGGCAATAAACTAAAATTTCTTCTTCCTTGCCACTCTTCTCTTCCTCTTGTCTCTAAAAGAAACTTATCATTTTTCTTATAAGATTAAAATAATCCCTTCTATCTCTTTCTTGCATGCATATTAGGAAAATGAATTTCATTCTCTTCTCCTATTTCATCATTGTTTTCATTTGAATTGAAACACTTCAGATTTGGGTTTAAAACTTATTGCATTTCATTATTTACTTGCTGCATATTAACTCACCTAGTTAATTACAAGCATTATGAATGAATCATAGTACACTTATGTTACAAAACTAGATCACACTCACAAAAACAAACATCTAAACTCACCTAAGATAAGGCCCATCAAGATTTCATCACCTGGTGGATCACCTTACCCTACTTGTCTATCTTACTTGGATTTCACCACCAAGGGGAGAACCCACTCTGTTCTCTGGTAGAGTATAAACTCTAGGCAAAAGGAATATTTTGGCTAAGTAGCCTGGCCTTACTTTAGGTCTATGAAGTGTGGGGAGAAATATCTTATAAAAATCCATGTACCTAGTCTGACATAGATTTCCTCTTGAATACTAAAATTAATGTGAAACTAGATCTAGATTGATTTCTAGTACCTTTGGTAACCAAATTCTCTTCTCATTATTTGATTAAGGCATAAGACAACACGAGACTAAAATTAATCTCTAGGAGTTAATAATCAGTGACAATATGTTATTTTTTTTCTTTTCTATTGCCTTTTATATTTTGGATTTGGTAAGGATGTTTTTCCATTGATTTATAAAATCAACACCATTTATAATACTCAACTTGTATAACCTGATATATCAAGTTTTTTGAGTGTTCATTCTCCTTATACATACCTCTTACATCCTTTATTTTACCTATATTCTACCTCTAGGTTTCTAAATCATTGGATTTTATATCTCCTATGATATCACAGTGACCAACATCGATTAATCCCATTGACATCGGTATACTTTAGCCTATTGACATTAGTTAATCCCACCAATGTCATTAGACTTTAACTACTGACATTGGTCAACTGAATGACATCAATGACTATGTAATTTCAGTTTTCTCAAATTAACAAGCTAAAATAACCTACTTACCTACACCTAAACTTGGTTTTTCCTTATTCTATCACTAATACAGAGTATTAAGACTATTTATACTTCTTACATGGTATTGATGCAAACCCAAGCCAAAATTATTGCTTATTATGCAAGCCAACAACCACTTCCACCTTCTCCTCTTGTTGCTGATTTTGCCATGGAACATACTTTAGATATATAACATACTCCTAGCCTAAACCAAATTCCCATTGTGCCTAAAGGAGATCAAGATTTTACTAAATTTCTTGATCGCAATGTGGCATCCCTTCAACATTACCTTGCCATGAGCTGAACCCATAATTTTTTGGGTGACCCACTATATGGTATGCCAACTTATTTGATGGAGATAAATTTAGTTTCAGATATCTCCACTATTTTACCTTTGGTTACTCAAACCACCACTTCAACAAGTAACCCAACCATAAATAATGTTCCAAGTTTAGCATCACCAACTACCCAATCCCACCTAAACCTTGGCATGACTTCCCTACCTTCACAACCACAAGTTATGACCTATAATTACTTGAGTTATGACTCACCCTTCACCCAATATAACCATGACAACAACCCAACCTAGAATAACAACATCCAACCAAAGCAGAGTCTCTAACCCAATGAGACAAGCCCATTTTGTTTTTTCCCCTAGCCTATGACTCATTATCCCTATATTGCCTCAACACAACCATAACAAGCTCTGCCATATTCTCCCTCTTCTTCCTATTAGGTTCCCTATAACTTAGGGGGTATCTCCCAAACCAATCCCCCTCTGGACCTCATTAAGATGTTGATGGACAAGATGTCTAATCTAGAGACATCCATGTTAAGTTCAAAGAATGTGTTATCTTATGATCAGATATGAATTGAGCCCATCAATCCTTCTATGCCTATTCTCCATTATCCAAGCCAAGGGGAACTCCCTAAATTTAATCATTTCTAGAGTAAAGAGGACCCACAACAATATTTGTGAGCATTTAGATATACTTGTTATTTAATAGGGCACGATGATGCATTACTACTTTGTACCTACCCTATGTCTATTTTAGGTGCTACCATGGATTGGTATATCTCTATAACTCAGCATTCCATTTTACCATTTACCCAACTCGCATAGATATTCCTAGACCATTTATCTATTAACATTTATAAAAAGTTTTCTATTACAGACCTTTATTCTATTAGACAATTTGATGATGAGTCTATCATAGATTTTGTCACTCACTAGAGAGGCTTAATCAATCAACTCTCCTTCTCTTTACCCCAACTTGAGCTTATTTATTTCTTCTCAAGGGCATGTGCTAATCACATTTCATCCACACTTTAAGTACAATTTTTTTGCACATTTGATGAAACCTTTATAATGGCATAAAAACTCAAGATTTAGGCTATAGACGAAGACATAGTCAAGTTGCACAATAAGAACACCAATTCCAAATTGAATGACTCCTCTTCTTCTAAAACTTCTCCTTCTAACTAAAAATATAAAGGCTTTGCCAATGCGGTGGTCATTAAATCATCTTCTTCCACAACCAAAAACCAACCTAATTCCTTGACTTCCCAAAATCTAACCAAGCAATTCCAACAACGGTATGAACAAAGACAATACACTCCCATTGGGGAGTCATATACTTCCATTTTGGAAAAACTATTACAACAAGGAGCCATAACTATTCCTCAAATAAATCCTCCTATACAGTTTGACCCCTCCCATCCTATTCTAACTTGGTACAAGGAGGATGAGTTTTGAGGCTACCATCAAGTCAAAGGCCACAATTTGAATAACTATAAAACATTCAAGAACATTGTTCAAGACGTGATTGATAGGGGTGATCTCATCTTGGATAACCCTAATGTACCAGCTAATCAAATATGGATGTGTTCAAATATCCTTTTCCTAACCATTAACCCAATCAAAATATTGTTCAGACCATGGCTAATAACTCATGTGATCATAGTATCCATATAGCTAATATGGTCTTTCCTTTACCTCTAGTCCAACCTCTCCCACAACAGGAGGTACCCATTTTACCTACTCCTCCCCCACAATTAGTGGAATTTGTTTTTCCCATTATTCCTCCTCAGGTAGAAGATCCTAATTCACCTATTCCACTCCCATGTGAGGAAGAGCCTCCTTTACCACTCCTTTTGCCACAAGAGGAGTCTATATTGTCAGTTCTTTTTGCACCAATGTTACCTATCCTTTTACCATTTGAGGACCACACCTTACCCATTCCAAAATTACATGTTGAGGGGAACATCATTCCTATGTTATACCCTCTTAAGGAACCCTCTTCACCTACCTCTCCTCTATCGATAAAAAGTAGTACCCTATCCACTCCTCCTTTAAACCTAGAAGAGTCAATATTATCTACTCCTACATTAGATGAAAGGCCTACTATGCCTACTTTGATTCCAAAAATTTTACCACTTCTTTTACCTATATAAGATCATACTTTACCTATTCCTCACCCACATTTTGAGGGAGAAATTATACCTATGCTCTATCCTCTTGAGGAGCCTTCTTCACCTACTTGTTCTCCACCCATGGAAGACCATGCCTCTTCTCCTATCTCTATCAAAGAAGAACCTATTGTGGCTCTTTCTCATCTTTGGCCTGGGGTAGCAAAGACCAACAATTTACCTATTTCTCAATCACCTTAGCCTTCTAAAGAAGTAATCGTAAGGCCTACATCAACTTTATCTAAACCCTTCTCGTGGTTAGTGAAAAGTCTAAAATTTATTGACTCTATGCAGCTAGATCATTTGGCATTTTGGGACCAACTTAAAACTCCTTATCCTACACAATAAGTGTCAACCTTTAACACCAACCCTCTCACTACCCTTTACCCCAAGGTCTTTGACAAAGTTAGAACTTCTTCACCAAAATAACTAGAAGTTTATCCTTCTATGTCAGAGCATCACCCTCATAGGCATCTACCATATTAAAGTAGATCAAGTCTTTAGAGATATGTTTGGTCTCTAATCTAATTCATCTACAGGTAAAATTAAATTTGATTCTCCAACCATAAGTTAGATTTTTTAGCTTAAACTACTAAAAATGTTAAGCTTCCTAGATCTCACTAATCTTTCCCTCTTCCACCCTCAACTTTGTCATCAATTTTAGGACTACACCCTTCTACTTTAGTTGGAGTATCACCAATCCAAGAAAAACAAAAGGTTAAGTTACCTCCTCTAATTCCTCTACCACCTAGTAGGCCTTTCAAATCTAACACCATGATACCTAACACTAAGAAAGTGTCAACAAAACACATGACTCCATCACCACCTAAAAAGGTGCCATGCAAAATCACCCTTGCGACTCCTAAATTAAATAAGGTGTCCACTCCTATTACAAAAACAAGTGCTAGCCCACTCATAGGCTCTCAGATCTTTTTCCTATGCTAGTTGTTGAAATATTTCATAATAAATCTTCCTCCCATTAAGCCTTATAAACCTCTTAGACTGAAGCCATCTTGGTTTGATGATACACAAGTGTGTCTATATCATCATTTGCCTAGACACAATATTGAGAGTTGTAAACCTCTCACATAAATAATTTAGCAACACTTTGATTTTGACACTCTCTTTTTTGATATTCCCATTAGCCTTCCTACTATTCCACATTTATCATCCACAATACCTCATACTGTTCCACCTGAATTCAAGCCTAAAGATGTTGTTGTACCCCCTTTACCACCTCCTTCACCTATGTTTTAGATCAACATGATTAATGTGGACATGCAATCACAATAATAATAAGATAAAGGTAAGGAAAATGTCATTGCCCCTTAGGCTCATCCCTTCTCCAAAGATACTCCTCCTCTGAATCCCAAGATTTCCATCTTGGGTATCCTAAAACCAATGTATTCAAAAGTTATTCAAAGCTCGATGGTGAAATAGCTTCACCAAACCCCTATGAAAATGTCCTTATATAAGTTAATCTAAAACTCACCCCAAAAATGACAAGCTTTGATTAGTGCCTTGCAAGTGGTTAATGTACAAATTGATGATCCCTAACCTCTTGCATCTTTGGTTAGGTCTCTTAACACCATATCTCTAATTTCCTTTAGTGATTCAGAAATTCCACTTCAACACCCTGAAGATCAAGATTCTTCCCTTTTTAACACTACATATATCAATCAAACTCATGTTAAAAGAGTCATGATGGATGGGGGAGATAGTATTAATATCATCTCCACCCATGCCTACAAACAACTAGCTCTTCTCAATAATTGCATGTCTTCAACCAAGATGGTGCTTCACTCCTTTAATGATACCATAACTACTACAGTGGGCATTATTTTTGTACATATCCATGTGGGTCCCTGCTATTGCTTGGACAACCTTGGATACATGTTATGGCATGTGTGCCCTCAACTTTGCATCATTATGTCAAGCTTGAGCATAATAGACAAGTACATGTTATTTCTACTGACCCACCTCCATTTAAAACATGTAACATGACTTGTAGTTCCAATGATGTTCTCATTCCATTAAAGACATCATCTTCTCTACATAATACTTCTAAAGCTTCCAAAAGCTCCACTACCTTAGTTACATAGATATCGGTGACACAAATTCCTAACAAAGACCATATGGAGGAAACTTTCAAATGTCTATAGCTCAAAGAATATTGTTTGTTGATGCTCGACATGTTCCTACTCCATAAGAGTATGAAAAGCTTCATATGCACCCCAATTATGATCCCTATATTGGGGTGATCATCTTTTATGGACCTCCTAACCTTCAAACTAATTTTATATATGGGGGAATCGATTGATCTCCTACTATCGACAATCCATCCTCTTTACCATAACCATTTACTTGTGACTTCTCTTTTGTAGGAAAGCCTAGCTTCACTCACACCTATCTTTATAGGTGTGCCTAAAAAGGATTTAGTTTGAGTCATTATGAGCAGGGTGTTCATACGTCCACTAAATATCCCACCACCAAAACCATTGAAAATGCCAAAAAGAGGAATGGAGTGGGTTATGATGAACCAGATAAACTCACCAAAACTTCTCATGTACCAATTATCAAAGAGCTAGTCTCTCCTTCTCCATCCTCTCCCCCACCATCACGTACCAAATTAGAGGTATCTATACCTCCTATTTTTTATTTTTTTATTTTTTTCAATAAATGCCATCCATTTGGGGCCTCTCACCTATCATTAGGGTAAGAAAACAAGGTCCCTTCCTCTCATTCATCCTAAAATGATTGATGAAGACTCTCCCACTATCAACACTATCCAATGTCAAGATGATGACACTATTCTCACATACATGGGTGCAGATGATTCCTATATCTAATGCTCACTCCCATCTAAAATGTAGGCTATATTAAATGAATCAACCATTTCCATTAATTTTCCCTCTCATGATAACCCCCATATTATTAAGATTGGCCAGTCTTTAAACTCCTCTAAGCAAGCTAATTATGCCAAATTTCTTAATGACCATAACAAAGCCTTCACTTGGTCTCATAATAACATACGTGGTATCGACCCCTCTATCATCACCCACAACATTTTCCCCAATCGAGATGCTAAAAATATTAAGTAGAAGCTTCATAAAATGCATCCTCATATTGCTCTCTTTGTCAAAGAAGAGCTCTAACACCTCCTTTCTGTTAACTTTATCTAACCCATAGACTACCCACAATGGGTTTCCAATATTGTTCCTATCACACAAGTAATAGGGAAATTCACATTTGCATCAAATACTATGACTTAAACCTCACTTGTCCAAAATATGACTTCCCTTTACCAAGTATCGACCAACTTGTTGATCTAATAGCCAAACATGAGATGCTTTCACTTATAGATGGGTTCTCAAGTTACAATCAAATCCTAGTTACTCCTGAGGATCAACACAAAAAAAATTTATTACCCTATTGGGGAATTTATATTATTGGGTCATGCCCTTTGGTCTAAAGAACACTGGTGCCACCTACCAATGCACCATGACTTACATCTTCAATGATCTACACAAAATTATGGAAGACTACATGGATGACTTAATTGGAAAGTCTAAACTATGCCAAGATCACTTGTAATTCTCAAAATCATATTCACTCATCTCCTCCAATATAACGGTTGACTAAATCCAAAGAAATTAATCTTTGGTGTCCTTTTTAGTAAGCTATTAAGCTTTATCATTTCTCTCCATGGTATTGAAGTTGACCCTACTAAGGTTTGAGTAATACTAGAGATGCCTCCACCTACTAATATCAAACAACTCCATAGCCTGCAAGGCAAGCTTTAGTTAATCCATCGCTTCATCTCCTAGTTATCAGATAATTGCCAACCCTTTCACCATCTCCTCAAAAAAGATGTCTCCTTCCATTGGAATATATATTTTTAAGAAGCCTTTGATGCACTCAAATGGTATCTCCTTTTCCCACTAGTTCTTATTTCACCTAAGGAAAATTAGCCTTTCATCTCTGTAACAAACCATTCTCTAGGTGCTATGATTACACATTGAGAAGATCACCATCAAGAATAAGCAGTTTACTACATAAGCCACACACTTATTGATTATGAAACTTGATATACCCATACCAAAAATATTTATCTCTCATTGGTCTTTACAACTTCTAGGCTCCATCATTACCTCTTAAATCATAAAACCTACATCATCACCCATACTAATCCCCTCAAATACATGCATTCCAAGACATATCACAACCAACATGTAGCTCAGTGGCTCATGTTCCTTGCCAAATTTGACTTAGATTTTATTTAACAAAAGTCTATCCAGGGGAAAATGATTGCTGACCAGTTAGCTACTACCCCTTTACCTAACAACCAACCTTCCAACCTCAAATTCCTTGATGAATCCATCACAATGCTCTCCACTGATGACATCTCATACCAAATGATGATGTTCTTTGATGGATCTAAATGTCAACATGATGGGGGTGTAGGGGTCATCCTCATCCCTCTTGATGGTGACCCTATTCCTTTGTCATTTAAACTAGATTTTGAATGTACTAACAATATGGCCGAATATGAGGCTTTGATCTTAGGGCTTCAAATAAATATTTTATTGGGTATCAAATCAATAACCATTTTTAATGATTTCCAACTGGTGGTTAATTAGGTTAATGGTTCCTACCTATGTAAAAATGAAATTTTGCAATGGTATAAACATCATGTAGATACACCATTGGAATCATTTGACTCCTACCTCTTGCAAACTATTCCTTGATCTACAAACAATTTTTCTGACATAATGGCTTCACTTGATTCACACATACCCTATTCACCCTCTTCAAAAATTTTCCACTATGCATCACTTAACATTGTCCTCTTATGTATCAACTAACATACTTTTTATAAGCAATATAACACACAACACACATGACTTATGGTATAAGCAACTCACAAATTACCTTTCCTTTTCTATTACCCCTTTATACCTCTCCAATAATTGGAGGTGTGCCTTCATGAAATGTGTCACTCATTACACTATCCTATGGGGACTTCTATATAAGTGAGGTTTTGATGGTCTCCTCCTTAATGCCTCACTCGTACTGGGATACCCTTTGCCATTAAGGAAGTCCATGATGGGATTTATTGTGGAAATTTCAATGGTAACATAGTTTCCAAGTGTATCCTTTGACTCGACTATTATTGGCCACACTCCATCAAGACTATAATGATTACATTCGGTGTTGCATCAAATGTTAGCAACATGCTAACCTCCTTCATGTTCCAAACCATGCATTACAAGTTGCCAAATACTTTTGGCCCTTCTCCCAATGGGGCTTGGATCTAATCGGTGAGATTAATCCTCATTCATCTCTCTATCATCATTCTATCATTATTGCCACTGAATACTTCACCAAGTGGGTTAAGGCCATTCTTCTCATCTCCACTAAGGCTGAAAAAATTGTTGACTTTATCAACCATTATATCATCTATCATTTTGGTGTTCCCCATAAAATTATAATAGATAATGGAAAATCTTTAAAAAATAAGACTATCTAAAATCTTTGTGACACCTTTAGAATCAAATTAAGTTTCTCATCACCATACTATCCACAAGCAAATGGATAGGCAAAAGAATCTAACAAAACCTTAACCAAAATCCTCATGAAGGTAGTCAATAATACTGGCAAGTATTGACACACACACACATTCCCTTTGCTTTATGGGCTTACCATACTAACATTTGAACCCCTACAAGTGCTACACCTTTTTCCTTGGTCTATGGAATGGAGGTTGTTTTGCCTCTTGAGGTCCAAATTCCTTCTCTTTGCATCTCTCTATAAGACATACTTACCAATGATGAATTTCACTAAGAACATTTGGCTCAACTTGAGTTTCTTGATGAATGCCATCTCATATCCCTCAACCACCTCCAAATCTATCAAGAGCATATCAAATGTGCTTACAACAAAAATCTCACGGATCAAGATTTCAATATCAAAGATCTCATCTTAAAGGAAAATTAACATGTGACGAACATGGAAAAAAGAAAATGGGGTAAGTTTTCTCCTAATTAGCTTGGACCTTATGTTATAACTCATAAGTATGGCTCAAGAACTTATCACTTATCTTCTCTCAAAGGAAGGAAAGAACCTTAGCCTTTAAATGCTTTGCACATATGACCATTCTTTTGTTAATCAAGTGATGCTTCACCTCATGTTTAACTTGAGCTCATCCCTTGAGCAACCCTATTACATTCATTTCCCTTCCTCTTAACCTTTATTCTTACACACTTAGTTAACCTACAAAGTGCTATGGTTTTGCTCTCAAAGTGGAAAACCCCTAAGCCTATATAGTCTTATCCATGGCTAAAGTTTGATTAAAAAAAGGGATATATAGACAAGTTATAATCTCTCAGGTCATGATTCTCAACATAGACTGCTTCCTTCAAGGATAGCTATGTAACTTCTCTTTGATACTATAAATAGATTGATCCCTTGAAAAAAAACTATTAAAACTTAAAAACAAAAGCTTAGACCACTCCCTTGAAGGATGGCTAATCCAATCTAGGTTATTAAGAGAAACTAATGAATTATAACATTCTCATATTAATTAGCTTCATATGACCTCAACATAAACAAAATCCCATTGTAGGCTTCCTACATTGATCAACTTACATAATAAAAAAAATTTAAGTCATGGACTTGCCTATAGTAGCTCTCAGGTCACCCACATAAGGGGCATACCATCCCCACTAAGAAGGTTACACTACCTAAATGCTTTCACTCATTTTACCCTTTCCCCCTCATACTCTTTCAAGGGAATTTGAAATCACTTGACACAAGGTGAGTACGATGCTTTTCTAACAAACAAAATGGTCAAATGATGCAAAACATGAAAGAGGCTCACATTCCTAAGCCTATTTATGTTATGATTATTGTCTTTTCCAATACACGAGCATCATGCCTCTTTATTTTCCAACCCAATCACATGTTGATTTCTCTACTGAGATCACATCTCATGACAAGATTCAATCACCATCTCACCTTTCTATCAATTTTTCTTGATTCTTAAGAGTTATGTGTTTAACACATATCCATCTCAAGCATAACTACTCCAAACCATACTAAAACTAACAAACCATTGCTCATAGGAAATATACCCAATGTGTAACCATAGTTTCTTTAAACAACAATAAATAGAAAAACTATCAATCCCACTTCATATATTTTAAGCATACACCATCACAAATATGGAAAAATGCTAAGATGAAGATAACAAATCAACTATGCATGTACCATCACACATATGGGAAATGCTAGTCTAACTCAACTAACATGTTCAACATTAACATAACATTAATGCAACATAAACATCCACATCATTATAATAATATCAACATCATCACTATCACAATAACGTATCTCAAAATAAAACATCTCATATATACACACACACACACTAAACATGAATGTACATCAATGGGTCATAACAATATCATCTCTCCCTCAAAATATACATCTACCATCTTTGGCTCATAAGTCAGTGTGTATACAACATATATAAAAATATCAAAATCTAGCACTTAGAATCCTTGAGGCTATAATCATGGTCATGAAGAAGTAATGTCATCGCCACTCTCTGCCTGTTTATGTCTATGTGAGCTAGAAGCTGTGGCACATGTCACTGATCTCTCCTACTCTCTAAACTTAGAATACCTCTAAATCTATAGGAAATCCTTGATGGCCCTCTCATAATAATCAAATTCATCAAGGGTAGTGTTGTAACTTTCTAGAGATATAGTCTACAGTGTACCCATCACACCTACTGAAGGCCCTTGTATCAATTCCTATGATGGAGGAGTAGCCTATCCTACTACTCTCAAACTATCCCTCTCTACTATTAGTGTAGTAACCTAACCATATAATACCATGACCTAACCCTGTAATGCCTTGACATATCCATATAATGTCACAACCTACCCGTATAAGATCAATACTTGTGCCTATGTTACATCTCAGGCCTGCACTACTACATCTTGAGCTTGTATTGGTACATCCCAAGCCTATAAAACTACATCTCTCTCTCTCTCTCTCATCACTCCTTGTACATATGGTGGTGGCCTATTAACCTAAACCATAAGATGTAAACCTATCCACCAAGCTAGATAAGCCACTATGCATCCAAGATCTACTACACTTAGGCCTACTGGTAGCTCCTCAAAATCTGCTCCATCTATCTCTTAGGGAAAGGGTAGGGGTGCCTATATATCATCCCTCCTATATCAAGGAAAGGTAAGAGGTACATCCTATAACAAGCTGAACTATCTCCTGACTCATGCCACATGTATCATCTCTAGCTCTTCAACTTGTCTCCCTCTGACCCATAAGGTGCTCTATAAAATAAAAAGCTACTCTACCTATCCTCTAAATGTTGGGTATGTTAGGTAGGGCCTTAAAACAATATTTTTAGGAATCAATCCCTTTATCATATGCTTATAATAGTTAATATCCCACACTATTCCATCTACTCATTTTTGGGCCATACCATCTCTCCACCATCTAAAACTGATCTTGAAACTAGCTATAATCATGGTGGGTAACCCCAAAGGTCATGTCAGTGTAGTAACCTGACCCTATAATACATCAACCTAGCCTTGTAATGCCCTAACTTGTCCCTACAATATCACAACCTACCCCTATAAGATCAATACTTATGCTTGTGCTACATCTCAAGCTTGCACTATCACATCTCAAGCCTATATTGCTACATCCTAGGCTTATACAGCTACATCTCTCTCTCTCATCACTCCTTGTACATATGGTGGTGGCCTCCTAACCTAAACTATAGGATGCAAACCTATCTACTAAGCTAGAAAAGCTATTGTGCATCTATGATCTACTACACCTAGGCTTACTAGCAGCTCCTCAAAATTTGGTCCATCTATTTCCTAGGGCAAGGGTAGGGGTGCCTCTATATCTCCCTCTTATATCAAGGAAATGTAGGAGGAGGTACATCCTATAACAAGCTAAACTATCTCCTAACCCATGCCATGGGTATCATCTCTATCTCTCTAGCTCATCTCCCTCTGACCCGTAAGGTGCTCTATAAATTGACAAGATGCTCTACCTATCCTCTGAATGTCAAGTATGTTAGGTAGCACCTCTAAATAATATCCATAGGAATCAATCCATTTATCATATGCCTATAATAGTTAATATCTTGCACTATGCCATATAATCATGTCTAGGCCATTCCATCTCTCCACCATCTAAAACTGACCCTAAAACCAACTACAATCATGGTGGGTGACCCCAATGGTCATTTCACCATGATGTGAACATATGCCCAACAATGGAGTAAATGCCTGACACATAAACTATACCATCATCACAACCTCAACCCCCACAACTCTCTATATAATTATGATAGAAAATTTAGTCTCCATGTAAATATGATCCACTGCTCAACCATCTATGCCAAAACACTTCTTAATGCAATAAGATAACTCTCACCATCTACATCTGGTAATTCATATACTATAATCCCTATCATCATCAGGATATTCAACTGATGCTAGTCCTCATTAGTAGTTTACAATGGCTCATATGCAATGCTCATTGAGTGATAGGTCACCTCGCTAACATGCTCTCCAAATAATGTAACCATGTTAATATCATGCTCCTCTCTTAAACATGAGAAGAGCTCCTCACCCTAGAGCACCAATTGTAAAATCTTATACACATCCTCTTATGTCACTGCCAACTCTTTGATCAACAAATGGAAGGTGTTGGTGGTGTGATCCCACCTCTCTATCAATGTTATCATCAAACTAACATCTTGTATAACTCTGTAATATCATCACACTCTTCTTAACCCTATGGCTTCCATGTGCTCCCTCTCATCTAAGGTGACATCCCTCCTCATCTATGTCAGTAGCTTAGGTAGTCGATCTTATAACATCAACTCCTACCTAGCCTGCATCCATACACACAAACCTCAAGTCACATACTTTCCAATCTAACCCACCACTCTTTTTACCCTTCTCTATAGGAGAACTACATTGGCCTAAGGCCCTCAACTGGGCTATATAGGCAAAACTTAGTTGATATGGGGTCTTCTGAGGTTAGCTTGGCTATATACCCACCTAACTATCTAACCTTTTCTCATACCTAAACCCTAGGCCTCACTACCTATCTCTTTACCCTAGGCATCACTACTTATCTCTCCACCCTAGGCCCAACTACCTATCATAACTCTAGGCCTGGCAACTTATATCTCAAACCCTTGACCCTACAACCTATATTTTAAGCTCTAGGTCCCTTGACCTATTTCAACCTACATTTTCCTATCCATTTCCCTTAATAATTTTTTAATTATACACTATATCTTTTTCCCTACACATTAGGAAAACTACAATAGCTTGAGGACCTCAACTGGGATATGTAGGTAGCACTCAATCAACATGAGGTCTTTTAAGGTTAGCTTGATAATATACCCACCTACCTATCTAACCTATTCTCCCACTTAAACCCTAGGCCTCACTATCTATCTCTCTACCCTAGACCTCACTACCTATCTCTATACCCTAGGCCCAACTACTTATCACAAATCTAAGCCCCATGGCTTATATCTTAACCCCTTAACCCTAAAACTTATCTTTTAAGCCCTAAGTCCCTTAACCTTTTTCAACCTACCTTTTCTTAACCATTTACCTTAACAAATTTTTAACCATACCTTAGATCTTTTTTCCTATGCACTAGGAGAACTACATTGGCTTGAGGCCCTCAACTAGGCTATGTAAGTAGCACTCAATCGACACAAGGTCTTCTAAGGCTAGCTCAACCATTATGCTAGTTGACTAACTCAATTAGGGATCCAAAATTGGCCTCTTTTCCTATTTTGTTTTTTTCAAGGTCACTGATGTTAGTTTTATATGTCAATATTAGCACTTGATGTTGGCTAACATTGATGGACCCCATCGACATCAATATCATGTTAGTCGATGTCAATGAACCCTACTGACATTGGTGACTAGTTCAACCCTCGAGTTGAATAACCCATCTCTCACTTTTGAGTTTTTTCTTAAAAACTACCCCCAAATCCCTCCCAAATTCACCTAAACCTTCCCCACCCCATTTCTTACCCCTTAAAAGCATTTTTTCTCCCCAAATCTTAAATTTAGCCTAAAATAAAAAATTAACAAACTTAAATTCAAATTCTACTCATGGAGGATTTTACCTTATCTCTTCATCTCCTCTAGGTTAGAATAGTTGGCCCTTGTGATGGCATGCCTCTAGTTGGGTCCCCTCCTAGCTTTGTCATCTCACTAGAACTTAGAGCTCTTTTTCTCTCCAATTAAATGTTGTAAATGAGTTCTAGTGGGCCATCAAACCCCTTTTTATTGGGTTTGGTCACCCATCAATGTCAACATCCTTAAGCTAAGCCACTGACATCAACAATACTTCTTATTAACATCAGTGCCCTTAAATTAGAGTTTTTAACCCTATTTACAAACCTTTGGCCTATGCCATTAATCTAGGGTAACTTGGAGATCACATATATCTCCCTAACCATGATAACCAACTTAGAGATCACACATATCTCCCCAACCATGACAACCAACTTTGAAGATCACTTAAATATCCACCCATGATGACTTTGATTAGAGATCATGAATATCTCCTTGACTATTGAATCTTTTAAACCAAACTTGCATTGCTTGTCTTAACCACTTATGCTACCTCACTACAATTGGTTATTATACATAGACATGTATATCAGGTGTTTTAGATCACAACCAAGCTAGTCCTCACACCTGTAACCTTTTATGTTTACCAAGGGCACTTCTTACCTCAGATAATTAGAACACATGGATCATTAGATCTACAAATTTAATCATTTTAACCTTATGAGCTATCACTTACAAGCTATGATTTGGTTATTTCTATCTGAGTCCTCCTCACCTTTACTTATTCTTGATTTTGTCGACTATAACTCATAGTAGTATATGCGTAAACAATGATATCATGTTCTTACTCAACATCCACCTACCTAATTCACTCCTTATCAAATTAGTACCCAATTCTAGTTTCTCTTATGTTAGTTCCTATTTTGAGGGGGGATACCTCATATAATACTTGGAGCATATAATTCCAATTTTTATCTTATAACTTATCAATAAAAATTACAAGATAGAAAGGGGTAAATGTAGACATCAAAATTATGTCACACACGTGCATAACTCCCTATGTTGAACCCCCTTGAGCCCCTTTTAATAATTAAATTTCCTAACCTATGATTTTACCCCTTACACATTTAATTAATTTAAAATATTTAATTAAGTTAATTAAAAACTACTTATGCCACCTTACTTGACCAGCTTGTCCTAAGACTAATTCTTACCCTCTGAGTCACCTCAAGATGTAGTCCCCTAATCCTAACTACCCATGAATTATTCTCACCACAAAAATAAATTCTTAACTAACTATGTCCTTCTTAACCTCACATTTCTACCTTTTCCTAATGGATAACACACTTGGCATGAGAATGAACAAAAAATAGGATAAAAATAGCCCTTTTACCTATTCTCATGCCACCGATGTCGATTAACCCATAATTGACATCAATATCACTGACATCGATTACTTAAGCCAAATTCCAAACTGATGTTTAGGTTAACAAAAATTAGAAAAACTTAGTTATTCTCATATAGGGTTTAAAATTCAACTTTCTACATCTAGGCTTACCATTACTCTACACAAATTAGTCCAGATTAGGAATTGATATACTATACAGACCTTGGATTCTTCTAAACTAGTAGCACATACTTGTATTTATGTTCACCTATTGCTTCAACACACCTCATCAGTGCCATCTATCTAGCACCCATGGTTCATCCATTTCATCAGCTAAGTATACCTTTATGTTTTGGTAATTCCTTTAAATAGTCATTTTACAATTACTTTACATTATACTATTTATCATTTTATGAACATCCTGACTATCCCTATAGAGGAGTTGTAAAAATCCACCTATTTTCCTCTACTATAAACATACCAACCTTCTATCTAGACCCACCTGAGTCTTACACACTCCCTTAAAACTCTTCCTAACTTCATAAACCTAATCAACATCCAACTCCTAGCTTAGAAAAGTCTCCTGCAAGCCCCTGAGAACCTACTACCCCTACCGACATCAGTCACATAACTAAAATTGGTCATATAACTAACATTAGCCATATCCCCTTACTAACATTAGTAGCCTAACTAACATCAGTGACTATGTATTTCCACTAACCCCACTGAGCTTACCCAAATAACCTCCAAAAACATCAACAACTCACATTACTTGCACTGTGTCACTCTTTGCTACACTCATATTTCAAAAATGATACAAATATCTCTCTCTTACTCTCTCTTTCATTTTGTTTTTCATTACCAGTTTTATTTCAAAAAGTGGACTATCATCCCTAAGGAAGTTTAACACTTCCAAGAACAAACATGTAGTTTTGTAGCCCACTCCTATATCTACTAACAAATATTCTAGTGGTAGTGCTTTCTTATTGATAGGTAATACTCCCCAACCAAAGATGAGTGCTCTCTAATCTCTAATATGAGTTCTCTCTAATCTCTAATCCCTAATATAGTATGCAACCAATATGAGTTCTCTCTAATCTCTAATCCCTACCCTTCATCTCTATTTCTCCTTAAACATCAAATAGATTCAAAATTTAGTGAAACACCTCTTCTGAATCACAACATTAGACACTCTACTTTGATGGTTCTTACACATCTCCTGGATTTGGAGCTGAAATTCTATTCATAACACTAGAGTGGGATCTTATTAACAGATCCTTCTACATTAGTTTCACTTGTACCAAAAATATAGTAGATTACAAATCACTCATTTCAAGGCTTCACCTAGTAATACAGTGGAATATTAAATAATTATATGTTCACAAAGATTCCTAGTTGATTGTTAACTAGGTGAAAGAGTAATACCAGACCAAAGATGAAAATATTATACCTTAAAAAAACATGTTGGACAGTCTCAAGAAGAACTTTGAACATATCCAATTTAAGTAGAAACCAAGAGCTAGTAACAAGAATGTAGGTGTAATGGCAACAATTGGCTCATTGATAGAAATCATAAATCACATTTTAGATTACCAATTCCTTATTGAACATCTTATAAAACTAGCTCATGAACATTCAACATTTGAAATGGTATATCATATTGTTGTTCCTAACTCACCTTGGTACCATGATTTATATGACTACTTCCATGACCACATTATTCTTGATAATATTTCCCCCAAAAAATAACAATCCTTTATCCACAATGCCTCTAATTATACCTTACTCAGTGTTACACTCTATCATAGAGGATATGGTGGAACTCTACTTCATTATTTAACTTTGACTTAATCTAGATTAACACTTAAAAAAGTACATGAAAGGATTTTCAAGGCCCACACCAGTGGAATGGTCCTTGCCAAGAAAATCTTGCATATAGGGTATTATTGGCCTAATATGGAAGTAGATGTATGTGCATATGTTAATAAGTGTGTAATAGACAAGAGGATTAAAATAGACACAAAGTGTCTTATTTTAATTGTCTACAATGTCTATATAAAAAATCCTAATTTTATATGAAATAGTAAGAGGATTAAAATAGACACAAAGTGTCTAATTTTATGTGAAATAGAAAGAGGATTAGAATAGAAACAAAGTGTCTAAATTTAATTGTTTATAATACCTATGCAATTAACTATGGCATAAAAAAAAACATCATTTAGGAGCTTCAAGCATCTCCAATAGGGAGGCATTCAAGATTATTCAAAACCTATCATAGAATCAAGTAAGATTTATTTTGGGAAGGAATCAAGGGGGATACAAAAAAAATTATGGATGAATGTGTAGGTCTAAGAATTTGAATGAAACCACTAGTGTTTGGTAGGGGGTACGTAGGGTACATAAGCAAAACCTAGAAGGCTAAGAGGCTCAGGGACACTATGGGATATTAGAGATCTATATAGGCTATACACTTACCAATTTGCACCAAGCTATAGAAAGACTCATAAACTAGGTTAGGGATAGAATGATCAAGCACACAAAGTATGAAGGTATCTCTTATTAGTATAACCATAGTAAATCATGTAGTTGAAATAAGAAATCTACTTGCATACAAATTATAGAAATGACAATGCTAAATTGAGATAACTATCAAATGATGCATAAGCTTAAGAGAGGCACTTTCAATTCAAATAAAAGATGTTTTGGGAAATAAATATGTTTTCAATAAAGGGTGCAAGATAATTCCTAATATAAGCCTAAGCTAATTATTTGTTCTCAACACTATTATTTCTTAATAATGCAACTTTCTAGTTTAAAAAAGAGGAGATTGTTTATGAGAATGCATAAAATGTTTTGAGTAATTAGAATTATACTATGCAATGAGATATGTTTCTAAATCAAGAATATCATGTAATGGAAAATATTTTTGAGTAATGAAAGACATTATTAAACACATACAAATGCAAAATATTCAGAAACTACCCTAGATAATGATTTAAACAAACTAAAAGACTAAAACAATGAAAACATAACAAATACACTACTTAAAACTAATGGGAATTTCACTTTGCATATCAAAGTGCCCTCATATCAAGCTCAAAAATATTGTGTAGACATTATACCAAGTAGGAATCCAAGCTAGGAAGTAATGAAGGAGGAACACCAAGATATATGTGGGCTGAGTCCAAATCAGGAGCCAATAACAATGGAGGAGGTGAAGGATAAGCTACCAAATATGAGAGATCTAATGTGTAGAGCATAAAATTAAGTGAAATGGATCTTAGGGAAGCTAGGAGAAATAAAAAAAGCTTTAGGAACACTATAGATATCAAGGTGAACCACCAAAATGAACTATAGAGTAGTAGGGCATCCCCTATCACAATGAAACCTAAGTGTGCCAAGAATGAACCAAGTGAGATTCAAGAAGGCATAATATCTTAGAGAGTGATGATAAAGAGGGAAGATGAGATAATTTTTTTTGGAAAGAGTAGGAAAAATGAGTGATAGGAAATTATATATGGAAACCCTAATATGATAAGAGCCAAAAATTGCTCATTTCTTTCTGTTGGCACCAAATAGGGCCCTTTTTCTCATGTTTTGCCTAGGCTGTGGCCTAGGATTCAACTTTGGTGAAGGAAATGTGTGGCCTAAATTGTGGGTTTCCTCCTTAATCTATGAAATAAGTCAAAATCCCATCCCAGGTGGCTAAAAATCTTTCAAAAGGGCCTTAGAAGGTGTCTAGAATGCCTATCAATGAGTGAAAATGTTAGTGAGGTGTGAAAAATGTCTAGGGGATAGATATATGATGTTTAAAGGGTATGTGAAAGTAAAAATGTCTCTAATTAGGATAAATAGGGTTGGTAATTTGCACATGAGTTAATGTGTAATCATAGGGAGGAGTAGGGTCATGAGAAGTATAATTACATATGCCCCTAAGGTATAAGCAATTGGTATTTAAATGAATAAGGAGTGCTATGTAGTACCTAAAATCTACACAAAATAAAAGGAAAATAAGAAATAAAATGATAAAAGAGAACATTACATGTACTTATTAGATAAAGATGGTGGTAGAAGGAGTTGACAGTGTGATCTACTGGTGAGAGTGCAAATGCTATATAATCCAAATCCAAATCCATTTCTAGCTCTAGCTCTTGTAAAGAAGAGACATAAGTGATATCAAATAAAATTGTACAATCCAAAATGACATTCGCTAGGGTGTCAACCCTAGTGTTCTCCCTATAAAGGATATGGGTGACTTCGATGTCCTCAAAAGAGGAGAGTAAATCATGCACTACCTCAAAGAAGGGGAGTAATTTAGAGTTAAGGATGGCCCAGACATTGATGAGTTGAGGCATGACTAAGAGTGAATCATATAATAACTACAGATAGCATGTGCCTAATCCATGGACATTAGTCAAGGCACCAATGATTACATAATACTCGATGAAATTATTTATCTCGCTGGTAAGGAAGAAACCAATTATAGCAAGTTCATGACACCATGGATTATCGATGACCCAAGCTAAAACATTAGGTCCTAGGTTGCCCTAATTACCATCATCTGTGTGGATCACCATTAAGAAGCATATCATGATGGGGGTTGAGGATATAAACCTAGTGGCTATATAAGGACTATCTCAAGGTGAGGTAAGATAAGTGAACTACATAGAGGAGTCATACAATGAAGCTAATTCATAATTAAAGTGATTAACCAACACCAGTGATAGAAAGAGGTGATAAGGGAAGGTGATAATATGTTTATAAAAGATGAAGACCAATTAGTATAGACCAGAATAAGTCCTGAACTAATGTAATCAACAACTAACACCACTTGTAAAAACCATAATGAAAGAGAGAAATGGGATTTAGAATAGATCAACTATAGAGCTACATATAAATGATTAACTAAAAGAAGCACAATAATCAAATTCTATCCCTAGGTGCCCACAAGATGGGACACTAGCTTGGGAGGTGAATGGGGACCCAGAAGGGGTCTTGGGGACCAAAAAGGGGTGAGAATAGGCCCAAAGAATCCTAAAATTTAAAAATGAAGGCTACCATTATGCACAAAATGGGATAAAACCCCTAATATGGAGGTTTTATGGTTTGGCACATAATGAAGGGTGAAAAACCCAAAAAGGGGCCCATTAAAAGCAAAAAAAAGAGCTAAAAAGAGAAAAAAGGGTGAAAAATAAGTCATTTTCATACTCATTTTTACTCTAAATGACTCTAACAAGAGAAAAACTACCACTAAAGCCCAAGTGGAGCATGAAAGGATGTAGAGAGCACACAATATGCACACACGATGGTCTAGGTAAGTCTTCTGAACAAAACTTTGTCAATTTTTTTTAGTTTTGGGATTTGGGAAGCTTAAAGGGAAATTTGACATAATCTAGATGATTTAGTGGACAAATTGGGTAGATTAACCAATCAAAATGATCAACAAGTGGAAAGCAACACTCCAAGCCAAGTGAGAGGCTAAATAAAGGCTTGGGAAAGGATATTTGGGAAGCCCTAGGGATTCTTAAAGGGCCATAACCTAGGTCATGGCTTAGCTAGGCAAAACCATGGCCTGAGCCACTACTAGGTCATGGGGTCTGTTTCTTGGTCCACTGCCAGCTATGGCTTTCCCCAAAAAGCTATGGCCTAGGCTAGAAAGGGCCTAAATTAGGCTTTGGGGAGACTAAGAGAGCTTGTATCAAGCTAAAAGAGATCAAAAGTAGGTATAAATAGATAAATAGTTTAAACAAATTGTTTTTAACTTAATTTATCCATTTCATAACTAGTACAACTGATCCATTTGTCTATTTCTAGGTTTTGTAGACACATGGAGGATTCAACGCACTAGAAGAGGGAGAGTCATCTTAGGTAAGTGATCAACCAACACAAAGAGAGACCCTATGAGGTTACCAACTGAGAGAAAGATCCATCATGGCTGTTTGAGGAGGTTGACACTCTACTTATAGAGGACCAAGATCACTTATGGAGTGTGGGGCTATGGAAATTGGTGCACTAAGGTTTTGGTGAACACATTAGTGGCCACATGGGTACTTGAGGCGCATGTGTTCTAGTTAGGACTTGAGATAGAGGCCATCTTAAGTATTGAGGATGTCTACCAACTCTATAGGGTAGAGCCTATAGGGAGGGATATAGAGTTACCATAGGTGTAGGACATAGCCATAATAGAGCTCTATCTAGTGGGACCCTATAAAAATTAGAATAACCATTGAGTAGAGATCACATAGCTATCTCTAAGGATTTTAATATTATGGATGGTGATAGTAGGTACTATATTCAAGAGACTTTATTCCAGATAGATCATAGGTAGAATACCAGTATCTTAGATAGGAGTTGTCTAGAGAGCAGAGGGAGGAAAAAGGTATGCCTGGGGCTAGTACATCTTGGGAGGATTATACTATAAACTTGATCACATCTAGTGCATAGGGGTAGGAGGATTGATATAACCTATCTTAATTCTATCTTAGGAAAATGAGAGACTCCCATTGACATGATCAAGGATACTATAGGGAAGCAAGGCATAACCTAAGCTATAAGAGAGTGATGCATGGTTAGTATAATTCATAGATAAGGTTAGGCCTAGACAAGCTACCTTAGATCAGGATGTAGTGGATAACTACGTTTGAGATCCATAAAGATCCATGGTATGGTTGGAGGATGTTGGAGTGGAGATCCATGTTGGATAAGAGGAGTTATAAGGTCCATAGGGGCCATATCAACATCTAAGGAGATAGGCTATAACATCATGAGAGAGATGGGCATAGCTTAAGAAGGTCAGGGTTGAGTAGGGAGTACAACCAAGATAGGGTGAGGGAGCCAACAGTGGAGAGAGGCATCCATGATGAGGCCCACCACTTCCAAGAGGAGTATGACCTATCAGAGATTCATAGAGACCATCATCATGACTAGGTAAGAAAAGTGTATTTTTTAGATATTATCTTTAGTACTCTTCTTTTAGTGAGAGCTAATATGTGACTAACATAATTGCTCTATGAGTGTGTGTAGGAGACCAACCTAGCTAGACTTCACCCCAGGTAGACCTACTATTGAGGGAGATATTCCTTGATGTGGTGGTAGTACTACTCATAGAGAGAGTGACATACATACCAATGGGGGTAGAACCACATACTCACTTTTAAAGAGTAGGTGTGTGAGCATTGCTCAAGATGGCGAGAGCATAACACTAGATACCATAGTTAGAGGTAGAGTCAACATGATATGAAGCAACTTCAACATGGAATGAGATAACTGTAGCATAGACTGAGGCACAACTGGCATGAATGGAGGCCAAGATCAATCAATCATAGGCTAAGCTAGCCCAAGAGTAGGTCAAAGGAGTGAAGGCATTTGGAGAGGTGGTAGATTGGTTGATTACACTAGAGGAGATCATGGCTCAGCTGGTCAATAGATAGAGATCAAGATCTCCATTTGGAGTAGGACTACCATAGATAGATCCCATTCATAGGTTTACTAGGAGGTATCATATATGTAACCACATATTTGGTAGTTTTGGGGACTATGAGCCCAGGTGTAAAGAAATCCAAGTGATTTACCTAAAGAAAAACATGTATTTTTTGTGATATATAATCATTTCTCAATATTAGCATGTGTATATGATTTTATTTCTAACATGTATGCTTCATATGAGATAGACTATTAGATATATGTGAGTAGATAGTAGGAAATACTAATAAATAATCCACATGCACATATATATACAGGTGGCATAGAGGTTAGTGGTGTGATAAGAGGGGAAAGATCTACCCTACCACCATAGGCAAGTTTCTAGGAGGGCCATGTAGGCCCTAGACATGAAACATATTGAGGTGAAACCAATTGATCAAGTTACACAAGGGCTCACCTTCAAGAGTCAAGAGATGATAAGCCCTATTATGTAATAAGGTGGTGATTACAAAGGGGCCAAATCACTTATGCATGAGTTTTCCCTTCTTATGATGCTCTTTATCAAATATGAGGACCGTATCACCTAATTTGAATGAATGTGGATGTACCAATTTCTTGAATTAGTGGCATTGATGGTATTGGTAAGCATAGTTGTGCTCAAGAGCATTAATGTGGCATTCACCTAATTGATCTAGCTTGTCAAGGTGAGTATCTTATTCTTCTTCATCAGATAAGGATCCAAACATATTAACCTATAGTAAAGGGATTAAGAAATCTATAGGAATAATGGCCTTAGACCCATATATGAGCACATATGAGGTTGCCCCTATGGCCATCTGAAAGCTAGTCTGGTAGGCCCAAAGGGTAGGATAGATCATGAGGTGATAGTCATGCTTGGACTAGGTAATAGTTTGGAGATTCATCTTCTTCAAAGTATTGTTTAAAGATTCAACTTTCCCATTTCCCTAGAGGTAATGGGTAGAGGAGAAATGGAGCTTGAAAGCAAAGCATTTAGTGAGTTTGTGTATCTCAAGGCTTTAGAAGCCCAAGACATTATTAGACATAATTATAGTGTGGACCCCAAACCTATAAATGAGTTGGTTTAGGATAAACTTAGCCATAATATTCACACATATGCCACTAAAGGGCATGAACTAAACCCACTTTATGAAATAATTAGTGACAATTATGAACTAGTGGTGTCCATCAGTAGAGGTAGGTTTAAACTCACTGATGAAGTTAATATCCCAAACTAAGAAAGGCTAAGGAGCTGAAATGAAATGTAAGAGGCCTATAGGGGTATTAATAACATCCCTAGTTAATTAGCACATCTTGAATTTATTAGTATATTAGATGGTGTCCTTAACAAGAGTGGGCCAATAGTAACCCATCCTAATGATACACTGAGTGATGGCTTTCCCTCTCAGGTGGTCACCATAGACACTCCCATGAGACTCCTTTAACAGGAAAGAGGTGTCTTTGAGGGCTAGGTATTACATCAACACACCATCCAGACCTCTCTTAAACAAGACACCACTTATGATAATATATTGAGTGGAGATATTGTGGATCTGATAGATTCTTATGAAGGGGCATCGATGGGATAAGATTAGGTCTTAAGGTAACATACAATTTCCCAATACCAATCACACTCAAAGATCTCAATCTGGTCAATTAATTAGACTATCTCATATAAGAAGGCATCATAAACCAACTCTTCACTAGGGTTGGGTAATGATAATTCAACAAGTTGATTGACTAGATATAAACCCTTGGTGGACTTGTGATTAATGATGCAAAGGTTGAGCTCTTGAAGAATCATGATCCACCTCACAGTCTAGCTCACAAGATGTGTTTTGTTGAGAACATAGTGGAGTGGATCAGATTTGATAATCACATTAGTAGTTTGACCTATCATGTAGTGTCATAACTTCTTATTAAATAAGATGAGGGAGAGGTATTGCTTCTTGATAATAGAGTATCTGAGCTCTGGGCCAATTAGCATGTGAGAGAAGTAGTAGACAAGTCTCTTTACCAGTATAATCATTTTGACATAACATGCCCTTGATGGAATTATTAGTGATAGAGGTATACAAGATGAAATCATGACCCTTGATGGGTGGCATAGGATGGGAGAGTAATGAATCATGCACTTTAATTCCTCAAAATCCACTAGGACTTTAAGGGTTCACAAAAATGTGGTGTTCTTGTGTAAGATACATGTGAGGGGTATGGATTTATGTGCATACTCCTTGATGAAACACCTAAAAAATTTGAGTCTTCTAAGGAAGGACTACAACTATAAGAGATTGCATAGAGGATGCATCTCCAGGATCGCTTTGATCTTATTGGGATCCACCTTGATGCCTCACTGTGAGATGAGGAAGCCAAGAAGATTTTTAGTTGAAATGCAAAAAATATACTTCTTAGGTTTGAGACTAATGTGATACTCCTTGAGATGCTTAAACATGATCCTGAGGTCTTACACATGCTCATATTACTTGTGGGATTTGTTGAGGAAGTCATCAACATAGCATTCCATAATTTTGTGGATGGGGTCTTGAAAAACATGGGTCATGCCACAATAATACGTGGCCCTAGAATTCTTTAGACCAAAAGGCATGATGACATAATAGAAGGTAACCCCATGTGGTAGTGAATGTTGTCTTATGTTAGTATTTGATTGTAATTTGAATTTGATTGTACCCCAAGAATCCATCCATGAGGGACATGATCTCAAAATTAGTTGTGGAGTCCATAATTTGATCAATCAAAGGAGTGGGAAAATTATCCTTTAGGCAAGCCAAATTGAGGTCTTAAAAATTGATGTAGATGTGAATGGCTCCATTCTTCTTGAGAATAGGGATGATGTTGGAAACCTATTAGGGGTAGTCAATGATAGTGATGAAACTAACTTAGATGAGCTTTTTAATTTCAACCTTGATCAATTGGGAGACTTTGACCACCATTGGTCATTGATTTTAATGAATAGGATGTGACCCATCATATATAATGGGGATATGGATAATGAATTTGGGGTCTATGCCCTTCATATCGATGTATTCCCAAGTGAATACATCCAAAAATTCTCATAAAAAGGTAACCAAGATATCCCATTCCTCAAGAGCAAGGCTAACACTGATCTTAATGATTTTTGGCCATGTAGAGGTACCAAGTTTATCATCTATATATCCTTCAACATCCATAGCATTTCCTTCCTTAAAACACTTAGGCATGGGTTGGGGTTGTTCTAAATCTTTAGGCTCAACCATCATGATATGTACTGTGGGGATGCCAAGGGTTAGGTTGTAAGAGAGAGAAATATCCAAACCTAATTGGTCAAGGGGATAACAATGCTTAAGAATATATTTCATGAGCTTGATTTATGCCTTTCTCTCCATGAATAGGCTACGTGCCATAACATGAATGAAATAGTACTCAATATTAGACTCAACTACTCTAGCAACCTTTGTAGGAGATGTATTAAAAGATTTGACAGTTTGATGGGAAAAGCATGATGTGAGGGGAAGCTCAACATTCAAGATGTCTTGAAAGAGGTTTCTAAGAAGGGAAGAGATTCTTTGGCATCATGAGGCTAGAGAGGGAGTTGGTTGACATGTGACAAACTCTAAAGGAGTGAATGTTGATCAATACTCAATCAGATCATAATGTTCATCCTTGAGAAAGTGAGACTCAAAAGTGGGGGGCATGTGGGAGTCCATAGAGCTCCAAAAGGAGATAGATAAAGCCTTAATTAAGGGATTTGTCTTTGCATGAATAAATTATTAAGGATATGGGTTAGCCTACATAGTATGAACCTCACTTTCATGCATAAATTGGACGATGTGAAACATGGTTGAGGCAATACCATGCATGGAGGTGGTTTAAGGATGACCAAGGATCATGTTGTATGAGAGATATAAGTCTTAACACATAAAACTTGATCCTAAATATCTTGGGACTGAACTTGACTTAGAGCTTCATGTTTCCTGCTAGTGAAACCATGTCTTTATTGAAACCAACATAGTTGTGGTGAGAATCAGAGAACTTATGACTAATCCCAAACTCGTTAAACACATGTAGGGGCATGATGTTCAATGTGGATCCTTCATCAATGATGCATCTCTTGACATGATAATAATTGATGGATATCTCAATGTAGAATGGGAACCTATCCCTCTTGGCAAAAATCAAAGCATCTAACAATGAGGTAGGGTTGAAAGATAACATGGGAGGATTAGGTTGATCAAAAATGTTAGAGTTGAAAAACATCAACATCATCCCATAATGGACCCTCATGAGAGAGACCAAGCTCATCAAAGATGAGACCCCTTTGCTCAAGGCAAAGGTGAAAAAGGTCCCAAATGGAGATCTTAGCTGAGAGGCCCTATAAATCCTCTATGATAGAGTATAAATGTTATCTAGCCTAGGGAGGGATGTTATACCAAAAGTCAAATCTAACTTTGGGGTTCCCTACCCTCATGGGCTAAGTAGGAGGCCCTGTGCCACTAGAATCTCTTATGGGGTTAGTTACCTGACCCAAGTGCATGTTGACAAAGCACTCATACCTAGTAGAGACTATGTCGATAGTAACAATGACCTTGATACCCTCATGCTTGGATTTTCCTCTCAGGTCAGCCTAGGAAGAGGAGTTAGAAGAAGTAGAAGAGAAAGAAGGGGAATGATGAACCTTAGCCTTGGACTTCTTCTTCTTTTCCTTGTCATGGTCAAGTAGAGGATTTTTGAACACATTTAATTTGTGGTTGGGTTTTGCAAGTGGAGACTTTTGAGATGGAGGTGAGGCTTACATACTAGACTTTTGGGCAACACAATATTTGTCATCATGGCCCTTTATCTAATGGAAGTTGAAAAACTTAGCATATTCATAAGGGAACACCATCTATAATTTCATGGTGCTCATTTTAGAGGCCTTATTTTTATTTGACCTCTTACTTAGAGCATTTAACTTATAGCTATCCTTATTATCCTCCTTATTATGAGGAAAATCATTGACACCATTGCCAATCATGTTGCAGTTATGATCATGCAAAGAGGATGACTTTTGGGTCAACACAGGATGAATGCCCACATGTACCTCAAAAAATTCAATATTCAGACACTTATTAATAGTTTCATCATACAAGGTGGGTTAGCTCTTGAGGACCTCAAGATGAACCTCTTGCCTTAATGATTGCATAAACATATCATAAAGTTGATCATTTGATAACCTTATTCTACATGTATGGATGGTTGAATGCCACCTACATAAAAAATCAAAGTTAGACTTACCCTTAGCCTTCATCATGGAGGTAAGTGATTAGATGTTGAGTTTAAATGGTCTAGAGATATTGAAGTACTTGAGGAAGTCATCTAGAAGGAATTGGAAGCTAGAAAGAGAATTTGGAGGTAGATTCTAGAACCAAACAAGATCTTCGACTAACATGGAGCGAGTGAAGAGTTTCAACATTATGCCTTCATCCTATTCCTAATCCATACATTCCATCTTATATATCATGATATGCTCCATGGGATTAGCATCTCGATTCCCATTGAACTTAGGTAGTTCAAGGATAAGAGTAGGAAGGGTAATAACATGCACCCAAGGTGATAGAGGATTCCTATAGAGATCCTCATAGGTATGGTTGATAGTGGGTTGGTGATGAGATTCAGGAGGAGGATCATGGAAGTTATGATGTTGCCTATGCCAATAGGCCTCATCACAACCCTGGTCATAAAAGGGATGATGCCAAGGTGGATATTGGTGTGGGAGATGCTCATAATGGAAATCATCCCTATCATAGGGTGGGAAATGACCATAGGAAAGGTACCATTCCCTTTAGGGATGATGAGATGATGTTTCATTCCCATAGAAATGGTCATGGTGACTTAGGTATCCATGATGATGACCACATGTCATAATATGATGGTCCACATGAGGGCACTAATGTTTGGGATAAGCATCCCATGCATCTTGAGTCTGCAAGTGGTGATCAAAATCAACAAGCTCATCTAAGACTCTAAAGGAGGGGATATGAGGATGGGAGGACTCTATATGATGTGGATGCCTCATTGATTTAGAGTGCATATGTCCCATAACATGGACACAAGGGGGTTCTTGCTGCATAGTCTACTACTAAGAAAGATGTAGGGAAATCACATGAGAATTAGTTGAGGCACTCAAAATAGAGTAGGTGTAATCTCTATCTCCAAAGGAAGCATGCCACCTACTCCTAGGGGGATAAGGGTGCACTTCATTCACTTGAAGTTGTATATGTAAATCATCAATGATTCCACATAACTCATTAGGCATCAATAATGAAAGGGGATCTTCATCACCTAAAATGGGTGAATGAATCATGGTTTGAGGCTGAAAGGAATGATCTTCAGATGGATGGAGTTTAGACTGGTGGAAAGGAAATCAAGTCCATCATTTATATATTTGTCAATCTTGTTCCCTATAGAACATGAGAGGTTCAAGGTCACTATGTTGGGTGAAGGGAACCTCTTGGATCCTATGACGTCTATGGCATTCCATTTCAGCCTCAGCCTACTCATGAGTGAGCTAAGGGATAAGGCCATAAATCTGATGGGATTGAAATCCCAAGGGTAGAAGGTTAATCATGGATGAAATGAAGTAAGATTAACATGAGAGATAATATAAAAGCCAAATATATGGTGAATCAATAGGGAAATAACAAAAAACCAAAGTAGGATAAAATAACCAAGGTGAGAGCCAAAACACAATTGAAAGCAAATCCTAATAGCTAACAAAGGGGAGTTTAATAAGAGATATATAAACAAGATAGAATTATAATGAGACCAAATTTGAGGTCCCATTAGGTGTGTTAAAATTTATCTCTAAGAATATGAATAAAACCACTAGTGTTTGACAGGGGGTATGCAGGGCACATAAGCAAACACCTAGAAGGCTAAGAGGCTTAAGGACACTATGGGATACTAGATATCTATAGAGGCTATCTATTTTTCCATCTTGTACTAAGATATAGAAAGACTCATAAACTAGGTTAGGGATAACATGATAAAGCACACAAAGGATGCATGTATCTTTAATGAGTATAGCCATAGTAGAGTGATTAACTGAAACAAGAAATCTACTTGCATAAAAATTATGGAAATGACAATGTTGAATTGAGAGAACTATCAAATGATGCATAAGATTAAGAGAGAGGAACTTTTAGACCAAATGAAAGACATTTTTTGAGAAACAAAGACATTTTCAAGCAAGGGTGCAAGAGAATTCCTAATCTAAGCCTAACCTAATTCTTTGTTCTCAACCCTATTATTTCCTAATAATGCAACTTTCTAGTTTAACAAAGAGGATATTGTTTATGCAAATGTATAGAATGTTTTGAGTAATTAGGATTTTAATATGCAATGAGAGATGTTTATAAATCAAGAATATCATGTAATGCAAAAAATTTTTTAGAAATTAAATACGTTCTTAACCACATACAAATGTGAAATCTTTAGAAACTACCTTAAATAATGCTCTAAACAAACTAAATCACTAAAATAATGAAAACCTAGTAAATACACTACTGTAAACTAATGGGAATTTCAAATTTCATATAAAATTGCTCTCATACCAAGTTCAAAAATATTGTACAATTTTTTTACTAACCAAGAATCTAAGATAAGAAGCAATGAAGGAGGAAGACCAAGTTGTATGTGGGCTGGGTCTAAACTAGGAGCCAATAACAATGGAGGAGGTGAAGGAGAAGCTACCAACTATGAGAGAGCCAATGTATAGAGCACAATAATAAGTGAAATGGATCTTGAGGAATCTAGGAGTAATCAACAAGATTTAGGAACACTATAGAGAGCAAGGTGAACCACCCAAATGAACTATAGAGCATTAGGGCATCCCCTATCACAATGAAAGCTAAGTATACCAAGAATGAACCGAGTGAGATTCAAGAAGGCTTAATAGCTTATAGAGTGATGATCAAGAGGGAATATAATAGTAAAAATGTAGGAAAGAGCAGGAAAAATGAGTGATAGGTAGTCATATATGGCAACCCTAATCTGATAAAAGCCAAAAATTGCCCATTTCTATCCATTGGGACCAAATAGGGCCCTTTTTCTTGTGTTCTACTTGAGTTGCAACCTAGGCCATGGATTTGGTGAAGTAAATGTGTAGCTTAGGACATGTATTTCCTCCCTAAGTCATGGCATGGGTCAAAATCTCATCTCAAATAGTCAACAAGCTTCAAGAAGGGCCCTGAGAGGTGCCTAAAAAGCTTGTTAGTGAGCAAAAAGGTCAATGAGGTGCCAGGGATGTCTAGGGGATAGATATATGACATGAAAAGTGTCTGTGCAAGTCAAAAATGTTTAAAAGTGGGATAACTAGGGTTGGTATTCTACATGTGAGTTAATGTGTAATCATAGGGAAGAGTAGGGTCACAATAAGTATGATTACAAAATGCATGGTGTATCAACATAATAAAGGAAAAACAATTCAGATACAAGGTCTTCTACAACCTTTTTCCATCCCTAGCTAGAGGTGCAATGAGGTTTACATGGATTTCATTATAGAGTGGCTGAGGTTTAAAATTAAAACTACCATCATTGTAATTGTGTATAGGCTCACAAAATATGATAATTTTTTCTCCTTCTCATAGTAATTTGTATCTAGTATAATATCTACTGATTTTATCAATACGGTTCAAAAGTTGCATGGTACTCCCAAGATCATTGTAAGTGATCACGATCCCATTTTTACCAGTAAATTCTCAACTAATTTATTTGCATATTTGGGTAATCATTAAACTCATAGTTATTCATATCATCCTCAATTTGATGGGAAAATTGAGGTCATCAAGAAAATACTAATGGGTTATCTCTATTATTTTAGATTTGATAAACATGAATGATGGGTTTATTGGATGCCACTAGAAGAATGGTGGTATAACACTTAAGTCCTTACCTCTTCTAAAATGTTTCCATTTATGTCAATTTATGGTTATCATCCCCCATCCATTACTTTAGTATTGAAGGTGTAACCCAAGGTTCAATATTTTGAATAACACATTCACCATAAATATGAGGTACTAGTAGTTTGAGAGAGAATTTAGCAATGGTATAGAATTGAATAAAATAACAAGTAGATCAAAACCATATTTAGAGAAATTTTGTCATATGTGATTAGGTATTTGTGCACTTACAACTATATAAACATATGTCTATGAAGTAACATAAAAAGGAAAACAAATTATCTCCTAATTATTATGGTCTTTATAATGTCTTGCATAAAATTGGTAGTGTGTCATAAAAATTAGAGCTATCCCAGTCCACTCATATACATATTATATTTAATGTATCTTTTTTGAATAAGATAATTGGCTAGAGAGGCTCTACTCCAATTGAGTTACCTTAATTAGATGAAGAAGGCAAAGTCATTTTGGAACCTGAGAAGATCCTTCATGCACATAATAAAAGTCTATAAACAAAAGAGATTAAGGATTATTCAAACAAATAGAAGAATTTGAGTCATGAATATGCCACATGGGAGGATGAATCTTTCTTTCAACAACATCTTAAGTTGATCCAATGTTGAGGTAAATGTTTTTTTTTAAGGGGAGGGGCATGATATGCCCTTATCCTATATCATTTCTAGAGATATGTGTGGCTAATTTATGGATTACATACCTTTCATATTATCTTATTACATTTCTATGTGATCCTAGTAAGGTTAGCCTATATAATAACCATGGCTAAGTAGGGTATATATGGGATCTAATGGTTATTAATTTATCATCATATTAAAAATTCTACTCTTATTGCATTTTTGTGAAGGTTTCCCCCTTAAAGCATCTTAGTCATTTTTATCAAGTATTCTACTCTTTCATCAATTATTATTGTGGATCTACTTATTTTTTTCTTAATTCTGTGATACATTATTCCATTATTAAGAACATATAATTAATTTAATTACAAGGATCATAAAAATATGAAGTCATAGAAGAAGGCAAGGGACCTGATAAAAAGTCATACAATGAAGAAATCAATCAAGAAAAAATCACATAAAAAATCACTTTCCCAAAGAAAGAGGCATAAAATTATACACTTAATCAAACAAAGTCATATACTAAGGTAATATCCACACAAATCAAAATCAACAGTACATATATAAGAAATGAAATAGAAATAATAAAGTATAGAATAACTCAAACTAGTCTACACCATGAATCAATGTCAATGTTGCAACATAAAAAAGTAGCATATGCATAAAATGTAGAACTTTAAAGAATATAATAAAGATCAAGACATGTAAGAAATCATTATATTTCAACATGATAAATGGAAAGGTTAAAGAAATATATAATCTATAATAATGTAACCCATGGAATAACATGCCCACAATATCAACATGGCCCATGATTATAGGAATGGCCTACATCTATTAATCTATGTATCATGCAAAACTTGTATGCCCTACATATCACTCATATACACCATGAAATTCATGTGCATATGTAAAAATATATGTACTCTACCAAAATGTGATAAATTACATAAATGAAATATGTAAACTATCAATACATGTCATGTAAAGGTCATGTTTTTAAATTTTTGGAATATTTTAATGTTGAAACATTTTTCACATGTGTACAATCAAGTAAGGCCAAGTAGAAAGATATCAAAAGTATAAGAATGTAAGGGATCCAAATTATACATAACGTATGTGAAGGTATACAGTGAACCATGTTTAAATAGAAAATTATGTCAAGTGAAGGAAACCAACATGTCCCCACTATATATGTAACTCACAACATCATAGCTCAATATAGTATGTGGGAGGTGGAGGGGGATGAAGAGGAATCAATGTATATGCTCATATAATATGTATGCATAAATGCATGTGATCTTGTAAGCTCAATGTAAGACATAACATGCATAAATATTTAATATGAAAGAGTGACTAAGTAGTATGCCACAAAGAATGTGCATTAGAAAGAGACTATTGTGAAGGATGCATCATCATAGGATATATGTTAAAGATGTTTGAATCAGGACAAAAAATCAAAAGGTAAGGACCAAATGGAAAAAAAATGCAAAGGGATATAATAATCATCAATGCAAGAGAATATGTGCATATGTATTTCAAGATGGTAGAATATAAGGAATAATAAATGAATCAAACATTATGAAGCTATATACAATGGATTATGTTATAGCTAATGAAGGAGTAATTTAAAGAAAATGTTAATTTTAGGTCCTATATATCTCAAGCACCATTTATGTTCATCATATTTTGAGTATTGTATTCTATCATCCTTTGTATCATATGTGTCATGATAATAAATTATGTGTCATCATCATACTTTAACATGGAGATGTCATTCCAATCATCGTTTGTATATGTAGTAGGATATTAAAAACCAACTACTTTTGGAATTGAATTTTTTGATCTATGTTTCTCTTCAACATGTTCTTTATCCTTAGGCTCTTCAATATTATTTATGATAATGGAGGAAGTATATATCATTGCTTGAGAATTAGTGAGATAAACGGTTCCAATTTTCACTCCTTACTTGGATAAGTAATAATAGATTTTGTAGTATTGCCTTCAAAAATTTACACTATATATGAATAAGGTGTAGTGTTCAACTCCTTAGAAACCATGCTTCTACCTTTAGTATTTTTAGGAACATATTTTCATTGAATTTATTTATTAGTAACCTCTTTAACATGTATACTTTATTTTTAGCTTTCACTTATTTTTTCAACTTTTCATTTTGTAATTTCTTTTTTTCCATTTGTTCCTTATGTAACTTTTCCTTTTCTAATTGTTCCTTAGAAGATGAGATAATATTTTGAGTTGCTTTCTCAATTATAGAATGTGTTATGTAATTTGAATCAGATTTAATGGATTTAGGATCACCACCATCAATAATGTTTTGTTTTTTAATTTTTAAATCCCAAAAAATGTCTCTATGATGTCCATGCATTCAATGTATAACACAAAAGTATTTAGATTTTGTTAGAGGATACAGAGGGGAAAAAATGATTAAATTGTTTTGAAGCATATACTTTGAAGTTTTACTTGATTACTTAGTAAACTTATGCAACCTTATTGATTCATTATCTATAGATGTATTCTATTTTTAATCCATATTTGAGATGAAATCTTTTGGGGCATAATTTTTTTTGAATGGAGAGGCATGAATGCAATCGACACTAGCTTATTCAGTATTTTTGGTATATGTGATAATATCCTCAAGTGATGTAATCATTAAACATGTTTTATATTAGAATTCTTGTATGGATTCTCTCATAACAATTATCTTATCTATAATAGCCTCATTAGACATACTACTACTAATATGTTGGGAAGATTCAATGATCATACAATATTCTCTAGGAGGATGCACCATAACTATTGGGATAGTGATAACAAGGACATCTATAATATAGGGATGGTAGCTATCAAAAAATTTAGGTTTAAAAAAGTTAACCAAAACTTAAATATGAACCCTACTAACCAATAAATCTAAAATCCTTAAAAAAGAAGAATAACTTAAAGGTATATATAGGAAAAAAGGTGGCCTAACAAGGGTTGAATAATGAGCCGACCACGCCAAGAAAACCATGAGGAAATTTTGAAAAAAGAAATATTTTTTTTCTAAAAAATAGTATATAAATGAAACCCATAAATTATTTTGAAATTAGATACACCATTCACTCTTTAGACCAATTTTACTAAAAAAAGTAAAACCTTAATTCTTAAAGTCCATACAAAATTTGGGCTAAAATTTAGTTTTTCATTCAACCAAAATGAATAACAAAAACCTTTGAACATTATTAAGATAAATTTGTTTTGAATTATATATTATACAAAAGAGTAACAACCCTAATAAAGGAAGGCATAATAGGAGAATAGGCATGAAACCCTTAGGCAAAAGAGATAAAACATTAGATTTTCACCTATGAAGATAAAAAATTAAAAATCAAGTTTGAAAATCAAAACCTAAGGTAGAAATCTTAAACCTTATAAGGAAGGATGAAACCCTAAGGATAAACCTAGGGTTTGATGCACTTAATATAAGATCAGGTTCACCAATATGTTTTACCTTATTTTTTATTAGTGTGATCTAATAAGATATAACTTTTACACTATTCAAACTATTTAATGTCTTATAATAAAATAATGATCCAAATTCTAAATCAAAATATGATTGAAAAATTGCACTTACTATTTATGGAAAGTACTAAGAGGATTTAGATACTTATCATGTTACAATTATGTGTAGATTTGAGATTGAATGTATGTAGCTAAAAAGACTATAAAATGGATTAGAAGTAACTTAGATTAGGAACAAGAGTGTTTGGATCTGCCTAGACAAGTCCATTAAGATCTTGATGACTACGTTAGTATGGAGGTGTCTATTATTTATAGATTAATTATTTTAAGTTTTGCATCACTATTTTGGAATATTTTATTATACCTACTTGAAAATTTTCTTCTTGTGTGATATTAGGCACTCATTGTGTATGAAAATCTAGGAACTTATCTCCTTCACTTTGAAACCCTAGCTCTGATTTAACATTAGGTTTAAACATGCAAAATAGTAATAAAGGTTGGTTGAACTGACCTAAACCACTCCCTAATGAATGGTATAACACTAATTAGGTATCCAATACTCTGAAAAGGGAAGTTAAATTGCACGTAGTTATCCTCATTAGGTGTATGTGTGCAAGGATGAGCCTTTTATGAATGGAAATTATAATCTAGATTTTAACACTTGATAATATAAAACTTGACTTAGGTTATGTGATTCACACTTTGATAGGGTCTACTCCTTGTGACTAAGTTTTAAATTGGGAATTTGAGGGTAGTCCCTTTGATGTGTAAGTGTTAGAATAGGATTGCTTATTACTTTCTTGATACTGATAGATGATGCTAGAAAATGAATTTGGATTAGACATATTACATATTTTTATGGTAATACTTAAGTAATTTATCATGCCACCAACATGTGAAATGTAAAAATGAATAATAAATATATTTTGAATTAAAAAATGACTATTTATTGGCATGGAGATAGGTTCATTATAGTTGGATGCCTCTAGAAATCCATAGGCATTTGAATCTGACAGATTTGTCTAAAAGGTAGGAAAATTAATATAATGATATGGATATAGTATGATTATTATTTTAAGTATGTTAGACACAAACTAGGGGATTCCTATAGGTGACTGATAGAAAATTGGCAAGTTTTAGCCCATATAAGGTAGGTAGATAGGAGAGAAGGGTGCAAAAGAGCCACATGTGTATACCCAAGTTGTGTGAGGTAGAGATAGTTCAAGTCTAACATTTTCAAGTGTCTAATACCATATTTTATTATATATAATTATATATCAATATAATAATAATTATGAAGTCATTTTATCAGAAACATCATTGCTAAGACTATAATCATGAGGTGTAGAAATCATTTTATCTAAATTTAGATTTAGGTGACTAAATAAGCCAAAATTATTAAAATTAAGATTGAATAAGATAAAACATATACTTCAAAAATTTGAATTAATTAACATAGATTGATTTTACTTACTACAGATAAAAATGACTAAGAAAGAAGGCACTTAGTTGATATTGTATTATGTTTTACTCATTGCCTATGTACGATCACCTAAAATACTCTGTAATAGCTTTGTGGATATTTATATTAGAAAATGGACTATCAAAATGTATCAAGACACTATTGGAAAATATTAGATACATGTGGAAATTAGTCCTATCCATTATTTATGGGAAATGTCTTATGTGCTTTACTAGTATATTTTACCGCGAATCATTGCACCTATTTGTTAAGATGATTTTTGGATGTTTGTTGGTCCTTGGTCCTTTTTAAAAATACAAATTTTGTTTATAGTTAGGCATTTAAAAAGAGAGATATAATATATTATGATAATATTTAGGGGCATCTTCCCATATATAGATAGGGGCCCAATGGCCTAATATACTCTAAAGTTGGTTTGGGGTTGAATAGATAGATATATAGAGGTATCATTTTCCTTAAAACCCTAGCTCCACTTTTGAAACTTTATTGACTAAAATAAATATGGTAAAATATGGGTTAGACAACTCAAACCACTCCTTACTAAGTGGTTGAGCATTTCCTATGTTTCAATACTTTGAAAAGGGATCTAATCTCATGTACTTATCCCACCTATGTGTATGCATTCATAATCATGATCCAATATAATGAAATGTAACTCTTTAGCTTTTAACAGTTGACAAGATGCAACTTTGGCCTTGTGATTGTGTTTTAACTTGGATTTTAAGATTGGTTCCTTTGATGATTTTAATATTTAGATGATTATAGATAATGTCTCAAGGATGTATCAATAGACATTTCAATGTGTAAGTGTTTTTAATGTAAATTTTTAGTAGTAACCAAATCCATAAGACCTCAAGATTGTCTTGTATTTATAGATTCATCTTTGGAATTATCCCCCATAATTGACATTTGAAATGTGCATAGGCAAAACCAAGGGAGAGATTTTATTTTAAAAATCAGCCATTAAGGATCCTAGGACATTACCATAAAATTCATACACTACCGGTAATCACCAATGTCTGATTGTTGTCAACACTATTCAAGAAGGGAAAAATAGTGATCTAGAATATGGTGATAGTATGATTAAGATTTAAAGTATTATGGCACAAATTATGGAGATATTGAGTATGAATGACATAAATTTAGGATGGCCAATTCCATATATAGATAAATAAATAGGTGAGAATGTGAAAAATATTTAATTATGTATGCACAAATCATGTACCCCAAAGATATGTATGAAAACACTCAATTATCACCACTCTCATGTCAAAATTACAATTAGAATGATTTATAGAAATAACACATGAATCACTGAAACACACAAATTATTTCACACACTTGACATGCATCTTCTAGAATGTATTAGGACATCCCTAATTAGGGTAATGCACTATACGTAACAATTAACTTCACTTAATTCATCTTGAGTCAAATTATGACTATGCAATTAATGTTTTAGGATCAATTATGTTGAATGGTTCTTTGAATTTCAAAATTGACTTCAATTTTAATTAAGTTAATAAAACTTGTTAAATTATCCTAATATTATTCTAATAGGGAAATCCATAGTTTTTGAACTTTCCTATTTTCTAAATTCAGTAATTAGATTTATTCCTCAAATCTCATGACAAGTGGCCAAGTGGATCATGAAATCACAACAAATTTATATAATGATGACATCATTAGGAAAGTTGTCAAGCACTCACAAAATATTAAGCAAATATCAAAATTTAGAAATTTGAGCATAATTAATGCCAAATATTAATTGCATTTTGCCCACCTAATTTGACCAAGGCTTAACTATACATCTTGAATCACATTTAATGAGTGGAATAAATTCAAGGAATATATAATACCAAGGCCATGACTCATTATAGACATGATTTTTAATGCAAAGACATAATTTAGAATTCAACCTAGAGGCTTCAACCATTCTTCCACTTTCATTCCAAAACCAAACTAAATGGTGTATGGGGAGATGTTTTGTGGGACACATTCAATGACATTATCAAATAACTTGAGCTCCATAACTGGGAAAAAACATGTTTGTTGATTGGTCTTGAAAGAGAGTCACATTAGGAAAGGAATAATGGTATACTTTTATTATTTATTTATTGAATTCATAGACCTAGTCCATGAGGGAGTAGGCCTAATGTGTTGATTTCATTAGGTTTGTCAATTTATTTCGTTCACTAACATTTTATCTAACATATTGTTTCTCAATCTTATTAGACATTTAGGTATTCCCAATGGGATCACTCATCTCACAAACCTCCTTGGGACCATTATTGGTCTTCTAATTACACAATCAAACCATATTTTGGTGTTTATTAGCTTATTTTTATTTTGAATTTCCCATATTTTTCTTTCCCATGTAATGATGAAGTCATCCTATAGACCAATGAAGTTTCCTACATAATTGGTGAAGTCACCCTGTGTATCAATGAGATCATTTTATATTACTCTCTGTGATCTATGTTTATTTTACATAAATAGTGAAATCATTCAAAAAATATTGAAGTCAACCTACATATAAGTGAGGTCAAAACATAATCAGCAAAGTTACTTATGCATATTTTCCTACCTTTTCCATGAAAGCAACTAACTCCCCCAGCTCGATGGTGAACTCGTCTATACAATAATGATGTCAAAACATAATCAACAGAGTCACTTATGCATATTTTCTTGCATTTTTATGAAAATATTGAGCTTTCCCAACTCAATAGTGAACTCATATATATAACAACAAAGTCAAAATGAAAACAACAAACTCATTTATGCGTATTTGTATGAAAACAATGAACTAGAGTTGAAAATGGTGAACTCGACTCATATCGATGAAATTGAAAATAAAACATCAAAATCATGACAAGGTAAACTCATATTATTCTATGTTTTTATTGAAAATGGAAAACTCATCCATTAATAAATGAGGTCATCCTGCTAATTGGTGAAGTTGTCAAAATTACATTTTTGGTTCACTATAGAATGACAAAGTTAAGAATCAGTGAAGTTGCTCTGCTAAATGATAAAATCACCCTATGGTAAATTATTAAGAGATTAAAAGTCTTGAAATCAAATTTTTGTGGATAGTTAAAACCCTTGTTTGAAAATCTAATCCCCTATTTTATAGGTTTTGCTATCTATTTTAGTTGTTTTTCTTTTTTACAACTAACTTGCAAAGGCAAATTTCATTCATATTTGGTATTCAATGTTTAAAAGGAATAAATCACCATTATTTTTTTACTCTTATGAGCATTTGATTTTTTTTCTTTATGTACATTATTTATAGTTCAATTTTTGTTTGCAAATCATTGTATCTATGTTCTCCCCTTGCCCCCTTTAGTGAGCGTAGGTGATTAAAAAAATACATTATTTTACTTGTTTGAGTGTCTACCTAAAAAATACATTTTTGTTTTATGTTATCTTGCCTATTTATGGGGTCTTGAGAATCATAAGAAAAAATGCATTTTTCTTTGCATTTTATTTTGACCTCATGGGGTGCATTTCATCACCTTCTCACTAGTATTTAGGGGTGTATTAACCTAGAAAGTGATACCCTAGCATCATAACAACCCCTCATATCTAATGGGGTATAAAAATTAGGAAGTGCTAGTGGTATCTTAGTTGACATGAATGTCACAACCTAGTTTCACTAGTAGCACTTCACTAAAACCCCAATCATTGAGTGTCATGAAGTGAATAGACCCTTTGGAAAATGGCAAATAAAATCTCACATCCAATTGATGGATTGTTATAAATCACTGACATACCAAAAGGTATATTGGGACCATATAATTTTCCATCAAAAACTTAGCATAGAAAGCCACATTTGGCACAAAATCTCACTGATGTAGGGATATAAAGGTTAATAGATCCCAAAGATTGTTGTTTAGTATGAACCTTTGAGATAAGGGGGTGTAAAAACCCTACCAATAATTATAATAATTATTTAATGAACACTTAAATTTTATCCTCTAAAAGTCTAGTCTATCAAAAGGACTCAGTGACTATCTTATATCCCATGTCATTTACTAAGTTATGTTTGTGATTGATTGGAGTGTTTTGTCAAAACTAGCTTGTGTTTGGAAACCATATTTTCAAACATGTCAAGTCCAAAAACCAAAGTCCAACACATAGTTTCATACCACACCTATGAGATTAGGCATTATACTACCCAAATTTTGGGTTATCTTTACCCCATCTTAGCATTATTCTAACCAATTATACCACTACATTATTCACGTGGCACCATTATATTATCCAATTGAAAACCATCTAAATCAAGTCCACTCGGACCCAAATCTAGTTGGGATCAATTGTTTACATTGGTTCACTTTTGATCCTAAGTCCATTTGAAAATCAATGCCAAATCAGGGTTCATTTTTGAACCCACATACTTATTGTGAGCAAAAACATGCCAAATTAAGGTTCATTTTTGAACCCACATACCTATTATGATCTAAACCATGATAAATCAGGGTTTATTTTTGATCCCACATACCTATTGTGATCCAAACCATGCCAAATCAGATTTCAAAAAGGAACCCACCTACCTATTATGATCCAAACCAAACCAAATTAGGGTCATTTTGACCCCATTATAATTCCAATCTGATTCATCTTGGACCATGTGCCAAGCCATTCTAATTTGATCATGTTATTTTGAACCAAGTTATATGTTTAATTCCAAATTAAGTCAACTTTAACCAAATTTAGTTTTAAATCCAGATTTTTTGAATAATTCCAAATTAGGTCTATTTCACCAAAATCCAATTATTATGAGTCCATCGCATGCCAATACAAACCATTTCTTATCTTTTCATTCAATCTCCTTCACTTGTTAGTTGGGATTGACAAAGTCATGTCATCCATCCTTTCTTTCATTTGAATAATATCAAGTCATTCCACCCTTTTTTTGGAAAAATCCAATCCAATCCATTTATATTGGATCGATACTTCCCTTTTGAGCTAATTTTAAATACTAAGATTGTTCTCTTTAGGTTAACTTTACTAATCCAATTCTGCCCTATTTGGGCCAATTCTACTGTAGATCGATTCCCTTGCATGTATACTTGTTTGGGTAAATCCTTTATTATACATTTATCTAATGTAGATTCATGGGGATAATTACTCATAAACATCACCATTTGATTCTAAACCTAACTAGTCAAAATGACTTGCTAGTTTTGATCTTCAAGATTCCATCTTTAGTTCAATATTTCTCTGTCTTTTAGATCTATAGTCTTTTTGACATAATTAAATATTTATTATAATATATTAATTAATAAATTATTAATGGATATAAACTCCTTTATATGGATCAAAACTCATACTTTATCTCATACAAGTCATTCCTTTCATCAACTCCTTATGCTTTCACTAGTTTTTCCACTAGGTAACCTCTTTGGGTTTCAAATGCCAATTTTTGATATAGGTCTCAAGGAGTTATTATGATTGAATTTATGGTCTTAATTTATCAAAAATTACCTACCTTATCCTCTTACAAGTTCCCAAATATACTCCACCCTTAAATTCCACATCCAAGGTTCATCATGCCTCATAAGGCTTGTAGCCTTCTTTAAGGCAATTTCTCTTTGTTGAGTTAAAATAGGAACTTTTACCAAGATTTAATTAAATTTTTAGGCTAAATTTATCTCATTTTAGGTTTTTACAAAGTTTAATTACCTACATCATCTTCTAGAGTATACTTCCTTTGTAAATCAACCCTCTTTTAGGCCTATTTAGCCCTCAAACCTTACAACAGTCCTAAAATACATACATATTCATATACTCTTAGAACCAAACCATATTTTTATCTTTAAACATGAAAATACAGGTCATATCACAAAATTTAATGATTTTTCAAAGGTTATAACTCTCAAAAACCTCAAAATCCTAAACCTAGGGTTTCTTTGACCTTACACAGGCTATGAGCATTCAAAATTCCATATCTTGAGTTATATAAAAATTTAAAGGACCAAAATAACATCAAAATTTATGTTTTTAAATCCTCTATCTTTTAAAATAGGTTTAAATCTTTATTAAATCCATTAAGGGCTTGAATACTACAAAACTCAATCATAAATGCACTCTTTTTATTGATTGTGCAAGGTCTCCATGGCCAAAACTCTTTAAAATTATTTAAAAGCGTTACTTGGGTTATTATAAAGGTTCATGCAACCTTAAAAATTCTAATAATAAACACTAAAAACTTCTACTCACCATCCATATAATGCAATCTTGACATAAAGTGTCAAATGCACTTGAGACAAAATTTGTGAGAGACTCTCTTACTCATAACAGGGTTTATACCACAGAGTGCTCTTTCAAGAATCTGTTGATGATGAAAACAATGAATCAACCTTTTTGCCTATTTTCAAGGTCAAATTAGAATCATACCAGTCTAATCATGGGGTTCTAAAGATTCATTTATGATCCTAAAGACATGAGGGTTTTTTTATAAGTTATGGGAAATAATCGATAAGCTATAAAGTGTAACTTATTCCATTATAAAAATAAGAAATCCATTTATCCAATCATTAATCAATTAAGATAAGAATATGTAATACATTTTATCCGATAAAGAAAACCTATGAGTTGGATAGTCTCTTGAAGAATATAAATCTGATTTGATAAGTATTCATATATTCATCAATATCTTGCTTCTTCTTGTAAATTTCTCCAAGTTTTAATCCAAAGAAAACCAAAAGTAGAAATAGATATATTAAAGATAAGAAAAAAGATTCAATCATGTAAACAAGAGAGTGAGACAACAAATAATTAAACCAACAAACTAAGAAAAAGAAAAAGAACTAAGCTATTAAGAAAAGAAATAACAAACTAATAAAGTAACTAAATTCTAACTAAGCAATCTAATCTAATCAAGAAAAATCTCAAGACAATATAAAACTAAAAGAGAAAGATAAAACTAATAAACTAAAATAAGCTAAAACAAAAATAAATCTAATAACTATGATTCAACTATTCAACCAAATCTAAAGTGAATAAAAGATTATTAATCTAAACACTTGGACAGATTTTAAAAATTTATTAATATTAAGATTGAAAATAAATAAAAGAAAATAAACAAGTGCCAGGCTATGAAAAACTATCAAATGTCTAACTTAAATAAAATAAAAGAGATAATTAATTGAAAAATAACAAATTAAAAACTAATAAAGATTTAAGATAAAACACAAAATAAAATATCTAGAAGAAGATTGATTAAGAAAAGATATATAGCTAAATAAATAAAAAGAAGAGACTAATAAACAAATAAACAAGAATGAACTTAACTAAAACTAAAAGCTAAGAAGATAACTAGAAACAAAAATAAAATTAGATTTATAATATAACTAAATATTAAATTATATTAAAGTTAGAGTCAAATAGATTACAATAAAGCATATGAGTCTCAAAGGAGAGTCATCTTAGCAGAAAATGATAACTTTATTGAGAAAACCAACATTATTCTTTACAAAAACTTGAATGATAACTTTACAATCAAAATAGATCAATAAATTGTCACAAAATAGTGAAATGTTTATCATTATTTAGATTGAATACTTGGAATCTATACATAGTACTGTAAATATCAATCATCAAAATATGTTAAGCTTAACAATCTTTACATAATCAGTATTAAGTGATAAATAAAGTTGGATATACCTATGTTGCATAAGAAATTACTCAACCATTAGATAAAGTACCATTTGGTCTATCTGTAAAAGTTGTACTATCTCAAAGGATTCACATAAAAAGAAGAAAGATGAATGATTGACTTCAAAAAATGTCTAAGTCCTCAATACCTATTGTTCTTCTCCCTTTAAATGAATCATTTATCTCTTCTTATACCTTCAAACTTAGTTACAAATAAGTTATAACTAACTTTAGTTAGTTATTAGTTTATATTAACTAATTGACTTTTAAAAAGTTAATTAATTATAATAATTATTAGTTAAGGACAATTTTAATTAAGACTTGAAGAGTCTTAAGTGATCAAGTTTATTAAAAATATAGACCATGGGGGTACTAATCTTAACGGATGGGGACCCTTATGATTAATAATATAATATAAAACATATCTTAATCATAAAATAAATAATTCAAAGCTTAATAAATACTATTCATATTAATCCATAATGCATATCAATTAAATTAGGCATATATATTTATATTAAAATTCCATAATTATTTTATTTGCCAAAATTTATCAAAATATGTAAAAGTTTGAAAATCAAAGTATCAAACTGAAATATCAAGCTCTGTCATGAAAAGTTTAGTATAAACAAAAATTCTATCCTTTAGATGACCAATAATCATTTAAATCTGATAACACCTCAATTACATGTTTGTCTTGTTCATGAAGAAAAATATTATACTCCATATTTATTATAGAAAAAGCTACCAATCTTGTTCCCAAATTAGTCGTGTTGTCATCAATCTCCAATTCGATTCTCTTCAACATCCTAACCTCTATTGGTGTCTCTGGCTTAGATTTATTTTAAGCTCTCTTTTTTGTAGTACTCTTTTTTGTAGTAGAAGGTGGAATATCTATTATCTTTCTTCTACCAACATAACCTTGAACTCCTAAATTAAATTTATCAAATCTTAGAATAGGCTCACTATGGGTAGTAGCTAGACTCAATCTTTTATATTTTATAGTAGGATCTATATGAGAAAGAGAAGGTACATCTGAATGGATGGCCAAATTCTTAAATTTATTAGCATGGGTAGTCTCTATCTCAAGCTGTGTAGTCTAATTTGTAGAAAAAGGTTCAACAACAATTTCAATTCTTTCAACATGAGGAGGTTGGAATGGTAACTGTTGAGGGTTATTGTCTAGATGATGAGATAAATTACTTTGAGAATGGGTTTAGGCTCCAACCCTATGGCCAAAGAAACTTTTGTTACCTCTATAACCTCTATTAATTAGATTAACAGGCAAATTACTTAGAATGTCTCAAAATTTAGGATCATAAGCATCAAAGTGTATGGACATTCTTGTTCCCCTATGAAACCTAAGACCAAAATTCCTTGCATGAAAACCACCTCTATGAAATGCTCTGTTAGAATTTGGCTAGTTAGCATCACTACTAGAATTCTATCCCCATCCCCTATTGTCATTACTTCTTACTGAACCTAATTTATCCCACCTAAACATTATAAATAAAAATAAAATGAATTAAATTTAGAGACAAAATAAATAAATTGTTCAAAAGAAGTAAGATTGAATACTGTGTCTACTAAATAACAAATTAAACTAAAACTTATCAAAATCTAAACTTCATTTAATTGTATCAAAATTTGCATTGAATACTTCAATGAAACTCTAAATGCAAACCAATAATATGTCTATAATAAATCACTTTTCTATTGATAACGACTGAGCTTTTATATCAATATAATCTAACTGGCCTAATCACCTTTCAAAATTCTCTAAAATCAAGCCATTTCAAATGAAGATACCAAATCCCAGCAAATACTTTCCAAGTAACAAAAACAAATACTATCTAAAGTGAAATATTTATTCCAATATAATATTCTGATATAAATTTCAAAATGAAAAGTATAAAATGACCTTAATCTCAACATCCATTATTAAATAAAAACTTAAAACTAAAAATTTCATATTAATTGAAACTTTAAATCACCCTTGCAATTGTAACCTCAAGAATATCTATACATATTTGTTAATAATTTTCTATCATATAATTTACAAATGGCCAATTGATCCATTGATATTTAATTCACTAAATTTGAGATTTTTAGTCTTAGATGTTCTAGAATATTTTAAAAAAAAAAAAAAAATCCTAAAAGATCCTTTATCTCAAACAAGTTTAGAACGTAAGACTCAAATTTTAAGAAAGAATGTCCATAAGCTTTAGATTTCAACATAACTCAACAAATTCATCAAACATAATCCTTTTAATGGCAACCACCAAACCTCTAAATCAAAAATACACATGTAGACTGTAGCTTAAAATATGTTACAAGTTATGGCAAAAATTATTTTATGCATGCAAATTCTCTTCCAAATCCCAAATGCTATACATTTATGATAAAACCTTAATTATTTCCATACCAAAATCCAAACAAACTATATATTGTAGCTTATTAAAATACTGATATCATTTTCATGCACATAAATTCTCAGCATTAAGACCTATATGAACAAACTTACCTTTTATCCATTCCACAGAAAATAAAAACTTATTCACAGGCATCTCAAAATAATCACTCTTAAGTTTATGAGAGACATATTTCACAACTGATATCAACACTAAATAATCACTCTTAATTTTATGAGAGACATATTTCACAACTGATATCAACACTCTGATACTTTTCTCCTTTATAAAATATGTTTATTCAAGATTCTTCTAATATCCAAGTATGCACATAGAACAAACCACTAACCGCATGCTTAAAAAATAAGAACTGCATCTCAAATATGTTCAAAAGGTGAAGGCTTTAAATAACTAAAAACCTAGATCAAAGAACTACGGTTTGTTTCTTCCACATGACCATTCTAAGATTAATCATTGAAATAAAAAGACTCTCAAAACACATATACCCAACATTCCAACCTCATATTCTCTATCTATTGAAATTAAACATACCCAAGATTCATGCAAATAAAATTTCAACATACTCTTTAAAATACCCATAACAATCAAGACAAGGAGTTCATTTGCATTCAATAATATCTATGCATATTAAAACCATTGAATCATGCATCATTGATATGACATACAAAACCTTTCAATATTTATAGAATACTTAAATGACTTATGTAAATCCTAAAACATCTCAAACCAGAGAGCTATTGTGTTATTTCCAAATATACTACTAAATAAGAAAGAACTCTGTTAATGCACTTGAATCATAAGCTAAACCTTGTATTATGCACACAAAGCTATGCATAGCTTAATGATATTCTTAAAACCCTTCAAGAAACTATTATATCTCCTCAAATAATTTTCATGCAGATGAAGTCATGCATTTTCATATTGTAGTGCATATCCCATCATAGAAAACCATTCAAAAACTAAAAGCTTTCAACCAATTTTTTTTATATTTTATAGTTTTACACAACCTATCACTATTCTGAAAGCCTTTCCAAAAACTTATCATAATTTATTAAATAATTTTCATGCATACTTCACAAAACTTTCAATCATATTATGTATATTTGAACAAAATTATTTCTTCATTGAAAACTTTTCCAATAATCATCATAAATAAAATGTTGAACAGTGCACAACATATCTAATGATGCACTCGAGCCTTTTATCAAATAGTTTTACCAATACCTCACTCTACAACTTAAGAACTATCTAGCCAGGGCTTTGCTCCCTATCAATCTTGTAACTAAATAACCAAAAACCATGAAATTCACAAGTTATATCTGCAAACTCATCTCTATAACCAACCAAAAGATATGTTCACTTTGTATTGGCTATATTTACTAATTATGCACTTAGTGATCTTGCTAAAATATTTATTAACAGGGTGAAACTTAGTGATAACTATCCCTTCATACCAAATTATTCACTAAATTTTGCCATTCGAGGTGTGATCATTTCACATTAACTCCCTATACCACCAAATATCTAAGATGATCTTGAAACATTGAAGACATGTTCTTTATTAAATGTTAATGCCAACTAACGTTTCCATGATAGATTATGTTTACCAACCAATCCCCAACTCAACTGAGTCAATGAGCATGTTCTGGGCTTGCTTCATAATCAATCCATGGGGCCTTTATAAGTGCCAATTCACATAGTGTCATGGTATATGTAAATTATGATAATACCTTTTAAACTATAATCCATACTTAAGCCAAACAAATATATTTCACGATGAAGTCACCATCTCAACACATGTCAATACCCTAGCATCATGACCCCAAATGCCTTCTAACCATGTGATAAATAAAACCTTTAAACCATTTTAAAATCTTAAGTCAAACAACATTAAAGCCTCTTTGAAAATGTGTGTTAGGATTTAATTTTGGAGAACATCCTATGTCTTCAAATTATTTCATTGAACAAACTCATCCCTTTAGTATATAACCATTTACATTTAATGAGTTTCAATAGAATACCATTAATGACTCAACAACATGTTCATAGACTTTGAATAATTTTAAAATTTTAAAATGACCAAGACTTAGAATACTGTTTAGGTTTTTTTAGAGTTTTATGAAACAAAAGAACCATGATCTTGAACTATGTACTTTGGAAATAAAGTTACATAATCAAATGAATAAAACTGTGAGCTAGACAAAATAAAATGGCAAAATCACTAACCAACTCAAGCATATTATAACTTCAAATGTTCATCATGTCATCAATGATGAATGAAACTAATCCATAAATCTAATCTATACCTTCTGAACAACTTTCAAATGCACTAACTTTCAATGCAATGTTTTAAAAAAGGTCTTATCACCATAATCTATTTTAAAACATTAATAAAATCATATTATCAATGAGAAATCAAGAACCATCATAAATCTATCTAAACTGAAAATGCACCTCCAATTGAAACTATCTCAAAATTGAATTGCACCAAAATAAAGTGACTGATCGTATTTATAAATATATATGCATATTTTATTCATTAATCCACCATGCTTTTCAAAACCACTTAGAAACATAAACATGAATTCATAAACCAATCATTATCATTTCATAATAAAAAATGTATCTAAAATACTATCAATCAATAGGGTCTCCAGCACAATTTTAAATTTTATGACAGGGTCATCTCTATGGTAGCAAGTATTGAATTTTTGAAAAATTTAGGGGTGTAAAAAATGAGCATAACACTAGCAACCTTGCTAGTCAATTTTGTGTAATAAATTTGAGTAGAAACAAATGGACTATTATATAAAATAAATTTCTCTTGAAAGTGTGATAAAAAAAATCATTTCTCAAGTAACTAAGCACAAACCCCTTAAATAATGAATTTTAATAAGGGATGAATTATTCAGCTAGCATGGCATGAAGAAAGGGAATTTAAATAACAAGGAAGTTTGGGTTGGATACACAATCTAATACAAATGAATTAAACACACAATTTGAAAATGAAGTAACACTTTAACAACCAAATATAAATCAACATAGATTATTCATTAAGTACAAAACTAAATTTATAAGAGTAAATTCTAAAAATGAGTGATACAACAATTTCGCATCTTTCTTGTATTATTTCTTCATAATGTGACATTTTTTCATTTTCAACCTTTCATTGATCACTTCAAAATCAAAGTAGAACAAAACAAAATAGAAAATGAAATTAGAACAACCAACTGAAAGGGAAAAAATGGAAATCAAAAGAAGCAAAAAATAAAATAAACCAAAAGATAACTAATCATGGAATGGTTTCAAATGATAACCATTAACTGAGTAACGTAACCAATTTCTTTCAAGATCTTGTAAATGAAAATCATTGTTTCCAAAAATTGTGGTAATTCTATAAGGTCCAAGCCATAATGAATCAAACTTATGATGTTTTCCAGGATCTTCGTGGGTTTTATCCCAATATAAGACTAAATAACCAACATTAAACTTTTTCTAGAAACCTTTTTATCAAAAAACTTTTTAAATTTTTACTTAGATCTTTCTAATTTCTATAATGTTGTCATTTTGGATTCATCAAGAGCTATTAAATCTTGTAATATTTATTCAATTAAATTTGTATCTTTAGCTACATATTGTAAAGCAGTTCTAGCTGAAGAAATTTGAAGTTCTATTGGCAAAGTAGCCTCAAACCCATATGCTAACATAAGAGGCAAATAACTAGTTGTTACTTTAATAATAGTCCTATCAACCCATAAAGCTTCAATTTTTTTGAGATACTAGTTTCTTTTGTTATCACAAACTAATTTATTCATAATAAAAATTATATTTTTATTTGTGGATGTGGCTTGTCCATTTCCTTGTAGATAATACTTAGATGAATGACTAGGTATAATAGAGTATTTTACTAAGGATTTTAAGAATTTATTTGAAATGAATTGAGATCCATTATCCGAAACAATTTCATATGGAACTCCAAATCTAGAGAAAACCTAATTTTCTAGAAGAGAAATTACTTCCTCTGTTATTGAACTTTTAAGTGATTTGGATTTTGACCACTTAGTGAAATAATCTATAGCTTTCAAAATATATCTATGACCTACAGACAAATGTGGATGAATATCTGAAATAAAGTCAATGCTCTATTTTGTAATTTTTTTTTTAGGAATAATTAGATTTAAAGGCATTGCATGCAATTTATCTCTTTCAATAAATAATTTATAAGGCATATAAGAACAAACTAACTTATAATCATCTTGAAACAAAGTATTCTAATAATAACCTACTCTCTAAATTTTATAAGCATTTATTTTTGTAGCATAATTTCCACCACAGTTTCCTTCATAATATCCCTTAAGAACTTTCTAAGTTTGATTATGTGTAAAACATATTAACAAAATTCCATCTCGATTATGATAAAACAATTTTTTTTCCAACAAATAGAAATTTAATGATTTTAATCTTAAAAATGTTTTTGTTTATTATCTAAATTATTAGGATAAGATTGATTTTAAAATTAGTAAACTAAATCATGGTACCAATCATCTTTAGTTAATAAACATTCTCAATCATTCATCTCAAGATCAAACTTAAATATTTTAGATAATCAACAACGTTCATGGTCTTTAAATGTGGTTTAGCATTTAGATTTTTATTACATGATAAAATGAAGACATTAATATCTAAGGCAATAATTTTAGCTAAGTGTTTTGCTAATTCATTACCTTTGATAATTTTAGAAGTTTCAAATTCAAGATCAAACTCTTGAATGCGTGAAGTCCACTTATCAAGCCTTCTTTGAATGGTTGGATATTTTAAAAGATAAGACAAAATAGGTACATTATATCACATAAAAACTTTGTTTCCCATTAATAAATAAGAAAACTTAATCAAAGAAGAAAATTAATGAGAGAATGAATTTCTCAATAAGTGGGTACCTAATTTTTGCATCTTTTAAAACTTGGCTCATGTAATCAATTGGTTTTTATTCATTATTTTCAAACTCTTGAGTTATTACAGCTCCTATAGCCTTTTTAGTAGCATTAACATAAAGAATAAATGTTTTATTCAAATTAGGTTTAGAAAGAATTGGAGTACTTGCAATAACATTTTTACAGAATTAAAAGTTAATTCAGTACCTTCATCCCAAATATATGTTTTATCTTTCTTAAGTAGAAAAATTTAATAGATTAGATTTGTTAGCAAAATCTGAAATGAATTTTATAGAAATTTTTATCTTACCAAAGAAAAAACTTAGATTTAATTGATCCTTGGGATGAGGTATCTCTTTAATTGCTTTAACAAGTTTGAGGTCAATTGAAATACCATGTTTTAAAATTATGTATCCCAATAACTTACCTCCAGTCACACCAAAAATAGATTTTTTTAGATTCAAAGAAATGCCAAATTTTCTACATCTTGTGAATACTTTATGAAGATAATCTAAATATTTTTTTCCTCTTTTAAAAATGAATGGTAAGATTATCTAAATAAACTTGAATAACTATTCCTATTAAATCATCAAAAGCAACATGCATAGCTCTTTGAAAAATAGCCCCTCCATTCATCAAAACAAAAAGCATTTTTTTATAAGTAAAGGTACCTCTACGTGTGGTAAAATTATTTTTATGTCTATCATCAAGATTCAAAAAATATAATTATAACTTGAAAATTCATCTAATAAAGATATCATTTCAGATCCTGTAACCTGCTATAAAATTTGTCTACGCTTGGTAAAGGAAGATTTTCTTTTACACTAGCTTTATTTAGATCTCTAAAATTGACACATAATCTAATGTCACCATTTTTATTTTTAACCAGAACTAGATTAGCTACCCATTTTGAATATGTTATAGGAAAAATGACACCAACATCAATCATTTTATCTAAGTTTTTGTTAATGGTGTCCTCTAATAAAGGGTAGATTCTTCATATTTTCTATCTAACAGGTTTGATACCAAGCTTAATAAGAATTCAATGTTTAATAATATTAGTATCATAACCTTTAAGATCCTTGTATGACCAGACAAAAACATTAATAAATTCTTTAAATAATTTAATGAACTTAACCTTATCATTTTTTGTCACCTAAACTCCTAAATAAACATACTTAAGATCCTCTTCAGTACCCAAATTAATGGGAGTGGTCTCACCTATGATTCTTCTTGATAAAACTTCTATTCTAGAGAATTTAAGCTAATCATTAGGTGTGAACATAGACTCTAAACTCACCAAACCAATAGGCAATCTGTTAGTACTTAATTACAAATAATCACCTTAATTTAGTACATAGTCATCATGATTAAATTAATTACCTTTAAGGAATGAATCTATATTCTCATCACAACTAAACATAGGCCAACTATCATTTAAATCAATAATCTTAGAACAAAAAACTTCAACAAAAATAAAGTCTATAATAGGCTCAATTTCACTTAGAGATGGATTGGAAGCATAAAAAACAAGTTTATCTGCTCTTACATTAATTTTTTTAAGAATATGTGTGATATTAAAGCCTCCAAAATGCTCAAGTAATGACCAATTTTTTTTGTATAACGGTGAAAATGAGTTTGATTAGTCTGATAAATCTTACGAACTTGTATAACTACTAACTCTGAATCTACAAAAACTTTCAAACGTTTAATGTTCAATGCTCAATTCTAGGGATTTTTATAATCCCAAATATAATGCTTTAAATTTTGTTGAATTATTAGTATTTTCAAAATAAAATTTGAATGCATAATGAAAAATTTTAATTACAAGAGAAATTAGACAAATTCTAGCATCATTATCTTGTTGAGAATGAGCTTCATCAAAGTAAAGTGACCATAGAATGTTCTTTTCGAATATTTTTTCATGCTGATTTTTTGGTTCATCTAAATTCAATAATTCATAAGGTCTAATTCCAGTTTCAATGTAAGAAATATTAGATGAAGAAGGTGATTCAATAAGGCTACCATAAATGTCTTCTCTTTTAATTAAAGTACTTTCATTATTAATAGGGACCCATGTGATATCCTTTCCAACAAAATTCCTAGTTACTTTAGACCAATCTCTTCCTAACATCATTACATAATTACTAGGAATATCCAACAGTTGAACATTAGGCATACATCTAATATTCTCATCTTGCATAATTTTAATGACTCTATCATAAAACTTACGACAACTCTTAGTTTATCTAGAATCAAAACTAGTAAGCTTCCTACTATCTACTTCATAAGATATGCTTAATTGATCTGCATTAGATTTAGGCTTGATATTCTTTGAGGCACCTGTGTCTATAATGCAATTATGGATTATTTTATTAGAGATCTTAATTGTGACATAAAAAGGAGGAATATAATCAGTAGGAGGGTCAAAATTGTAAGCATAGTTAAGTTTAAAATTACTTTCCTCTTGTAAACTTACATCTGCTCTAAGATTTTTCATTGCGTCATTTATTTTATCTAGCTGTCCTGAAAGACTAGTTGCTTGTAGTAAAGAAAATACAACCTTAATTGTTGAAAAATCATCAATTATATTATATGTTATAGCATCAGTTTGTCTAAGATTCTTAGATTTATAATGTTGATATTTACTATTGTTATATCCAGTTATAAAAGGGTTACTTTGTGTAGCATTATTCTAAGTTGATTTCTCTTTATCATCAGAAGAAGAATTTTCATTTGATATTTTATTATTTTGAGCATAATTATAATATTTATTCCTAGTATTTATAGCATAAACATTCTCATTTTTAAAGGTATAATCAAGAGTGTTTATATTATATGCTAGATCTTCTATTATTTCATCTTTTCCATAAAGAAATTTCTTGAATGTAAGAACTACAAGACATATGTCTGGGTTATGATCAATTTCACAAACATTACAGTAATATAAAATGTCTATCTTATTATTGTTGTTATTGTTGTTTTTGTTGTTGTTGTTATTATTTGAGGAAGAAGGTATATCATTAACTTGTCTTTTAACAATGATCAGAGCATTACCTAGACTTTGTATGGCCTTTAATATTTTTGAATTATCTAAATTTAAACTTGTAGAAAACCTATCTTTAAAACCAATTATTTTAATCTTTTATTATTCAATATAGAAACCTAAAGTGTCACTATATTTTGTAATGTATTTATCTTCTAAATCCATTTTATACTTTAAAGGTAAAGCATTATAAAAATAAAGTCTAGATAACTTTTTAGAAGGCCTACGGGATCTTTTGATGCAATTTAGTGAATCTAGAAATGAAATGATAAATTATTTCACCTAAATCAATAAAAAAATTCACAAGATCATTGATTAGATCAAAATATTCCTTAGATTTCCCAAAAGATAACTCTTGCCAATCTTAAACATATCTCTGAGTGTCAATAACCTTAGTGTAGACACTAAAAATCTATACACAACAATTTTGAATGCCACAATTCCCATGAACCACCTCAGGATGCCCTTGGGCCCAACATAGACCATTTGACCAACAAAACTACCTAATGCTAGTTAGTTTGATCTAGTGACTTAACCCACCTTTTAATTTAACCTGATCTAGACCCTTGACTGTTAATGGTCACCTTAATCATCGATCGTCACCTTGACCATCAACGGTCATGTTTCACCATCTAAACCAACTTAACTAACCCTTCACTCTAATTTGCTTTTCTATAATTAGATCATCTAATTCATGTGTGAGACAATGCATGCATGAGTTATATTTAGATATCAAGTTGAACCTATTGTTAATATATGGTTGCACCACTCCTTCCTTCCTATAAAGAGAGAGGAGGAGAGAGTGAATCTAGATGAGAATCAATCAATCCATCCACAAATTCAAGAGCCTTTGCATCCATATTTTATTTATAGGTCACTTTTTCTAGCAACCCAGTGATCTAACCATCACATCAAAGAGCTTACTTTCTATTGCCCTTCAACTGATACTAAGTACCGTTACTCTACCAAAATCATGTCAGACTCCATCAATGAGCCAACCACCTCAACCATTCATCCAACTAACCTTTGATAAGCTAAGTATTTATTCTCAATCTATCAATTACTTTGTTTTCATTTTGCAATTAGTCTAGCAAAAACTAGTATCCCATAATTACCTTCTATGATCCCATCAATTTGACCTTTTATCACCCAAACCTAACACATAGTAACTACTAATGATCATTCTGACTGTTGATAATTTGTCCAACCATTAATAGTCACCTCAATCACCAACAATCACACCAACTATTAATGGTCATTGTGGTAGGAAATAATAGTAAGCTATTTTTACTCACTTACCCTCAACCCAATCCAACTTTTCCATCTACCTATTCACATACCCATAACCTATTTTTTGAAGCACACCCAGCCTATTTAGCATTAGTATTGATCTATTTATTGCTATATTAGTCATTTTAGTCTATTTACTTATCAAACATTTCTTATATTCAATTTTAGTATCTTCTGTGATAAATGCAAGTACTTTATATTCTATTTTCTAAACTTAATTATTTAAAATGTGTGGATTGATAGCCCTTGAGGAAGCTCTTAATTTTGAGATCTAGTTAGTACTAGAAATCCACCCAATTATCTATCTAACCAACCATTTTCTTTAGTATTGTCTTATTTTCAAGTCATTTCTACTAATCCAAATAAGAGATCTCTTTAATCATCTGATTCACGTAGACACAACTAAACAAGTTTTTCAACCGTACTCATATCTAGTTTTTTCTTCCTTGTTTTTTTAAAAAAATAAGCTGAAATTACTCTGAAACATTATGACACACCCATTAGGACCTTGAGTCTTTATTCGAGTTTATTTTGTTTGCATATACATGCTCTTCTCCTATTATGTGCTCATAAATGAAATTAAAATTTCTTTTGGGCTTAAAATTAATTACATACAATGATTGCTTTCAAATTTAGCTCACATAGTTTAAATTAAAGAAATGTAATTCAATCATAGCATCACTTTTGTTTCACACACTAAACCAAACCACCTACATCAATCAAACATCAAAATAACTTGACACAAGGAATGACTAGGATTTCATCACCCAGTGGTCACCTTACCCTTTCCCAAAAATCCTACTTGAAGGTCATTACCAAGGAGAGAACCAACTCAGCTCTTTGGTTGAGTATAAAATCTAGAAATTGGTATATATTAGCTAAGCACCTAACACCCTTATCAATGCAGTGTGTGAAGTGAGGGGGTAGGCCCCAATATCAATCCATGTATTAATTTCTAATACATATCTTTTTGAGAGCCTAAAAACAACTTAAAACCAACCATATATTTATTTTCTTGTAACCACTCTATAAGCCAATTTTAGTCACACAATTTCTTACAAAGCTTAAGGCATAAGCCAAAAGAGAGGCTAGAAAGGAACTTTAGGACTTAACATACTTTTTAGTGTGTGTTTGATTTCCTTTCTCATTTCTTTCCTTCTCTCTATTTTAATGGTGAGATTGTTTTTTTATTATCTCTCTTTTATCTTGCATGGTTCTAACTCACTGGTATTGAAAGAACCTAACAAAATATAACCTATCACCAAACTAATAAACCTCTTCTACCTCTTCATCTAGGAGTACATCTTTGAACCAGAAGACTCTCCTCACCCTTCATAATGTACTTCTTTCCCTTGGGTAGTTCCCTAAGGAGATATAAATTTTACCACCTTCTTAGATAACAACCCTATGTCCCTTCAACATAATCTCAACACCATACCTCACCATACCCCTGATTCAATTCCATCTATGGACCCACCTTATGGCATGCCTTCCCACCTTATGGGGACCCCTTCTATTTCCACTGTCACCACCCAACCATTGAATACCCAAGTATCTTCATCTACCAATAATCCCTTTGATACTAATATGGAAAACCAACCTATGAAACCTACCAACACCTATACGCCTTCCACCCCCACCAAAATCTCCTCTATCTTAGGAAAAACCCAACCACTAACCACCTATAATCCCCTCACCATGGGGGTACCTATTTTATCATTGACAACCTTCCTTCAGCTACCCCCAATCCATTAGTCATTAACCCACTTCAAAATATTATGGTGCCTATACCTTCTACCTTATCACCAATTAGTACAAAGGTCACTACCTTTCCTTTAGTTACAAACCCAGCCATAGCTCTTACCAAACCTACCCTAACCTCTCAATAAGTTCCCATCATACCCAACTTAGGTTACATCCCTAACCCACATGGGTATATACATCTACCTGCTACCCAACCACCTACATCCACATACCCCTACATAGCATCCACCTAACCACTTGTGTCTACATATCAATATGTGGCATATCTTCAACCTCCTACTAGTTATTAATTTGTCATCCAACCATAAAAACAATATGAACCTTACAACCTTTCAGGTGCAAAACCCCAAATATATTTGATGAAAATGCTCATGGATAAAATGACTAATTTAGTGTTGGGGGATCAAACCAACAATAGATTACACTTGTGAAAGCAATAAATGCGGAAATAAATCAGATAGATAAGTAACTGAGATGATAAATAGCACAGAACAAGATATACAAGAAAACACCCTGAAAACTTGTATTGAAACTCTTTACAATAGGAATACAATTTGAAGAAACTTCGTTCTTCCACACCTCTCTCAGATGCACACAAGATCTCTCACTAGATCTCTATTCCTCAAGAGCTCTCTCTCAAGTACACTCAAATCCAACAACCTGGATTGATGCAACTCTGTACTGTCCTTCAAACATTCACAATGTTCTACTCTTACAGTTCTACACACAACACTTCTACTACTACATTCTAAGCTAAGAAGATCTTCCTACATATAGAAATAGGGAACTTGAGCATGCTCTTACAACAAACAGTTAAGCCTCTTGAACAAGGGCTCTAAAAATAATATTACTAATAATAGAGATGCGAGCTTGAGTCTACAACTCAATCTCATCATGCAAACACACGCTGCTGTCCTCGGAAATAGATTTCTGGACCCGCAGGTAACCGACGTCGGTTCCTGCCTGTTCGCCTGTGACCGTCGCCGGCCGACCCTACCACCGACGTCGGCGCCTCTGCAACTGCTACTAACCGACGTCGGTCACTCCTGACCGACGCTGGTGTCTGTGTAGACCCAAACCTGTTTTAGCTATGCTCCTTGGTGAAGCTTTTAGCTCACACCCTAACAATCTCCCACTTGGAGATAAACCAGCTGCACCAACCTGTACAGCATCATCTTCTTGCTCCTCCATCTTCAACTCAATCATGAAGACCAATAGAAGTTGAATGAAGATTCAACTTCTCCATCGTAACCGGCTTTGTTAGCATATCAGCAGGGTTCTTGTCTGTATGAATTTTCTCCAGCTTTAACTCACCATCTTCCAATACCTGCCGTATGAAGTGGTACCTTAGCTGTATGTGCTTGGTTCTAGAGTGAAAGGCTGAGTTCTTGGCCAAATGGATTGCACTCTGACTGTCACTGTACAATCTGCAACTCCCATGCTCCCTTCCAAGCTCTTCCATGAACCGTGTCATCCATATCATCTCCTTGCTAGCTTCTGTAGCTGCAATGTATTCTGCTTCTGTAGTTGACAAGGCTACAACCTTCTGCAACTTAGATATCCAACTAACTGCCGTTCCACCTATAGTAAAAACATAACCTGTGGTGCTCCTCCTGCCATCCAAATCCCCTGCCATATCTGAATCTACATAGCCATGTAGAGAAGTATCTAAACCTCCATAGCATAGGTGCTTGCTGCTAGTTCCTCTCAGATATCTAAGGATCCATTGAACCGCTTTCCAATGTTCCTTACCTGGATTGGCCATATACTTGCTTACTACTCCCACTGCTTGGGCAATATCTAGTCTAGTACACACCATTGCATACATCAAACTCCCTACTGCGGAAGAATATGGAACCGTGCTCATGTACTCTACCTCATCATGTGAATTTGGACATTGTTCTTTGCTTAACTTAAAGTGTCCAGCCATAGGTGTACTTACTGGTTTTGCATCCTGCATATTAAATCTCTCCAACACCTTATTCACATAATCTTCTTGAGACAATATCAACCTGTGATTTTTCCTGTCTCTCCTAATGCTCATGCCAAGGATCTTCTTAGCTGCTCCTAAATCCTTCATGGCAAACTTTTGAGCTAACTTCTCCTTAAGCTCAGAGATATCCTGCATGTGAGACCTTGCAACCAGCATGTCATCTACATACAACAATAGAATAATATATCTACCGTTATCAAATCTCTTGAAATACACACAATGGTCTGATTGACACCTACTGTAGCCATGCTCAGTCATAAACCTGTCAAATTTCAAGTACCATTGCCTTGGAGCTTGCTTGAGGCCATACAAGCTTTTCTTTAACCTGCACACAAACTTCTCCTTACCCTTGACCTCAAAACCTTCTGGCTGTTCCATATAGATTTCCTCATCCAAATCTCCATGAAGAAATGCTGTCTTAACATCTAGCTGCTCGAGATGCAAATCCTCAAAAGCAACCAAAGACAATACAACCCTTATAGAAGTCATCTTAACAACTGGAGAAAAAATTTCACCAAAGTCAATACCTGGCTTTTGTGCAAATCCTTTTACCACTAATCTGGCCTTATATCGCATCTGACCATCCTCACTTTCCTTCAACCTGTAAGTCCATCTGTTCTTCAGTGTTCTTTTACTAGCTGGCAATTCAACCAAATCCCATGTTTGGTTCTCTCTTAAGGACTCCATCTCCTCAACCATGCCACGCTCCCACTTACTCCTGGACTCCACCTGTATTGCTTCTTCAAAACTTTCTGGTTCTCCACCATCGGTTAGCAATAGATAATATAAGGAAGGAGAATATCTAATTGGAGGCTTACTTACCCTTTCAGACCTCCTGGTGGGTGTTTTGGACTCGTTCTCAACACGCTGTCCACCCAAATTTTCTGACAGTGACCGACCTCGGCCACCTGTAGACCTGTCACTCGCCGTCGTCGGTTCTGCCTGACCGACCTCGGTGCCTGGTCTGCCGACGTCGGTCTCTGTATGACCGACATCGGTTTCTGTACTGCCGACGCCGGTTCCAATCCTGTCGACGTCGGTCTCTGTGTTTTCCTGCAAGTGATTATTTCTTTTTCCCGCGAGCTCATTTTGGACCATAACTTCGTCCAATTCACTATTGCTCTGCCCAGATTGATCCAGCCTCCTTATCTGATCACTGTACATCACTCTTTCATTGAAAACAACATCACGGCTCCTGATTACCTTGTTAGTTCCTAGATTCCAAAATCTGAAACCAAAATCATATGAGCCATAGCCTATAAACGTGCACCTCATAGACTTAGGATCAAGCTTCTTTCTATTTTCCTTATCTATATGCACAAAGGCTTCACTACCAAAAACTTTGAGATATGAGAGATCTACCTTTTTACCTGTCCATGCCTCTTCTAGAATTCCACCATCCAGAGCTGTAGAGGGTCCTCTGTTAATCAGGTACACTGCGGTGTCAACTGCTTCTGCCCAAAACTCTAAGGGCAACCCTGCATGCAATCTCATACATCTTGCACGCTCCATGATAGTTCTGTTCATCCTTTCAGCAATACCATTATGCTGAGGTGTCCTTGGAACCGTCCTTTGCCTACGGATTCCTTGTGTATAACAATACAATTTGAACTTAAGACTGCAGAACTCACCGCCATTATCAGATCTCAAGCACTTTAACTTTCTGCCTGTTTCATTCTCAACCATGGCTTTCCAAAACTTGAAAGTCTCAAAAACATCAGATTTCTTTTTAATATAGTAGATCCATACCTTTCTTGTGGCGTCATCTATGAATGTAACATAGTACCGTGATCCGCCAATAGAGGCTACCTGAGCCGGTCCCCACACGTCTGTGTGAACAAGCTGCAACTTCTGCCTTTTCTTAGTAGACCCGGTCTTGAGAAAACTAACCCTTTTCTGTTTTCCAAATACACAATGCTCACAAAATTCTAGATCCATACTTTTTAAATCTGAAAGCATACCTTTAGACTTAAGTATTGACATCCCCTTCTCACTCATGTGGCCAAGCCTTGAGTGCCACAATTTACAATCCACACCTGAAGTAGATAAAACTGAAGGAGATTTGTTAGTAACACAATTACACAAGTAGAGAGTACCTTCTCTCTTACCTCTGGCCATAACTAGTGCACCCTTGGTCACCTTCCAAGAATCTGCTGTGAGAGTTACTGTACAACCCTCATCACCTAGCTTACCTGCAGAAATCAAATTTCTCTTTAAACTAGGAACATGCATCACTTCCCTCAACACCCATGTGTTGCCATTCTGCATCTTCAGCTGCACTTTACCTTTGCCAATAATCTTACAAGGCTCATCATCCCCTAAGTACACTATTCCAAAATCTCCATGGATATAGTCACTGAAATACTCTCTGTTAGGGGTAGCATGGAAAGAAGCACCAGAATCTAATACCCAAGATTCTATGTTATTATGCAAAGAGAAAATTAAAGCATCCTGTGCAATACCTGCAACCTTGGCTTCTTCCTTTCCTTCGTGTTGGTTGTCCTCCTTGGGCTTTGACCAACAATCTCTGCTTATGTGCCCCATCTTTCCACAGTTCCAGCATTGTGGCTTCCTGCCATTCCTGGATTTGGATCTTCCTCTCACCTTAGACTTAGATCTTGATCTCCTCTTGCTCTTTTCTTTTTGCCTTCCCCCGCTCTCAAAATTTAAAGCGTTCCCAGATGTCTCTTCTGTGCTTTTCCTGCGTATTTCCTCATTTAAGATAACACTAACCACATCCTCTACTTTCAAAATATTTGATGCAGATGCAGTATTAGAAACTGCCATTACTAGGCCATGCCAGCTTTCAGGCAAAGAACATAATATCAAAAGAGCCTTTATTTCATCTTCAAATACAATATTGACAGAACTTAACTGATTGACAATTCCATTGAAATCATTCAGATGAGTAGAAACAGATCCACCTTCATTCATATGCAAATTAAATAATTGCTTCATAAGATATACCTTATTTGAAGCTGAGGGTTTTTCATACATATTTGCTAACGTGGTCATCAACTCTACCGTAGTTTTTGCCTGTGACAAATTACATATCACAGTGGAGGCCAGACTCAGTCTTATAGACCCAAGAGCCTTTCTGTCAAGAACTTCCCATTCTTCATCCTCCATGTCCTTGGGCTTCTTTGCTATCCCACCTAACGGTAAGTAGAGATCCTTCTGATACAGATAGTCCTCTATCTGCATTCTCCAATGTTGGTAGTTCTTGCCATTAAACTTTTCCATTCTCAGCTTACTTTCCTCTGCCATTGCTTCTCCCACTCAAACAGAAATTCTTGCAGAAACACCTGTGAGCAACCTGTAATCTGTAACCTGTAACCTGTAACCAAGGCTCTGATACCACTTGTTGGGGGATCAAACCAACAATAGATTACACTTGTGAAAGCAATAAACGTGGAAATAAATCAAATAGATAAGTAACTGAGATGATAAATAGCACAGAACAAGATATACAAGAAAACACCCTGAAAACTTGTATTGAAACTCTTTACAATAGGAATACAATTTGAAGAAACTTCATTCTTCCACACCTCTCTCAGATGCACACAAGATCTCTCACTAGATCTCTATTCCTCAAGAGCTCTCTCTCAAGTACACTCAAATCCAACAACCTGGATTGATGCAACTCTGTACTGTCCTTCAAACATTCACAATGTTCTACTCTTACAGTTCTACACACAACACTTCTACTACTACATTCTAAGCTAAGAAGATCTTCCTACATATAGAAATAGGGAACTTGAGCATGCTCTTACAACAAACAGTTAAGCCTCTTAAACAAGGGCTCTAAAAATAATATTACTAATAATAGAGACGTGAGCTTGAGTCTACAACTCAATCTCATCATGCAAACACACGCTGCTGTCCTCGGAAATAGATTTCTGGACCCGCAGGTAACCGACGTCGGTTCCTGCCTGTTCGCCTGTGACCGTCGCCGGCCGACCCTACCGCCGACGTCGGCGCCTCTGCAACTGCTACTAACCGACGTCGGTCGCTCCTGACCGACGCCGGCGTCTGTGTAGACCCGAACCTGTTTTAGCTATGCTCCTTGGTGAAGCTTTTAGCTCCACACCCTAACATTTAGAGTCATCAATTTCTAGAGCTCATAATATTTTATCATATGACCATATCTACAACAAACCCATTCACCCATCTATCCATATTAGACCATATCCTCCTCAGTGAGAAATTCCTAATTTTTATAAGTTCCAAAGGAGGACTCCTAATATCACCTCAAGGAATTTAGGCATTCATGTTATTTGATTGCCTATGATGATGCTCTCTTTCTTCATACCTTCCCCATGCCCCTCTCTGATCTAGCACTAGACTGGTACAATGCCATCACAAAACACTCTCTTCTCCTTCACCTAGTTGGCCCAAAATTTCTTGGATCAATTTTCAATAAATATCTCCAACTAATTTTCCATCATAGACCTTTACTCTATTTGATAATTTGATGATGAATCTATTGCTAATTTTTTAGCCCATTTGAGAAGCTTAATCAATCAACTTTGTTTCTCTTTACCCTAACCTAAATTGATAGAACTTTTTGCTCAAGCATGTGACAATAAAATATCTTATACATTACATGTTTATATCTTTAAAACCTTTGATGAAGCTTTTACCATGGTGTGTCAGCTAGAAAACAAAGCCCTCAATAAAGGAAAGTTAAAGTTGAAAAACAAAAACTCTACCTACAAAACCAATGAGACCTCTTCCTCTAAACCAAGTAATCAAACCAATACCAATACCAAAATCAAGGGAACTATGAATCTGGTTTTCCTTAAGACCACTCCTCCACCATCTATCAATCAAATAAACTCCTCTAGCTCCTCAAAAAAAATGAACCAAAACAGAAGAATGAGAAGCAATTTACTCCATTTGAAGAATCTTATGCTTTGATCTTGGAGAAGTTGTTAAAAGATAATATCATACAACTTACTCCCATAAAAACCCTTCAATAATTTAATTCTTCTCATCCTACATCTAGATGGTACAACAATAATGACCTATATGCTTTCCATCGAGTAGTTGGGCATGACATTAGTAGGTGTAATACCTTTAAAAACATTATCCAAACCCTTATTGACAAGGGGGAGCTCGTGTTGGACAACCCCAACACACCTCCAAACCAAGCCCTTAATATTTTTAGACAACCTTTTCTAAATCATCACCTAAAAAAAATGAGAGCAATAGAGTTGAGTCTTTTCATGACACCCATACTGTCAATATGGTTCTTGACACACTCATTATTGAAGAACTTACCACCCAATCTACCTCTTCTTCACCCTCTCCACTTATCAAGATAGAAGAATTACCTTCTCTTCCTTTGGAGACCCAAACTAAGGAAGTAACCTTTTCCCTTCTTCCATTTATTGAGGTATTGGATTCATCAACCCCTCCTTTAACTAACATACCAGAACAAGTAACTATCACCACTTTAGCTTCTCCCTCAACTACCAAATGATTCACTTCCCATTTGGAGATCATTCCCAAGGAGGAAACAACCATATATGCACCTCTCATAGAGGAACCACACATCCAAACCTTAATTCTTTTGATTGAGGAAAAGGATGAGGTCACCATTCCCCTTTTTCAACCTATGGGTTTATCTTTTGAGCCCACTACCCAGGGAACAAGACCACTTTATAAACCCTTCTCTAGGCTAGTTTAGAGATTGGATTTTGTCTCCAAACTTGACATAGATTGAGCCACATTTTGGAAATAAATTGGGCTCCCTTACATCACCAAATAAGAACCTCTAACCACCTCTTTTATAGATCAACCCACCACTTATATCATCCAACCCACTATCATACCAACCCAACCAAGAAAAACCTCTACCAACCTAACCATCCCTCAACCGTCCAAAATAACCAAACCCTAGATAGACAAATCATCTCTATCACTTCAACCAAATAAAATAAAAACCTTGGTGTCTTACCTATGCAGAGCCTTTATCACCCATCCTTGAAGCTGGAGCTAACCTCACTAGTCCCACTAACCAAGCACCAAACAAAATCAACTAAGGAGGTAAAACCAAAAAAAGGCCAGAATGCTAAAGTTATACCTCCCTCAACCTTGCCTATATTTTGGGGCCTCATCCCTCTAATTTGATTAGGAAGCCACCTATCTCAACCAAAACATAACCACCACCATTGATTATGCTATCATTCTTACTTTTTGACATGCCCATCTTCACAAAGCCATCTATAACCAACCTAACTACCTTGACATCTACTACCTCAAACTTATCAACTCCCCTATCTAAACCAAAATAATCAATTAAGAATTCCATCTTACCCAAAATCTCTACCACCAAGCCACAAAGGGAATACACATTTGTGTGGACTTTCATGACCTCAACCTTGCTTAACCAAAAGACAACTTTCATCGACCAAGCATTGACCAACTAGTTTATCTTACAGTCAACCATGAGATGTTATTTCTTATGGATGGGTTTTTAGGCTAAAATAAAATCCTAATCACCCCTGAATATCAACACAAAACCACCTTTACCACCCCATAGGGGACCTTATATTATAAGGTCATGCCTTTTGGACTGAAATGCTGGTGTAACTTACCAATGCGTTATGACCTACATCTTCTATGACCTTATCCATAAAATCATCAAAGACTATGTGGATGACCTTCTTAGGAAGTCCAAATATCATAAAGATCATTTTTCTATTCTTAAGATCATCTTTGAGCACCTCATCTATTACCATGTCCACCTTAACTCAAGAAGTGTATTTTTAGGGTCCTCTCAAGCAAACTCCTTGGATTTATCATTTCCCTTTGAGGAATTGAAGTTGATCCAACCAAAATCAAAGAAATATTCAACATGCCTTCTCCCACCCACCTTAAGCAACTATGTAGTCTACAGGGGAAGCTCTAATCCATCTATCAATTTATATCCCAACTCTTAGATCGATGCCAACCCTTTCACCACCTTCTAAAAAAATCTATTGAGATGAAGATAGACTCTCATCTCAAGAATGCAGATAATAATAAAGACATATATTTTAAGTGGAATGATGAATATTAAAAGGCCTTCAATTCAATTAAAAATTACCTCTTGTCTTCACTTATCGTTACTTCTCCTAAGGATGATCAACATTTCTACTTTTATATCTCTACCATAGACCACTCCCTAAGGGCAATGCTTGCTCATCAAGATGAACAACACAAAGATCAAACCATCTATTATATTAACTTCACACTTATAGATTATGAGACTCAATACATACATATTGATAATTTTTTTTTAGATTTAGTCTTCATGGCCACAAAACTCTACCACTACCTTCTCAACCACAAAACCTATGTCATAACCAATACTAACCAACTCAATTATATATACTCTAAGCCATACCAAAACCAATGTATGTCTAAGTGACTCATACTTTTAGCTAAGTTTGACCTTGAGTTTTATCAGTAGAATTCAATTAAAGGTCAAGTCATTGTCGACCAATTGGTTGAAGCATCTTTATCAAACAACTAACCTCCTTCTCTTAAGTTTCTTGATGAGTCCATCATGACCCTCAGGCAGACTTCACCTATCAAGTGACCATGTTATTTAATGGATCAAAGTATCAAGCATGATGGGAGAGCTAGTATCATTCTTATTCCCCTCCATGATGAAACTCATCCTTTATCCTTCAAGATAGATTTTGAATGTACCAACAATATGGATGAATATGAAGCCCTAGTCATAGGCCTTCAAATTGTGTTAGCCTTGGGATTCAAAACAATCAACATCTTTGGTGACTCTCAAATAGTGGTCAATCAAATCAATGGCTCTTACCAATTTAATAATAATGTTTTGCAATAGTATAAATAACTAGTTAATTAACTCTTAACATCATTTAAACACTACCATATTTAATCCACCCCACGTTCTACCAACAAGTTTGCCAACACCATGACTTCCCTTGATTCTTAGATCTTGACTGCACCCTCTAAATCTAAGCTATCTATACTTATCCATAGACTTACATAGCATTCTTATGTCAAACTAGATTCTCCTACTATCTTCAATGTGAAGGAGACCTAACCTGATCTTTGGTATCAATAGACCTTTAACTATCTCAACCTTACCATCATTCCTTTTGATCTTTCCAAGAATGCTCGAAGAGAATTTATCTAGAGTACCTCTTGTTATAAAATTATGTGGGGAATTATTTATAAATTTATCTTTGATGGTCTCCTCTTCCATTACCTATGCAGTCATGAAGCCTCTCATGCTATCAAGGAAACAGATGATGGGATCTATGGGGAACACTTTAGTGGCCTCGTCATGGCTAAAAACATCCTTTGACTTGGATATTATTAGCCTACCCTTAACTAATATTGTTGTGATTATGTGAAAAAGTGTGTTAAGTGTCAATAACATGCCAATTTACATCACACACCTAGCCATAATCTTTGTGTATCCATTGATTTTTGGCCCTTCTCATAATGGGGTTTGGACCTTATTGGTGATTAACCCCCATTATTCAAAGAAACATTATTATATAATCACTGTGACCAAATATTTTACCAAACAACTAGAGTTTATCCCTCTAGTCTAAACCAAAGTGGAAAATATTATCAACTTCATCAATCATCACATCATCTACCATTTCAGTGTTACTCACAAAATTATCACTAATAATGGAAAATATTTTAAAAACAAGCAAGTCTAGGGTATTTATGATGCATTCATTATCAAGTTAAGTTTCTCATTTCCCTATCACCCTCAAGTGAATGGTTAGGTAGAAGCCTCTAACAAAACTCTTAACAACATGCTCAATAAAATAGTCAATGCATTTGGTCAGGATTGGCATTTGCACATCCCCTTTGCCTTATGGGCATATTATACTAGCATTTGAACCCTTATGGGTGCTACCCAATTATCTCTTGTGTTTGGCATAAAGGTTGTCTTTCCTCTTAAATTCCAAATCCCATCTCTTTACATATCTTTGAAATATCTCATTTCAGAATAAAATTATCATCAACATTGTTTAGCCTAGCTTGGACTACTTAACAAGCATCATTTAAATGCCCTCACCCATTTTCATGTCTATCAAGAGAATATCAAATGTGTCTATGGAAAATTCCTTAGAGTGTGATAATTCAACATCGAATACCTCATCTTAAATGAAAACCAACATGTCATCAATATGGAAAAAAGAAAGCGTGGCAAGTTTGCTTTCAGTTGGCTTGGACCTTATATCATAACCCACAAGTATAGATCAGGAGCTTCCTAATTATATTCTATTAAAGGAAAACTATAACCTAAGCCATTCAATGCTTTGTATCTACATCATTTATTTTTTTAAGAAGGATCAAACCTCACCTTTTATGTAACTTGAGCTCATCCTTTGCTTTCAAAACACATTCATCTCCCTATTTTAGGGGTAATTGATTAAAAATGAATCATGTGATTATCCATCACAATCATAGCCTAACATTTAACAATGGGTATTACATCTCTACCCATGGCATGATTCTCATGTTACTTTTCACCCCTTTTCATAGGATGGATTCCCATAGTCATTGTCACCTAAGCCTCTTTACACCTAATCAACCTTCTTGTGATTTTAGTTTTACCTTCATAAATTTCAAACTTTAATAATATATAAGAAAGTATATGTCAAAAAAAATCAAAATCAAAATCAAATTCATAACCAAAAGTAATCAAGGGTCATTCCTAGCATTCATAGATTGCTCCCTTAAAGAACAACTGTTGGAAATATATCAAAATTGCTATAGGTAAGTTAGACTACTCCCTCGAAGGACAACTATCAAAAGGCATTAAATAAAGCACACAAACTTAGATGACTCCCTTGAAGGATGGATAAGTAAAGCATTTGTCAAAGCGATCAATTTGTTGGAAGCTTCTTGTATCGATCAACTTCCCCAAGCCTCCCAAGTAACAACAAAATAAGAAAAATACCCATTATTAAGCAAAAGAAAAAAATTAAAGAATTTTAAAAGACACAATCGGCTCTCATAAGCAATCATTTTGAAATCTGTAATTAGCTCTCATGAGTATACTTCTTGCATCAATTAGTTTACACTTTGTATCACATAGACTTGTTTAAACTGACTCTTTGGTAACCTCTAGAAGAGGCATGCTAGTCTCACAAGAAGGTTTTATTTTCATCCACCTCCCCTTTATACACTATAAAAAAGGAATTTTGAGCTCACCTGACATTATATGATCATGACACATTTTAACCAACTGAAGAACACTAATGCAAAGCATTCAAAGGGCTTACGCTCCTTAAACCAATCCATCTTTGGGTTTTGTATTAGTCCTTGCAAATGAATAAGTATCATTCCCCTTTCTTATACTATCATGAATGGTTGATATATTCACTAAGACATTTATCTCTTGATTATATTCTTTTTCTCACATCTAGTGTTGTTATCTAACTTACTTTATGTGTTATACCTTAAGCAAAATAACCATAATCATAACATCATCATAAAAATCACACATCATCAACATATCCATCATCATATCATAGTCATAGCATCCATGAGAAAATAAATAATAAACCATTTTTATCATATGTCTAAATATAAATAAGGAAACATATACTCATTACATTTTAGCAAGAACATCATTATCATATCATCATATGAACAATAAAATAAAATGCATGTCACCACATGTCTAGCTAGGTTAGTCTACGTATCCATAACATAAGCATAATCAATATAGAATCATCAATGATAAAAATAACTATAATCAACATCATGAACATAAACATAAGATCACAAACCATGTGATCCGAGTAACACTTTAGGTGATAAATTTGAGTAATGGTTCTACCCCAATTGGTGGTAAAACTTTTGAGAGCCATAACTTTTAAACCATAGCTCCGTTTGACTCCCCGTTCAAACCATTAGAAATCTAATAATGAGGAGAATTCAATGAAATGGCACTAAGATATTATTGATGGGTTTTAACCCTTTAAAACCCAATAGAAGTGCCTAAAATTTTAATTTTAATAGTGCAATCTAAAAATAAAAAGTTTCTAAAAATATTAGTTTCTTGAATTCTATGTTGTTGTAAATCATGGAAGTCAAACCACCTCATTTACCTCAAGATTGGTGACTTTACACATCCTCCTCCTACCTTTAAAATATGTATAAATAAATATGTAGCCTAAGAAGGAGATCAAACATCTCTTCCTAGAGATAAACATATGTTTGTATCTGTAATTTTGTGAGCAATAAAACATCTCTTCTCAGAGATAAAATTTTATTTGTGTGTTCTTGAAATATCCTTCAACCAAAACTTCTAATTTTTGGATCAATGAATTTTATTTATGTGTTTTTGAAATATTCTTCAACCAAAACTTCTATTTTTTGGATTAGTGGTATCAGAGTGATTTGTTTTGAGAGTGTATGATCTAGGGACGAGGTAAGACTACAAGAAGTTTGGGTGGAAAATAAAAAATCCTAAAAACTATCCACTTATTCACTTTAAATGACCTCAAATGGTAGACAACATCGAGACATCTAATCCTTTTAAGAAAATGGTGAATGAATCCCTCCAATAGTAACAAGCATAGATGCTGCAACAATTTGCCCAAATTCTATAACAAATCTTGATGAGAAATTATGGCTCCTCATCTACACCCTCACATCCTTTTAGTGCCCCAATACCCTTCAAAGTCCAGATAAATTTTGATATTCCTACATTTTAAGGCAAAATCAATGTTGATGTAGTAGAAATTTGTTGGATTAATTGTCTTCCTATTTTTCTATAAATAAATTCAGTAATGAAGAGATCACTTTTGCTCCTTTGAAAGCATCATTGCTTGTCAAAAATTGGTGGGAAGTCTACAAGAAGAGGTTTAGTATGGATGACATTGGCCTTGAGTCAGAACCCACTTGGGATAATTTTATAAAAGCTATAAAGGAAGAATACTACCCCATTGGAACATATGATGATATATATATATATATATATATATAGTGGTAACAACTTTGCCACGGTAAGGAATAGTCTGTTCAAGATAAACTAATATTTTTCATTTTCTATCTACAAGATTAAGCATCTAAGAAAGTGAGAAATAAAAGGTTCTCAAATATCGTGGTGGACTATAATAGTACAGATAGGGGGAAATGGAACTCTTCAATTGGAAACCCTCAGTGAAGTATACAAGTTCATGATGAAGATTGAGCAGAAGCTTGAAAGAAAAAATATGAAGATTCAACCTTTGAAATGGAAAAGTGACAAATAAGGTCAAACACAAGGCCAAAATTAGAAAAGGTATTTCCAAGATAAGAAACCCCAGAAGGGAAAGACTAGGAAATGGTGTGATTACCAAAAAATTGGAACTCACTCCAAAGAAGAATGTTGAGCCATCAAGTCCTTACTTTTTGAGTCATAATCCTCAACATCTATTGCTCTACCTCATACACACCCTGTAGTCAAAGATGATGAAGAAGAGATTATAGATGTTAAGCTTAATGCCATCCTTTTTTTTATCATAGATCTATGAGGAAAGGCTAGAGGACAAGAAAAGGTTTTTTTACTCTAAGTTATGGGTGAAAGTTAAACCTCTACATTTCATTCTTGATAGTCTCTACATTTCATTCTTGATAGTGGGAGTCAAAAGAATTTAATCTCTACTAATATTGTGAAAAGTCTAAGTCTATCCATAAAGCCTCACCCAAAGCCATATAATATTAGATGGTTGAGCTTAGGGAGAGACCTCTGTGTCACCCACCAATTTCTTCTTTCATATGTAATAAAACATTTCCAAGATGAGGTCTTATGTGATGTGGTCAATCTAGATGTTTGTGATGTACTCCTTGGTCAGCCATTCATGTATGATTGACATGGCATCTATGAATAAAGAACTCAAAGGATCACCCTCACTCTTAGAATTTAGTGCTATAGGGTACCAAAGGTACCACCTCCCACATTTTTCTCCTTGATTAATGCTGAGAAATGTAAGAGATTGGTTCTCATGATGGTCAAACCATAGAGATTCAAGAAGGCCGATGTTGCAGCCTTGACTACATAATCAACACAACAACATAATCAAATGGGTAAAAACATGGGAGAATATGATTAATTATTCAAGTCACCCATAGGAGTTCTAATTCATTGTCAAATGATGGATAATAAGCTTATGAATTCCATGACCTTCCATTCACAAATTGATGGTCAGACAGAAGTGGTGAACTACTTGATTATTCACATGCTTCAAATGTATCACTCCAAACATCCACACATATGGGATGAGGGGCTTATTTTCATACAACATGGACACAATTGGGCCCTACACAGTTCCACCAATCATAGTCCATTCCAAGTACACTTTAGGTTCCAATCCGTGGCACCAATTGATGTAGCCATTCCATTCTCCACCATAGAACACACAGCTCATGGGAGATCTAAGGAAAAAAACAACAAAAATTTATTGAAAAAATCAAGACACAACTACCATACTTGATAAGGAATATTGATGAAATGGGGACTATTTCTTCTTAAGGAGGGAGGAATGATCCAAGAAATACTTTAGGCAATAAATTCTAGTGACAGTTCTACCCCAAGCGGTGGTAGAACTTCTGAGAGCCATAACTTTTGAATCATAGCTCCATTTGACTCCCTGTTTAAACTGTTGGAAAGCTAAGAATCGGAGAACATGATGAGATAGATATGAGATCTTCTTAGTGGGTTTTTACCCTCTAAAAGCCAATGGAAGTGACCTAAATTTTAATTTTAATTATTTAGTCTAAAAATATAAAGTTTCTAAAAATAGTAATTTCTTGAATTTTGTGTTGTAAATCATGGAAGTCAAACCCGCTCATTTCCCTCAAGATTGGTTGATAGGACCAAAACTCCCCAAAGCTCTGACACAACTTGTTAGATTTAAGAGCACACATGATTACCAATGTATAAGCAACTAAACATGCGGAATCCAGAAGAACAAATAATTATCAATGAGAAAACACACAGAACATGAGAGGCAATATACAATTATATTCAACTCTTTACAAAAGAATCTACAACAAAGAGGTGGCACTCTTTCTTCCACATCGTGGGCTTACAGTAAACTTCCCTCCAGAGTAATCTTCTCTCATAGGTCATAACACACAGCTAACACAAGCTGTTGTTCACCTCATTGCACATCTGTACAATCGAGTACACAACTGTACTCCAAGTAGATCTCTCCATGATCCTGATGATGTATTGCTGTCACCTTGGATCTAGCTTCCCCGCTGATCTCCTTTCTGACCCTCGCATCCATACACCCCTGCAAATCAAACCTGATCTTACTTAAACACACATGGGGAATCCTACTTGATTCCACCATGGGAAGAACTCTCCAAGCTTCACATAGCTCTTCTCCAAATTCTCCACTTAACAATACAGCCCATGAGTCTCTCATATAGATCTCATGCATACACTAAAATTAGACGGGTGGCTCAAAGACTCGAACTGGTCTTCACATGCAAACTCTGTGTTCACTTAACTGACTGTTCGTCAACAGCAGTTCTGACTGCTACAGGTGACCGACGTCGGTCCCTGCCCTCCTGGAGGTGACCGACGCCGGCCAATCTTCTGCCGATGTTGGTTTCTCTTCTACGTCCCCTGACCGACGTCGGTGTGGCCTGCCGACGCTGGCGACTGCATACTCTCAGAAACCTCCTCCTTCTGTTTGCAATGAGGTGAAGCTTTTAGCTCCACACCCTAACATTGGTGACCTTCCACATCCTCCTCCTAACTTAAAAATATGTATAAATAAAGATATATCTCAAGAATGAGATCAAACATATCTTTCCAGAGATAAGCATATGTTTGTATCTATAATTTTGTGAGAAATAAACATCTCTTCTCAGAGATAGCATTTTATTTGTGTGTTATTTTAATATCCTTCAACCAAAACTTCTGAGTTTTAGATCAGTGCATTTTATTTATGTATTCTTAAAATATCCTTCAACTAAAACTTTTTATTTTTGGATCACCATGAATTTTAAGCAATAAAACAAGGATCATATCTATAAATCATGAGTCTATCATCCATAACATCATAATGTATACAATAATATATTTCTATTTCTCAAAATGTACATCTCACTACATTAATTCATAGGCTAGTGTCAAAATAATATACAATAAAATATAGTATCCCATAACTATATCATGACTATGCCCTTGGGGCAACACTATCTCCTGGGGCACTACTACCTCTTGGTGCCTATCCTCCTAAGGCCCCTACCTATCCACTTATAGAAGCAGCCCACTAACCTAGTGTCACCATGGTATCACCACCTACAAAAATAGCTCTATATTCACCCCATCAGGGCTCATTAGGATAACGTCTTAGGACTATGGCATCATAGTAGCATATCTCTTCCACTATGGCTAGATACTGAGCTATGGGGATAGTGCATGATGGTTTTATAGATGATGTACCTCCTCCTTTGATTTATCTTAAGGAGTCTCTCTCATAGGTAATCAGAGCTAGTGTAACTCTAGCTTGGTCCCTCTCACATATAACCATAGCTATCTAACCCTATGTTGTAGCTAGCTATCCCTATAAAGCTACCACCTAAGCTTGTGCTACATCTAGCACCACTCCTACCTATGCACCTAGGGTAACCCCCTGTACTTGTACCTACTAACCTCTCCCAACTAGGTAAACATCTATAGGATACCTACCACTATTATTACCCCTAAAATTTCCTACTATATATAGTTCTTGGTACCATGTAGGGTAACCATCTATAAACCCTGTATCATCTATCTCTGCCCTAGCCAAAACTTCTTCATGATCAAGCAATGTCCAGAATAGCTATGACTCAGGTAGTAAGATCTCTACATCCTCCTATTTATATCTAAGAAATAGGCCCAAGATACCCTACACTAGGCTAAGCTACCTCCACACCTTATCAAATGGGATGTGCTCTATCTCCTAATCCCACCTACCAAGTATCCACTTATAAATCTACAAAGATAATGCATGTCTCCTATATCCATCCCATACTAGAAACTTGATGTATGGCCTCCAAATAACATCACATATGACCAACACATCTAAGGCACCCATAAACCAATCAATGATGTGTACCCCTCTTCTTGATCTAGATAGGGAAAAATCATCTCTCCACTACATGAATCTAACTATGAACTCCATTTAGGTGTAACCCTCCCATGATAGCCCCACCATTTGAAGAACTTGGATGTGATCATATGCCCAATAGTGTAGCATAAACCTACCACTAATTCTATATCTCTTATGATCTCTAAAACCCCATAGTTCCTTGTATATCAGAATTAGAAGCACATGCACCCATCTAAACATTGTGCAACATGTAGCATCTTGACCAATACCCCTAGCAGTAGATAAGGAAACATCTCACTGCTCAAATATAAAACAACAAAGCATGATACTAATATCATCATCATCATTAGTAATCTCTTCTCTCCTCTCACCCTCTAATAGAGTAGAGAGTAACTAAACATCCAACATGCCATCCAGTAAGATCATGGTCATCTCCTTATAGTATCTCTAATAACTCATCTCTCGCCTTCCATCAATCTAACCTTTATCACTCAAAACCCACCCAAATAACCAATAATAAAGTAAATAACTTATAATGACTTTACAAGTTGAAAAACTAATCTATCAAATTAATACAACCCCCACCTCATTCCTTGACCGTCATTGAGGAGGAATCTACGGATCCATTGCTCAATCAATCCAACTAAATCAACCAATCACTAGCAATCTTTGTTAGTAAACTCTTGCACAAAACACCAAAAAATAAAGCACTCACTTTAAAGAGTTAAATAGTCATAATGAGTAAATACACCTCATAGTCTCACTTTTGACCTCCATCATTTTAAGGTTTGTACTTTATTGTCAACAATCAAGGTGACCATCGATAGTCACTTCTATGACCCCTAACTATTGATGGTCATGATCTTAACATTTTTACATTGCCTTTCCACCCAAACTTTTTAAGAAAAAAACCAAACCAAACACCTACCCAAGGAGTTACCTTCTCTACCCACCTCACCTACCACCTCATCACCTTGCCATTAGTCCATTTTGGCCCAAATCATACACATTTTGTGATGATCTTGCCTAGTCCTTTTCATCGTAATGATGATAATTTCCATGTTGATATGTTTTTGATCTTATATTACCTTATGCACACCAGACCCACTTGTGTCTTCTCAGGAGCACTTCCTACCTCAGATACCCAAGACTTCAACTGACCATTTATTTTTTTCCAAGAGCACTTTCTACCTTGGATACCCACAAAAACATAAACCTTGACTAGGAGACTTGTGTTTATGAGTGTTACCACCTGTCATGTCTAAATGTGGTCATATGGTCCACGTATCATTTATCCTTCTAACACTGACCTTAATTTTTACCAATTATGATAACTTAGTCAATGCACAATCTTGGTTATCATACTTTTTTTGCACTATATACACATGTTTGTGATTCAGTACCCAACCTATCAGCCACTTTTTATCATCATCTTTAGCATTTATCCAACCTATACCGAATTCTATTTTACCTCATCGACTTCCATTTTGAGGGGAAATACTTACTCTCATGCTTGAGGAAACCAAATGTTTGACTCATAATCTATTTTTGTTTTACATCTTGTTGATGCAAATTACATAACAAAAAGGGGAAAAATATAGATGCCATAAATCTGCACATGACAATTTTGAATGTCATAATTCCCTTGAACCACCTCAAGACCCCCTTGGGCCCAACATAGACCATTCAAATAAAAAACCTATCTAATGCTAGTTAGTTTGACCTAATGACTTAACCCACATTTTAATTCAACCTAACATAGACCCTCAACCACTGATGGTCATCTTAATTATTGATGGTCACCTTGACCATCGATGGTCAGGTTTCACCATCTAAACCAACTTAATTGACCCTTCAATCTGACTTGATTTTTTATAATTAAATCATCTTTTTTATGTGCAAGCCAATGCATACATGAGTTATATTTAGATAGAAAGTTGAACCTATTATTAACATATGGTTCGACCTCTCCTTCCTTCTTATAAAGAGAGAGGAAGAGAGGGTGAATCTAGTTGGGGAATCAATCAATCCATCCATGAATTTAAGATCATTTGCATATATAGTTTTTTATATAAGTCACTTCTTATAACAACCTAGTGATCCAACCATCACATCAAAGAGCCAACTTGCTTTTGCCCCTCAATCGATATCTAAGTACCATTACTATACTAGAATCATGTCAAACTCCATCAATGATCTAACCACCTCAATCATTCATTTGACCAACCTCTGACAAGATAAGTATTCATTTTCAATGTATCAATTACTTTGTTTCCATTTTGTAATCAGCCCAACATAAAGCAATCTCCTAAAATTACCTTTTATGATAACATCAATCTAACCTTTTATACCCAACCTAACACAGTAACCATCGATGGTCATCCTAACCATATGTGGTCTATCCAACTATCAATGGTCTATCCAACCACCAAAAATTACTTCAAACACTGATAGTCACACTAACCACTAATGGTTAATATGGTGGGAAATAACAAAAAGCTATTTTCACCTACTTACCCTCATCCAAATCCAACTTTCTCTTTGTCTACTTTTTCACAGACCCCAACCTCTTTTTTGAAGCACACCCAAATTATTTAGAATTAGTATTGATCCACTTATTTATATATTAGTCATTTTAGTCTATTTCTTTATCAAACATTTCTTGTATTCAATTTTATTATCTTCTATAATTAATGCAATTACTTTATTATCTATTTTCTAAATTTAATTATTTAAAATGTGTGGATTGATAGCCCCCAAGGAAGCCCTTACTTCTAGGATCTAGCTAGCACTAGGCAATACATGCAACTATCTATCTAACCAACCATTTACTTTAGTGATATCTTATTTATAGGTCATTCCTTCCAAGCCGAAGAGGATCTCTCTACAATCATCTAAATCATGCATACACAACCAAATAGGATATTCAACCATACCCATATACAATTTCTTTCTTCTTTATTTCTTTGGATTTTTTTTTTAAATTACTCTAAAACACTTAATAGGTAGACTAAGAAATACATGATAAGCTTTTCCTTCTAGTGTTTGGGTAAAAAATCTTAAGCAAAATTTTTTGGTAGTTATTGTAAGAGTAGCATAAACTAATCTAAAAGCTTCTAAGTAATATTCCCAAGATTCTCTAATAGCACTAAAAAACTTTGGTGTATTCAATCCCTTACGAGAAGGTAACTTACTAGGATGATTCATGACATTAACTGGATTAGCAAAAATCCATAGTGCTAAAACTATTTGATGCTCTTCCTAAACTTTTGCTTCATCTTATCTTTTAGTGAGATCATCTTGATCTCTATTTTTTTACAACCTATAAATCAAATCTTCTAGTCTTTGTTCTGCTACTAGTTGTTCTCCCACTAGTTGATCTCCCATTGGAAGTTTCAACAATTCCTACCTAAATATATTGATTATCTTGAACCTCATCTACTTGATTTAATTACATATTTGTAATAGTAGTTTCAATAGGCAAAACAAAATCATCAAATAGAAAAGAATAAAAAAGAAAATGAGTTATAGGCCTATGATTAACAACTAAAACTCTAGCTCTATCTTTTTAAATTCTTATATTTGAATTTAGAATATCAAATTGAGTCTCACATGTAAGATTTGAATACCAATCAATTTAAAACTATTTAATTTCTTCTTCTTGATTTATGACTTCAATAACTCGATGAAGATTTTTAGGATGATTATACCATGCATAATGTGTTAGATTGAAAGCAACATCAACTTGATCATATTCAAAAGTTATTTTAGATTAAATAATAGGAGGTTATTGACCTCCAAGTACCATTAGCAAGAAGAAAACACAACTCAAAACAAATTAGATTTATGAAAGAATCTCTAGTGGAGTCACCATATTTATTGATGGAAATTTTACCATCAATGAATCAACCCTTTTGTATATTTTGAAGGTCAAGTTAGAATTTTACCAATATAATCATGGGGTTCTAAAGGTTCATTTATGATCCTAAAGATGCGAGGGTTTTTTTAATAAGTTTTAGGAAATAATTGATAATCTATAAAATACATCTTATTCCATTATAACAATCATAAACCAATTTATCAAATCACGAATTAGTTAAGAGAAGAATCTGTAATAAATACTATGTGATAGAGAAAACCTATGAGTTAGATAGTCTCTTGAAAAATAGAAATATAATTTAATAAATATTCATATATTAAATAATATCTTACTTATTTCTATAAGTTTCTCCAAGTTTTACTCTAAAGAAAATTAGAAGTAGAAATAGAGAGATTAAAGATAAGAAAAAAGATTCAATCAGGTAAACAAGAGATGAGACAACACACAATTAACCAACAAACTAAGAAAAAGGAAAATAACTAAGCTCTTAAGAAAAGAAATAACAAAATAATAAAGTAACTAAAATCTAACTAAGTAGTCTAATCTAATCAAGAAAAAATTCAAGACAATATAAAACTAAAAGTGAAAGATCAAACTAATAAACTAAAATAAGTTAAAACATAAATAAATTTAATAACTATGAAGGAACTATTAAACCAAATCTAAACTGAATAAAAGATTATTAATCTAAAGACTTGGATATATTTTATAAATTTATTAAGATTAAGATTGAAAATAAATAAAAGAAAATAAACAAGTACTAAGCTATGAAAAACTATCAAATGTCTAACTTAAAGAAAACAAAATAAATAATTAATTGGAAAACTAACAAATTAAGAACTAATATATATTTAAGATAAAACACTAAATAAAATATCTAAAAGAAGATTGATTAAGAAAAGATCTATAGTTAAAGAAACAACAAGAAGAGATAAAGAAGAGACTAATAAACTAATAAACAAATAAACAAGAATGAACTTAACTAAAACTAAAAGCTAAGAAGATAACCAAAAACAAAAATAAAATCAGATTTAGAAGACAACTGAAGATTAAATTATATTAAAGTTAGATTCATATAGATTACAATAAAGCATGTGAGTCTCAAAGGAGAGTCGTCTTATCATAAAAGGATAAATTTATTAAGAAAATCAACATTCTTATTTTACAAAAAATTGAATGACAACTTTACAATAAAAATAGATCAATGAATTGTCGCAAAATAGCAAAACGTTCATCATTATTCAAGTTTAATACTTGGAATCTATGTATAGGAATACAAATAACAGTCATCAAAAGATGTTAAACTTAGAAATATTCAAATAATTAGTATTACATGATACATAAAGTTGGATGTACCTATGTTACATAAAAAATTACTCAACCATCTAATAAAGTAACATTGGGTCTATCTACAAAAATTGTACTATCTCAGAGGATTCACATAAAAAGAAGAAAGATGAATGATTGACTTTAGAAAATGTCTATCTCTTCAATACCTATTGTTCTTTTCCCTTCAAATGAATCTTTGATCTCTTCTTATACCTTCAAACTTAGTTGTCAATAAGTTATAACTAACTTTAATTAGTTATTAGTTTATATTAACTAATTGAATTTTAAAAAGTCAATTATTTATAATAATTATTAGTTAAGGACAATTTCAATTAAGACTTGAAGATTCTTAAGTGATCAAGTTTATTAAAAATATAGACCATGGGGGTACTAATATTAATGGGTAGGGACCCTTATGTTTAATAATATAATAGAAAACATATCTTAATCATAAAATAAATAATTCAAAGATTAATAAATCCTATTCATATTAATCCATAATGCATATCAATTAACTTAGGCATACATATTTATATTAGAATTTCAGAATTGTTTTATTTTCCAAAATTTATCAAAATATGTCAAAGTCTAAAAATCAAAGTATCAAACCAAAATATCAAGCTCTGTCATAAAAAGTTCAACATAAACAAAAAATCTATCTCTTAGATGATCAATAATCATCTAAATCTGATAAGACCTCAATTACATGTTTGTCTTGTTCATGAATAAAAACATTATACTCTATCTCTATTGCATAAAAAGGTACCAATCTTGTTCTTGAATCATTTGTGTTGTCATTAATCTCCAATTTGATTATCTTTAACATCTTGACCTCCATTTTCATCTCTAGCTTAGATTGAATTTCATCTCTTTTTTGTAGTCCTCTTTTTTGTAGTGGAAGGTGGAATATCTACAACCTTCTTTCCACTAACATAACCTTGAACTTCCAAATTCAATCTTTTAGATCTTATAATCGGCTCACTATGGGTAGAAATTAGACTCAATCTTTTACATTTTACAATAGGCTCTACATGAGAAAGAGAAGGTACATCTAAAGGGATGGCCAAATTCTTAAAGTTCTTAGCATGGGTAGTCTCTATCTCAAACTATGTGGTTTGATTTGCAGGAAAAGATTCAATAGTAGGTTCAATTTTTTCAATATAAGGAGGTTGGAGTGGTAAGTGCTGAGAGTTATTATCTAGATGATGAAATGAACTACTTTGAGAAGGGGTTCTGACTCCAAACCTATGGCCAAAGAAACCTCTATTACCTCTATAACCCCTATTAACTAGATCAATAGGTAAATTACTTAGAATGTTCTAAAATTCAAGATCATAAGCATCAAAGTGTATGGACATTCTTGTTCCCCTATGGAACCTAGGACCAAAATTCCTTGCACAAAAACCACCCTATGAAAGCCTCTATTAGGATTTGGCTAGTTAGCATCATTATCAAAATTTTGTCCCCATCCCCTATTGTCATTAATTCTTGCTAAACCTGATTGATCCCACCCAAACATTATGAACAAATATGAAATGAATTAAATTTAGAGATTGAGAATAAATAAAATATTTAAAATAAGTAAGACTGAATACTATGTCTACTAAATTCCAAAACTAAACTAAAACTTATCAAAATCTAAACTTCATTTAATTGTATCAAAATATGCATTGAATACTTCAATGAAAATCTAAATGCAAACAAAAAATTTGTCTATAATAACTCACTATTCTATCAATAATGACTGAGATTTTATATCAATGCAATCTAATTGACATGATCACCTTTCAAAATTATCTAAAATTGAGCCATTTCAAATGAAGATACCAAATCCTAGAAAATACTTTCCAAGTAACAAAAATAAATACTATCTAAAGCCAACAATTTATTCCAATATAAGATTTTGATCTAAATTTTAAAATGAAAATTATCAAAGAACCTTAATCTCAATGTCCATTATCAAAGAAAAACCTAAAACTTCAATATTAATGTGAAATTTTAACCAAAATTTCATCTTAGCTAAAAACTTTAAATCACCCTTGCAACTATAATCTCAAGAATATCTAAACATATTTGTTAATAATTTTCTATCATATCATTTAAAAATGGCTGACTGATCCATTCATATTTACTTCACTAAATTTGAGATTTTTAGTCTTAGATGTTCCAGGATATTTAAAAAAATCCTAACAAAGTCTTTATCTCAAACAATTTTAGAACCTAAGACTCATTTTTTAAGAAAGAATGTCCATAAGCTTCATATTTCAACATAACTCAAAAAATACATCAAATGAAATCCTTTTAATGGCAACTACCAAACCTCTGAATAAAAAAAACAAAACTACCCATTCTCAAAATACACATGTAGACTATAACTTAAAATATGTTATAAGTTTTGGCAAAAATTATTTTATGCATGCAAATTCTCTTCCAAATCCTAAATGCTATACATTTATGATAAAACCTTAATTATTTCCATACTAAAATCCAAACAAACAATATATTATAGCTTATCAAAATACATATATCATTTTCATGCATATAAATTCTCAACATTAAGACCTATATGAACAAATTGACCTTTTATACATTCCATAGAAAACAAAAACTTATTCATAGACATTTCAAAATAATCAATTTTAAGTATCTGAGTGACATCTTTCATAACTGATATCAACACTCTAATACTTGTATCCTTTATAAAATGCATGCCTCAATATTCTTCTAATATTCAAGTATGCACATAAAACAACCACTAACTAGATGCTTAAAAAATAAGAACCACATCTCAAATATGTTCGAAAGGTGAAGGCTTAAAAAACTAAAAACCCAGATCAAGGAATTATGCTTTGTTTCTTCCACATGACCATTTTAAGATAAATCCTTGAAATAAACAAAACCTCAAAACACATATACCAAGGATTGAAACCTCATATTCTCCACCTACTAAAAGTAAACATACCTGATAGTCATGCAAACAAAATTTTAATATACTCTTTAAAATACCTATAACAATCAAGACAAGAGTTCATTTGCATTCAATAATATCTATGCACATGAAAACCATCGAATCATGCATCACTGATATGACATGCAACACCTTTTAATATTTACAAAATACTTAAATGACTTGCATAAATCCAAAAACATCTCAAACTAGAGAGATATTGTTTTATTTCTAAATATACTATTAAATAGGAAAGATCTCTATTACATGCACTTGAATCATAAACTAAACCCTATATTATGCACACAAAGCTACTCACAACTTAATGATATTCTCAAAACCCTTCAAGAAACTATTTTATCTCTTCAAATAATTTTCATGTACATGAAATCATGTATTTTCATATTGTAGTGCATATCCCATCATAGAAAACCATTAAAAAATTGAAAACTTTCAACCAATTTTTTAAAATCTTTTATAGTTCCACATAACCTATCACTATTCTAAAAACCTTTCTAGAAACTTATCATAACTTCTCAAATAATTTTCATGCACTCTTCACAAAACTTTGAATCATAATATGCATATTCAAAAAAAATTTATTTCTTCATTAAAAACTTGTAAGCTTTTCCAATAATCACCATGAATAAAATGTTGAACAGTGCACAACATACGTGCTGATGCACTCAATCCTTTTATCCAATATTTTCAACAAGACCTCACTCTATAACTCAACAACTATCCAGCTAGGGATTTTCTCTTGCATTAAAATTGTAACCAAATGACCAAAAACCAAGAAATTCACAAGTTATATCTACCAACTCATCTCTATAACCAACCAAGAGACATGTTCACTTTGTTTGGTTATATTTACTAATTATGTACTTAGTGATCTTTCTAAAACATTTATCATCAGGGTGAAACTTAGTGATAAATATCCATTCATACCAGATTATTTGCTAACTTCTACCATTTCAGGTGTGATCATTTCACATTAACTTCCCATACTACCAAATCTCTAAGATGATCTCAAAACATTGAAGACATGTTCTTTATTAAATGTTAATGCCAACTAACCTTACCATGATAGATTAAGTTTGCCAAATAATCACCAACTCAACTGAGTCAATGAATATGTTTTGGGGTTGCTTATTAATTAATCCATGGGGCCTTTGTAATTACCAATTCACATAGTGTCATGGTCCATATAAATTATGATAAGTCCTTTTAAACTATAACCCATACTTAATCCAAACAAATATATTTCAAGATGAAGTCACCATCTCAAAAAATATCAATACCCTAGAATCATGACCCTAAAGGCATTCAAACCATGTGATAAATAAATTTTTTGAATCATTTTGAAAATATTTAGTCGAACAACATTAATCCTCTTTGAAAATGTGTTCTAGGATTTAAGATTGAAGAACATCTCACGTCTTCAGATTATTTCATTGAACAAACTCATCCCTTCAGTAAATAATTGTTTACACTTAATGAGTTTCAATAGAATACCATTAATGACTCACAGTATGTTCATAGACTTTGAACAATTTTAATATTTTGAAATGACCAAGACTTAGAATGTTGATTAGGTTTTTTTAGAGTTTTATGAAACAAATAAACCATGATCTTGAACCATGTACTTTGGCAATCAAGTTGTAGAATAAAATGAATAAGACCATGATCTAGATAAAATAGAATGGAAACATCACTAACCAACTCAATCATATTATAACTTCAAATGTTCATCATGTCATCAATGATGAATGAAACTGAGCCATAAATCTAATCTATACTTGCAGAACAGCTTTCAAATGCACTAACTGTTAATGTAATTTTTTTTCAAAAGGTATTATCACCATAATAAATTCTGAACCATTAATCAAATCATATTATCAATGAGAAACCAAGAACCATCATAAATACATCTAAATTAAAAATGCACCTCCAATTGAAACTGTCACAAAATTGAATTGCACTAAAATAAAGTGACTAATCATATTTAGAAATTTATATGTGCATTTTATTCATTAATCCACCATGATTTTTGAAACTAATTAAAAACATAAACATGAATTCATCAACTAATAATTATCATTTCCTAATAGAAAATGCATCTAAAATGCTATCAATCAACAGGGTCTCTAACACAGTTTTATATTTTATGATAGGGTCATTTCTATGGCAGCAAGTATTGATTTTTTGAAAAATTTAGGGGATGTAAATAGTAGGCATGACATAATCTTTCCAACTTGGAGATCTCACAAAATAATAAAGCCTGTGGGTTGTATTACCCTTGATATCACTTATGGAGGATTGAACATACCTCAGCCTTCATCAATCTTCAACACTCTTATCAATTATCTTCCCTTTTTTTACTACAACCTACAACCCACTGGTTCAACCCTACAAAATTTATCAAACTTGCAACTTAACACCAATATGAATACAATTATGGCCTTAATGGCATGTCTACAACAATATAAATTTGATTCATGCACACTCATTGAATGGAAAACACATATATCAAACACATTACTTTATTAATCATATCATTTTTTGTTACATAACAATCCATTCATGGACTTGAGATCCTTCTTGAGGAGTTTCATACAATTTTTATTCTCAGATTCTCCTCTCTATTATTGGAGAGTTTTATCTCCTTTTCCTCTACCTTAGACTCACATACCATTCTCTCTTTTTACCAACTTCAAAGTTGGTTACCAAATTAGTTACAAAATATATTCTTTTTATTGAATCCAACATATGGGTAAGGGCTAATAAATAAATGCATGACTTCCACTTTTTGAATTAACCCATAAGAAATATAATGAACCTTTACATGAATTCCTAATCCCACTTGGCTCATATAAACATTAAAAACATGCAAATGACCCTTCAAGATTCATTTTGAATATTTGAATTTTTAAATTCTTGGTTTTGGAGGGAAACTCCAAAAACCCTCAAAATAAATCCTATGATTCCTAGGGACTCCAAATGTCCTCCTATACATGAAATGGACTTTTAAATGTCTCTTGACTCATATTACATCCAAAATTGACCCACTTATCACCACTAATAACCAAAACATAAAATTGACTTCTTTTTGCTTGTTGCTCTTGCATTATACTCCCAAGGAAGGAGAAAAACTTGAGCCTCCACCTTTCTTCCTTAATTTAAAATTCCACATTTGAGGGTCTTTAATGTTCACATGCATTCTATTCTTTATTTCTTGACATTTATTTATTTCCAAGCGCTTGCTTGCCCTCTTCTTGGCTTTGTCTATCTTTTTTATCCATGCATCTTCCATCTCCATGAAGTATCGACACTATTGTAGATTATTATTTGTTGCATCTCCACATGTGATAAGTCTACTTGAACCTTGTCATACTTAGCTGCAACCAATTTGTGTTCATACTTCTTCCTCTTGCTTGTTTGATAGCTTGTTTCCTCATGAATTTTGCCTTATTCTTGCTTTTTGAGTGACATTTTATTCTTAATCACACTATCACCTTATTATTTAGGATCTAATGTCCTATCATGTTGTAGACACCAAAATTGTGTCGACTCCCCTTGGTCCCTTACACACTTATTAATTTAAAATAAACTATTTATTTTAAATTAATGACATCACCTAGACACCTCACCTAGGACACCTCGCCTTGGACACCTCATCACTAAGACCATTTACTACCCTATGAGTCACCTAAGACTAGGTCATCTACATCTTAACCACCTAAGACCTATTCTCAATCCATTCCAACTGCCTAACTAATTCTCATTCCTAATAACCCCATCCTTCGACTGTTCTCTAATGGCAAATGCACTTGGTAGATGGAGAACAAGCGAAGGGATAAAAATAGACCTTTTACACATTCTCTGGCCACCGACGTCAGTCAACTGTCGGCTGACACCGACAGGATCACCAACATTAGTTTCTTAAACTGAGTTCTAATCATGAAGGATGGCTAATCACGAATAGGCTAATCCCAAATCTTCCAATCTCAGCTCATCCCAAATCCCAAATCTCTCTCTCCCAAATTCTTCCTCTCAGACTCTTGGACATGGACGTGCACACTCTAAGACCAAGCATCAGACTTTGACTAATGCTCACCTGGCTACAAAAACTCTGCATAAGTCACTCCAGATTGGATTGGAACATTACACAGGGACCTTGACATCAGCTACAATAGGAATAAGCAGTCTCACACCCTTAGTTCTTCATCAAGCAGAGCTAAGTATTCTTCTGTTTCATTTCAATATTTAGAATACATTAGTAATTACTTTCTATTTACTATTTCTGAATACTATCAACCTGACCCGACTTTCTTCCTGGAGAGGCTGAAAAGCCTTCCTCTTATTCTTATCCTATTCTCATACCCATCCCTAACCTTTGTCCCCTCTCAGACCCTGTTCACTATCTTGCAAACCTGCATAGACCCTTAAACTCCCAGACTCTTCAATCGACCACTGACATAAACCTAAAACCCATCCAAGGCCCATTGCCCCTACTGACATTGGTAACATAACTGATGTCGGCATATTGACCAACTAACTCTGGTAGGACTACCGATGTCGGTGACTGTGACAGACAAACTGTAGAGAACAGGTATGCATTATCTTTATTTATCTTTCTTAGTCTTTCACCATTTCTTTTTATATGACACTCTTTTCATAAATAGTGGACTATCATCCCTCATGGAGCTTTACGCTTCTGAGACCAAGCTTGTCGCTTGGCAATCCACCTTATCTTATTTTAACATTTTCTTTGGTTTAAGTCTTATTCTTATCTATAGGTGTCTTCTTCCATAGCCAAAGAGGAGCTCCTACAATGTCTGGATATGGTGCACAACTTAATATGGGTAACATACAAACCCCTGGCCCTTAACCTTTTAGTTTCGTCTTTTTCTAAATGTAAAAAGCAAAAACAAGTAGAAACATTTTGGCATGCCCGGTGGGACCCTAGATTTTTCCTTGGGTTCATTTCTTCTAAAAAGAAAACTTTCATATAGTTGCATTAGGGAAAAATTCTCTTCTTGCATCCTTCTTCTATCTCTTTATTTCCAAAGGAAATCATAAGCACAAGTTAAAAAGAACGTCTTTCTTTTTCTTCTTGTCACTTTTTTCTTGCATCTTAGGGTAGTGAAAATTCATACTCTTAACCTTTTCTCCACTTGTTTGCATCTGAACAAACACATTTCAATTTGGGTTAAAAATTGTTGCATTTCATTCTTGCTTGAATGCATACTTAGCCCATTCATTTAGTAATTAAAATGCATTATGAATAAATTGTAGTGCACATATGTTACACAACCAGACCACATTCACAATCACAAATTAAACATAAAATATACTTGAGACAAGGCCTGACTAGGATTTCATCACCTAGCGAATACCTTACCCTTCCTGGCGATCTTACTTGGATTTCACCACCAAGATGAGGACCCACTCTGTTCTCTGGCAGAGTCTAAACTATAGGCAAAGTATATATTGGCTAAGTGGCCCAGCTCAGCTCTAGGTTCGTGAAGTGAAGGGAGCAAGCCCCCAGCACTAGGCCACGTATGGAACCTAACATATATTTTTGAGCACCAAAACATAACCCAAAACTAGCCTTAGACTTCCTCTTTAGGACCTGTTCTAAAAGCCAATTTCCCAAACATATTCTTCTAAGGCATAAGCCACCACGACTCTAAAATTTATTCTTAGGAATTTAACATGTAGAGGTTGCTTGCTGTCATCTATTTTTCTGTTCTTATCTAGTTTTTTGAGCTGGTAAGGTTGCATAATTCTGAGGTTTAAAAACAACTCAAAATTTCTCCTCTATTCCAAAAACTTTCAATTTTGTGAGTTTCTAGAAATACACAGACACACATCAGTTTTTCCACTGACGTCGGCAACTTATTTCACCGACATCAATTTTTACACCGATGTCGAAAACGTATCCTCACCGACATCAGTTTTTCCATCGACGTCGATCACTGTCAACAAAATTTCTTTCAAAATAGGAAGTTTTAAACCTGACTTTTTTTTCTGTTAAACACACATTTTGGTTTTCTAAAACTGAAACATACAACTTTTGAAACCTGAATCGATTTTGCCTTGGATGGTTTTGACACGTAGTCAAGCCAAAACTCTTGTTGACCACACAAGGCAACAACCACTTCCACCTTTGCCCTTCATAACAAGTCCTCTAATGGAGTATACTTCAGACACTAAGCATACTCCTATCCAACCTACCCCCAATCAACCTCCTATTGTTCCTGAAGGGGACCAAGACTTTGAGAGATTCCTTGACCTCAATGTCAAGGCTCTCCAACACTATCTCGCTAGAAGCCAAATGCGAGATCCTTTAGGTAACCCAATTTATGGGATGCCAACTTCTCTTACTGAAGCAACAATAATATCAATGGCCTCCATTACCCAACCCATGGTCACTCAGGCCATTGCCTCAACTAGTAACCCAACCATGGCCAATACTCAAGATTTGGCCTCCCCTTCTATTTTTGGACCTAGGGTTTCTATACCCCCTCAACCATAATCAATTCAACCAAGTTCTACACCTTTCCAGAACTTGATTGTTTCTATCCCACCCACTCTTGCGCCCATAAATACAAGAGTGACTACCTATCCTTTTACTAGTGTCGCCACCATTCAACCACCCTTGGCGGCATCTAGTCAAGTTGTGCCCTCCAACTTCATGGCACAACCTCCCTTGACCTCAACATCAGTCCCCATGATAAACTACCAATATGTTGTGCCTATACAAACATAACCAAGTACGTCATATGCCCCTCCTAATGCCTTTCAAGTACCCTACAACCTAGGGGGTGCTCCTCCTACCAATCTACCAGCCGATCTAATCAAGATGCTGATGGATAAGATGTCCAACCTTGAGACATCCATTTACGGTTCAAGCAATGTTCTTTCATATGAACAAATCTGCAATGAATCCATTCACCCTTCAATCCCCATTCAACCATATCTTAGTCAGTGGGAACTCCTCAAATTTACTCATTTTTAGAGTAAAGAGGACCCACAACAACATTTACGAGCATTTAGACATGCTTGCTACCTTATAGAACACGATGATGCGTTATTACTTCGCACATTTCCCATGTCACTTTCTGGCACTGCCCTTGATTGGTATAGTTCTATTACCAGTCACTCTCTTTTTACCTTTACTCAACTTGCTCAATTATTCCTTGACCACTTTTCAATCAACATCGCTAAAAAGGTCTCCATCATAGACCTATATTCTATTAGACAATTTGACGATGAGTCAATAGCTGACTTCGTTGCCTATTGGAGAGGTTTGATCAACCAACTCTCCTTTTCATTACTTTAACCTGAGCTCATTGAGCTCTTTTCAAGAGCATGTGCCAAGCACATCTCATCTACTTTGTGGGTTCAAACATTCTGCACATTTGACGAAGCTTTCACCATGGCCCAAAAGCTTAAACTCCACGTAGTCGAAGAAGATAGGGTCAAATTGCATAGTAAAAATACTAATGTAAAATCTAATGACCCTTCTTCCAAATCTTCTTCTTCCCATTCCAAGTCCAAAGGATCAACAAATGCTGTGGTACTTAGATCATCATCTTCTACCAAAACTAACCACTTCGACCCCTCCACATCACAAAGCATCACAAAACAATTTCAATAATGGTATATACAACGTCAATACACTCCAATAGGAGAATCATATGCTTCCATGTTGGATAAACTAGTAAAGTAGGGGGTCCTCAATCTTCCTCAAATCCGAACACCTCAATTTGACCCCTTAAAAGTCATCCCTGCATGGTATAGGGAAAATGAATTTTGTAATTATCATCGTCAAAGGTCATGACACCGATAATTGTAAAACCTTCAAAAACATTGTCCAAGACATGTTAGACAAGGGGAATCTTGTTTTGGATAACCCAAATGCACTGGCTAACCAAAACATAGACATCTTTAGGCAACCATTCCCTAATTATCCCCTAGTCAAAATAATGTTTAGACCATGGCCGATGACCTCCAAGAGCGCAATATACACATGGTCGACATGGTGTCTATTCCTAACCAACCTCTCCCATAGTCTAAAGAGGTTAGTCAACCTATTTCTCCACCACAGGTAGAAGATCCTTCTTCTCCTATTTATCCATCACGGGTAGAAAAGCCTTCTTCTCCTATTTATCCATCACGGGTAGAAAAGCCTTCTTCTCCTATTTGTCCACCACAGGTAGAAGAGCCCTCTTCTCCTATTTGTCTACCATAGGTAGAAGAGCCTTCTTCTCCTATTTTTCCACTACAGGTAGAAGAGTATTCTTCTCTTATTTGTCCTCCACTGATGGAGGATAGTCCTCCATCTAACCCCCTTTCACATATAGGAGAGTCTACTTTGATCTCTCCCATATTGGAGGATGCTTTGACGATACCAACACTGGTAGCCTCACCCTCATCCTTCTTATTACCAATGGAGGATCATACTTTTCCCACTCCTTGACCACACGTGGAAGGCATGATCATCCCTACGCTCTATCCTCTCGAAAAGCCACATTCTCCAATCCCTTCTCCACTGAGAAAAGAACTCGCAGCCTCACCCACTTCAATCGAGGAAGATTCGGTGATGGTTTTCTCTCGCCTTTGGACCGAGATCACTATGTATAACATGTTTCCACTCTCACAATCACCTAAATCCTCTAAAAGACCAACTGCAAGACCTCGCGTGATGTCACCTAAACCCTTCTCACGATTGGCTGAAAACTTAGGATTTCTCCATTCGCAAGACCTAAAACATGAGGCATTATGGGAGCGACTTAAGGCTCCTTATCTTACACATCCCACTTTAACTCCCAACCCTTTTATGACAATTCACCCCAAAGTCTCTAATGAGAATTAGGCTTCCACTTCCAAATCTTTAGAAGCTCAACCATCCACACCTGAACCTAAACCCTCACAGGCGACCACTATACCGAGACAAATTAAATCTCTCAATGTTCACCCCGCATCAAACCTCACTCACCCACAAGTGAAGGTAGACTTGAACCATGCCCCACACAATAGTGGTCCTTGCTCCAAACTAAATAAGACTGCTAAACCAAGTCAGAGAACAACTCCCCCACCATCACCATTGCCCTCTATTTTGGGCCCACATCCATTTACCTTAATAGGAGTGCTCCCAACTCCAACACCTAACAAAAACAAATTACCTCCATTACTCCCTACACCCATCAAACATATATTTCCTCCAAAACATCCAACAACTCTCAGCATGAAAGTGCCGTCTACGTGAGTGGCCACACTGCCAAACAAAAAGATGGTAATAAAGACTCCTCCTACAACTCCTAAATAGAAGTGGTCAACCCCTACTACAACAAAATGTGCAGACTCATTAACAGGTTCTTATGCTTTGCTATTACACCAATTGTTGCAGTCTTCTAGCATCAGTCTCCCACCTACTAAGCCATACCAACCTCTCAGATCAAAACCATCTTGGTTCGACGACACTAAAATTTGTGCGTATCATTGCACACTTGGGCATGACACTGAGCATTGCTATGATCTTAAAGTTGTCATTCATCAACACCTGAAAAAGGGCACCCTTCTCATTAAGGACCCCTTTTACAAACTACTAACATCATCCCATGCCTCCCAAACCTCCTCACCTTCACACTCATCAACTCTCAAATCAAAACCACCTTGGTTCGATGACACTAAATTTTGTGCGTATCATCGCACACCTGGACATGACACTGAGCATTGCTGTGATCTTAAAGTTATCATTTGTTAACACCTAAAAAAGGACCCCCTTTTCATTAAGGATTCTCTTGACCACTCTTTTAACAAACCACCGACACCATCCCATGCCTCTCAAACATCCTCACCTAAATTGGGATCTCAACGCAAGACTATGGTCCCTCTACCACCTTCAACCCCTTTATTCAAAATCAACACTATCAATGTGGCCACCAGGTCACAAACTATGAAGGATAAAGGAAAAGAGTAGATTTCTATTCCTTGGACATATCCATTCATCAAACCTTCTCAACCACCAAAACCCAAGATTTCTATCTTGGGCACATCTTAACCAACATCTTTTGGGGCAATTCGTGACTCCATGGTGAAAAAACTTCACCAAACCCCTGTGAAGACGTCTTTATATGACCTAATTCAAAGCTCTCCACAACATCACCAAGCCTTAATCAAAGCTTTATAGGCAGTGGAGGTCTAACTTGAAGACCCCCAACCACTGGCTGCTTTAGTCAAATCATTACCTACCATTGCCTCTATCACCTTCAGTGATTTTGAGATTCTAGACTAGAACCTGGAAGATCAAGATCTCACCCTCTTAAACTAAGCCTATCAGGCAAAAGCTTCATAGGATGCATCCTAGCATCACACTTCTTTTCAAAGAGGAGCTTCATCATCTTCTCTCTGTCTCATTTATCCAACCCATTGATTATTCGTAATGGGTGTCAAATATTGTCCCTATCATAACATCAACTGGGGGAATTTGACTTTGTACTAATTATCTCGACCTCAACCAACTTCACGTCCAAGCATCGACCAAAATGTGCCTACAACCAAAATCTGAAAAAGCGAGATTTCAAAATCAGAGATCTCATCCTTATAGAAAACCAACATGCGACCAATATGGAAAGAAGCAAACAAGGCAAGTTTGCTCCTAATTGACTCAAACCTTACATAATAATGCATAAGTACAGATTAGGGACTTATCATCTATCTTCTCTCGAAGGCTGGATAGAACCTAAGCCCCTTAATGCCTTACATCTGTGACCATTCTACTATTAATCAAGTAATCATTCACTTGATATTTAACTTGAGCTCATCCCTTGAGTAGCCCTCACCATCGTCATTCCTATTTCTTTCAACCCTTTTTCCCTACAAACATTAGTCAACCCTTTTGTAAAGCATGAATGCTTTGTCCTAATAAAAGGGAAGCCCTTACACCTCTATAGACCAGTCCATGACTAAAATTTTAGTCAAAAACATATAAAATTGGGATGCCTATTCAAAGGTCATAAACTATAAATGTAGACTACTCTCTCGAAGGATAGCTGCATAATTACTGTAATTACTAGACTGCTCCCTTAAAAGATAGCTATTCAAAGACATTCAACTATACAAAGTAGAATATAGACCATTCCCTCGAAGGATGGCTATGCCCAAATTTTGCTACAAAGATAGCACCATCTCAGAAGTTGCCCACATCGATCAGCTTCAACATTACCACAAAACCCAACAACATCCCCAAGTAGACTTCCCACATTGATCAGTCTACCAAAAAGAAAAGTGACTGACAAACTATTAAGTCATGGACTTGTCTATAGTCGTTCTCAGGGTCACCTATAAAAGGGGCAAAGTTATCCCTGCTAAAAAAAAGGGTTACACTATCCTGACATATCACATAATCAAACCTATTACCCCAAAATACTCAAGGGATTTTGAGCTCACTTAACATTAAGTGATTCAAATACTTCTCTAACACAAACTAATGGTCAAATGACGTAATGCATGAATGGGACTTTTGTTTGCAAAAACCCTTATCTATACTATCACTATGGTCCTTGTTAATGAAAGAGCAACGTGCCTTTCACTTCTTATACATTTTCGTCACATACAACCAAAACATTTTATAAACAAACCAAACCAAACATTTTTTAAACCACTAACATGACATCATAATTTATTTAATACAAATACCATTTTGTGTTATATAAATTATCATAGCCTATTCACACTAGTTTTTATGGAAAACAATACACATGGAAACTAACAACCACACATAACCAATGTTATAGAATACACCATCACACAATATGGAAAAGGCTATAACATCATCATTCATTTCATTTTTGGCATACACCATCACCAATATGGAAAATTGCTAAGGATGAAAAACCACACAACCAATGTTATAGAATATACCATCACATAATATGGAAAAAGCTGTAACATCATCATACTCATTTCATTTTTGGCATACACCATTACTAATATGGAAAATTGCTAGGGATGAAAAACCATATAACCAATGTTATAGAATACACCATCACATAATATGGAAAAGGCTGTAACATCATCATACTCATTTCATTTTTGGCATACACCATTACTAATATGGAAAATTGCTAGGGATGAAAAACCATATAACCAATGTTACAGAATACACCATCAGATAATATGGAAAAGGCTGTAACATCATCATACACTCATTTCATTTTTAGCATACACCATCACTAATATGGAAAATTGCTAGGGATGAAAAACCATATCACTAATGTTACAGAATACACCATCACACAATATGGAAAAGGCTGTAACATCATCATACACTCATAATTTCAAGCATGTACCATCACACATATGGGAAATGCTAACAACACTAACCTCACCAAAATAACTATCAACCACTTTGACCCTCTTCTTCCCTTTTGGGGAGAACTACATTGGCCTGAGGCCCTTCACATGGGCTATGTAGGCAGCACTCAGTTGACATAGGGTCTTCTGAGGTTAGCTTAGCCATTCACCTGATCGTCTCCCTAAGGACATCGGCCATTCATTCATTCATCTACTTGATGGACCAACCATATCACCTTTAACCATGACTAAACTTGTCCAAAATCATGACCACACAACTAGCCCTGACATTGTAGAAGTCACCTATAGACTTCTCATGGGGCACAATGGAGATCACATACATCTCCCTTACAACCAACAACACTTGAGATCACTTATATCTCAACCTAACCCGACCAATGACCTTGGAGATCATGACTATCTCCTCAGACCATGACCACTTTCGAGACAACTTTGCCTTGGTTGTTTTTATTACATATATGCTACCTCACGAATAGCTAGCAAATTATACGTACCCCACATTACAACCCTCACACGTATTGATAGATCATGCCCAAGTTGATCCCCAATATTTGTGACATTTTCATGTTTTTTGAGAGCATTTCCTAGCCCAGGATACTTGAAACATGATGACCATTGGAGATAAGCTTTGATCGATCTAACCCAATCAGCTATGACTAATAAGCTGGGGCCTGATTAGTTTGATTTTAGTCCTCCTCGACCATTGGAGTAACAACTTTGATCATTTAACCCAATCAGCTACCACTAAAATTTGGGGACCAGTTACTTTGATTTTAGTGCTCCTTGACCTTACTTGTGACAATTTGACCTAACTATCACGTGAAGTGGTATATGCACAATCTCAACTATTACAATGTTCACACTCCAACTTCACCATACCCATCCACTACCTATCAAATCGGCACTTGATTTCAGGTTCCCTTCCCTCGACTTCTACTTTGAGGGGGAATACCTCATCCCATCCCTGGGGTAGCCTACTTTTATTTTTGTCTTACAGTTTGTCAAGAGTAACCAACAAGACAAAAAGGGCCAAATGTAGACACCAAAATTGTGTCGACTCCCCTTGGTCCCTTACACACTTATTAATTTAAAATAAACTATTTATTTTAAATTAATGACATCACCTAAACACCTCACCTAGGACACCTCACCTTGGACACCTCATCACTATGACCATTTCCTACCCTATGAGTCACCTAAGACTAGGTCATCTACATCTTAACCACCTAAGACCTATTCTCACTCCATTCCAACCACCTAACTAATTCTTGTGCCTAATAACCCCATCCTTCAACCGTTCTCCAATGGGAAATGCACTTGGTAGATGGAGAACAGGTGAAGGGCTAAAAATAGACCTTTTACCCGTTGTCTAGCCACTGATGTCGGTCAACTATCAGTCGATGCCAGTGGGATCACCGACATCAATTTCTTAAATTGAGTTCTAATCATGAAGGATGGTTAATCATAAATAGGCTAATCCTAAATCTTCTAATCTCAGCTCATTCTGAATCCAAAATCTCTCTCTCCCAAATTCTTCCTCTCAGAGTCTTGGACGTGGATGCGCACACTTTGAGACCAAGCATCAGACTTTGACTAATGCTCACCTAGCTATAAAAACTCTGCATAAGTCACTCTAGATTAGATTAAAACATTGCACAGGGACCTCGACATCAACTACAATAGGAATAAGTGTTCTCACACCCTTGGTTCTTCATCAAGCAGAGCTAAGTATTCTTCTATTTCATTTTAGTATTTAGAATACATTAGTAATTAATTTCTATTTACTATTTTTAAATACTATCAACCCGACCTGACTTTCTTCTTGGAGAGGATGAAAATCCTTCCTCTTATTCTTATCCTATTCTCATACCCATCCCTGACCTTTGTCCCCTCTCAGACCCTATTCACTATCTTGCAAACCTGCACAGACCCTTAAACTCCCAGATTCTTCAGTCGACCACTGACATAAACCTGAAACTCATCCAAGGCCCATTGCCCCTATCGACATTGGTAACATAACTAACGTCGGCATATTGACCAACCGATGCCAGTAGGACTACTGACATTGGTGACTATGACAGTCTGTCTGTAGAGAATAGGTATGCGTTATCTTTATTTCTCTTTCTTAGTCTTTCACCATTTCTTTTTATACGACACTCTTTTCATAAATAGTGGACTGTCATCCCTCACAAAGCTTTACGCTTTTGGGACCGAGCTTGTCACTTGGCAGCCCACCTTATCTTATTCTACATTTTATTTGGTTTAGGTCTTATTCTTATCTACAGGTGTCTTCTTCCACAGCCAAAGAGGAGCTCCTACAATGTCTGGATATGGTGCGCAACTTAATCTGGGTAACGTACAAACCCCTGACCCTTAACCTTTTAGTTTCTTCTTGTTCTGAATGTAAAAAGCAAAAACAAGTAGAAACACATGCATGTAAACCTCTATCCTTTGATTGTCTATACTTTATTTTTCTACCTCTTCTTCCAACTTCTTCACATCTTGATGCTTTTTCCTATCATCTTGCTCACTATACAACAACAACTTCTTATTCTTTTCATCCTCATCATAGTAAAATATGAATTGACCAATCTTTGGCTATATATATCCATACTTATCAATTATAAACTTATAATTATCTTTCCCAAATTAATAACTCACCTTGTTCACTTTGTCATACTCCATTTGCTTGCTTGTTTGTGACCTTGTTTGCACAACTCTTGGTGTTTCCCTTTGCTGCTCTTATTTTGAGTTTTCTTAGAGTTCCTCCTTGATATTTACCTATTATACCTCACCTATTTTTAGTACCTTAGATGGGATGAATATTTATTCTAGCATCTCCAATTCTTCTTACAAATTTTTTGCATCAACCTCTTCATATTCATCATCAAAATTTGGTTCACATTTCTCTTCACTTGCCTAAGCATCTTGATTTTTATCTTTTCATTGGAATCTCTCATTTGTGAGAGTTATACCAATCTTATCATAATACTTACCTTGATTTTCAAACAATGTTTGAGGTGCTTCTTCCTCAACTTTCCTTGCTACACACTCATTCATAAAGGAAATAGTTTCCATAAACAAAATATCTTCATCATTGGAAGCAAATTCAAATATATGATCATATACAACATTTGAAAACACATATTGCAAACACTTATTTCTTTTATGTATTCATTTTATTTTTCACATGGATGTACCTTAATCTCATTAGATTTGTTTGCATGCACCATCTCTTTTGTTTGCTTTATAGGCTTACTATGTTCTTCAATCTTCATGCTTGCTTGGAGTACACTTACAACTTGATCCTCTTATACTATTTTCTTGATTTTTTCCATGTATTTTCTACCTTGTACCTTCTTGGACTACCACTTTCTTCTCTTTTCATCTATTTCATGCTTCATTACTTTATTCTCTACTATGACAACTTGATGTACTTTTCCATGTGTCCTTTGTTTCCATACTTGTGCTTGTTTTCTAACCATGCTTCTGATTTATTTGACCTCTTATTTGAGGTTCTCTTCTTCCTTCTCTTCACCTATTTGTTTTAGACAATTAGGCCATACATACCCATGCCCTTATTATCTTCATGTGGGTTGAAATATATCATTATTTTTCTCAATCTACACATTAGCTTTTTTTCCATCACACATGCAATCAAAATCAACATTTAGGCATTAATTTACCTCCAATGGAAACTACTGCAAGATCATCACTTCTTTGATGTATTCATGGGTGACCTTCATGTCTTATTTGGGAACTATTTTTTTAGTTTCAGCTGCTATGCATTTCAATACATCATAATAAACCCCATTCTCTAAAATTTCAACTTGTGAAATGTCTCTAATCTCCATCATATTGTCTTCTTCAAGAGGTTCTTTCTCTTTTCCATCTTATTACAATTTGATGGGTAATTAATTTTTCCCATCCTTCACCAAATTTTAGGCCTCATTCTTAGCCTTCCCCAACTTCTTCTTCATACCTAAAAATATAAACTTAAAAACAATGTTAGCATATAAAATGAGAGACCACATAATCTATTTGAATATCTTTGGCATAGACATATTACATCTTCTCTTCTATTATTCATCCTCATGTGCTCTTCTTGGCACTTATTTCTCCTCAATTAGAACTCTCTTCTCTACCTCTCTATCTTGTTTCTCTATTGGCAACTCTTCATCCCTCATGCCTCTTTAGGTTGTACCTTCTTTATTCTCCTTATTCTCCTCTTTCTTCAAGGAGTTTTCCTCATACCTTCTCTTTCTCATAAGTATATTTAGAGGCCACTTCAATCTCTTTCTCACATCACAACCATTACATTGACTCTCTTGACTCTTCATGATCTTCACCATGAGCTCAATCGTCTCAAATCCCTTCCCCAACTCTTTTCTTATCCCTTTTAATTTTTTTTAACATCCATATTTTCTTTTTTTACTTCTAGGTTTCTATGTTAGACCTATCTCTTAGCAAGATAACTTATTTATCTCTTATTGGACCTATCTCAGTCTCTTTTACTCTCTCTCTCTATTCCTCTCTCTAGGACTTCTCTTATATTTCTTGACTCTCTCTTGGAGCTTCAATGCTCTTTTTTCTCGGTCTTTCCTAGTCTTTTCTTGACTAGATTTTTGTCCTTATCAAAGGAATTTGGGGATATATCTCTTCTCTTTATAAATTTTTTTCTCCTCTATGTTGACATTATTAGATCAGATCTGAAACCTTCTTCTCCCTCAATACCCTTCAAGGTGTCATCTTATACATACTTCTAGCACTATGCATTCATCTCAAATCAACAAGTTGTAAAGAAATAAAAAAAAATTTTTACCCAAGCATACCTTGAATTTATCTGATACCAAATGATGTAGAGGCATGGGGAGAATTCCTCATAAACATCACCATCTTATGATAAACCCAACTGGTCAAAATGACTTGCTAGTTTTGATCTTTAAGATTCTATCTTTAGTTCAATTTTTCTCTTTGTCTTTTAGATCTATAGTATCTTTAACAGAAGTAAATATTTATTGTAATATTTTAAGAAATTATTTATGGATACAAAATCACTCATATGGATCACAACTCATACTTTATCTCATACAAGTCATTCCTTTCATCAACTCCTTCTTATGATTTCACTAGCTTTTCCACTAGCTAACCTTTTTGGGTTTCAAATGTCAATTTTTGATATAGGTCTCAAGGAGTTATTATAATTTAATTTATGGTATTAATTTATCAAAAAATAACTTACTTATCCTCTTAAAATTTTCAAAATATACTTCATCCTTCATTTCTGCACCCAAGGTTCACCATGCTTTCATAAGGCTTATAGCCTTCTTTAAGGAAATTTCTCTTTGTTGAGTGAAAAAATCACTTTTCCCAAGATTTAATTACATTTTTAGGCTCAATTTATCTCATTTTAGGTTTTTACAAAGTTTAATTACCTAATTAATCTTATAGATTATACCTCCTTTGTAAATCAACCCTCTTTTAGGCCTATTTAGCCCTCAAACCTTACCACAATCCTAAAATCTATACATATATATATGCTCTCAAATCCAAACCATATTTTTATCTTTAAAAATGAAAATATAGGTCATATCACAAAATTTCATGATTTTTCAATGGTTATAACTCTCAAAAACCTCAAAACCCTAAATCTAGGGTTTCTTTGACCCTACACAAGCCGTGGGCATTCAAAATTCCATTTATTGAGTTATATAAAAATTTAAAGGACCAAACCACCCAAAAAAGTTCTATTTTTTAATATTGTATCTTTTAAAATATGTCTAAATCTTCATTAAATCCATTAAGGGCTTGAATACTATAAAACTTAGTCATAAATGTACTCTTTTTACTAATTTAGTAAGGTTTCCATGGCCAAAATTCTTTCAAATGATATATAAGATTCACCTAGGTTATTATAAAGGTTAAAAAAACCTTCAAAATTTTGATAATAAACTCAAACAACCTCTACTCACCATCCATATAATGCAATCTTGACATAAAGTGTCAAATGCACTTGAGACAACATTTGTGAGAGACAATCTTACTCATAACAGGGTTTATACCATAGAGTGCTCTTTCAAAAATATTTTTTACTTGGATATATAAAAAACTAAATACCATAGGTTTTATTAACCTTGATATCACTTATGGAGGATTTGATATACCTCATTCTTGCATCAATGTTCAACACTCTTATCAATTCTCTTCCCTTTTCTTGACTATAACCTACATCCCACTGGTTCAACCCTGCAAACTTTATCAAACCTACAAATTTACACCAATATGAATACAATCATGGCCTCAAGGTATTGTCTAAGACAATATTAATTTGATTCATGCACACTCATGGAATGAAAAACTCTCATATCAAACACATTACTTTATTCATCATATCATTATCTGTTACATAACAGTCCATCCATGGACTTGAGATCCTTCTTGAGGAGTTTCATATAATTTTTATTCTCATACTCTCCTCTCTCTTCTTGGAGATCTCTCTCTCCTTTTCCTCTAGATTATACTCACATACAATTATCCTTTTTTACCAACTTCAAAGTTGGTTACCAAATTAGTTATAAAACAACTTCTTTTTATTGAATCTAATGTATAAGGGTTACTAAATAAATGCATGACTTACACTTTTTAAATTAACCTATAAGAATTATAATGACCCTTTACATGACTTCCTATTCCAACTTGGCTCATATAAACATTAAAAACATGCAAATGACCCTTCTAGATTCATTTTGAATTTTTAAATTCTTGGTTTTGAAGGGAAAAATCCAAACACCCTCAAATTGACTCCTATGATTCTTAGGTAATCCAAATTCCCTCCTATACATTAAATGGACCTTGAAAGGTCTCTTTAATACCATTACATCCAAACTTGACCCACTTTTGAACATTAATGACCAAAATATAAATTTTTTCTTTTTTTTTGATACTTCTACATCATGATCCATGACATTTGAAATTGATTTGGTTGACACCCTATTCAAAAAATACAAGACCATCATATTTTTATGACTCATAGAAGAGGGTATTGTGGATCTAGGGATTTTACTTAAGAGATGATGCTTAGTATGGTGTTAGTTCCAAAATGAAAATAACATGAAAGAAACACACTAATAACATAACATCTCTAGGCCTAGACACTAGGGAGAGCTTAGTTAACAAAAAAAATGACAAAAACAACTAAAAAGTAAGGAATAAAACACAATAATTCCTTCACCTTCCTTGGATGTTTCAAATGCTTTTGTAGTGGTGGCTTTCTCAGTTTTGTGCTCATGAAGTCCTTGGCAATGGAAGCTTGGCTACCTCCATCTCTCTTTGGCACCTTTGGCTTATGGCTTGGAATCAATTTGGCATGGTAACACTAATTTAAATAGATCCTTGAAGATATTTGTGCATTATAAATTTGCACAAAAATATCTTAGAAATGATGTTCATGGGGTCTCTATTTATAAATTTTTGAGAATGTCTAAAATCAACCTAAACCATCCATCCTGAGATTGAGATGTGTGGTTGAGTATTAATTCAATTTTTGGAGTTAAGTTTATAATTATCCTCATCATGAAATTGGAAGAATTGGAAATTAAGAGGCATGGAGGGCATCATGGAAGGTATTGATGAGGCATGGAGGGCATGAATCTTGATATTTGTGGCATAGGGATATCTTCCCAAGAAATGAGGTCACCTGATGATGCATATATTCAATATTCATTTCTAAAACAAAGTATTTAACAAGTTTCCATGTAATTATTAATTAGGCCTTAATTTGGATTAGTTAGCTCTTAAGCATGATTAATCACTTTATGTACAAATTACTCAAATTGATTAGAATGCCTCGTTATTGGTCTAAAATTTGACTAGATTAAAATTAGAAGGCACTATCAGATGCATTGGAACCATATTCATGTTAGAATTAGCTACAGGATCTAATGAATTTAATAGAAATATTAAATAAGAGATAAAACAATAATCATAATAAATAATAACTATATATCTGAGATAATAACAAAAATGAATAAATAACTCAAATATGATGAATTAATCTGATAATTCAATATTAATCTAATATAGAATACATAAATAGTCATTTCTTATATAGAGCAAGGTGTGCATGATAAAGATTAGGGAACTCATACAACACGTGTATTTCAACTAATATCTATCTACATGAATAGTGGAGTGAAACTCCACACTAATAAGATAGGTGTCCAACTTGTGTAAATGATCAACACAAGTTGACTATTAGTTAAGCAATCTTATCCTATCTTACCCTAAATAGTGGAGTTCAACTCCACTGTAACAAGATAAGTGTCTAAGTTAACTACTAGTTAAACAAGCTTATCCTATCTAGTGCAAATTATTAATAAACATAATAAACTAATTACAATAAGTAATTAGTGTACCAAAATAATAAATTATAAATATAACTAAATGTAATAAAACAAATAAATGCACCAACACCCCCATAAGATAAGCTTAGATAAGGCTATGTAGATAAGAGTCATGACAATGTGTATCCATATTAGGTACTCTATACAAATAGATGAGAAAAGGAGAAAACCTGAAGAAAAAAGAACTCCTCAAAATGAAGGTCTAGGAGACCCCCCTGAAGAACTTATGTCCCTTGAAGAACTGATGTCTTACACCCCCAAAAGAGATCACAAGTGAAGATACTTACTCTCAGTGAAAGTTTTGGTGAAAATATCTATAATTTTCTCCTCCATAGGATAATATTAAAGATTAATGATCTCTACTTGAATGAGATTATTGATAAGGTACATATGGATCTCTATGTGTTTGGTTCTCTGATGACAAACCAAATTCTTTGAGATCTATATAGTGTTGTAGTTGTCACAGTAGATGACTGATGGCTTCTAAAATGGAATACCAAGCTCAGTGAGAATATTTAGAAGCCAAATAACCTTAGTAGTGGAATTAATATCACCATGATACTCAGCCTCTATAGATAAAAGAGTAATAACATTTTTTTTCTTACCTTGCTAATAAATGGGGTTGGATCTGAAGTGAAAGTTGTAACCAAAAGTAGACTTCTGATCATCTTAATCACCAACCAAATTAGAATCTATGTATCCCACCAAGTCTAAACCTATACCTAATATATAGTGAATCTTTTATCTGATAGTGCCCTGAATGTAGCTAAAAATACACTTAGTGACTCTATAATGAAGCTCATGTGTTGTCTACATAAAGCATGAAACCATGCCAACTGCATATAAAATGTTGGGTTGTGTATGAGTTAGATAGATGAGGCTGCCTACAAACTGGCGATACAATGTGGCATCAACCAAGGGAGTGGAATAATGTACCTCAAGTCTAACTCCAAATAAGAAAGGATTTAATACAGGCCTACAATCAGCCATGTGAAACTGAGATAACAAGTCCATGGCATACTTGGGCTATGAAAGTGTAATCCTAGAAGAAGACTATGCTAGCTGAATCCTAAGGAAATAATGCAATAATCCCATGTATGTCATAGAAAACCTATCGTGAAGTGTAGTCTTAACACTGCTGATGATGGATGTTGTGCTCCATGTAATAATAAGATCATCGATATAGAGCACCAAGTACAATAGTGAATCCTCTTATCATAGAATGTAGAAATTCAAATCTGAGTGACATCTTGAGAACCCAATTGAGAGAAGAAATGTGTCCATCTTATAATACCAAGCCTTAGGGGCTTATTTTAGATCATAGAGAGATTTCTTCAAGTAGCATACTAGTGAAGAATCCTAAATAAACCCCTGTGGCTGCTCCATACAAATCTCCTCATGAAGATCCCCATGAAGAAATACACTCTTCACATCCATTTGATGTATAGGCCAACCATGAGTTGCACCAATAACTAGTATCAAGTGAATAGAATTCATCTTAGTAATAGGCATAAAGGTTTATGTATAGTCAATTCCTTCTACTTGGGAAAAACCTTTGGCCACTAAGCATGCTTTATACTTATCAATATTTCCATCTACTGTAAACTTAGTTTGATATATCCACCTACATCATACTAATTTTCTTTCCTTAGGAAGAGGAACAAGATCCCAAGTGTTGTTCCTAATCAATGAGTCATACTCTTCTTTCATCACTGAATCCCACTCAATTATCCTTATGGATTCTTGAAAAGACTATGGATTAGAAGCTGTGGCAATATAAGAATGTGGAAGATCATGTTGTGACCATGTTATCCTTATATCTAATAGATCCCTAACAAGAGGATCTACTTCCACCAAAGTCTATCTATCCCACAAAGGCTTCAATAGGTGAGGATTTGGAGGAGGAGGAGCATGTCTTGGTAAACCCTATTATGGAGGTATTACCTCATCATCCCTATGAGTAGATGAAGTAGGAGTATCATCATCACTGGTATCTGATTCTTCTAAAGAAGAAGAATGATAAATGTTAGAAGATAAGTTTGAAGGATTTTATTCAAAATAAATACTTCTTGCTATAATAAGCTCATGTGAATTTGGATCAATGAGCCAATATCCCTTAACACCATCAAGATATCCCATAAATATGCAAGTTTAGATTTATTTTTCTAAAGCATGATGCTTGTCTAAAGGTATGTGAGCCCATGTTGGACTGCTAAAGACTCTAAAATGATGCACATCTGGCTCCCTGTTACACCAAGATTCAAGAGGTGTTATCCCATTTAAATCTTTGTGAGGAACTCTATTCTATATATATGCATCACAATTAATTACTTCCACCTAGCACTCAAGTACTAATGATTTTGTATGTATCATACAAATTTCCATTTCTTTTAAGAATTTTTTCTTCCTCTCTACTACACCATTCTATTGAGGTGTGTATGCAATTGAATGCTGAAGATCAATTTCTTCAAGAGCATAGAATTGTTCAAACTTGTTGTTCACATCTTCCTTCCCATTATATGTGTGGAAAATCTTGACATACTTCCTAGATTATTTCTCTACTAGAGCTTTAAACTCTAGATATCTATCAAATATTTCACTCTTGAGTTTCAAAAAATAAGCCCAAATATATCTAGAATAGTCATCAATAAATGTGAGAACATAACAGGTTTTACTAAAAGACAAAGTAGGTAATAGACCCACTAAATCACTATGAATAATTTTGAGGAATTATGTATCCCTCTAAGCCTTCTCTTAATTAAAATTATCCTCTGGATGTTTACCTAAGGCACAACCATGACATACACCCCCTAAAAATGGAACCTATGGAAGTCATGTAACCATCCCCTGCTGACTAGCTATTGTAAATAGTGATAGTTCTGATAACCAAACCGCTCATGCCATAACTTGCTCATTGAATTAGTGTGTGAGAGAAAATATTTAGATAAATACTGAGGCAGAAAGTGGGAGAATGAATAAATTCAAGTATTAGTGTTAACTTTTCCCACTGTAACTAAGGCATTGTCCTCTAATTTTTTGATTGATACAGAATCGAGTGTGAACTCAACTTTCCTACTAGAATCAAAGTGAGTGATTTGGTAGATAGAAATAAGGTTAGTTGATAAATATAGCACATAGAGGACATCCTCTAATACACCACTATCAACATCAACTGCACCTTTTCCTAGAACATCTACCTTAGAATCATCACTTATGATAATATGAGGCAGGGAACTTGGTTCTAATCTAGAAAATTGTTCTTGATCAGATCCCATATGGTGTGGAGCACTTGAGTCAATGATCCATGACTTGGGAGAATTTACCAATGCAACTAGTGCCATAGCTTTCCCTTTCCCTAAATTTGAAGGAGTGGAAGAATCCTTTGAAGAGGATTGATTGATGTTATTCTTTTTGAGATGACCCTTAAGTTCATCAATCTCTTCCTTCCAACAATCTTGTTCACTATAAAACCCCTTTTTGCAATAAAGGCAAGGAGTGCCAGTCCTTTTTTGTGAATCTTATTTCTTATTAGTGGATTTATAATCTCCTTGTGAGGAATATTGTTTCCCTTTATTCTTATCTTTCTGTGACTTAGTCTGATTATTCTGCTTCTTTTTACTTGAACCTTTATTTGATGCTAATGTTGAAACTTGCTTATACTGAGGTTGAATTGCAACTAGAGCTTGAGATTTAGATGAATTAATTAGACCCATAGATATTAACTTTTCTTCTTCAACCATTAGAATCTCAAAGAATACCTTAAAGGTGGGCATTTGATAAGTTGTGCCCAATGTGAGCCGATGAGTCTATAAGCTAGAGACAAAGGATGAATATTTAGGACCTAATTTGTGTAAGGCACTGAAAATCAATTGAATATCCTTTTTATCAATTTTACATTCAAAAATTTGTGCTCTAAGATCTATGACTTTAGTGATGGAGTCTTGTATTGTAGCATAATTTTTAGGATCCAAACTAATGAGTTCATTGTCAATTTGGTAACCACAAACCTCATCTATTTTACCAAATAATGAGAATTTATCCTAAGACTCTTTTGGAGTTATACATTTATCAAGATGAAAATTCAAATCTAAATACATGTAAGACCGAATGCATCCAGTTACTTTAGTAGGTTCAAAGAGAAAGTGTTGTAACTCTTTTGCATTAGTAGATGGAGTAAGAAGAATTGTTATGTAAGGCACATATCGTAGCATCATTAATGCATTCCAAGCATTCTATTTCCATGTATTATAGTTATATATTGTTAATATTGGGAACTTAGGATTCCCCATGATGCAATCAAAAATAAACAGTCATAAAGTAGAAATCAAAGTACAGAACACACCACTAAACCTCCCTAAATTACCTAGTTTTATCTCACCCAACAATTATTTTTGGCACTTTATAATTGAGTTCAGTTATAAGGTTAGATTATATTTTTTCTATTTTACAAAAATCTCATTTAGGCCCTCTAATATAAAAGTATAAAAAATATGCACTTTATTACAAAAATTTCTACATCAATGTGTTTTTCTAAAAAAAAATGGGACCTCAATTCGAGGTTGTATGTGAAAGTTATGAGCCTTTGAAGTTACAAAAATTAGGATGGACAAGAAATTTTATATAAAAATCTAAATTCTATAAAAATCTAGAAAAAACTAAAAGCATAGTAGTGAATAGCATGAAATTTTAAGCTATTTCAAAAAAAAAACACTAAAAAATACCTCTCAATGTTAAAATGGCAAGCTTCCAAAGTTGCCTTTTCAAATCTGCTTGTTGATCTGTGAGGCTTGCCAATTTTATTTTTTATTTTTGGTTTACATAGGCTATATGGCCATACTTGAGAGCAAAAAAAAATTGTCTTCTGGAGTGACTGTGTCCAAATTGGACAAATTTTATATGGATCTGTAAGTTTTGACATCTTTTGAATGCAATCATGAGGTCCATTTTTCTCAGAAACACTTCAATTTTTAGGTACCCTCCATATTTGGGTGTGGTGCTTCTGGATCAAACCCTTACCAATTTTACCTCTTATGCCCAATTTGGATAAAATTGTAGATGATTTTGACTATCTTGGGCACTTTGAACTCAATGGTGAGCTCAAAAATTCTCCACAAATCTATAATTTATATATGTATACAAAATAAATAAAAATAATCCTATATCTAGATATTTTTATCTTGAATATTTATCAATCTCTAGATTCAAAATAACTCTCGTACCATGTTATATTTAGCTACAAGATCTAATGAATCTAATAGAAAGCATAAATAAGATATAAAATAGTAATAGCAATAAATAATAATTATATATCTGAGATAATAAAAAAAATGAATAAATAACTCAAATATGATTAATTACTCTGATAATTCAATATTAATCTTATATGGAATACATAAATAGCCATTTCTTATATAGAGCAAGATGTGCATGATAAAGATCAAGGAACTCACACAATACGTGTAGTTCAACTGATATCTATCTACATGAATAGTGGAGTGCCACTCCACACTAACAAGATAGGTGTCCAACTTGTGTAAATGATCAACACAAGTTGATTATTAGTTAAATAATCTTATCTTATCTTACCCTAAATAGTGGAGTGAAACTCCACTGTAACAAGATAAGTGTCTAAGTTAAGTACTAGCTAAACAAGTTTATCCTATCTAGTGTAAATTATTAATAAACATAATAAACTAATTACAAAAAGTAATTAGTGCACCAAAAAAATAAATACAAGTAATTACAATAAAGTAAATAAATTCACCAACAATTCTTATTTAGGAAGTTATCAATAGAGAATAACAAAGGCACACATCTTATGCAAGAGATTTGATATGAAAGATCAACCCAGAGCACTTAGGTACAAAATTAGCATTTTGACTCAAAATGATTTGATCAAAGTTAGCTATCACATAAATTGAATTTCCCCATTTATGGATACCCTGGTCAAAATTGGCACTTGAATATGTCAATTTCACATCATTTATCATGTTTGAATGTTTTTAGGTCAAATTATGCATTTTGGGTAGAAATTGGTCAAAACCTTGATTAGAAGTTATTGGTGGCTAGATTTAGGTGTCTATAGTTTGGCCCTATTTTGGAAGGTGTTACAATATATAAGCATAATAATGATTTCTCAAAGAATGAAAATGTCATGTATGCCTATAACTACCATGATGATAAAATAACTGTATGATGCCCCCTCAAGGGAATGATTGGCACAAGTAGGTTAGCAAACGGTCCCTCAAAAAGAAAGAAGTGAAATGAGGGGAATAAATAAAGAAAAGATGATGGGGTGAAAACATAATGATATTTAAAAAGTAGTCAAAATCATTGAGAATGAAAGTGGGATGGTACACAATGGTTTGCCCAAAGGTGGTTATAAACATTGTACCCTAATAATGGCAATGTAGTATGATTACACAATTATTTTCCCAAAGGTGGTTATAATCATTGAGAAGATGGATGCTTCAGTTAGGACAAACAAAAAAGATAATAACACATCCCTGTATGGGAAAAAAATAAAGTGGTGACAACACAATGATTTGTCCAAAGGTGGTTATAATCATTGAGAAATGTAGGTGGTACGTTATGTAATGATTTACCCATAGGTGGTTATAATCATTGGACCCTGATTATGGAAAACATGATAAACTTGGCTGAAGATGATGATAACTTAACATAGAGGGTAATGATGAATTAGAATAACCTATTATTAGGGAGATGCTCGTCTGAACTAATAAAGGTTGAAATTCTTTTGTGTTTAATTACTCTATTTGGGATATGATTAGGATGGGATCGAGATGTAGATGTTGAAGAGATGTCACCATTACTGAATATACTTCATGAAGCTAAGGTTTTCTATAGGACATGTTGGTAGGCATCATGGTATAAAATTATGAGGACTTGGCTAAAATATGTATGAAGATTGACTCCCATAATCCAATACTCAATAGAAAACAATGCACTAATAATAGAAACTATGATGACAATGCAAACATATGAATATGGATGGATTCAAGTGTAAGTGTGGACAAAGAATGACCCAATGAACACTCATAAAATAAATCAAATTAATAGTGATGAAATCAAACAAATATGCAGAGAAATAAACAAAGTAGAAAAAACAAACAAATAATGCAATGGAAACCCTACGAACATTGCCCCTAGAAAATAGGTGACAACTTAACAAAAAAACAAAATGGGAGAATAAAAGAAAAGGAAGGGGGTGGTCGAGCTACCTACATAGTTCCATGGATATAATATCCAATAAAAACTCTTAGGCCAAATGTAGTTCTCCCATGGAATGGGAAGAATGTGATAACTAATGAAAACAAACATAATGGATGTGATAGAAGAAGAGGAATGATCTTACAAAACAACAAGTGCATGAGAGAAAAATGACAAAAAAGATGGGGAAACTAAATGACAAGTGATTTGTTTGTAGCTTAGTAAGGGTTCCTAAAATCCTTAAGGAAAATAAGTGGTCGCTGTTTTTGTTTTTTTCTAATGATTTTTCAAATGTTTTTAGAATTTTTTTAGAGTATCTCAACTCAATCGAGAATGATGAGACACTAAATGGTTCAAGCTCATAAAATGGTGAGAGTATTTAAACTAAGGTTTCTCACAAATGATGAGATCATGGCTTAGGTTGCTCATAAAATGGTGAGAGCATGGCTTAGGTTACTTGTAAAATGGTGAGAGTGTGCCTTAGGTTGCTCATAAAATGGTGAGAGTGGGGCTTAGGTTGCTCATAAAACAATGAGAGTGGGGCTTAGGTTGCTCAAAAAATGGTGAGAGCATGGCTTAAGTTTCTCATAAAATGGTGAGGTCATGGTGGAAAGGGTGATTGAGATGACCTCAAAATTTCTTGAGTGCTGCCTACATATTCCCAAAGTAGGACTTCAAGTCACTATAGTTCTACCCTTATAGTGGAGGAATTTGACTAGAGTAGTAGTTAATCAAACAAAACATGCACAATTGGTAAAAAGGCATAATATGACATAAGAAGTGGTAAGTTGGTATGATAAAGCTTAATAAAAAAATGTTCCCCTAGTTTTCCCATAGGTAGTTATAACTAAGACACAATGGCATGGATCAATAGTACTAATTTGCCTAAAGGTGGTTATAATTAGTAGCAAAACTTGTGGTAAGAAATTAATAACAAATGAAGGATGCAACTACCAAAATTAATATCATATTGTCCCAAAAATATGATCTCTATCTAGAGTACTTGAACTAATTGATGAAACTGATCAAATACCTCGATGCTAAAACTACGTAATGAATGGTAAAAACTAAGGTCAAATAGGCTAGGATTTAAAACACATTGGGCTAATAGGTTAGATGTGAAAAGTGGATATGAAAAAGAGGATAGATAAGGATGGTATTTATACAAAGAAAAATAGTGATAAAATAGCATAACTAAAATGGTCCTTATAGATAATACATCTTAGCATTCAAGCATAGTACCGCTTGAGATGAATATTATTCATTAGATCTAAAAGTTCATCATCATCTGGTGTGGTGAGCCTATATGCTCCTGATCCATAATCTATAGTAATGATGAAAGGCCCTATCTAGTCTGGTTTTAATTTTCCTTTATGTTTCTTCTCAATCATGGTATTCTTTTGGTTTTATTTAAGAATAAGATCACCAAGTTCAAATGTTCTATACTTAACATGTCAATTATAGTGGCCTTTGAGTCAGTTCTGGTATGCTTGAAGATTATCGATCTCAGCCATACATTTTTCATCAAGTAGGTCTAGCTCTTGCAGTGAGCTACTCAATAGTCATGATCATCTAGGACATGCTCAAAAGAGATCCATAGTGAAGGAAATTTGACCTCAATGGGAAGGATGGCTTCAATACCATAAATAAGTGAGTATAGAGTGGTTCCTATGGGGGTAAAATGATTGGTATGGTATGCCCAAAGGGTAAAGAATATCTACAAGTACTAATCATGACCGACATCATTGACAATCTTTTTGAGAATATTGATAATGGTTTTTTTGGATGCTTTGGCTTGGCCATTACCTTGAGGTTAATACATTGTAAAAAAATGTTGTGTGATGTTATATTCAGTACATAGCTAGTCTACATCCTTGTTCTTGAATGATCCTCCATTATCAGATATAATGTCAAAGGGAATACCTTAATGGCAAATGAGATGGTTGAAAATTTTCTTTCCAATCATGTGAGGGGTATAGCTTCAACCCACTTAGTGAAATATTTACTGGTGGTAAGGATATGTTTATGGCCATCAAATGAAGTGAGGTTAATCTTCCCAATGAGGTCAAGTCCCTATGTAACAAATAACCATGGTGTCAACATCAGTTTCAAAGTTTGGGCTCAGACATGAATCAAATCAGCATGTCATTGACATTTGTCACACTTATTTACATATGCGATTGCATCTACATCCATCATGGGCCAATAATAACTAATACACAATAGCTTTTTGGATAAGACTGCCCTGCTAGAATGAGATCCACATACTCTTTCATGAACTTCTCTTAACACTAGTGTAAACTCTATCGAAGTTAAACAATGAAGTAAATTTCAATTAAAACTATGGTGATAAAGAGTGGATCCTAGTAGAGTAGAATGAGTAGAATGATGAATGAAGGCTTTAGTTTGTTTTTGAGATAGGTTAGGTGGTATAACTTGGTTAGGAAGGTATTTGTAAAGATCTAAATACCAAATAGAATTAGGATTGACAATATCATAAATCATGGCAATAGTTGAAGGTTCATGAGCTAGTGCTAACAAATTCTCGATGAGAAACTGATACTCTCTATCTTTATCTATTTGTCAAATCAAAGAGCTAATAGTAGCCATGGCATATGTAGTTTTGTTACCCACCCTTGGTATGTTCTCAAACTAAATATTGGTAATTTGTTGCTTAAGAGTGTCAACCATGGCTTTATATGAAACAAACTTGCCATCTTTGGTTTGAAAATGATATGTGACCTGATTGATGATTAATTAAGAATCACCATAAACTTGGAGATAAGATATGTTCCAATGCACTGCTTGTCAAAATCCTAAAATAAGTGCTTTATACTTGGCCATGTTGTTTGTACAAGGAAAGCTGATTCTAAATGATTTATGGATTAGATCCCCTTGTAATGTAATAAACAATAGGCCCACCCCTGATCCATGTGTAGTAAATGAACCATAAAATTATAGTTTCTAGGGCTACTCCTCAAGAGGTGTGTCAATGATAGTCATTATGGATTCATCAGGAAATTGAAATGTGAGTGGTTGTGTGTCTATGAAAGTTGATCCATAAGAACGTATCCCTTGATTGCCATCTAATTGACATATTATATGTCAAACTCATTGAGAAACATGATCCATTTAGTCATTCTACCTTGCAAATCAATTTTAAATAGTAGATACTTGAACGGATCTAATTTTGAAATGACCATGGTCTTATTATTCAACATGTAATGGTATAGTTTTTGAGATACGAAGACCATGGCCAAACAAGATTTTTTAATATGTGCATAGTTATGTTCATATATAACCAAGGTATAACTTAGGTAGTCTACAACATGTTCTTTTCCATTGTCATCATGTTGAGCCAATATTACCCCCAGAGCATGGTTAGTAGCTAATAGGTATTACTAGAATGGCTTTCTTGGCATAGGAGGTAATAAAATAAGAGGATTAACAAGATAGTCTTTGAGTTTTTGAAAAACTATTTGGAAATGATCATCCTAGTGAAATGTTACTCCCTTCTTCAAAAGGTGTGTAAATGGATGGCACTTGTTTGCTAATTAAGAGATGAAGCATCAGATTGACTAGATTTTACCCTGTAAACTATGGAGTTGCTTTAAATTACTTGGTGGTGGCATCTCAGTTAGAGAATGGACTTTAGCTAGATTGACTTCAATACCTCTATGGGACATGATGAAGCCAAGTAATTTTCTTGAAGTTACACCAAATACACATTTCTTTACATTGAGTCTGACTTTGTACTCCCATAATCTTTCAAAGATCTTATGTAACACTAATGGATGGTTGGCCCTGGTTCTAGATTTTTCTAATATGTCATCAACATACTCTTTAACAATATCATGCATCATATTATTAAAATATGATAGTCATGGCCCATTGATATTTAGTTACAACGTTATTAAGGCCAAATGGCATTACTTGAGAACAAAATTTTCTCCATGGAGTGGTGAATGCTATTTTATGTTGGTCTTTTGATGTTGTTCTGATCTAGTTGTATCCTAAAAATCCATCCATGAGTGAAAGCATTTCATAACCGGTCGTAGAGTTGATGATCATGTCGATATTAGGCAAGGGAAAATAATATTTAGGATAAGCGTTGTTGATGTCTCAAAAATTAGTACAAATTTTGATCCTTTCAGGCTTTTACTAATAGGTACCACATTAGAGATCCATTTTGAGTAGTCAATGGATCAGATACATCTTACTTCTAAGATTTTTTTCAACTCTTTCTTTACCAATACAATAATGTAAGGATGTATCTTATGTAACTTTTGTTTTATCAGTTTGGTGTTAGGATTAACCATAAGGTGGTGTAGAACCAAGGTAGGGTCTAAACCTAACATGTCAAAATAGGCCCATGCAAAGATATCTACAAATTCTCTCAATAGAGCTGTAAAGATGTCACATTCCTCCTTAGTGAGGGATGCTCCTAATTGTATCCATTACAAGTCTGATGGAGTCTTGATATTTACCTCTATTATATCTTTAAATAGAAGGGTCAAACCATCTTTTAGGATAGTAGGTAATGACTTAAACTATTAAATTATGTCAGGGTCCTCCATTAGGATTTGTTCTTCAACTTATCATAGGCATGATGAATTTGATTCTCCTAATAGAAGATGTAGCCATGTGATAAAAACAATTATAAATTCTTGAAGAATTTAATCAAATACTTATTATTTCTCAAATTTAAACTCAGATCCATAAGTAAGTTCATTTTTGGTGGTCTCTTGGTCTAAATTCAAATAAAAAAGAACACCCCTATCTAATGGTGCTTGAAACAAGTTTTCACCACTAGACTAGCCTTTATCTTTACTTTTTGCCTGGTCAAAAAGTGTCTCAAGGAGGTTTTCACTTTGGGACTTCAATGTTTTACTTATTTATTTTTGGCTAAGGGTGTTCACTCACTCTCCAAAATAGGCTGTAGGATCCAATGTGATTGATAATCCTAATATGTGATCTCCTAATAAAACATTGTTTCTAAGGCCTAAGAAATCATATAATGCCTCATCATTCTAAAACTCATCAATTGGTAGACTGGATTCTTATCATTTTTAATCTATCAGTTGGAGATAGTATAATGGTATCATGTTGTAATGAATGGCTAGGGTAAGGGTATAAATGACATTGTTATCAAACAAGTTGATTTTAGCTAGGTCATTAAAGGTGAGGCTATGATTAGACTCAGCTTCACTGTCAGCATCATCATCACTAGTCATTAGTGATGGAGTTTGAATAAGATATGTGGGGTCACCCTCAGGTGGTTTAAATCCAAATCCATAAGGTCTTTCACACTTAGTCATGGAAATTGGCTTGATAGTTCCTTACTAATTTAGTCTGAGGCATCTTCCTTCATAATTATGACACTCCATGATCCTATTGGGAATAAGATACTTTGTATTTTTATAACAATCAGCTTGATTGTCATTATATAACCATGATTCATCCCCTTCAAGAGGGTTAAGTCCTAGGCCAGATGCTGGTACAAATGTAACAAGTCCTTTATCTTTGTTCTTTTGTTGCCAATGCATATGTGGGGTGACTTTAGGTTGCCCAAAGGTTTTTAGATTCTAAGGAAGATTGGCAATATAAAATGTATCATGGGTCACATACTCACCTAGTCCATTATCTAGAATGGTGAAATGATTAGAAGCCTTATGAGGTAGCATGTGGGAAAGAGAATCCAAGGTATTAAGATTTATGCAATTATATGGTGAAGGATCAATAAGTATAGCCTTTCCTTTATCCTACTTGGAACTTGGATTCATGCCATACTGATAATTTTAGCTTTGAAATTAAGCCTCAAGATGCTTTCAGTGTTCATATGGGTGTAAATCTCCTAGAATATTCACTTCCATCTCTGAGTGGGAAAACTTGATACATTAGTATAGCATTGACAAAACTGTATTAATCTCATGTAACCAAGGCCTTCCTAGAAGCATATTATATGATAACTCAAGATCAAGCACATGGAAAAGTGTATCATGGGTCAAAGGCCTAATGATAACTAACAAACTAATGGTGCCTTGTGATTCTCTTTCCTGATTATCATAAGCTTTGATGCTTATCATTTCTGGTTGGATATATGCCATTATGTACCCAAGAATCTTGATGAGCTTTAAAGACACTATGTTAAGGCCTGATCCATTGTCTATAAGGACATGTTTCACTTTATAACATCTTATATAAACTTATATTTATAATGGATTATTATGGAGTAGGCCAAGGGAACATAGATCACTTTGGTTGAATGTGACTTGTTGGGGTGGAGTTAGGTGTTTAACCAAAGCTTGAAATTTATCAGGGGATATGTCACTAGTAATAGTGGATGGGGTCAAAAACTCATTCAAGATGTTCTTATGGATTACTGATATTCACAACAAATATAAAATAGAAATTTGTGCTGGTGTCTTCTATAATTGTTCCATAATATCAAACTTCTTATCTTGGTCAGTAGTGAATCATTTATTCTGAGGCTGAATGGTTGGTTAGATGATAGGAAAAGTGATGGATGGTTATGGGCCTGGGATAGTAATCTTTGACCTCTGAGTTGTGATTACACAATAAAGATCAAATATTGGACCATTATTGCTAATCAATGTTGGGAATGGTATGGGACCAGACATGACAAGTCTTAGTTGCCAATGCACTCGCATGTGGTCATGTGGCAAGGATGAGTTATCGATATAAGGCCCAAAAGGGGAAGGCCTTATTTTTTGGTTGTATTGTATGCATTCCCAAGTCAAAGAAGGATTATCCATATAATTTTGTTGAATGTTATTATTTAGAAATGTTCTAGGCTGATTAGTGCTTGGTCTAGGATTAATGAAGATGAAACGTTACCCCTATAATATGACCTAAAACCCTGTTGTAGTCATGTATAATTGCATGGTAGGTTTGTTGGTTGTTACTATTCTAACCTTAGTTTTATCCATTATTATGTCATTGTGGGTTCTACTACTAATTTTATTTATTTTGTTGGTTTAGCCTTTGATTTTGATACTATTGATTTTGCTACTACACTGACTATTATTGTTGTTCTTATTGATTATTTTGCTGCTACTAATTATTATGTTAGGGAAAAAGGTTTTGATAAATCCCAAGAGTTTGATTAGAAGTGAGAGCACCATTATCTAATGTTATCTCCCCATTCTCCAACATATTCTTGATTAAATTCTTGATTTAGACACATCTTCATAGATTATGCCCATTGACCTGATGATAGTCACATAATTTGTTTTCACGGTACCAATCAAGATAAGGAATGCCTTTTAGATAATGCTTTAGTATAGGCCAACTAATTAGATTAGTGGTATAAATATTGTGAAATATAGATTCAATAGGTTCTCTTAGGTCACTAAAGACATGATGTGTAAGCATGATTCTCCTAGGAGGAGGGGTTTACAATGGTAAAGGCTATTGTATTTGTTGTGTAGGTCTTGGTTGTTGTGCTTGTGGCATTGGTTAGAGAGGTTTATGGGTAGGATTAAGATAAAAAGGTGGTGTAGATGATGTTTGTATCATTTGGACATGATAGGATTTGATTACTCCATTTCTCACAACATTCCTATTATGATTGAATTGCTTCGATCTTTCTTAGTTATTGGCCTGTGCTGATTGTGATACTAGTGCTTGAATGGGATGTTGGTAATTTTCTTGATTGGTACCTTGATTTTGATTAGTTTAATTAAGATTAATAAATCCTTTATTTATGAGTGCCTTCTCGATCGACAAACCTTTATCAATGATCTCTTTGAATGTATGTGTACATTACAATTCTAAATGATAAACTATCTCACTGTGAAAATTTTTGGTGAACACAACAACAAATTTTTTATCTAGTAAACTATGGGTGAAAAAAATTACAAAGGCTCTCCATCATTGTAAATAACTTACAAAACTCTCACCATATTTTTCTTTGCTTGTGTTAAGTCCACTAATGAAATCTCATGCTTGAGATTATATGAAAAGTGCTATACAAACTTATCAAGAAGATCATCAAAATCCATTACTAAATTTTTGGGAAACTTTAAAAACCACTTCAAAGCTTGTCCAACCAAGCTCCTTGAAAATAATAGCAAAAGGTAAATGTCGCTATATGCCACTGGTTCACATGCAACAAATAATTCAATCAAATGAGCCTTAGAGTCACCTTTTCCTTTATATTTTTCAAATTTTAGTGGTTTGTATCCTAGAAGAAATGGTATATAAAAATACTCCATGTTGAATGGGTAGGAACACACATCATCCAATTTAAACTTTTTAATCTATTTACCGGCTTGAATGGTAGTAATTGCATCCTTCATCTATTGTAATTCTTGGGATAGGAAATTAGAAAGAACATTGGTTTGAGGGAGAATATTGGTTTGGATACATGGTTGGGAGATCATAAGTGGGACACTTTGACTAGGGTATGATGGAGATATCTATTGGGGTATATTGGTTTGGTTGGGGAATGGACCAGGAATACGCATATGTGAATTAGGATGTACTTGAAATTGCACACTTGGTTGTGTGATATTTTGGTTTGGGTTGGTGATAAAGGTTTGACTTGGAATATTTTATGGTTGGGATGGAGGAATATAACTATACTATGCCTGTTATGGTTGAAAAGGGATATGTTGTTGACTAATTGAACCTTGTTGTTGAGTGAGAACTTGTGGTCCAAGACCCTATCTCTAAATTTGTGGCACATTTTAAACCACTAGTTATCTAGTATGTACTTGAGAAAAATGGGGACCTCTTTGTTTTATGAATCCATATGAGGAAGTGAAAATAGGTTACATATTTAGCACCTGTCACTGACTAATATTTGCACGTTTTTGACTAGTCATTGCTTGGTTTTGAATTGGCATATTAGTCTACGACTGAAGAAGTATGTTTGTCATTACCTGGTGAGGTAGAATATTAGTTTCTCCTGATTAAGGTGGCAATATATTTGTCCTCTATTGCATTGATATACTAGATTATTTCTATTATTATGGAATACTACTCATTACTTATTGAGTAGGGTTCATCATATTTTGTCATTGAGACATGACATTAGCCATTGTTTGATTACCTAATCTTATAGGTTGTACACTTGAGGAAGTAACTGATTGAAGTTGGGTTGTAGAAACTCCTATTCCCTAGTATGATGATCTACCCATGGGATTAACTATAGGCACATGTTGTTGGCTAGTTTTTTGCATGTTAGTACCACTTTGATCAGGATTGGATGTTGTTTGCACATTGTTCACTACATTTGGCTCACTATTCTATGTAGAAGCTAAAGACACTTCTTCAATAATGGGCATACGCATCAAGTTATCTATCGAATAAATTTATATGAATGGGTTGAAATTTGAATTCTCTTATCCATTTAACTCTATCAACACTCTTGTTGAAGGAACTAGGTCAATGAGAGACTTACTCACCATGTTCATCTGATTGAAATTATGTGCTAGGTTTAGGTAAGTTTGATAAACTATCTTCATTTTGTTAAAGTGATCTTCCATGATGTTTTTACCTTGATTAGATATATTAGGATCTTGGTACGTTGTTTAGACTAGAGCCATATGATTGCTAGAAGAAGCATATTGATCATAAATGATATTGTGGGGCACTCTTAATAGACTCAATAAATTTTCATGGGGAAAGTCTGTTGGAAACTTGACCCCTACTACCTCTATGGATCTAACCAAAATATCATCTTTGTTTTCTAAAAAATTTCACTCAAACAAAAATGGATCATATGTGGAAGCTGTATTAGTAGAATATGACTGTTGAAGAACTAGCTCATCCTCTATGGGTATTATAGCTAGGTATTGTGTGGTTTGTTCTTGGTCTTATTCTGAATAAGGTGGTGTGTTAACCAAATAGTTAGCTAATAGATCATGGCTTTATATCCCTGATTGAGTATTATAAGAGTGATAAGAATCTATCTCATAAATAATATTATTTGCATAGGGTCTTGCACCATTTCTTCTTATGCTACCACATTACTAATCCATAGATTGCATATGAGTCCACTACAATTGTAGGAACACATGTTGGGATCCATAGTTAATGTTTTATGATAAAAGGTCAAAGAGTTATACAAACTATAAAAAGGACATTGTCCAAAATAGATGATGTTCCAAATTTATCTAGATTCATCAAAAGGATCAAAAATTTTATGCAAAGATTTTTAAGGAAATAAGCTAGCGTGAAGTATCTAAATTTTTAATGTTCACACAAAGATAAGCTAGTAAATGGACCAAAAATCAAAATGACAAACTCTAAAGTTGAAATGTTTCAAATCAGTCTAATCTAGGAATTTAAAAGTTGCTAGGTCTTTTGGCCAAATGCAACATCAAAATCTAGGCTCAAACAAAGCATGCACTAGGACTCTTGGCCAAACAACATCAAAAGCTAGACTTTGAAATAGATGAAAGTTTTAATCTAATAGATTTGAAACACTTCTATCAAACACTAGGCATTTGATTCTTAGACATGAAATTGATCAATTAGGTATAAGGTATGAAACAAAAGGCACTTTAGAAATAGTTTATTTTCTCACAAAAATGGTATAAAACTTGTTTTTTTGACAAAAAAGCTACACAAAAGTGAACAGTATAACTATTTTTAGACAAAAGATCATAAAAGTACACTTGGATTGGTTTGAAAATGTAGCGAAAAAATTGAAACTCTATGGAAGAGGGTCTATGAAATAATATTTGAAATGTTTTGGGCAACGTAATGATGATATAATACCCAAAAGGTGTGAAAAAAAGGTTTGTTTCAAAAAATCTCTATGGCAAAGATGTTTTCCTATAATTTTGACAACATAACACTACTTTTCATGACTCAAAATATTGTGGTGCACAAACTCAAAGTCTAAGTGTTTAGCACAAAATGGCTTAAGTCTATCAAATGGTGATAATACTCTTGAGTCTAAAATGGCCTTCAACCTAAATTGGAAATTCAACCTAAGTTCCCTCAAGTTTAGTTTAAATGGCAAACCCATTTAACACATCAACCCTATCAACTTATAAAGGTACAATTTTGAATTTAGATTATAATTGAAGGACTTAAACAACTTTTGTAATGGTCTAGACTCAATTGGGTAGCATAACTACTCCAAAGTGGATGATATGACTCTCAAGCTTTTGATGAACTTTTGAACAAGGCAAATTGACGATCTTACGTGGGTAGCATAACGTCTCTTTGTTTAAAGGAAAATTTGGACTATGTGTTTGGTTTGGATTATTTGTTTACACCAAGTTTTGACTTTAAGCAAGACTTTTATCTAGGATAAGACTAACTAATTAACCACTCTTAGATCCTAAACTAACAAGGTTACCTGTTATTGTTGGAATCCATCAATATACATCATTTGAGAGGATTTTAAGTGTTCATCCAAAAGTAAATGCACATTATATAGTAGGGTTTTTACACCCCCTTCTCTTAAATGACAATACTATGACATGGACCTTGAGGCACACCTTGTACCAATAATACTTCTACGACAAGTGGGTATTTGTCTAAGATCCAACAAGTTTCTAAATGTTCTAGAGGAATCAATTACACAATGACTTTCATGTCAAATAATGCAAAATAAAAGCATGGATTTTGGATATGTATCACTTAGCTTATTTCAAAAAGTTCTAGTCCTTTTTGTAATCACTACATCCTATATTCACTAAGTATAGTGTGATGTCTAAAGTTTCACTACGTCCCGTGTGTAACTCTAATTAGGAGCAAAATGAAGTAAATTCTAGGAGGTGAAACCCTGGGTCAAACTTTCCCTAAAAAACTTGTGGGAGGTGATGAAGTCCCCCTTGCAATCCAAGTTTTCATAAAAATAAAGAAATCATGAAAGTAGAAAGACTTTAGGGTCATTTTCAAGGTCACCCAAACTTTGATGAGTTTTTGGGGAGTGATTTAGATGAATTTCTTTCTAAGCCTTGGAATAGGCTATTTGTAATAAGAATGTAACTTTTGGTTCCAAGGGTTCCCTAAAGGGGACAAATGAAAGAGCATACATGCAACATCCCTCTTTTTGCCAACTAAAAATTTAATATAAACAACTACATAAACATAAAAGGCTTTGACAAGGTGAGTTCATTTTTAAGCACAAAGGGAAAGTGAGGTGGTGTTCATTTTAACCCTTGGTCTTAGTTTCAAACTTTGAAAACATTCACCATAAATATCAAAATTTTGTTAAACATCAAAACAAGGTTCCTAATTGATTTTTAAGCATGCAAAAGGTGATCTAAAACATATTTTTAGCAAATGTGAAGCTTGGTCCTGTAGCAAAAAATGTTAGCATGTACTTTAGCTTTGAATCTCTTTTTGGTTTAAAATAATAAACTTTATAAAAAGAGCTCTTGGGTTTGTGTTTTAAGAAAAACATAGTGACCGATGTTAGTTTATATAACTAATGATGGTTACATTTTCTAACCAATGTCGGTTATCCAAACAACATCGATTATACCAATGTGACCGATGAAAGGTATACAACCAATATTGGTTTTACTAACTGACATTAGTTAAGATATTCAATTGATGTCAATCTTACTTGCTAACATCGGTTACTGTGTAAAACCATGGCAAACAAAAATGGAAAAATAAAGTTAGAAAATCAATTTTCAAGAGTTTTAGGGGTCCAAATGAATATTTTAAAGTTGCAAAATGATCTTATTTAGGTGTGATATGCATCTAGTCCCACTGAGCATGCCATATTTAGATATAGGGATTTGACTCAAGAGAGGATGGTTAGTATGATGTTAGTTCAAAAATGAAAACAAAGTGAAAGAAACACACTAATAACATAACATCTCTAGGCCTAGACACTAGGGAGAGCTTAGTTAACAAAAAAAATGATAAACATGACTAAAAAGTAAGGAATAAAACATAAGAATTAATTCACCTTCTTTGGATGTTCAAAATGCCTTTGTAGCAGTGGCTTGCTCAGTATTAAGTCCTTGGTAATGGAAGCTTGGGTACCTCCATCTCTCCTTAGCACCTTTGGCTTATGGCTTGGCTTAGCTTGGAATCAATGTGGCATGGTAACACTAATTGAAATAGCTCCTTTAAGATATTTTTGCATTATAACTTTGCACCAAAATAGATTAGAAATCATGTTCATAGCCTCTCTATTTATAGATTTTTGAGAATGTCTAGAATCACCTTGAACCATCCATCTTGAGATTGAGATGTGTGGTTGAGGATTAATTCAATTTTTAAAATTAAGTTTATAATTATCCTCATCATGAAATTGGAAGAATGGGAAATTAAGAGGCATGGAGGGCATCATTGAAGGTATTGATGAGGTATGGAGGGCATGAATCCTAATATTTGTGGCATTTATGGCCTAGGGATGTCTTTCCAAGAAATGAGGTCACTTGATGATGTAGATATTTAATATTCATTTCCAAAAAAAGTATTCAACAAGTTTCCATAGAATTTTTAATTAGTCTTTGATTTGGGTTAATTATCTCTTAATCATGATTAAGCACTTTATGCATAAATTACTCAAATTGATCAAAATGCCTTGTTATTGGTTCAAAATTGTACTGGATTAGAATTGGAAGGCACTGTCAGATGTATTAGAACCATATTCCCATTTATTAAGTTAACAATAAAAAATAATAAATGCATGCATCATATGCAAGAAATTTGATAATAAAGATCAATCTAGAGCACCTAGGTGCAAAATTGGCATTTTGACTCAAAATGATCTGATCAAAGTTAGCTGGCCCATAAATTATATTGCCCCATTTAGGGATACCCTAGCCAAAATTGGCACTTGAATATGTCAATTTCACATCATTTATCATGTTTTAGTGTTTTTAGGCCAAATTGTGCATTTTCAATGGAAATTGGTCAAATGCTTAATTGGAGGTTATTGGTGGCCAGATTTAGGTGTCTACAGGTACCAAAATGCTACCTAACTTTCTTATAGACTGATTACATACCTTTTTTCAAAAATATAAAACACTTTTGTTGAGGAGGAAACTTATATACCCACACCATCATAACCATGCCATTATTTCTTAAGTACATCAGGATAGTCAACTCTTTTCTAATCAGATCATGGTTGCTTTAAAGACCTATCTAGATACTAATTTATTTGATAATTATTTGTCTACTTATCTAGTATGTGATTTGGTCTTAAATCCATACAAAATATCCAATCATCTCCCCTCTAAGGGCCAATATCTATTAAAGACCAAAGTGTGTCCAAGTATGATAACTACTCAATCAAGATATATCATGATACCCTTCCCAAGCATGATTAGATGCATCTAATTTCAAAACAAGGTCAGATAATCAAACCATCTTTGACATTTTTGTCAAATTACTTATCCTTAAGCAAACCCAAACCATTTTTGGTCCACTTTTATTTGATGAACAACCTCTCTTTGACATAGGACCCATCTTTGATGAATATATCATTGACAAGATTGTGATTACTGAGAAACAACCCATTATCTACCCATTGACAAATATTCCCCATTTTCAAAAATCCCTTTGTCCTAAAGCCTTCATTTCCAAGTGAAAGGTAAACAAGGTATTTGTGGACAATACAATTCAACATGCCATTTTTGTAGACATATTTATAATAGAAATGGGTTCCCTTTTGGAACCAACATTGTTATCAACATTAACATCAAAATATACATTAGAATAAGGTTCTCTATTAGAACCAATATCATATTTGGGTTCTATTTTGGAACCAATATCAAATTTAGCATCAAAAAAAGAATCAACATTAGTTTCAACATTGGATTTAGATCCCCTTGAGTCATAATTAGATTTATAATCATAATATATTAGTGGGTATTATAACATTGTATATACACTTTGATAAGATCCACTTGAGTCAGGAATAAATTTAGAATCAACATACCTTAGTGGATATTACAACATTGGTTACATGCACCTTACATATTAGCTTGAAATCATTTATGATCCTTCCATAGTTTTTGAGGATGTTTACCTAATCATCGACATAAGTTCTCTTAGTATCCTTTATGAGGATTGTGATGCCTTTTACCCTTCCATTTTCATTACACATGCCTTTACTATTAATAATCATAGCCATTATATTTCCATACCTCCTCCTATGAATGCTAATTGGGATCAATGGAATCACACATTTTTGAACTCCTTCCATGGTGACATTTCAGTGGAAGAATTTCTAGGGATCCAAGACAATATTCAAGTAGAAGAATAATCTCGTATTAAAACCTCATATGAGGTGCTAGGGGAAAATCTAAGTATAAACTTAACAGCTTCTAGTGAAACCTTATTTGAGGTGCTAGAGGATAATCATAATAAAAAATTAGAATCCTTTAGTGAAACCTTTCTTAAGGTGATAAGGGACAATCAAAATGAATTATTCACCTCCCTCAGTGACACCTTATCTAAGGCACTATTGTACACTCCAAATCAAAATAGTCAAAAAGAATTTTTTGGTTAAAACCTCTTTAAGGCACCAATAGCTGAGCTAATTAATTTCTCATTACTTGATGAAGATATTATTCAAGTCAACATCATCCCACCATAATCAAAATCAAGTCGAATCTAGAATCAACAACTATGTGTGTAATTGATAATCCTAATTTTCACATGTCCCCCAATAATTGTACATTCTATTATGATTCTATTATTCATTCCAGACCTATATTCCATTATCTAATCAATCCATTTATCCCATACCTACCCATCTATACCCTCCTTGGTAACACTCTTTTTCAAAGAGGTTACAAAGACACTTTGTTTAGAGGTTTGGAGGAAGTAAAATCAACAATCAATTAAGATCACAACAATATCAATATAGTCTATATCAATAATAACATTTTGATAGAGAAAGTATTGGTTAGACAACAAAGGGTTATACATCATGCATCTCGTAATCCTTCATTGAGTTGAGATGCTAAAAATAAAAATAAATTAAAAAAAAAAATCAAAAGGGAAAGAGAAATAATTCATCCAATGGTGAATATCATGATTGTGGCACTTTGGGTAAGTACCATGATGAAAATAAAGTTTTTGGCATCATGCATAAATAATTTATTGTTTGCAAGTACCTTGACACTTGAGGTCAACCCTATCTACATTGTAAACTATTCCATTCAATCCATCTTGATCATTACAATCCTTTACCATTCTTACCATTTTATCGATTCAAGCCTATTCAACTTAGCCCATATTATTGTGACCATCAGTCTTATCTTATTTACCTTGTCATAGAAGTGGAAGGTATATTGAGACCTATTTTAGGAAGCATTTTGGCCTATTTACCATGCGATACTTTGATGAATAGACACATTCAATTCTCATATGACATGGTATTTGGCAACTCCTAGTACTTTTCCTAATTATCATCCATTATTATCTATCATTGTACATTAGTCATTCATTCATTATTATTACCCATTATGGAGGTTAAACTACAATGGCTTGAGGTCCATTCAAACTATGTAGGCAGTGCTCAATTTTCTAGGTCAGCTCAACCACCCTTATTCCATGATCTCACCATTTTTTGACCATTTTGTGCATTATAATTTCCATGCTCTCATCATTTTACAAGTTAAAATAGTCCACATCACTTAATCTTCCATTGAGTTGATATTCAAAAATCCCAAAAACATTCAAAGTAATCCAAAATCCTAAAAATTGGAATAAAGATTACAATATCTATGAGAGATATAAAGCCATAAAATATTAAACATTTTAAAAGGCTCATAATCTCCATGAGAGATATAAAGCAATAAAATTCAAAAACATTTGTCTCATCCTAAATCCAATCATTATCCTTGAACTATCATTGAACCAATCATGTTAGCAACCATTGGGAGGTATCCTTCCCTAATCAGCCCTAATGAGGAAAATTAATTATTGGTTCTAATCATTTTATCCACCTTGTAATGCATACTCACCTTGAATGTATCCTTTCTTAGGGGTACCATTCCATTATTATTATATTTGAGCCTTCACACTTGGATCCTGACTTGATTAACAACCAAATGCTTTTTGTTGTTTTCCTATTTGTGTGTTTATTTTTTTATTTACTTTTATTGTTGTTGCCTTAGCTTAGTCCATTGTGATACCAAGGTCATCATCATGGTGTTCCTTGTATTTAAATTGTACTTGAGTATACCCATTGACATATAATAACATTATTATCATGGTTTTTATCATTGGTGTGTTATTTCCATTTATCTATTGGATTGTGAGTCAAATTTTATGCACATTATGGCCACATCATCATGGTGTTTAATATCATGATGTATATCATCATGTGATACATTAAAAACTATGTGTTCAAGTATTATATAGCAATGTTGTGACTATAAACATCTCTTTAGTAACCTATCTACCATCTATATATTTTATCCCATGTCGGGAGAGATACATTGGCCTGAGGTCTATTTTGACTATTTAGGTAGTGTTTAGTACCAACCAGTTTTTGAGTTTAGCTCAGCTACCCTTGTTTCATTTTTATTAACATACATATTATTCCAATCCAATATCATCATTATTCAATCATTATTGCATTCTTATAATCATCTCTTTTATTAAATTTGGGCATTCTCATGTGCCTGGGCTTTTTGTGGCTTCTTCATTATGTAAAAAGTCACTCCACCATTACACCTACATTTGAATCATTCATCTCATCATTAATATATGAAAAGAGTTAAACCCTTGAGCTATGATTTACAATCAATCAATTTCCTAATCATCATTTATCAAAATGAAAATTTGCCCTACTGGGAATTAACAATTTAGACTGATCAATGATTAAATTTTCCCTATCAAGGTAAATCACTAATCAATTATTATCCTCTCTTTAGAGAAATAATATCATTATAACTTTATTCTAATTCCAAGATTTGTAACTTTCATCCTCTTTTGGAAAATATAAGTGTGCAATTTGTTTCAGGATATATCATTCCATAAGCCCACAACTTTTGCCTTATTTAGGGTATGTTAAACTGTGCCACTTATCTTAAGATGCATACTTACGATTTCCCCTACCTTTGGGACAATTTAATTCTAATATATTCATCATTGAACATTAATGCATGCAATAATTAACTTTTTGGATAAATCTCATCGATGGGTTAATTTCACTCTTCTTATTTCTTCTCCTCTCTTTGTCAAGAGACCATCCACATCATGCATGCCCTCTCGAGTGGGCATCATGGGTCATTATTTATTTATTTATCTATTTTTTTAAAACTTATTTTAAATGATTGTCTCATAATGCCTTCTCAAATAAGGGCAAAATGTAGACTCTCAATTATTACCACTCTCATGGCAAAACTAAAATTAGAATGATTTATAGCAATAACACATGAATAATTGAAACACCAAAATTATTTTGTGTACTTGGTGTGTAAATTATGGAATGTATTGGGGAATCCCTAATTAGGGAAATATATTATATACAACTATCAGCTTCATTTAAATTATCTTGATTCAAATTATGACTATACAAGAGACATTTTGGGATTAATTATGTCAAATAGTTATTTGAATTTTCAAAGTCACTTTAATTTTTGTTAATATAATTAATTTTTTAAAATTATATTAATATTCTTTTGATAGGAAAATCCATAGCTTTTGAAATTTCCTATTTTCTAAATTCATTAATTGGATTTATTTCTCAAATCTCATGATAAGTGGTCAAGTGGATCTGACATCATCATGATATCATAATAAATATTTGGAATGATGAAATTATCATGAAAGTTTTCAATCACTCACAAAATATCAAATAAATATTAAAATTTAGAAAGCCATGCTTAATCAATGCCAAATATTAATTACATTTTACCTACTAAATTTGACTAAAGCTTAACTACACATCTTGAACCTTATCTAATGAATGGAATCAATTCAGATAATCTATTAATACCAAGGCCATGACCCATTATAGACAATATTTTTAGTGCAAAGACATAATATAAAATTAAACATAAAACTTTGAACCATTATTCCATTTTCATTCCAAAACTGAACCAAATGGTGCATGAAGAGATGTTTGGTGGCACACATTCATCAACATTGTCAAAGACCTTGATTTGAATAATTTGGCATAAATATGCTTGTTGACTAGTATTTAAGGAGAGTCACATTAGGAAATGTATAAATATATCCTTTTATTATTTATTTATTAAATTCATAGACCTAACCCAAAAGGGAGTAGGCTTAACATGTTAGTTTTATTGTGTTTATCAATTGATTTCATTCACTAACATTTGAGCTAACATCTTGTTTGTCAATCCTATTATACAAGGTAAACATAAATGTTTCCAAGTGTCTAATATTAAATTTACATGTTTAAAAATTCACCCTATAATATAGTATTGAAAATACCTGATTAAAAAGATAACACAAAGAAATTTGGCACTTGTATCTAGTCACACTTGATGTTGCTAGGTATGCCAAAAATGTATGACTTTATCCATGCAAACCTATAAGGAAACATGTATAAATAAATGTCCACTCATGATTAAAAAAAAATTAAAATAATCATATATTATTAAATTACTTAAATTAGAAAAGTAAAGGAATGAATACACTTTTGGGTATGTGAACCAGGTGGGTATGTGAACCAAGTTTCTTTCTCTTGAATTTATTTAGAGATTTCCATGGGTGATTATACCCCAAGTATATTTCACTATTAAACCCATGATTTAAGAAGTAAACGCTTTAACCCCTATTGGAGACAAATATTCCTCATAACCTTGTAAAATTCCTAACATATGCATCACATATGCCTCAATTTTTCAAATTTCCCAATTTGAATCATAATATGAATTAATCTAAGTCTCAATTTTCCCATTCTAAATCATTCAAATCATATAATGTCACCCAAATTTTGAAATATATATATTTCAAGGATTGAATATTTATGATAAGCCCACTATCATGCCCTTTTTTAATGTGAGGGATGAATTCTTTGAATCATTAATCTCAAAATAAAGAGTTATGGACATCGTGTATTATATATAAAGTGTCATCATGTAAAGAAGGTAAACATGATAATATATGGCATCATAGAAAAAATGATCATTAATTCATATATGAAACATGTAATCTAAGGTAATGGGCATACAAATGTCATGTCAAGCATATATATAAACTAAGATTGCATTAATAATCATCAAATTTATAATCACTTAGTAATAATTCCTGAAAAATGTGCATGTTCTCAATCATAACATCACAGCCAATATAATCATGTGTGACAATAATCATGAAAATAAGCTAAAAAAAAATCATAGATGTATGCGCACACACACATACATAAGATCATGGTCATGAATCCCACAAGCACACAACACATGAATCAAATTTGACTTGAATTTGAATTGACACAAACAACATGGACATGTCATGGACTATAGGATTCTCAAAAAAATTGACACATGATGTGATAACACACAATCAATACACTCATATAAAAATATAATGACACATGAAATGCACTCAATTTAATGAACATTATTAATCATACATAAAACACACAACTTACATACATCAATGATCATACATAAACCACACAATGTAATACTCATCCACTCTCACATAATGTAATAGTCATCAACATCAAATATGCATATAATAAGAAATGTTAGGATACACAATCAATCCATGTCATCATTAAATATATCACAACATAATATCCATATGTAATATCACATTAAATAGTAAACACAATATAAATTCATGTATAAGTAATCTAAGTAGCTTAATATGATCAATGGAATGCCATATAAAGATACAACCTAATAAGATGTATCAATATATCCTAGTGTAAACATGGCCCTAATGTATAAAGATAACCCCTATGTGTAAGGAATATATTTCATATATGTTTCAATTTATAATATGTATCTAGTATATCCTACATCCCCTTCATGTATACTATGAAAATAATGAGCATAGAAAATAGATGAATTCACCATATATATAATAAATAATATAAATCAATCATGTAACTAGATAATCATGTCATGTTTTGATTTTTTGAATATATATATATATATGTGTGTGTGTGTGTGTGTGTGTGTGTGTGTGTGTGTGTGTGTGTGTGTGTGTGTGTGTGTGTGTGTGTGTGTGTGTGTGTGTGTGTGTGTGTGTGTGTGTGTGTCTATATATATATATATATTGAATTTATGAAATTTAAATATAATTATATTAAATAATTATACCATTAATGGGATGCTCACATGTAGGTCTTGGATCATGGTTTGGATAATTATACCCATTCCATAATTTAGATGTCATTCCAATCATTTTCTATATTTATAGTTGAATACATATAAGTAACTACCCTAGATTTGTAAGTTATTTATTAGATTTAATTTTCTCTTCATCAATCAATATGAATGTCATATATACTTTCATTTATTAGAATTTAATGAGATAAGTTGATTTGGAAAATAATTCAGGCAAATTGTGTGCTATATGGATATTTTTTGCACACTAGCTTATGTTGCATATTCAAATATAACTTATAAGTGGATCCCACAGATGTAAATCTATCATTAAGCTCTGAGGGGCACTTACATTTTTATTAAATACCCTTGTTAATTTTTCATGTATTGGTACATGAATAATGGTAAGAGCTTTGGATTATTTATTTTCTTTTTCTTTATGTGGAGTACTCTTTATTTGATTCATTCCTTGATTTATATTTTTCTCACTTTTATTTGATATCCATACTTGAATTATTTGAGATTTAAGGGTTCCCTTAGTATTAATATTATTATTAAATGTTCTCTATCTTTTATATTTAATCAATACACCTTAAAAATCAAATGAAATAGACATATGAAACTTATCTAGTTTTGCTTCAATTTTATTTAACCATGATTGTCCAAGTATTGCATTGAATTGTGTGATAATAGGATTAACATATAATAGTGTTTCCATTTCCTTAGGCCTAAGAAAAACCAATATAGTAACATTCCCTATTGCATCATCATAATTTCTTGTATGCTATAACTCATGGTCACCATATTCCAACTATTTAAGAAAATGAATTGTGCATGCATTGTGTTACACCTTATCATCACTAAAGATGCCTATTCTATATTCACTTATTAAAATAGCTTTAATGACTATTAGTTCATTTTTAGGAAATTTTTGGGATACATTAGGATTTTTAGATTATGAAGTAGATGAAGATGGACAATCCAATATTGTTGGGGTGTTTCAATAGTTTTCAAATGTAATAACATCCCTATCTAACATTTGTTAAATTTGATTTTAAAATGCATAACAATTGTTATCTTTATGCTCATTGATACAATGATAGTTCTAAAATTATCTTAACCACATTCATTTAAGCAATATGTAAGGTAATGTTAATTATAAGGCAATTTGATAAACTTTCTATCAAAGAGTGTTCATAGTATATTACTTGGTTGATCATTAAAGATATCAAATTGGATAGGTTGGTTCTTATTTGAATATTTAGGATTCATAAGAGTTTTTGTCTAATGAATTATCTTATTTGAAGCTTCCTTATGATTAATCATCCTATGTGTAGTTTCATTTTGAGATGAAGATTCACTTTTAATGCTTGAAGCTATTTTATTTTGGAACTTTTAGTATCATCAGAGGGAGTATGTGATACCATATTCATAATGAAGGATGCCACAATAAAGCTTCTCAAGATATGGTTATGCATGATAGAGTGATTTTTTTAAAATGGAGATAATTTTTTTTTATAAAAGATGAATTACTTCTCTAAATTAGTTGATTGATATATCAAACAATGTAATGCATTTTTAAGTCTTAAAATGTAATCCTTTATGGATTAACCATGACCTTGACAAAATATTTTAGAGGTGTTCTAATGATAACCTATGGCCTTTATTCATGTTAAAATGAGATAATATCCCCATCTAGATTAAATAAAAATATATATACCCACCAAGTAAATCATGGGACCAATATAAGTCTTGACCTTGTAAAAATTTGATGAGTTGTTTTTAGAAATATCACCACATTGTGCAAATATTCTCCAAGAGAAGACATAAATTGTGTAAGATGGGCCTAAGGATCTCCATGTCCATAAAATATATAGAATGTTGGAATAAAAAATATGTTGTATAAGGTTGAGAGAGTATTTAATGTACTATAGTTTCCCTAGTATGATATTATCATTAAAATAAGCATTATATGACTTAGATTCTAAAGTTAATTTAGCAACCTGCTTTTGAAGCTCACTTATGGAATGCATCATGGACACTGTATGGGTAGTAAGAATGGTTATGGATTTGAAACATTAAACTATATGTTTCATATTACCATATATATTAAACATAGGTGTATAATATTCATCACAAACATTCCTATAATTACATTTCTTAGAAACTTTATCACCTTCCATATTAATAAAGACATCATTACATGATTTAAAAACATCATCACATTTCATATCCATAAAATACTTAACCTCAAATTTTAGTTAAATATAAGGAGCATCATCACATTTCATTTCACTAGAAGGATCATTACATGTATAAACATCATGCAAAGGTATATCATTATGAGAATTGACATGCATATCATCTATCCATGTCTTTATTGTATAATCTTTCTTAATTGGAAGCCTAGTAGCATCAAGAATTTTATTAATTTTTTTTTACTCTACTTCATGACTAATATAATACTATAAGGAAGGGGAAGGATAAACAATCTCTTAAACTAAAACATTAACATGATATTTTTCTTTGATTTCATTATATAAAGATATATCACTAGCATACCAATCTTCCTCATCATCATAATCATTGTCAAAAAAGTCATTTATTTCACTTACATAACAATGATCATCATTCACATAAATACTATCATTAGGCACATAATAATGATAATATATATTTACATTTTTCCATTCATTGGCATATTTATAAGGCATATCATAGGTAGACAACTAGTAATACATATAATGAGGAATGTTAGGGTTTGAGGGAAACACACACAAATAAAAATTTCCAAACCTTAGATGAAAAGGAGAACAAGCACACAACCTAATCCTAGGATAAGAAAAAACATATAAATATAAGGTTTTAAGATTAGAGATACACATTTGAAACCCTACAATAAATAGAAACCAATGAATGTGAAATCAAAAATCAAATCTAAAATTTAGAAGTTAACATATAAATATGAAAGCTTAAGAAAGAAGGATGAAACCATATATAAAAAATACACAAGGATTTATGCATTAAAGACAAATATTGAATTCACCAAAATGTTTTCAATTATTTTTTATTTAGGGGATCTAAATAATCCAATATTATTGAAATTTAGATTGCATAAGATAAAACATACACAATAAAAATGTGCATTGATTAATTGAGATTGATTGCACTTAATAAATATAGAATTGACCAAGAGAAGGAATTTAGTTGATATTATGTATTTTTTTCTCACTAACTTTGCAAAGTCACCTAAAATACTCTATAATTGCTCAGCTTAGGAAAAAAACTATCAAAAAACTCCCAAGATGTTATTCCTAAAGCCCAAACCCCTCTGGCAGCCAATCTCATTCATTGTACTATCCTTGTATGATTTAATAGAAATTTTTACCATAGATGAATGTGCCCACCTTTAAATATGATTTATATATTTTTATTTTTCCTTGGTCATGTGTAATAATTATTTTCTATTTGTTTACCTTGAATCCCTAGCTCCATAGTTAACACTTGCTTGACCTAAAATAAGGGGGGTAAAAGATGGGTTGGAGAGCTCTAACCACTCTCTATTGAGTGGTTGAGAAATGTTCATGTTTTATTATTTTTAATGTGTCTCAAAATACATGTATTTCTCCTTCCAATGTGTATGTGTGCACAATCATGATTGACTAGAATGCAATGCAACTATTTAGATTTTGACACTTACCAACATGTAATTTTTACCTTGTACATGTGTTAAAAAATTAGCTTTAAGGATTGGCTCCTTTGAGTATTTTCAGATTTGAATAATTTTTGATAATTCTCAAGGATGTGCCAATAAACCTCTCAATGTGCAATAGTTTTCAATGTAATTTCCTAGTAGTCACCAAGTCCATAATATCTTAATCTTGTCTTATATTTATAGATGACTCCTTCAAATTTATCCCTATGACCAACATTTAAATTATGCATAAACCAACCCAAGGGAGATATTTTAATTTTCAAAATATTTTTTGAGTATCTAAGAGCATTACCAGTGAAGGTAGACATTGCTAGTAAAAACCATTGTATAACTATTATTGGCATTATCTAGGAAATGAAAAATAGTGATTTGGAATATAGTGACAACCTACTTTACTAAGTATTAATGACATATACTTGGGATGGTAGTGTCATATGTAGATAAATGGATAGTGAATATTGTGATCACGAGTTAAATTTGGATGCATAAGTCATGTATGTCAAAGATAGGTCAAAACTAATGTTTCCAAGTGTCCAATACTAAATTTATGTGTCAATATAAATATCTTGAATAATATGAGAATAAACACGTGTGTCATCTATCTATTTTTTATATTATCTAGACAAAATTGATCCTTCCTAGTCATAATATTAATACTATAAATATGTTTGTTGATTCTATTTTACTAAGTTCTTGTTCTACCTCAGGACTATTAAAAAAGTTCTATTTAAGAGTAAGGAGAAATATTTTCTTGTATATGGATTATAACATTGATTTTACCTACTTTTCCTTTAGTACCATTGGAAAAGGATGCATAAATAACATACCAATATTTATTTTCTTCATTCACATAGTTATCATTATCATTCACATAATCATTATGATCTACATTAAAATTTGTCCTTTCATTGGTATTATCATAAGACACATCATGCGTATAAAACAAAGAGTCTATAGGATGAAAAATATTAGGGTTTGAAGGACGCACATAAATGTATAATGATATTAACCTTAAGAAGATGAGAAAGAAAATTGTAACTCCCAACCATAAATTAAACATATAAATCTTAGGGTTTGTAAAATTATATATGCCTAAAATTGAAACCCTAACTTCAAAAGGATACCTAAATAATGGGAAATAAATAATAAAATATGAAATTCAAACCCTAATATAGGATAAATTTTAAACCCTAAAAAAATTGAAACCCTAAAGTAGAAGGAACCTAGGGTTTTTTATGCTCAACTAAGTGATCAGGTTCACCAAAATGTTTTACTTATTTTTTTATTTCATGGGTCATAAAATAGTTTAAAACTATGATTTATCTAATTATTAAAAGTATAAAAATAAACTAATATTTTAAAACAAGATGGGTATTATATTTATATATATATATATATATATATATATATATATATAATTTATAAAGAGGGTAGAAGTGTACTTAATTAATTATTGTTATGTGTTATTCACAGAAGGTGCCCATATACTTGAAAATGTTGTGTAAATATTTATTTTCCTTCTCCTTACATCCAACCCCAAATTGTTCTTTTGACTATAATATTGACCTTAAATTTTTTTTAGCTCTTTGGGTTGGACCAATTCCAAAAACTCCCCTTTGATTAGATGAATGTCGTCTACATTCTAATACTCTGAAGAGGGATAAAATTGCATGTAGTTATGCCACATATGTGTGCACACCAGATCATGTGAATGCAAGCCTAAATTTTATTTCACTTAGGTCCTCCTTTGGTAGAAACATGAAATTTATATACATAATCAAATTTATTCATTTACAAACTTAAGAAATATGCTCAAGTAAAATAAAAGTTAACTAGGTGTCTATTCTAATTTATGAATTTATGTGTCTCATAAATAATTATTGTCCCTAAAATTATCTGAGGGGATTTATATATATAATGCTCTCAAGTTTCAATGAGGGAACTATTATCTCATATAAGTTAACCCAAAAAGATCTAAAAATATAAAATGAACTGACACAAAGGGCATCCAACTCGAAAGAGATACATAAATAATGCAAGGACAATATTAAAAACATTGAACCCTTATAGTAACTAGCACAGCCTGATTTTATCTATTATGATAATACACTTTTATTAGATTGTATAAATGGTTGTACAATATTTATTTGTTTAGATATAGACTTCAAGGTGATGGATAAGACATTATTGTATTTTATTTTATAAGTTCACATTGTGAAGACATATTTAAAGACAACATATAAACAAAGTAATATCATTATATTCTTGCTATTTCCTTACATGTTTGATTAAGTGGTTAAAGAGGTATTATCTATTGTGTTTTACATGTTTATGATGCTTATTTTGAGGTAGACATATTTATATTCATATATTTTGGTGAGCCTTAAATTTATTATACATCCTAGATATTTAAGATAAATATGTTTTGCATATGTTTTAAGGTATAAAATTGTGAATATTTTCATGCTTGATTGTGCTTGATCCCAAATCCTATGTCATTTTGAAAAATTAAAAATTAAAAAAAAAAGAATGATTGGTCTTGTGTAGTATTTTTAATTCATCTTTCATTTTATTTTATACTACCAAATTTGAAAAAAAATATGATTACAACTAGAATAAGTCCTAAAATTGATTAAAAAAGGAATACTATTGAAAATCCTTTGATTAATTCTATGTTAGTCCTACAAAATAAAAATAAGTCAAAAATTGTCTTATTTGAAAGTGGGTATGCCTTCACAAAATTAAATAGATCCTTATTTAAATGTGTCTTTGGAAAATGATGTGAATGATAATAATGTTTTTTTTTCAAATGATGGCATGCTTCCTTATATGAAATTAAAGCTCAATAATATGTCTTTCCTAAAATGTGTAGAGGATTTTGATCATGATGGATTTATAAATTATTATTAACCCTAAGAAATGTGTATTATGAAGTCCTCTTTATACATTTTCATTTAGTATAGTTATGTGCAAGTGAGATGTGCATAACCTTATATAGCATATATAGTGTGCAAAAGATACCTAGTTTGATACATCCTTGTGTAAGGTTACCACTAAATATAAAGTTATGCATAATTTACAAGTATATAAAAGTTATTAAAGGAAAAATTTAGATAATCATGTATAATATCGAACCAAAATGGAGATGGAATCAAGTTTTTAGAGCCCAAAACTGTCTCATGACATTTTGGGACTCTTAGGTTTAGAATATGCAGAGCTTTCAAGGGTTTAAAAGTGTTTTGACTGCTATCATAAGATTCCCTATGAATTTCACCATTTATTTTTGGTCTCCTAAATTTGACTTATTATGCCCCTGCATCATTGTCTATTTTTTCCTCTTGACCATAGTTAAAGTTTTTAACCTTTGGTTCAATTTTATGCCATAGTCTATTTTTTCCTCTTGGCCATAGTTAAAGTTTTTAACCTTTCATTCAATTTTATTTCATGGTTCATTTTAGGTACCATTCACATTGTTACCCATACACATCTTGAAAATATTCAATAAATCACATACTAACCCTTACAAAGACTAAAATGGCCACTTTCATATACCCTAGGGTCTAAGTTTATTTTATTGTTTGTGACCTTTGTAACAAGTGGATTAGACCAAAATTTGAAACAAATTACATATTTTAATATGTCCATGGAAGCCTCCCTTAATAAATTAAATAATCTCACCCTAAAGACACTTTAATACTAGTTTTTTCTTATTAAATATTATATGTGGTTACTTTTATACTTAAGTTTAGGATCACTTTAATAAAGTTTAGTCACATGGCTACTCTCACATATGCCTAAGTTTATGTCTATCCTATTATATTAATTATTGAATGTGGCCAATTTTACACTTGAGTCTATGGTTCAATTTATTACATTTCCTAATCAGACTTGATCAATGATTCAACCAAAGTGAATAAACAAACACGTCTATGGAGATATTTTTTACTAAAATTTACTTCATGGCCTCTATTAGTTATGGGCTCATTTATATGTCACATGTTCTCTTTATGGTAGTAAATGTTTTAATGTGGACATCAAATATTATTAAATCCAAATTAAAATTTGAACATGTCCACATAGTTTAAACTAAGGTTTTAATTGCAAAGACTACTCTGTGACCCCATGGCCTAGATGTAATGTGAAGCTACCACATGTATTACTTTGAGTGGATTTAATAAATTCAAAAAGGGATAAGGATGTGGAATCTATTTAAGTCACATTTTTTTTCCATATAATTTTGTTCAAATTAAATAAAGTAAATCCATGGACATCAAATCAAATGATGTGAAAATAATAATCCCATAGGTCCATATAATTTTCAAAAGAAGTTTGGAGGCTTAGATGGTCTCAATGAGTCTATGACACTGTGAAACACTAGCAGATTTAATATAAACCAATTTTCAAGTGATATTTTAACACGAGACCAAAAATAGGGTGAAGAATACTTGGGACCCACAAGAGGACATACCACACAAAAATATTCTACATACAAAGGGGAATATACGAGCAGATAAAAATAAAGTGGAATTAAAATTCAAGGGGTCTACGATATTAAATATTACTTTAGAGGATTGTGAACTCCATGGCCTTAAGGTTATTGGATTTTGCTATGTATATAGTTAAAATACTCAATGTTATCTAAAATTATTGAGGTCATAATTTTAAGAGTATCTCCATACCGATTGCCTATCATTTAGCCATAGTGAAAAAGGACATAGGTTATGCCACTTAGAATTACATGGTGTTGGTTGTTTTCCCATAACTTGATATATATATATATATATATATATATATATATATATATATATATATATATATATAATTATTATTATCATTAGTTATATTAGAAAGGTATCAAGAATATATATGCATTGATCTCAATTTTTTAGTGAAATTTATGTAAATTTAGATAAATTTTCACTATTAAATTTTATACCTCTATCACTTGTCATTAAAAAATAAATGAATTGAATACATAATTAAATAAATATATTTAAATTGATGTAAATTTATATACCTTTATGAATTGATTCAATGTATTTCCAAGCTTTTATAGGAGATTCTTGATTGCCAAAATGGATTAAGAATTCATCCTTGACACTCCTTAGGATGATTGACATAGCTTATTGAGATTTATGTTGATAAGTATTTGTATTTTCAGTTTTTACATGTCTCCCAGATGGAGGTTTATAGTCCCCTTAACAATAATCCATAATTTTATAGACATGAATTCAAATTTGATACAAATCTTCCAAATGTTATAGTTACTTTCATTTAAAATTTATGACGTATCCATATTAAAGATTTGAGATGCCATTTTATTACAAATTAAAATAAAACTTTAAAAAAAATTTAAACAAAATATGGAAATATAATTTTACACACCTTTGTGTCCAATTGATAAAGATGAAATGGCCAATGCATATGTATATTCTTGTAAACATGTTATTCAATGTGCCAAATAACCTACAAACATGATCAAACAAATTGTGTCTATGATACCATGCCAAATTAGCCAATGAAATGAATCACATATTGTTTAACATGAATGACATGTTATTAAATTAATTATAAAATTAAAAAAATACATAAATAATAAATAGATAGAAGAAAAATACATTACAAAACCAAGTCAACTCACACTATAAAACTAGTGAGGTTGGATGATATAATCAATTCTAACCTATAAAATTTGTAATATTGAATGATTTAATCACCTTAACCATACCAAAAATGAACCAACTATTACAGTAGATTGGCTCAATATAGTCCATAAAAATACAACCTAGTGGGTGGTGACAGTCCCTAAAAGTGTTTGGAATCTGAAACTGATTTGATTTTTTAATATTAGGCACACATTTCATAGCATATGCACCTTAGATATGTATTATGTTGAAAATATGTATAATGATGGTACCAATGTATAGAATTATGCAACAAATGTGTGTCTAAATCATATAACTATGTAATTTGGCTAATTTGAAACCATGTAAGTGTGGAGAACATGTTTCCAAACATGGCCCCACTATATATATTAATCTGAGAATTAGTGTAAGCACTAATACAAAAGACATGTTTCCAAAACATTCCCCCACTATAATCTGGGTATGTTGAATATTGAATAAGTGTGGAGAACATGTTTTTAAAACATGACTCCATTGAGTTTGAATCTGAGAACCAGTGTATGTGTGGATAACATGTTTCCAAAACACATCCCCATTTTAATCTAAATCTAGTGAACTATGAAAAATGTGTGGAAAACATGTTTCCAAAACATGCCCCCATTATAATATGAATATGAGAATTGGTGTAAGTGTGGAGATCATACTTCTAAAATATGTCCCCACTCTATATCTGAATCTATTAAACTATGAAAAATGTGTGGAGAACATGTTTCAAAAACATGCCCCTACTATAATTTTAATCTATGAATCAATGTGAAAGTTATGCCTCTATGGTATGCCCCCACTAATATTCTCTCTATTTTGAGGTGAGGGGAAGTAGCAACTGGTAGTTACCTTACCTTAAAAGGACAAGATTACTATGTAAACTATGAATGTACCATGTAACATATAGAAGAAACATGTATCTATATGTTTATCATTGAATCATAAATAATGTGATCTCACCAAGTCCTAAGATGCATGATGTACATCATGGCAATGTCTAGATAATAATAGTACAAGTTCAACAAGTAATCAATGACACACACAAGATCACTCAAAAATAAAATCAAGAGATAAAGGTCTAAAAAGACTCTAACCAAAGAGCATTTTCAAATTCCACACACTTGAAGGGACATGACTTAGTTAAATGTCCATAAAATTAAGAATTGACATATTCAAATGTCAAAGAGGAAAACAAAGGCATATGGGATGCAAAAAATGGAGCATATTCAAATGCTAAAAAAAAGAGATAATAGTAAGGCAATACACTTGAAGAAATTCATAAATGGAAGTATAAGTAACCAACATAAACATATCATACTTGTCCCAAGATATATGTGTTAGAAAAAAAGGTTAAATACACAACATATCAAGTACACTACGAAAAATATAATTATGGATAAAGGCATGTGTAATTACATATATGAGCTCAAACATGATAATGTAAAGTGACCATAGAATGATATAACCTAGATGTATTATGATCATAGAGGTGGATTCCCCCAATGTCATAGTGAGGTGAGTAGAGGGAAATCCCAACATCTAAAAGTGCATAGATAACATATCTATGTATTCCTGTATCACACTTAAAAGATGTGTGAAACATATGTGTACATATAAAATACTGATATGCCATCTACCAACATGGAACTGATAACATATATGCCAACAAGATAATAGGATATGTAAATGCTGAAAATATTTTTATATTTTTGAAGTTTTTATTTTATGTTTTTAGTATTTTTAGAATACATGAAATAAAAATACCATCCTATGATCTTATCCATAGGATGGTCATAGATATCTTCCCATTGTGAACCTAGTGATACCATTGAGGATCATGTTTAGGTTTAATATCTGTCACTATAGTATTTATGATGTTTTACATATGTAAAATAAGACTCTATGGTCATGAAGTATAAATATTAGGAGTAAGAGTTCATGAAAACCATTTTTGAATGGTATATAGTTTCTTTGTAAAAATAGTAATAAGAACATGTGTAGATTCTCTAAATATCTGAATATGGTGTGTAGTAGATGAGGATTATGCATAACCCACTTTGGATCTCTAATGTAATGTTCTCTCAAGTACTAGTTGCTTGGTAAATTGAATTGCCTGTTGATTACCTTTTTATGGAAGATTAACCTTAGGAGGTTTGATAATTAACTGCCTTGGTATAAACTTCTCTTGTTGAAGTGGATATTCATATATAATTTCAAAAACTGTAATTATTTGATTTTCATGAATGTATTTAACACACCCATGCATTTTAGAAGGTACTGATTGAAGTTTATGTATCTAAGGTCATCCTAATAACATATCAAAGACACCCATGGAAGATATAACTAAGAGTGTAGTAACCACATATGTGGGACCCACCTATAAAGGTAAGTCAATCTTATGAATAATTTATTTTGAGGTCCTATTAAATAATCTAACTGCTCTGGTCAAATGATGTAAATCATGATTTGTATAGCCTAAATGTGTAAGTAACGAAATAGTACAAATGTAATTACTTATACCATTATCAATCATAACATTGTGTATAGGTTAGTGATCAAGGTATACTTGAATGATTAAAGATTGAAAATTTGAGTCATCATCATTAATTTCAATGTCATCAAAAGTAATAGAGGGTATTTGAACCATAGTAGGTGTATACTACATATAAGTACCAGTAATCACATCCAATGGGTGATCATAATGTGATGGAGGAGGATGTACATTATATGCCATTTTCACTTCCAAATCTATCTTATAATGGTCTTTCAAAGGATTGTTAAATATTTTTTGTTTATGGTGATCACCATGTTATAGACCTGATTCCTTTCGAGGATCATAAAATGTAACCTTTTGGTCATCGATGAGTTCTTGGATTTTATTTTTCAAGGTAAAATAGCTATTTGTATAATGCCTAGGGTCTTGGTAATAGTAATGAAGTGAGAGACTCAACTAAGTGTGAAAATTATCTATGGTGTACTTGATAAGATAAGCCAATTAGGTTGTTGTGACACCACATTAACCATGGTGGTTGTTTATTTTTTAGGCTCAGAAGGTTTAACCTTATAACTTGGTTTTATAGTAAACAGTCGATGTACTTTCTACATACTTAAGTTTGTTTAATGAGATAAGTTTCATTTCATTATCATGAACAATATGGCATAAGTCATAAAAATATTTGAACTTCTTAAATACAATGGAATCATGTAAAGGAGCAAGCAAAATTTTATTGAAAATACCTTGGAGCTCTTTGTATTTTATAGGATTGATCATTTTAGCCAACAATATCTTATACTTCAAGACATACTCATTAATAGGTTCACTGGTCCCTTGTTTGATCTTTTTAATTTGGGCATAGGAAATATTTTTAGTAAAGTTAATAGAGAAATGTGCTAAAAATAGATATAAAATGGGTTTGAAGGTATTTACTGATTGAGTTGTTAAATCATAGAACCTCCTTAAATCATATTCCTTGAGGCTCTTTTGAAATAATTTGGTCAATAATTTTATCATTTGAGGCATAATCAAGGCATGTCGCATAAAAATATCAGTGATATAGTTAAGGGTCACCCTTACCATCATAAAATGTGAACTTAGGCTCAAAAAAACCATTTGGTAAGGGGTGCAAAGATATTTATTGTGCAAGAGGGTTATACAATACATCTTACAAATCAATAACAATAAGAGACTGTAAAGCCTTTTATTCAATATTTGTGATGTTAGTTTGTAAATTTTTTATAGTTTGGAGAAGATCTTGCACCTCTTAGTATTTTAGAATATAAATTTGAGAAGTCAACAAAGGATGTGTACCCATAGGTTGGGTAGATATAGGTATTGAAACTAATATTTGAGTTGAAGCATTTAGGTTTCCCATGTAAGATGTGGCAATAGTATTGTTAGGTAATAAAGGTTGGAAAACAAAATCCATGCCTCTACTAGATGTATGAAGTGGTAATGTGTTCAAGGGGAAGGTTTTTTGTATATGAGGGTAACCCATAACTCTAATGGCATGATAAATAGATAAACCTGCTTGTTCATCTACACTTTTTGATTTTTTAGTTTCTATTATGGTTCTTCGAATTTCATCAAGATATTCATGGTTTTGATGAATACACTCATGAAATAATGCAATTACTTGCACTTGCTCATGATCTATTTGATCATGTTCCTCAATTTCATTAGAATCATGGTTTTCATTATTATAATCTTATTCTATGCTAACCTCATTAATATTTTTTTCATTCTCAACATTGATATCATCATGATCCATAGGATTAGGTCCCTCATTGGTTTTAGACATCTCAAGTGGTATGAGGGGAAGATCAATGCGTTTAATAGGTATACCTCCTAATATAGGGATACACCCAGGTTGTATGAAAAATAATATAAGTAGGAAATGAAAAAGTACAATAATTTGAAATCCTAACTAATTAAAAACCCTAGAAATTAGAATTTTTTTCATTCATATGAATTGGGTTCACCAAATGTTTATCCCTAAAATCTAAATGTGGGAATCTATAGGTATAACTTAGGTTACAAGGATGGTAGAGTATCTCTAAATTAGGCCAAATTTTTATGAAACTCAGATATAACATATATTAAATTTATTATGTTGAGATGTTAAAGATATAAAATACAACTATGAAAAAAATTTCAATGATAATGACCACAAGATACTTTGTTCTGATGCTAATACAGATTAGGATCTAGAATCGGCAGGAAGTAGAATGGATCTAGATTTTGGACCGGTCACCTAATTCTATAAATTATACCTCTAGCAAACACTTGCATTGACCTAGGATGGTTGTGTTGATGTTACTATATAAATTAGATATAAGTGTCCATTATAGAATACCTGTTGAAACTAGATGTGACCACTTTGATGCTTTTGGGATTTAGGTCACCTTCACTCTAGTGCATTAAAATCTTGGTTATGGATTGTTGATCCTTTTAAATGATATAACCCTAGTTCTTCATCTTCGTATTAGCTATGGTAAAATGCGTTAGTGGGCACATAATGTCAAACTACCCCAAAGACCCCTCTATTAATGAGTGTTACCTACATATCTAATACTCCAAAGAGGGCTTCATATATATCTAGTTTTCCCTTATGTGTGGGCTTGTGAGTAAATCATGTAATGTGTGATAAGAAAGTACAATAGTGACCTAACTTGAAACTTGGAAAATATAGATCTTAGATTGATCCTTCAGTACCTTCAACTTGTGGATGTGTTGACCCTATGAAAAGATGGAAATAGGAGAAAATATGGAAGCTCTGATCACTTAAGTGCTTGATATAATGATTTTGGTAAGTTACATTATGAATAGGTAATAAATTTATAGGTTTATGATAAGTGAGGAATGAATGAGGGTTGAGCTTGTATTTATACCAATCCTTTTGGATAATATCTCTTATTAAATCACTTAGGTTAACCATAGGAATACATTTCATTTGAAAATTAGATGACTTAGGGAACTAGATAATTGCATTAGAATAGGACACTTGTGTCAATGTAGGTATTTGACTAGGATGCAAGTCTTCAGGTAGTTATAAAATAGGTGCAAGTCTAGAACTTTTGGAGATAGAAGATAATTAAGTTTATAACATTCTGGACAAGATATAAGGTTTAGTTCATCATCATAACATTCATCAAACTATGAGATAAGAAATTATGCACAAAGAGATAGTGTATGTGAGCCTTTTGGTAGTGGGGAAAGGTCTAGAATCTAAACGTACATCCATGATATGTATTTTCCAAGTGTACAATATTGAGGTGTTATATAATTCAAAAATGGTGTCTACAGTTTCTAGTAAATACCATGTTTTCACCTTGGTGATGCCCTCTTTTCCTTCCCTCTATTTACCCCTTGATAATAAGGTTTGTTTTTTAATATTCCCATATTATTTAACTCTTATTTTCCATCATTCCTAGACATGATATCATTATGGAAGATCTAAAGTTTACATACTTATAGTACAAATTGCATCTTTAAGTTGTTGTGAGTTACTCTCTTGGTCATTGCCTTATCTTTATAATATTTATCTTAATTATATTTAGGACCTTGAATTTTCTATTCACATTTTTATGGGCCATTTGATCTTGTTTTTCATTTTCATGATTTTATTTTTCACCTTTTTTGTGAGCCATGTGGTCCCATTTCTATCTTTTTCACATCTTTGTTTGAGTTTGGTTTTTTAATTGCCTTAAATTTATTTTTAAATCATGCAATGATCTTGAGTGTCCTTTTTTAATTTATATTGTTACTTATATTACTTTGGATGCATTTAGTTCTAGTTCTAACCTAGCCATTTATTTCTAGTTCTAACCTTATCATTTAGGATTATTGATATTCCTTCATTTTATATATTTATTTGGATGTTTTAGTTCTAACCTAGCCATATCAATATAGGCTTACCATTTTTTACATGTATTTCAATAATTTTTTTGAGTTTGTCATTTTACATCCATTTATCAATAATCCTACATATGATCACATTTTTTAATCTATTGTAACCTTGTATCCTTCAGTTTTATTATATGTATTTAATATACCCTTCATGATCAAGACTATGGTGTTTACATGTATCATTTATATGAAAAAGTAAGTCAAGGTATGTATATGGTACTTTTAATTATTTATCAATTGTTATTTCAACCTTTCTTTTTAGTTTTACTCATCTAAAATCACTATCCCACATTATATTATTGTGACACATGATTAGCTTCATATGGGGAATATGTATACACCTCATATTTTAAATTTATCACTTTACTTGCACTTCCTTCTATAAGGGCTCATTGATGCATCAATATTATTGAGTGCACACCTTTAAGGGTGAATCAAGAATGGGGTGGGATTAGCTCATGGTAATTTTTATATATTTTTGTATATGATTCTATCGTACCTTCACTACTATCACTCCAATATTCTTTGAGTATGTTTTTGTCTTACCTTTTTGTCTACTCTTCATTTAGATTTGATAGATTCCTTATATCCTACTACATCAGCTTGGCCAAGATAATATCTTTCATACATGTCTTCCCCATACTATATTGGCTTACCTAATATAGCTTTGAGTCTTTCTTTCATCATCTATATTATATCAACCTAGTTGATATAGTACCATTTCAGCCAATTTTATTTTAAAGTATCAGTATGGCTGATGCCATCAACTTAGAGCTCAGGGTTAGTTTTAAGTATTGGATCCATAAATAGGTTTCATATTCATTCAAAAATAGATATAAACCATTTATCTTCTCTACTTACACTCATATTTTTATATATTTTTTCTTACAAATCTGATCCTAATTAGTATTTGGAGGAGTTATAAGTTTAGAACCTTATCTTTTAGATCTAGTCTTATAGTGTCTTTGAATTTCAATAAGAGAAGTCAAAATGTAAAGGTACACCTAATATTTACACTCCCCAATTAAGGATACTTAGGTCTTCATATTTCCATTTGAATTATTCAACCTAAAATATCTCTTTAAAAGTGCCACTTGAGCCAAAGGGGGAGATTGAAGCATTGATCAATACATTGTAAGGTAAGTGTACTATCCATAATCTCTTTCATTTATTTACTTAGTAGATTATATGTTGCATTCTTAAATTGATAATATGAATATATGTGTTCATTCTTGCTTATGTTCTTCCTTATACTGAATAAAGTGGTATAGATAGAGGGTTACTTAAGCTTTCAATTATCACATTATATTACATATATAATATTTATTACAATATTTTCAATCTATTTAGAAGTTTTTTCATTGATTTCAAGGTCAAGGTTGATGTCAAGGTGCATCAGGTAAAGATGCATGGTGAATTGGTATGTAATAAAGAAGCTATATGACAAGCAATAATTTGAAGGCAACCTATTGTATCTATATTGAGAGAATTTAAAGGAAAAATAATGATTCTTCTGAGGTTGATGTCAAGGTTAAGTATAAGGTAAGCATGTTTGAGTACCAGTCCTTAAGTACAAGGTTCTTGAGAAGCCTATTCATAACAAACATAGTCATATCATGAACATGTGCATGATGATCATGGAGAGGTATGTAAAGAGGTATGATATTATCTAAGGATAATTAAATTCATGTGATCAAGGTGTATAAACATCAAGGATTGTTTCAAGGTCAGTTGTTAAGCTTGAAGTACTTGAGAAGCCTAGTTATGATGATAGTCATAACATAAAGAGATCCTATGAGAAGGTATAAGCTTGGTATCATAGTGAGATGAATGCACAGAGGCATAATATTATATATTAGTTTATTTTAGTATGCATATGAGGCTTTGGATCACTTAAGTGAGTCTTAAGGTATTCCTAAAGGGGTAAGACCTACAGACCTAGTATGCAACTAGACCATCTCTAAACCCTACTTGGCCTAATGAGGCAACATGAGTTATTGACAAGACATATGAAGATTTTTTGACATTTTATGAGTATTTTCTATTTTTTATGAGCATATATATAAGGTTTATAACACATGGAAAGAGACTTGAAGGTCAATTTCAAGGCCTAATGTGACTTTCAGGTTAAAGCCTAGAGAGCAAAGAGAGAACATGGCCTAATAAGGTATGAGGTTATATTTGAAAGGTAATAACGGACATGTGAGTGTTTTTATAGGTATTTAGTTTTTTAAAAGTATTTTTACCAAATTTTAGGTCAAAATTTGAGGGTTAAGGCAAGAAAAAGTGCTTTAAGGTCTATTAAGTGCATAAAATGGAGGGTTCTCAACCTAAGAAGGAATTTCAAGTGTTCATTGGCATGTGTAACTTTTACATGGGAACCTAAGATATTCATGGTATATGGGGAATGGTAATAAATCAAATTTACAAGCACTATTTTTTATAATGAGGGATTAAGCTTTATGAATGATCGTTAACATTGGAAGATGGTTTAAACTCTTAAAGAACCCTAATAGTGACCTAATGAGAAAGATATTATTTTAAACTACTAATAATAGTTTTTCATGACCATTTAAGTGTTTTTGTGTTGTATTAAACTCTCCCAAGAACCTCCAGGTATGATTAGTTTATCAAGTGAGTGAGTAGACCCTATAGGAAAGGCCTTATTTCTCATAGATTTATTGTAGTAGCCAGAGTTGACCAAGTAAAAGTTGATAAATGGATGAAGGTTTAATATTTATAATTTTATCTTATGTCCATGGTGGTTTATAATCAGGTTGTATCCTTCATGTGTTCTAACCGATCATACAAGTTGACCTATTGCTAAAAATCCTAATGATGTAAATAATGAAAAAACCAAGCATAAATAAGAAGGTGATTAGGGATGTGTTATTATGGATTGACGATGAATAAAAGTGCATGGATATATTTTTAAATAACTTTAATACATGTTCATATTATATATTTTTTTTATATCATTGCATATGATGAAAATGTTGCTCATATGTTGACCTGTCTAGTTCAAATGAGACAATAAGGTACAAGACTATGAGATTGGTCTACAAGACCAATATTTTCATTTAAACATATTATATTTATAGTTTATATTTTTATAATTATCTCAAAATATAATCCAAATTAATTAAAATTAAATAAAAGTGTCTACACAAGTGTGTAAGGTCAAAATCACCATGACTAGTCTTAAGGTAAATTGACAATTCTGAGTAAGCAAATTACAATGATGAGTTTAAGGATCTATGCCCTAAGCTAAAGTATAAAATGAATATGATTTTTTTTTGTGAAATTTATGTCCTATAATTTTTTTTAATAATATTTTATAGTTATTTAAAGTGATTTAAATGTTGAATACAAAAGGGGTTGACTGGTTCGGGTTTGATTATGTGTATTGAAGATAAAAGATTAGTCTGCAAGACAAATATTTGGAATTAGAACTTGTGATAATTGTAATTAATAATGATATAAATATGTAAAATAATATATTTAAGGTGTAAATTTTTTTATTAAGTATTATTTTAAGTGTTGAATATCAAGTTTTCATGACTGTGTTTTGTGGCTAGTTGGCAGTTTTGAGTGGGCTACTTGTAGAGAAGGGTTTGAGTAATTTTTCCATATGTTATGAAGTTTAAATAATATGGTGATGAATATGAGGTTATTTATATGATTTATATATTATTTTTTCTATGGTTTATTTGAAAATTTGTGTTTATTCTTGCATTTATTTATGATAGACTTTTTGGGTATGCACAAGCCTAATATGAATAATATTAATGGTGTGCTCCAAGTAATGGTTTGAGCTAAAAAGTGTTATTAATCCTAGATGATATTAGAATGGATATATTTGAGTTTTTTATTATATTTTACTTTGATGTTTTTATTTTTTAAGTTTTCCAAGGAAGATAAAGTGTAACGTGTCTTAGAACAGACCTAATGGGATTAGGTCTCTATGAGACCTAAAGGTGAGATAAGGATTAAATGAGATAGATCAGACCTAAAGGGACTAAAATAATGTTTTATTAATGATTATTATCTGTCATAATATCCATTTAATTCCATACCTAATAGGTTATGGGTGTTTTTCTGACTAAGAAGGATATGAGTGAGTGACTTGTATAAGTACTAGGCAATTTTAGGCCTTTTAGTGTATGATGTGTGTAGGTAAATAAGATAAAAAAATTGGTGAGAAGAAGAAGGTATTATATAATATTATAATATAATATAGTATAAATTATCAATATTTTACAAAGTTTCTCCATATGAATATCAAGTTCATATGACCTAATCAAATCAAGAAGAGAGTTAGTTAAGCGAAAAAAGGCTAGAGGCCTGTTTGAGAGGGATAAAAGTGTATAAAGAGCTAAGGAAGGAGATCATAATATATTTTATGATAAACAAGGTATTATCAATTTGATCAAGTTTTTATGTGGCTTGTTTGGTGTTGAGTCATCTATAGGGTTGGTGCTTCCTTGCAAGTGGGTGTTTATTAAAGCCTAGCTAAGTTGGGATTTAGCTAGTTGGGGTTGGTGCTCCATGTGAAGTTGGTGTTCTGTGTGAAGTTGGTAATTCACTAAAATTGATGTTTATCTTAGAGGATTGCATTCAATTTTCATATATTAGTGGATTTTCATCTCCTTTAGGGTTTCCCAAATATAAGTTGTGTTATCTTGTGTTCTTATGTTTCATGCTTGTATAGTTGATTATTTATACATTGTTTGATCCACATGATTGAATGAATGTTCATAAATGATTAAGTGGAATTTAAATAAAGGTTTTTGATGACTAATTCATGCCCTATCTCAATAATTTTTATTTCTACATTTGGTATCATATCCTGGTCTTTTGAAGTAGGTCTAAAATCCTAAAGGAATAACCTAGAAGTAAGGATGGCTAGTCAACAAGCTCAAGGTGGTTTATCTACCAATAAGGATACACTATTTAATATATCTAATTATTCCTTTTATAATGTCAGGATGAAGATATATTTGATGTCTCAAGGTCATGACATTTGGCAATCAGTTGTGGATGGCTATAGTGATCCTCTTATTCGACCAATTGATGTAGCAGGTAATAAATCTAGTGAAAACAATTCCAAGGTAATGAATTATAATCTTTGTGGTCTATCAAAGATATAGCTTGTGAAGTTAATTCACTATGAATAAACTAAAAATATATAGGACAAATTTAATACTATATATGAAAGACACACCAAGGTTAAGATGGCCAAGTTGTAGGCCCACTAAAGATAGTTTGAAATCCTAAAAATGAAACCATTGCATCTTACCTATTGAGGGTTAATGAAGTTGTCAATGTCATTAGATGATTATGACAAGAAGTGAAAATTCTATTATTTTTCAAAAAGTGTTGAGATCACTAACTTCTATGTTTGACTCTAAGGTGTCTACAGTAGAAAAGATGCAAAATTTGGATAAGCTAGAGATGGATGAGCTTCATGGCATCTTGACTGCCAATGAGATGAGACATAATGAAATAATACCTCCTAATAAGGAAGCATATTTCACAGTTGAGAGGAATTCAAAATCCAAAAAGGTCAAGGATGAGGAATGATCAACTGATAGCCATGTTCGTAAGGAAGTTGAGGTTTAGATATGGTAAGTATAAGGGTAATTTGCCCTTCAAATGTTTCAAATATGGTAAGATTGGTCATTTTGCATCCAAATTTCCTAACAAGGATAAATTTGAGCATGATGAATAACATGATGAACATCATGGAGATGACAAGAAGACTTATAACCCTGATAAAAATAAGGAGTTTAGGAAGTATCAAGGTAGGAAAGGAACTTTCAAAAACAAGATAAGTTTTTATACTTAATAAGATAAATCTTATGATGTAAGTGACTCAAGTTCATCTAAGAGTGATGATGGTAATAATGAGCCTGAACATGACAATAATGAAACCTTATTCTTGGCCATAGAATCATATAATGAGGATTGATCAAATGGGAAAGACCTTATGGTTGATGTAGAATCAGATGAAGAAGATAAAGTGAACCTTGAAGTAGATTTGGTAAGTACCCTAGAGGAGTTGAAGTTTTAAAGGATAAAGAATCATAAACTAAGATCACTGGTTAAGGACTATAAGGAGTAGATTATCTTATTTAAGGAAAGGTTGAGTAATATTTCCAAGGAGTATGATGCGATTATCAATCAAGTTGAATCATAAATGGAGGTAGTTAATGCAAGCCTAAAGTCTAAATAAGATCAATGTATCAAGTATGAAATTGAAGTAGAATCCCTAAAAGTTGAGTTGGATCAAGCATCTATCAAGGTGAAGAGCTTTGTGAAGTTTAAAAAGAGCACTAGGGATCTAGATGATATCTTGAGTACTCAAAAATATGCGAGTGACAAGATAGGTCTTGGTTTCAAAGAAGACCAAAATGTGTTAACTCAATTCAAAGAGAAGGTTATTAAAGACAAGAAATTCAACATGATAAGACCTATCAAACAACCTAATTCTATAAGGTATGTTAGTTCATTCAATGGTTATTATTTTTTATGTAGTCAATTTGGTCATAAAGTAAGAGAGTGTAGAAGATCCTCTAAGAATGGGTACTCATGGAACTATGGAAGGAGTCACAATTCACATCAGTTAAATGGTATGTATAAGGTGGTTTGATATAAATATCATAATATAAGACACATTGCAAGATTCTATCCTAATGGAGTTAGAAGGTCATCAAGTCAAAATAGGAGGTTTGGATCCCCTAGAGTGTAAGAAAGAAGGAAAATGAATGTATAGAAAATAAATAAGTGAAGATGAGTCATGATTAGTCTACAAGCTCAAGTAGATTATTTATTGTGATAGAGTATGATACAGATGTAAAATCAATATAGGAATGCTTATTGTTAGCTCACATTTATGATCAAATGATTGATGAAGAGATCAAGCTTACAGTACCAATCAATTCTAAAAGGATATTGAAAGACATTCAGTCCTGTAAAAGCATGAAAATCTAGGAATCTCCTAAACTAGTGTTGTTTTAGTGCTCAATAGAAAAGGGTAACTTCATTAGGCTTCATGAATAAAATATTATGTTAGCAGAAGTATGGTTGATGCTTGGTTTGAGGGGGAGTTATTCAGGTTGTTAACTAAGTGTTATATTTATTAATAAGTGGAATTATGTTTTGAGTTCATCTGAAGGAGGTATGCATGAAGTAAGGGGTAGCATGTTCCTATTATAGCTCCAAGAATCTAAATGGAACGACCAATGTTTGGTAGGGTGCTAAATCAAACCACTAAGAGGCTAGAAGGCTTAGGGGTTCTATGGGCTATAGGAGATATATAGTGGTTATCTAATTTGATGAATTGCACCAAAATATAGATAGACTTGCCAACTAGGTTGGGGATAGCATGAACATGTAAACAAAATATGAAAGTTACTCTAATGGGTCCAACCATAGTAAAGCAAGTATCTACTAATAGACTATTGATTTCATAAACAAAGCAAAAACAACAATACCAAATGGAGAGAGATAAGAACTAAAATGTAAATCTAGGAACTAAAACACTTTGAGGCCAAATGAAAGATGTTTTAAGTAATAAAGACATTTTCAAGAAAGGGTTCAAGAACATTCCTATTCTATATTTGAGCTATCTTTCCAAATCAATACTATTGTTTTCTAACAATATGTTTTAGTTTAGAAGGAGAGAGAATGTTTATGCGAGTTTTCTAGTTTGTCTTGAGCATATATATATATATATATATATATATATATATATATATATATATACACACTATGTAATGAGGAATGTTTCCAAATAGGATAATGATATGCAACAAAGGAATATTTAAATCAATGAAAGTACTTTTTAATCATATACAAATGTAAAAAACTTTAGAAACTACTCTAAGCAATACACAAAACAATTATTTCACTAAAATAATTCAAACCTTAGCACTTACAATACACAAAACAAAGGAGTTTCAATTTTCATAGCAAATTTCCCTTAGATCAAGCTCAAATATGAAGTGTAGATGTTCTACCAACCAGAAATCCAACTAGGAAGCAATGTAGGAGGAAGACCAAGCTATATTTAAGATGAAGTCTAAACCAAAATCCAAGAGCAAAGGAGGAGGTGATGTGGTAACTTATAATGGTGTAAGAGCTCCAACAAAGCACATAAACTAGGTGAAATGACAAATGTAAAAGATCTAGAATAAGCCACAAGGAAGTAGGAACAATTGAGAGTAGTAATGGAGTCTCCAAGCAAGTGTGTAGTAGCATATGGGATCTTCTATCACCAATCAAGCTCAAGAGTGCTAAGAATGAACCTATAGAGATTTAAAAAGGCATGAGAGTCAAGATAGGGAATAAGAATCAAGAAAGAGTGTGGAATGAGAAGATAATAGGCTCAAATGAATAAAAAAGAGGCATATATCTCAACCCTAATCTATTAAATGACCTAAAACTAGCTATTTTTGACTATTTGACTTCATTTTAGGACTTTTAGGCATGTTCTACCTAGGATACAAATTTGGTGAAGGAAACATGTGGCCTAGGCCTTGGGATTCCTTCACACAAGCCATGAACTAGGTCAAATAGGGTCCTAAGTTGATCAAAAAGCTCCTAAAAGGCCTTAGGGGGTCTCTAAAAGGCCTATATTATGTGAAAAAGGGCCAATATGGACTAAGGATGTATGAAGGGTAGGAATATGATGTGGGAATGGTCCAAGTAGGTAGAAGATGTCTCAAAGTAAGATGAATAGGGTTGGTAATCTACACATGAGCCAATGTGTAATCATATGGAGGAGTAGGTTCATGAGAATTATGATTACATATGCCTCTAAGGTACAAACAGTTGGTGTTCAAATGAACAAGGAGTGTTGTGTAGTACCTGGAAGCTACACCAAAGCAAAATAAAGAAAGAACTAAAAAAGATAAAAGGAAACATTACTCGTACTTATCAGATAAGGATGGAAATAGAATAATTTGATAACACAATCCATGGGTGAGAGTTCAAATGTTGCATAATCCAAAATCCAACTCTATCTCTATATCCAACTCTATCTCCAACTCATATAAAGAAAGGACATAAGTGATATCAAATCAAAGCACATTATCCACAATGATGTTCACTAGGGCATTATCCCTAGTGTTCTCCTTACAAGGGATATGGGTGAACTAGACATCCTCAAAGAAAGAGAGCAAATCACACGTTGCCTCAAAGAAGGGGAGAAACTTAGAGATAGGATGGCCCAAAAACCATTAAGTTGAGACACAAGTAAGAGTGAGTCACAAGATAAGGCTAAGTATGAGGAAATAAGAAGAAAATGTTTATGATCTTGTCAAAACATTTTTTTCTTGTTCCATAGTGTGCACAACTAATCCAAGGTCATGTTTCTCTCTCATGTAAATGTGAGGATGGGTGAAAGTGTGAAAGGCAAAAAATAAATCTTAGATGGTAGAGCCACCATTATTGTATGGGGGTCAACTATGAGAGAGTGTCTCAATGATGGCCATAATGAGAGGAAAAGAGGGGTGGAAGGATGCCCATGATAGAAAAAGACTAGATAGGGAAGGCTAGATAAAGTTATAGACAAACATAACCACTAACCCATATCACCTAGAAGCACTATGGAAAAGGAGAGAGAGATTCAGTAGAGGGATAACTACTAGCAAGCAATATCCAAACCAACTAAAATAATCAAAAGACTACATCTATCCCAAGGTGAATATTAAGGAGGAGTGCATAAGATAAATAGCAAAGGAGACCCACAAAGATCTAATGATGGATGACACAAGAGGGGAAATCCATAAAATATGGGCCTAAGAAGGGTGTTTTAGTAAGTTGTGAGGCTCACCAAAGCACCATAGCCTTAGGCCTAGGCCCACCCTTGAGGGAAGGCCACCACTTCTCCTTAAATATAGGACTACCCTTAAGGTAGGCCACTGCTCAGCCTATGAAGAGGCTAAACAATATGAAAAAGGCAAGAGGAAGGAGATGGAGAACCCATATCCTTAGGTTCACCAATCATGACTTGAAACACAAGAGTGCTAAAGTTGGGTCATTATTGGTGAATGAGAGCTCTACACCCAAGCAAGTAAGAGGATGGAAGTGTGTAGGGTGAATTGGTACGAGATTCTTTTAATCTCTCCTCTCATTGATTGGGTTGCATTTTATACCATAGATAGAATAAATCTTAAGATCTGACTCAGATACTCTAATGACCTTAGTGGGAGACACATTGAAAGAGCCAATACTCTAATGGGAAAATTATGATGTAAGGATAATCTCAACATCTAGGGAGACATCTTAAAAGAGGTCTTTGAAAAGAGATGAGTTGGCTTGGCATTTTGGAGAAAAAGATGGATTCAACTAATGTATGATGGACTTTGAAGGAGTGAACACTAATTGATACTCAACCAAATCAAAACATTCATCCTTGAAGAAATGAGACTCAAAAATAGGGGGTGTATGAGAATCTATATACCCCCATGAGGAGATAACCAAATCCTCACTTGAGGGATTTGTTTTTATGTAGAGTAATGCTTAGGGATCTAAGTCAGCCTCCATGGTGTGAAACTCACCTTCATAAAAAAATTACACCATGCAAAAAGTGTCTGATGTGGTGGCTTGCATGGTAACGGTCCAAGGATGGCCAAGAATTATGTTTTATGAAAGATTAAGGTCTAATGCACAACTCAATTCTAACTATTTTAGGGCCAAACTTGACCTAGAGCTTCATGTTTCCCACTTGTATAAATATGTCATTGTTGAAACCAACATAATTATGGCAAGAATCAAAGATCTTCTTCCAACTGATCCCAAGTTTGTTGAACATGTGCAAGGGTATAATATTCAATGTAACTCCATTAATGATGCACTACTTAATGTGGAAATCATCAATAGAAGTCTTGATACAGAGAGGGAATGAGCCCTCTTTTCAAGAACCAAAGTGTCTGGCAAAGAGCCTAGGTCAAAATATAAGATAGGAGGATGAGGGTGTTCATGTGCATTAGAGTTGAGAAACTCTTTGACATCATCATGTAGCAAATCCTCATAAGAGAGACCAAGCTCATCAAAGATAAGACCCCTTTACTCAAGGCAAAGGTGAAGGTCCCAAATGGAGATCCCAACTGAGAGGCCCTACGAAACCTCTATGATAGAGTAAGGACACTATCTAGCTTTGGGAAGGATGTTATACCTAAAGTCAAATTTGACCTTAGGATTCCCTACCCTTATGGGCTAGATAGGGGTTCCAACACCACTAGTCTCTCCAACAAGGTAGGTGTCATGACTAGAGAATGCATTGACAAAGCACTCGTACCTAGTAGAGGATATGTTGATAATGACAAAAACCTTATTACTCTCACACTTGGATTTCACTCTCAGGTCAGCTTGAGAAGAGGAGTTAAAAGAGGTAGAAGAAAAAGAAGGAGAATGTGGGGTCTTAGAATTTTATTTCTTATTTTTCTTCTTCTTCTTCTTCTTCTTCTTCTTATTCTTTTCTTTGTCATGGTCAGGTATAGGCTCCTTGAAAACATTCAAATTTTGGTTGGGTTTTACAAGTCGAGAACTCTATGATGGAGGTGAGGCTTGTCCACCAAACTTCTAGTTGGCAAAAATTTTATCATCATGCCCCCTCATCTGATGTAAATTGAAAATATTGGTGGGGTCATAAGGAAACACCATCTATTTTTTAGTTGTGCTTGATTTAAAATCCTTCTTTTTAGCTAGCTTCTTGCTTTAAGTATTCACCTCACAACTACCCTTTGTATCCTTCTTTTTGGGAGGAAAATTAGTAACACCATCATTAGTCACAATATGATTATGATCACATGAAGAGGATGATTTTTGGTTTGGTATGTGATACATACCCACACAAACATTAAATACTTACATTTTTAGACACTCATTAACAAATTCATCAAAAAAGGTGGGCTCACACACGAGGACCTCAAGGTGAACCTTCTACCTCAATGCTAACATGAACATATCATAAATATGGTCATTTGATAACCTTGTTCTACATGTATAGATGGTTGAATGCCACCTATGCACAAAATCAAAGTTTGACTCACCCTTGTCCTATGCCATGGAGGTGAGTGATTGGATGTGGAGGTTGAAAGTCTTGGAGATATAAAATTACTAGAATAAGTCATCTATAAGGAGCTAAAAACTAGAGAGAGAATCTGGAGGTAGATTATACAACCAAACAAGAGTTTTAACTCATAGATAATGAGCAAAGGGATTCAACATCATGCATTCATCCTATTCCCAATCTATACACCATCATGAATGTTGTAATATGCTATGTGGGACTAGAGTCCTGAGTCCCATTGAACATAGGTAGTTTAGGGATAGGAGTAGGAAGGGGAATAAAATAAATCCAAAGGGATAGAGGATTCTAAGGAGATCCTCATAAGCATAGTTGATAATAGGTTGGAGATGAGATCTAAGAAGGGGTTTATGATGGTAATGATGTTTCCTATGTTCATAGGCATCACCATAACCATGGTTGTGGAGAGGATGATGTTAAGGTGGAACCTGACAGGGAGGATACTCATAGTGGAAATCATCTCTACCATAGGGTGGGGAATGACCACAAGATGTGTGACATTCCTCATAGGGATGATGGGAAGATGTGGAATAGTCATAGAGGTAGTCACAATGACCAAAATCATCATGATGATAATCACAAGCCATTAGACAAGGGTCAACTGATGAGCACTGATGCTCCTAATAGGCATCCCATGGATCTCTAGTTTGTAGATGACAATCAAAATTAGCATAGTCATTGGAAACTCTAAAATAAGGGATAGAAAGATGGGAAAAATATTAATGAATAAGATACCTCATCGAGTGGAAATACCTATGACCCACACATGGACAAGAGGGTTTTTTTTTTTCATATAGAGTATCATACTAATAAAGAGGTAGGGGACTCATACGAGAATTGGTTGAGGCACTTAAACTAGACTAGGTGTAATCTATGTCTCTAGAGAAGCATACCACCTACTCCTAGGTGGATAAATATGCACTTCATTCACCTAAAGGCATATATGATAATCATCAATGATCAATTGTATCTCATTAGGTCTCAGATGGTCAAGGGGAACCTTATCACCTTGAATAGGTGAATAGGATATGACATGGGGATGAGATGAAACATCCTCAGATGAATGAAGCTTAGACTGGTGAAAAAGAGATTGAGTCCATTGGTTATAGTCTTGCCAATTTTATTCCCTTTTGAACATGAGAGGGTGTGGAATACCATGTTGGGTCAAGGGAATCTCCTAGATCCTATGGTGTCTATGGTGTTATATTACAACTATGGCTTACTCATGAGTGATATCAGGGATGAGACCCTGAATCTAATGGGATTAGCATCCCAAGGGTGGTAGATTGGCCATGGATGTAATGAATCAAGATCAACACTAAAGATAATAAAAAATTCAAACTGATGGAGAACCAATAGGGAGAGTGACAAAAAACTATAGAAGGAGAAAAAAACCAAGACAAGAGCCAAAACACAACTAAAATCAAAGCCTAATGGATAACAAAGGGGAGTTGGCTAAGAGAGATCTAAACAAGATAAAAATAATGTGAAACTATATATGAGGTCCTACTAGGTGTGATAAAATGTAGCTCTAGAATGGAACCACTAGTGTTTGGCAGGGTGCTAAAGCAAACCACTAAGAGGCTAGAAGGCTTAGGGGTTTTATGGGCTGCAAGAGATATATAGTGACTATCCATTTTGTTGACTTGCACCAAACTATAGACAAACTTGCCAACCAAGTTGGGGCTAGTATGAATAGGCACAAAAAGTATGTAAGTTACTCTAACCTGTCAAACTAAAGTAAATTAAGTAGCTAAGACTAGACTATTGATTACATAAATAAAGCAAGAACAATAATACCAAATGGAGAGAGATAACAACTGAAATGTAAATTTAGGAGCTAAGGCAATTTGAGGCCAAATTAAATATGTTTTAAGAAATAAATACATTTTTAATAAAGGGTTAAAGAGTATGCCTATTTTATATTTGAGCTATCTTTCCAAATCAATACTATTATTTTCTAACAATGCAATGTTTTAGTTTAGCAAGAGAGAGAATGTTTAAGCAAGTTTTCTAGTTTGTATTGAGCATGTATATCTCTTCTATGTAATAAGGAATGTTTCCAAAGAGAGAAATGATATTAAATAAGGAAATATTTCAAGAAATTAAAGTACTCTTTAATCATATACAAATGCAATAAACTTTATAAACTACTCTAAGCAATGCATAAAATAACTATTCCACTAAAACAATTCAAACCCTAGCATATACACTACACAAAATAAAGAAGTTTCACTTTGAATAGCAAAGTGACCTTAGATCAATCTTAAATATGAATTTAAGATGTTCTACCAACCAAGAATCCAAACTAGGAAGCAATGTAGGAGGAAGACCAAGCTATGTGCAAGATAAAGTCCAAACTAAAAGCCAGGAGCAAAGGAGGAGGTGAAGTGAGAACTTGTAATGGTGTAATAGCTCCAACCAAGCACAAAAATTAGGTGTAATTCCAAATGTATAATCTTGGGAAAAATACACAAGGAATTAAGAACAACTAAGAGCATCAATAGAGTCTCCAAGTAAGTGTGTAACAACATATGGGATCCTCTATCACTAATCAAGCTCAAGAGTGCCAAGAATGAACCAAGAAAGATTCAAGAAGGCATGAGAGTCAAGAGAGGAAAGAAGAATAAATAGAAAGTGTGGAATGATAAGAGAAGAGGCTAAAATGAATGATAAAGATACATATATCCCAACCTTAATTCACCAAATGACCTAAAATTATCCCTTTTTAACCGTTTGACTTCATTTTGGCATTTTTAGGCATGTTCTACCTAGGCAACGACATAGGCCATGTCTTTGGTGAAGGAAACGTGCATCCTAGGCCATGATTTTCCTTCACACAAGCCATGTCCTAGGTCAAATAGGGTCCTAGTCTAGTCAATAGGATCTCAAAAGGCCTTAAGGGGTTTCTAGAAGGCATGTCTTATGTGTAAAAGGGCCAATATGGACTGGGGATGTATGGAGGGTATGAATATGATGTGAGAATAGTCTAAGTAGATGATAGATGTCTCAAAGTAAGATGACTAGGGTCAGTAGTATACACATGAGCTGATGTGTAATCATGAGGATTAGGGTCATGGGAAGTATGATTACGACTGTGTTGATTCATAACCTATGTTTAAAAAAGGTGTGACTCTAGATGTTAATTTATTGAATACCCTTTATCATTAATGTCAAAGGGGGAGAAAGCTCAAGAAGGGAGTTTGACTAAATTGAAAGAGATGGGAGTGATCAAATTAAAAAATATTTTTCCATCAATGACAAAGGGTGAGTTTGTTGAGCAATATTTTCATTGATGTCAATGTCAATGTTGATGTCATTAATTTCAAGGTCAAGCTTGATGTCAAGGTGCATCTGGTAAAGATGTATGGTGAAGTGGTATGTGAAAAGGAAGCCATGTAACAAGAGATAATTTGAATTAAACCTATTATCTATTTGTAAAGAGATAATTTGAAGGAAAACTATTGATTCTTCTGAGGTTGATCTCAAGATTTAGTATAAGGTAAGCATGTTTGAGTACTAATCTTTAAATACAAGGTTCTTGAGAAGCCTAGTGATAATAAACATATTCATATCATGAGAATGTGCATGATGAGCATGGATAGGTATGTAAAAAGGTATGATATTGTCTAATTAACATTAAATTCATGTGATCAAGGTGTATAAGCATCAAAGAGTGTTTCAAGGTTAGTTTTTAAGCTTCAAGTACTTGAGAAGCTTAGTCATGATGCTGCTCATATCATGAAGAGACCTTGTGAGAAGGTATAAGCTTGGTGGACTAGTGAGATGAATTAATAGAGGAATAAGAGGCTATATGAAGTTGTTTGAGTATGATTATGAGGATTTGGATCACTCAGGTGAGTCTTAGGGTAAGCCTTAGGGGTAAGACCTATAGACCTAGTATGCAACTAGACCATATCTAAACCCTACTTGGCCTAATGAGGCAACATGAGTTATTAAAAAGACATATGAAGATTGTTTTACATTTTATGATTATTTTATATGTTTTATGAGAATGTATATAAGGTTAAGATCACATGGAAAGAGACTTGAAGGTCAGTTTCAAGGCCTAATGTGACTTATAGGTCAAAGCCTAGAGAGCAAAGAGAGATATCATGGCCTAATAAGGTATGAGATTATGTTTCCAAGGCAAGTGTGGATATGTGAGTTTTTTCAAAGGTATTCCATGTTTTTTTAAGTATGTTTACCAAATTTTAGGTTAAAATTTGAAGGTTAAGACAAGAAAAAGTACTATAAGGTCTCTTGACTGCATAGAATGGAGGTTCTCAACTTGAGAAGGACTTTCAAGTGTTCATTGGCATGTGTAACCTCTACATGGTAACCTAATATTTTCATGGTATATTTTAAAGGGTCATATCTAAAAGTTCTAATCATTTCTTTCTAGAATGAGGGGCTAAGCTTTATGAATGATTGTTAAGACTAAAAGATGGTTTAAACCCTCAAAGAACCCTAATAATAACCCAATTAGAAAGATATTGTTATAAACTAATAATAATTGTTTCATGAATATTTAAGTGATTTTAGTTTGTATTCAACCCTCCCAGGCACCTCTAGGTGTGATTGGTTTAGTAGGTGAGTGAGTGGACCCTACAAGAAAGGCCTTATTTCTTAAAGATTTGATGTAGCAGTTAGAGTTGACCAAGTCAAAGTTGATAAATGGATGAAGGTTAAATATTGATAATTTTATCTTATATCCATGGTGGTTTATGATCAGGTTATATCCCTTATGTGTGTTAAACCAATCATACAAGTTGACCTATTGTTAAAAGCCTAATGGTGCAAACAATGATAAAAATAGGCAGAAGTGAGAAGGTGATTAGGGATGTGTTATCATGGATTAGGGATGAATAAAAGTTCATGGATATGTTTTTAAATACCTTTAATACATTTTAATATTGGATATAATATTTATATATCATTGTATATGATGATAATGTTGCTCATATGTTGACCTGTCTAGTTCAGATGAGATAGTGAGGTACAATACTATAAGATTGGTCTGTAAGACCAATATTTTCATTTGGACATGTTATATTTATATCTAATATTTTTATAATGATCTCATAATATCATAAAAAATCATTTAAATTCTCTAAAAGTGTCTACACAAGTGTGGAAGGTCAAAATCACTATGACTAGTCTTTAAGGTAAATTATAAATTTTGGGTAAGCAAGTTGCAATGATGAGTTTGAGGTTTTATGCCCTAAGCTGAAGCATCTAATGAATATGATTTTATTTTTTGGGACATTAATGTCCTATCCATTCTTTTTATAATGTTTTATATTTATTTAAAGTGATTTAAATGTTGAAGACAAAAGGGGTTGACTGGTTTAGGTTTGACTATGTGTATTGAAGACAAAATATTGGTCTACAAGACCAATATTTGGCATTAGAATTTATTATAATTTTACTTTAGAGTGATATATATATATATATATATATATATATATATATATATATATATATATATCTTTAATGTCTCATATTTCATAGTAAGTATTGTTTCATGTGTTTAAGATCAATTTTCCATGACTGTATTTTGAGGCTAGTTGGTAGTTTTGAGTGGGCTACTTGCAGAGAAGGGTTTGAGTAATTTGGCCCCATGTTGGGAAGTTTAAAGCATATGGTGATGACCATGAGGTTATGTATATTATGTATATATTATTTTTTCCATGTTTTCTTTGTAAAGTTGTGTTTATGTCTCATTTATTTAAGATAGACTTTCTTGGTATGCATAGGCCTAATATGAACAATACTAATAGTGTGCTCCAAATATTGGTTTGAGATAAAAAGTGTTATGAAGCATAAATGAGATAATAAGGGATATATTTTAGTATTTTATTATATTTTACTTTCATGTGTTTATTTTTTAAGTCTTCCAAGGAAGACAAAGTGTAATGTGTCTTAGAACAAACCTAATGGGATTAGGTCTCTATGAGGCCTAAAGGTGAGATAAGGCCTAACTGAGATTATTCAGAGCTAAGGGGACTCAAATAAAATTTGATTCATGATTATTATATGTCATAAGATCAATTTAATGGTCTACCTAATAGGTTAAAGGTGTTTGGACAACTAAAAAGGATATGATCGAGTGACTTGTATAAGTATTAGGCAGTTTAGGCCTTTTGGTGTGTGATGTTTGCAAACGAATAAGGTTATGCATTGGTGAGAATAATAAGGTATTATAAACCATAATAATAGCATATATGATCATTTATGAAGCTTTTACATAGTTTTTTTATATAAATATCAAGGTCATATGACCTAATCAAGTCAAGAGGAGAGCTAGTTGAATGAAGAAGGCTAGAGACTAGTTTGAGAGGGATAAAGTGTGTGAAGAGCTGAGGAAGAAGATCATCATATATTTTATGAGAAACAAGTTATTTTTAATTTTATCAAGTGTTTTATGTGGCTCATTTTTTTATTCATCTAGGGGTTGGTGACTCCTTGCAAATGGGTGCTTGCTAAAGCCTATTTGAGTTGGTGCTTAACTAGTTGGGGTTGGTGCTCCATGTGATGTTGGTGCTTAAATAAAATTGATGTTTGTGTTATAGGAATTTATTCAATTTTTATATATTAGTGGGTTTTCATCACCTTGAGGGTTTCCCACACATAATTTGTGTTATCTTGTGTTCTTTTGTTTCATGCTTGTATAGTTGATTGCTTATGCATTATTTTATCCACATGATTGAATGAATGTTCATTAATGATTAGGTGGAATTGAAAGAAAGGTTTTTGATGAATAATTCAACCCCCCCTATAAATCATTTTTATTCCAACACACTCACTTATACGTCATTGGGACCTAGTGATATTTATCCATCATGTAATATGCTTAGGATTTGTAACCCTTTCATCTTGATATTTGATTGTATATTAATCTCTTCTTGGTCTATGGTATTCTAGGTCCTTACTAAATCATCAAAGAATACATATGTTATATTTTTATGATATTATTCTAATCCTAGCCTATTGATTTAAGGATAATAATTATAGGTCATCTTAACCTGTGCATACAAACCATACCTAAGAATCTTACACTTATTAATATTAACTTATATTCAATTTATATTTGAGTACAACCATACCTTGTCTCCTACAAGGAAAATATGCTCAGTCATATGTTGATCATGTCTTTATTTTCACTTGGCTTGTGACTCCTTCAATCTCTTTCACTTGGAGGTGAATTTTTTTAATATTCTTAATGAACTTTCCATATTTGTGGGATTTTTTATCCACTTTTATGTTATACATATGTAATAATTGAAATATGCAAAACATAATGTAAATCAACACAATAAAATATATATTTGTGGGTCAAGATGCCTAAATATTAAATATATGTAGAAATAAAATAATTACCCTTAAGGCATGGAAACACTATAAAATACTCTTTTAAGAAGGAATAACTCTATAATTCCACTTTGAAGGGACAACCTCCAATATCCTTATAACAACAAAAGACTCAAGACTTATTTTATTGATATTATTTACAATTATATTCATATCATTTATATAGACCTATATATAACTATAAATGGATGAGTATCTTCCTAATGGTAATGTAGGTTGACCATTACCCAATGTACTAATTCCACAATTTCTTTATTTATGATAATATATTGGACCCATGTAACTAAATAAGTGGAATGTGTGACACATGTTGACATATCCATCAACACATATACATTAATATATCATATCCATAGATATATATCATTCCTTCCATCCTTGACATGTTTCATACCCAAAACATAGTGTGATTCAAATCATTATACACTTATATCCATGCTCGATCGTCCAACCACCTATGTGTGATATTGGTAGGTGATAATCATCAAACATTATTTCCAAATTTCACTATGTTAGTCAAATTCCATTCATGATCATAACTATACCTTATTAGTGTCCATGTATAAATATTCTTCATCTGATTCCATGTTCCATATTCCACTATGTTACTCTGATTCCATGTTCCATTTTTTTTGTGATACTCTAATTCCATGCATGACCATAGTAGTTATTTTGTGGCTTAAATGCATAGTCATAGTGATTTCCCCTCTACTTCCATGTCCCATATTATGTTGGTCTATTCTAAATCCAAACATGATCATAGTAGTTATTCTTTGGCTTCCATGCATAGCCAAAGTGATTATTGCTATTACACTCCTTGACATGCCTCCATTATTATTTATTCTCATAATGATGTGGGTGTCTTTATGCCCCAAACTTAGTATCATGATATAATATTATGACATTATCAAACTTTTCTTATACTTCTTCCACATTTTCATTTGGTGGTTCCTTTATCTCTTGAGTAGATGAAGTGTTCTTTTGTGCTTGTATTTTTTCTTCATTTATGTCTTCTTCTGAATCTTCCTCATTCTCTTCTTCACCATCTTCAATCTCATCCTCATGCTCTACCTTAATTGTTCTCTATGGATTTCCACCTATGATATATATAAATTAACCTTCCTTTTCATGTACTAAAAATTCATGAAAAGATTTTTCACATTAATAGTTATTGTTCCCAATGTATCTAACAAAGGATACACAAGAATCATATCCACACCATTCATATCCAAAGCATAAAAATATGATTTCAAAGCATATTGGTCCATAGTAAGCTTCAAATCTTCAAAAAAAAAAAAAATCTTACCATAGACTTGATATTATTTTCTTGAACATGTATATTTTGAGCAACATTGATACTGATGAAGCTATACTTATTTTTAGGGTTTATGGACACAATGACCTTATTCTATTGAATGCATCCAAGAAATTGAAAAAAATAATTTGAGTTATTTGGACCCAAAATATTTGAACCCTTATCATCCAATCCATATTCTTAACCTTTGAAATACTTTACCTCTCCTTTTGAAATGTTTGTATCCTCCTCATCATTAACATTATGCTCTATTTCTTTTTATTCTTCATCACCTACACGTTTTTTCTCACTGCCATTATTTTCTTCTATTGCTTTTTCTTCATCATATACATTATCTTATTCATTACCCTCATAATCATAATTTTATTCATTTTATGAATTTAATTTTTATTCTATATCCCATAAAACTATGAAAATTTGTTCCATTATGTCCCACAAAAATTTCCATCATTAGACTCCCATCTGAACCCACTAGATTTGTGCATGACCCTTGAAATGATGTAAAAACCTTATCACCATGATTTTATTCAAAATAATACTCCTTAAAATGGACCCAAAATCCTATAACATCAATATCCTCTTCTCCATAAAAAAAATCTAACTCCATGATCCACAATAAACTATTATTAATGAATAAATACCCTAAAAAATCAATATTTCATGCAAAATTGATCAAAACGGTCCAAAATTTTGACTATAGCATCTATGTATGATAGTGAAATTTTAGTGAAAATATGATGGACTTTTATAGATATTTAGTCTTGTAGAGTGAATTATAAAAACCCATAAAATTGTAATAACTCACTTAAAACTTGTCAAAAAAATTAAAAATTTTGACTTTAGCTTTCACATATGATGATATGAATTTATCAATTTTTTTCAATTTTTTTTTTCTAGAATTATGAATTATATTAAAATTTATTAAAAACCTTAAAATAGAAATATCTCACTCAAAATTTATCATCAAACCTTAATTTATTTACAATGATTTGAAATACTCTCCAACTCTAAAAAGTTTGTATAAGAATTTACAACATATTGCGAGATATAATCAATTATCCAAAATTAAGATTTTGTCCATAATATTTACTCAAATCGATGCTATGATACCAATTTTTATGATACACACATGTAATGATTGAAATGTCTATAATATAATGTATATAAACATAAAAAAAGTCATATTGATGGACCAAGATACCCAAATATTCAATATATGTAGAAATAGTAGAATTACCCTTAAGGTAGGGCAACACCATACACTACTTTAGGAAGTAATAACTCCATAATACCAAATTGAGGGGACAACCTCCAATATCCTTATAAAATATAAGACTCAACACTTTATTGTTATTATTTATAATTATATTCATCTCCTTTATACATACATTTATATAACTAGTAATGGATGGGTAACCTTTGAATCCTAATGTCGATTATTTTATTATTATTTGGATAATGTGTTTAATTATTAAATAATAAATGGGTCTAAGTAATGTAAATTAATGAATAATATGCTTTAATTAACCTATATATTTGTTTAAATAGATAATATTGTTTCCTTTTCTAAATATAGTAGAAAGTGAGAGAAAATAGAGCTTAGCTTATTTTGGTTGATCTAGAATGAGACAGGGCTTGATAATGGAGGAGCCAAACTAGAAAATAGGCTAAAATAGGTTCCTAAACTTCATTTTTGGGCTGAATAGGAGCACCAAAAGTAGACACCCTAATTTTCATTGTTATAGTCCTATTCTAATGCTATTATCCTGAGGTTGAAAGCTTTCTAGGTTCTATTTGGTAGGCCTATGTTACCTTATCTATGAATTTTTGAGGATTAAAAGCCTATGGAGCTCATTGTGTGTCTGATTTAGTCTTCAAAAACCTTAGGATATATTTATGCTTAAAATTTAATATAAATTTGGGAAAGAAAAAGAAGGGGTTAGTGTGTAAAGGACATGTTGGATGCTTTTCACACCTTGTGTGTGGGCATGCTACCTACATACCAATACTATGAAGAGGGATCAAGCTAATGTAGTTCTCCCATTAAAGTGCTTGGTATAATTTTGTGTCATGTATGTAACTAGATGCAAAACTAGATGTAATTTTGATGACTAGGGACTAGTATGAGTGCTTGAATAGGCTTGAAATGCTCTTGGAAGGCTATATTCAGAGAATAGGGAAGAGTGCTTGAGTGTAATTACTTTTATTCTTACTTCTTTCCTATAAATGAGTGTCAACCCCTATAAATGGACTTTGAATGGCTTTTTATAGGGTAATTAATTATCATAGGTTAAATTAACTTGTATTAAGCTAATAGGGAAAAAGATAAGGATTCAAGAAAATCTAACCGTCAGAGGTGAAAATGCACTTGGACAATAGTGTCAAAAATAAGACACCCTAAGTTATAGTGCTCCTCTCCAATTTGGGCATTATTTTCCTAAGGGGATGAGACCTGAGAGGATAGATCTAGGCTAAAAAGGGATGCTTAGGTCTGAAAGAACTAAGTTTGGAAGGCTATGGATGATTTGGAATTAGTGAAAGAATAACCTAGAAGGGTTATGTGAGAAAGAAGGATGACCTATGGGTTGGGTGTCATTAGCCATGCCTAAGTCATCTAATTTTGCATTTTATATGACTACATTTGGCCCCCCTTTATTCTAGTGATGCAACAAAGTGAAATACTAGGATAAAAGAAAGTAAAAAGTATTCCTAAACTTACCTATGAGGGAGAAGCTCATGAAGCTATGTAATGTTTGATGTGCATAGAGAGATTACATTGTGAAGTATGAATCAGGTATGTGAACCAATAGAAAACCAATTTTGATGTTGGATGTGCATAGAGAGAACATGATGTGAAGTTTGAATCTATAAATGAAAACATAAATTAGATCATTTCTTACTAGATACGCTATATCTAAAACAAGAATGTACAAAAATTGAGTAAGAGGAAGAGAAAAGAATGAATACACCTTACTGGGTATGTGAACCAATACAAAACCTATTGTGATGCTAGATTATGTTGAATTGAGTTGAATCAAGAGTAATATCATGAATAAAGTTGAGTGATCAATTATCTAGAAGGTATCTCAATAATGTAAAGGATATCCCTTTGGCTTCATTATCACCAACTAAGTGAAGTTAATGAATCATGCATGTGTTAATCAATGTCTAGATTGTGTATTCAATCCCTCTGAATAGGTGGTTCAAGAATACAAAGGTTATCCCTTTAGCTCCATTATTGACCCATGAATTAAAGCTATGAAGTGATACTGATATAGAATATATTTCATATGAAATGGCTCATGGAGCCCATGGATAGTCTGAATATATGCTAGAAACTAGACCACTCTTGGCCATTTCAAAAGATGGAGGTTATGCTTGTATGAAAGCCACTCTAAAAATGATGTACTAGGTTTATATGAAATCCAACTTGGGAACTTGTGTACTTAGAAAGTTAAAATTTTATAAAATTTCAACTTGAAAATAATTCCAACCACCTGTAAATGGAGTATGACACACAACTACTGAGAATGCCTAGAATAAACTAAACTCAGAAACAAAAGAAGATCAATGTGCTACACACATTACCTCTAATCACTAATGTATGGAACATGGATTCTAATCTATAAGTTATTCCAACTACCTAATATGAACTAAAAGTGAGAAACATCATGCCATGCATGATAACACCTATATCTAAGAAAATTGTACTAAAACTACTGAATCTAACTGATCTGGAAGTGCAAAAATTATCCTTGAACTAAATTTTTTTCCTATTTATAGAAAACCTAAGTGTTTTTATGCCTAGATAGGAGCACCAAAATGTGTATGCCCCTATATTTGACATTACTATCCATTTTTAGTGCTGTTATCTGATGTGAAAACTAGTTACTGATCTGGAACTGTCACTATTTTTATACTCTATTTTAATAAGTTTGACTTCTAGATTTTATATTGAGTGGTCTGAATGTTGTTGTTTTGACTATTAGGAGCTTTTGTCTTTATGATAAAACCCCTATTTGATGCCCCCTCTTCTAAGGGTAGGAATGATTAACCTGTAATGCCTACCCTTAGAAGAAAAGAGTCCTACAAGTGTGTTATGCTACATAAATACATGATATAGCAGTGATATTTGACAAGATATTTGTAGATATAGAAATGTTTATATTGATAGCTTATTAGATCAACATGGGTATGCCTATATAGATATAATAATGTAAAAGCATGTGCAATCTATTGAACTAGAACTAGAAATCTTAGATGTTATTTTTTAGTTATTAATTGGAGGGATGGAGCATGATGTCCATCATGGCATCTAAGAAAGCAAGGAAAATGCATGATATGGATCATGGAATTGCAAATAAGGAAAATCAAGAAGAGAGAAGCATACAAGGTTGGCCAAGGGGCCATGTAAATAAGGGACATGGGTGCATGTCATTCAAATTGGAAATCAAGCATACAAGGCATGTTTAAATGCCACATACACATACAATTTGAAATAAGTAAAGATTAGCATGAGGGCCATAGGCACATATAATAATACAAGTAAGGGATTTTGGCAAATGTCCAAATTTACACACACATGAATACAAGAAAAGGACATTTTAAAATGTCTTAAGGCAAAAACAAGAGACAAATAGGAATTGGAGATGTAATCACATCAAGCTACATGAAGAAAATAAGGAAAGCATGTAAATACTAGAAAATACAATTGCATCTAACTAATAAAAGCAAGAATAGAAAGTATGCAAGACATGAAATAAAAGACTAGGTATATGCTAAGAAATACATAAGTTAAATATACTAGTGAGTGTCAATATAGTAATCTACATAAGCTAGTAAGTAATGTATGCCAACATGATAACTAGAGTGTGTGGTGTATAAATGGCATAACTTGGATTGTGTAGTCATGTAAAAGATGCCCCCTATATTAGAAGGGGTGCTAACCTGAGTGACAAAGCTATAACCATGGGTGTAACAACCTACCTATCTTTGTAAACTTGGGTGATAGCATGTACTACATGATCTACAATAGGCATATAGCTAGTAGTAGGTATGGGATAAAAGCTAAATGAACCAATTTTAAAGAGACGAGGGATAGATATAACCGCTAGTGTTTGCTTGTGTCTTATAGTGATAGGGAGATAATTAAAAGTATCCAAATAGTTAGATACATCTAAGTAGAAACCATTTATAGTAATATTATTATAAATAACATTCGACATGATAGATAGAAAATAAGGGATAGAGAGCATGGAATTGTGCATTAATGCAGAGAAAACTTTGACTTGAATCATGACATTTCTAATGTTTATCATGAGAGGCTTAAAAAAATTTCTTCATGAGAAAGAGAGAGTATGTAATAGAGAGCATGTCATTGTGCATGAATACATTTAGAACTTTAATATGTGATATGACATTTCTAATGTGTTTAGCATGATAAACTTGAAAAAAATTCCATATGAGAGATAGAGAGCAAGTGATAGAAAGCATGAATGTATGAGAAACCTTGGCATAAAATATGATATTTCTAATATGTTTAGCCTGATAAGATTGAAAGTTATTCCATATGAGAGAGAGTATGCATAAATAATATTTAAATCTTGTGAATTTTTGGAAATGAACTTTGTAATATCATCCCTTATTATGAAAATTAAGCATGAAAGGGAAAGAATGAAACTATGTACTAACATATGATAGACTTCATCATTCATGTACATGATAGGGCCTATTATGGTTTCCTTTTTATTTTCAATAAATATAAGAAAAATTTGTACATAAGTGAGAATCATTTTTACAATTTGATTATGGATGTAAGGTTATACCTCAATAAGCAAATAGGTGCTAATACATGTAACTAGGGATTATTGAATGAATTTTTAAAATTAGTATGATTATTTTAAATTTTTGATATGAATTTATAGAAAATTTATAGAATTTTTCTTGAAAAATTTAGGAAAAATCAGAAAATATTTCTAAAATTAGTAATATATTTTTCCTAGTGTTTGGAATGTGTTTGTATGCAAAAAGGACTTGATTTGTGAAAACTAGGGTTTTAACCAAAATATATGATAATTTTGAAATTAATTTTTAGATTTATAATTTTTAAATCTAGGAAAAATTAGGAAATTATGGTAAAAAATCAAAAATAATTTACCCTAGGGTTTTTATGCAAAATTTGAAGTAAGTCAGGTTCACCAAATGTTTTATTATTTTTGGGAATAACATGTTTAATTCCTAAATAATAAATGGGTATGAGAAATTTAAATTAGTGAATAATATGCTTTAATTAACCTATTAATTTATGTAAATAGATAGTATTTTTGCCTTTTTGAAATATAGCAGGAAGTGAGAGAAAATAGAAATTAGATTATTTTGGTTGATCCAGACTAAGACAATGCCTGATACTGGAGGAGCTAGACTATAAAATAGGCTGGAATAGGTTCCTAATTTTTTTTTCTAGGTTGGATAGGAGCATAAAAAGTGGACACCCTACTGTTTGGTGTTGTAGTCCTATTGTCTTGATGCTGAAAGCTTTTTAGGTTCTGTTCAACAAGCCTATGTTACCCTATCTATTAATTTTTGAGGCCTCAAAGCCTATGAATCTCTCTATGTGTTTGATTTAGTCTTTATAACCCTTAGGATATATTTGTTCTTGAACTTAAATGTAAATTTTGGAAATAAAGAGAAGGGGTTAGTGTGTAAAGGATACGTTGGATGCACTTCACACCCTGTGTGTGGGCATGTTGCCTACATACCAATACTTTGAAGAGGGATCAAGCTAATTTAGTTCTCCCATTGAAGTGATTGGTGTAGTTATGTGTGATATATGCAGTTTTATGTACTTTGGATTAATAGGGACTTGTATGAGTGATTGAATAGGCTTGAAATGCTCTTAGAAGGTTGTATGTAGAGAATAGGGAAGAGTGCGTGAGTGTACTTGCTTCTATTCCTACTTCTTTCCTGTAAACGAGTGTCAACCCTTCTAAATGGAATTTAAATGGTATTTTATAGGGTAATTAGTGATCATGGATTAAATAAACTTGTATTAGGATGATAGGGAAAAATATATGGATTTGAAAAAATATGATTGTTAGAGGTAAAAATGCACTTGGACAATAGTGGTAAAAATAGGACACCCTGGGTTCCAATGCTCGTATCCAATTTGGGCACTATTTTAATAAGGTGATGAGACCTAGGGGGATAGATTTGTGCCTAAAATGGTTACCTGGGTATTAAAGAGATAATTTTGGAAGGCTACGTATGACTAGGAATTAGTGAAAGAATAGCCTAGAAGGATTGTGTGAGAAAGGAAGACCTATGGGTTGGGTGTCATTATCCATGCCTAAGTCATCCAATTTTGCATTTTATGTGAATACATCTACTAACCATTACCCAATTAACTAATTCCATAATTTAATTATTTATCCTAATATAATAGACCCATATAAATAACTAAGAGGGATGTGTGCGACATGTTAGCATATCCATCAATCCATATACATTAATATATCATATCCTTAGATACATAACATCCATTTTCCCATTTCCTTTGTATGGCTATCTTAGAACAAAATCAAATGCATATTGAAGTAATTATAAAAAAATAAGTTTCAAAATGAGTTTTAATAGTAAAATAATGTATTTTTATATTATAATAATTTTGAATATACACTAAAATTTCATCCCAAGACTTATGATTCTTCTTATTGTACCCTCTCAAGAGTTGTACCAATGTTTTATTTAAAATTTTTGCATGATCATTGGTTCATGGGTGAAAAATGGTAGACCATTTATGGTTGGTAACCATATTCTCCCACAATGTGGCCTAAAACCTACCAAAAAAATTTAAGTCTTGATTTGAAAGAATAGAACTAGGAAAACAAAAATGAGCCCACACATTAGCAAAGAGCATCACTATCTTTGAGGATCATATTACAATGAATAAGAATACACATCTTACTAAACCAATCCATATCCACAAAGAGATAAGCATGCCCCTTTGTTTTCATTGGTAACAAACCTAAAACATCCATGGAAATACTTTCCTATTGCCTAGAAGGAACCAGTAATGGCATATAAAAACTTGACTTCCCATTACTCGGCTCACTTGTACTACATGAAATGTATCCCCTTATAAACTAAACAAAATTAAATTTCATATAGGTCAATAAAAAAACATCTAAAAATTTGTAAAATATTCATAACTCTAAAATATCCTATAACTTTTGATTTATATGCTTCCCACTTTAGCTCAACTATTTCCTCCTTAAGCACACAAACCTTACCCAAATTGAAGAGCAACCCATCTTGAAGGTAATAATCCTCCTTAAGCTCAAATTTTGTACCTTGGGACATATTTTATTATATAAATTGATCCCTAAAATTTGAATCATGATCATATCCTTCTACATAATAATCACACATAAAAGGCTTAATAAGAGTTATGGTGCCCATTATTGAAATTAAGGGATCTCTATATACTATATTAGCTAATTAGAAAATTAAACCCCATAACCCTAATAATATATTGTGGAAATGTGAATTAATTTTATGGTGATCTATAAATATGGAGGACATATAGGAAAGTAAATAAAAGGAAAGGAAAACTTGGGCCTTATTTTGAAAACTTCAAGATTATATATGATATTTTGAGATAAAAGTAAGTTTACTCTCTTTTATTTCCTCTTATCTCTTAGTTGTAGATGTGTGATTTATTTTTGGCTCTATATTGTGATATATTTCTGCATTTTATGAATTGTCATGTAGTATTAGTTGGTACAAAATAAAGGGTGGGAGTCTTGGCAAGGCACATTGTGTCCTTGGGTAACCCTCCACCTAATTTTCTTCACCATGTTATCTTCATTATATATTACAGCAAGGTAAATATTACATGTGTATTATTATTGATTTTTTGGTTGGTTGTATCTTATTCTATCTGTTTTATGGTTGAGTTAGAATTAGACCTTAGTTACACTTGTTTTCCCTCAATAAAAATTTAAGAGGAATGTTTGAAAATTTTCTTAATGCCTTAAGATTGAAATACAAGTGGAAAATGTCTAGTATTTCACTCAGATGGTTGCCATTAATGGTGGGATTATATTCCATAGAACATCCTTGAGTGTGCCTGTATATGTATGCATGTTTCATTGTGTTTATTTTTTATACCTTTGTTATATAATCATTTTTTTAACTATATGTTTTCATGGTGGAACTAGACTATATCTCTATCTTGACCATATACTTTCATACACTTTATTTCATTTTTTTTCTACATGAGGGACTAATTCATCCTCATTTTGATGTTTGAGGGTGGTAAGTGTCTATGATGGAGGGATTATATTACTCATTTTCCCTTTCTTTCAGCAATGTCACATTGAAGATGTTGATTTTAGATTTCCTTGATAGAATATATGTAATTACAATATATATATATATATATATATATATATATATATATATATATATATATATATAATATTTTTTAATGCAAATAGAAGTGGTTTTATTTATTGATAGTGGCACTACTGATTGTATTATTTTAACTATGGATTTCATTATTTTTATTTTTATGTAAACATGTTTATAAGGATATTTTATATCATTCATTATATTATATTATATCCTTACCTTGTGGAAATAAATAATATTTTAAATTTACTTTTTCTTACACTGATTTTGACTTATAATTGTATATAAAGGTTGATATAGTGATATTTGTATGCATAATCTAAAATGCGTTATAACAAAAAAAAATTATCAATAGACTAAGATACAAACAAGGTAATTATAATAGATCCTACATATACTTTGAATATCAGGTAAGGACCTATAATAACCATAGACCTAGTAGAGTGCAATCTACATTCAAATGTCAAGAAGATAGGGTTTCAAATATTACACCTAAGATATGGGGCATGAATCTCACTAGATCTCAAGATAGATATATTTTTTTAAATGGTTACAAATGTGGTGTATCAAAGATATAATAAGGATTCCACATGCAAGTAACTGATAAACAAGAGTAGCCTAAATAGAAGATATATGCAAATACTAAATTATAAATAAGGTAAGTGGTGTAATGGTCAAGTAATGGATAGTCAATGTAACCTAAGGTGATAAAGGAAATCTTAATCAACCATTTAACTATATTGTATTATTTATTATAAGGAGGAGAATTAAAAACTATGCACAACGTATATCCACTATAGAAATAAACAAAGCAAGTCTATCTACGAAGTAAATAAATGACATAGAATAGGAATATAAATATTTACCTTTGGGTGGACTTGTTGAAATATCAATATCCCGCTTTGGATCAAGTGTAACTTTATAGAATATATTATAGGTTGAATATCTCAAATGGAAATAATAATAACTATATATTCTTAGTTGTGGAATCCAAATATTGGGATACCTCCTTGCCATAAATTCTCTTATTGAACTTTAAAGACCTTTATGCAAGACTAGACATCCAAGAATAAAAATCTAACCTAAGAGTAGAAATTTGAGTGAAATCAGAGTATATGAATGTGTTATTTCTTTGGGAATTATAATATGACCCCTTTATATGTGGAACTAATACCATATACTAACCTTAAACTCCAAGTAGATGGTATGAGCTCAGCTAATACAAGGAGAAGGAAGTCAACTAACACAAACTTATATCAACTAGAATAATATAATATAATTGATAGAGACATGAATCATAACTATATCAACCAAGTTAATATAGTAGGAATATTATTTTATCAATTTGTATGTATGTATATATATATATATATATATATATATATATATATATATATATATATATTACCCTTAGTGATAAGCTATTATGTAAAATCGGGAATAATAATATTCCAAATATAAAACACACTAATTTAAAACTTTACTAAATCTAAAATACTACTAAATAAGTAATGTTAAATAGAAAACTAATAATTAGATAGAGAATAATGTTGTGGGAGGAATAAAAAGTTGAAACTAGTAGTGTGGTTGGATTTGATGATTATGAAACTAGATCTATAGCCAAAATGAGCCGTGGACAACAACACCCTAAGCTAGAAAAGAGGGAGAACTCTTATCTTATGTTATGTTGGTCATGTATAAAATATAGAGAAGATCAAAGATTTATAGGTTTTTTTTGCCTTCATCTATATGTTTTATGTTCCATGTGAGAGCTTCTGATCAGTTGTGATGACCATTGTATGATTGTTTTCCTTCAAAACCCTAGTACCTAAATATGTGAATACCAATTAAAATAAATGGTATAAAAAGGGGTCAATGATTAAAGTTTGGCATGACCTAAACACCCCATGTGTTTAGTATTGTAAACATACCAATACTCTAAAGAGGGATCAATCTTCATGTAGTTCTTCCATGCTACAACAATGTGTGAATATCTAGTGCAAAGTGTTAGACATTGGTGCAATATTGGTATAATTAAGTGTTTTAAGCATGACTTGTGAAATTTTATATGTATTTAGAATTTAGCTCTAGGCTAGTAGGGTTGTATGTCATTATAATTGGGAGAAATAGGAGTTTTATCTCAATGTGTAATTATAATTCTAGAATTTTTTAGTGGGGAAGCATCTTTTGTGAAAAATGGTTTGAAATGTGTTTATATAGTCATGTATTTGAAACTACTTCAAATGGGTATTATTAGGGACATAGGCTGACCTTTACATAACTTTAAATTTTTCAAATTAGATATTATTTAGTGGGATGACAAGAGAGGGGGATTAAACTGAGTGGGATGCTCATGTCTAATAGGGTATTATTGTTCAATGGGGAAAAAATCAATGTTAAGGGTATAACATGGATTGAATTATGGTTTAAGATGATAGCATGATGGATATATACATTTTTGGGTCATAAATAAACTTATAAGAGTGATTCCTTTGTATGTAAGGTGGTTAAAAGTGATCAAAAGGGCCCTTGGATAGATCTAGAGCTAAGCGTGTAAATGAGTGGTCACAAATGCATGTTTTTAGCTTAAATGTTAATTTTTATGTCTACAATGTATTATTTCTTTGGGAATGATAATATGACTCATTTATAAGTGGATCTTATACCATAAACTAACCCTAAACTCTAAGTATATAGCATCGACCAAGCTCATATAATGATAAGGATGTCAACTAACACGAAATTGTATTAGATAGTCTCATATAATACAAATGATAGAGACATGAATCATAGCTATATAAACTAGGTTGATATAGTATAGGTAAATATACGAAACATATTATATCAGCCTAGTTGATATAATAGTAATATAGGGTGGTTAGTAAGACTGAAAAGAAAGTAGATGTGGAAGTAAAATAGAAATAAAATCATAGGAGATCAGACTGATTGTAATGAAGGTATTAAATAATGATATTCAAACATTTCTCAAAAATTACCATGAGTTGATCCCACCCCATTCTCAGTGCACCCTTGAAGGCATTCACTCAAAGAAATTGATGCACCAACAAGCTGCTACAAGAAAAGTTGTCAGTGAACTAATAAACTGAAAATATCATGTGTATACATATGCCCCAATTCAAGAACATCATGTATCATAATATTATAATGCATGATGGATTTTTGTCATAGATACATAGGCAACATAAAAGAGTATAATTAAAAATAAATTTTGAAATAATTATTGATAAATAAATTATTAAAATTAACATATACATACCCTGGCTTACCTTTCTACATCAATGATGTGTGAAAATACCATGATATAGATCATGGAGGGTGCAGTAAGTGTAGTTTAGAATCCCTACGGATATAAGGCTAAAATAGATAAAAGTAATGTAGAAATATGCAAGATAGTCAATAAATGGAAGTAAATGAAAACTCTCAAAAATGATTGTAAAACATGGAAAATTAGAAAGTAGATATTAATAAGGCTAAGTTATAACAAAAATATCCAAGTAGAAAACAAAAAAGGGAAAGTTAATGAGCCATCAAGCTAAGGATACTACATGACTCAAAAACCCAAGAAATGAATCCAAATTAAGATACGTGAAAAATCAAATCAAACAAAAGACAAAGAATTATCGATTAATAATAAAAATATCAATTTAAGATAAATTGAAACCAAACTCAACTAAGGATGCAAAAATTATAAAGATGATCGAATGGCCTATAGAAAAAGGTGAAACATAAAAGCAATAAAGGGATACATAGTGTCACATCCCATCCCACTCTCTAAAGACTAATTTATTATTAGTAAGGCAAGTGAAACTAATGATTATTAGTTTCTGATTTTGATAATATATTTGGACATTTATGTTGTATTGGTTGACAATTTTACTACTTTATTTCATGATCAATTATGTTTAGAGGACATTTTCATGTGTTTATGAATAGATCATATTGAATATGTATTATAATATTGTACATATGTGATTTTATTTTTATATTTGATTTATTACTCAATAGTCTATTTGATGTACATTTATTCAGAGTACTTTACTATGTATTGCAAGCTTGGACTAACTACCTTTTTTGTTTGACTAAGGTGTTTGTAGGATTATCCCACCCTCATAAAATGGAATAGATGGAGAGTATCATCGGGGAGGAGGATTCATATATTATAATTGGGGGAAGAAAGAGTGAGAATTAACCCACACACATGCACACATACTTTTACTTGTCGAGATAAATTAAATGTTAATGATATTCTTTGAGTGTGTTGAGTGTTTGATTTTTATTAGCTATCTCTATGGTTAATATTGCATGTTTGTATTAACTTGAGTTGATTATTTACCTTTTTATGGCATAACCAAGTTACAATGGATGTTCTTTATAAACTTAATTCATTAATTTTGTTAATATACATTAGTTGTGTGAATCTCTATGAAACTTTTTGATGGGTTAAACTTTAGTTACTATTTTGTGAATGGTGATAGAATTATGTATATTTTTTATAAATCTTTGGATGTATGGGATGGTCATTAAAAGATATGCCTTTGTATGTAAATAAGTAATCATCCTAGGACTCAATTCTTACCCCTTTTTAGTGGCTAGAGGAAAATGGGGGAAAAAGGCACCCAAACAATTATCTTAAAAGAGTTTTAGGAAAATTAGGAAGATTCTAGTAGCTTTTTCACCATTTGATCCAAAGAAGGAATCAGGTCATTATCAAATATTTGAGAGGAATTAGGTTTTCTATTTCCATTATTTTAGGTTGACTTTGTAATTTATAAAAAATAAGGGTTTTTACATGCAACTCCCATTATAAACAAGGTTATGGGACTAAAAGTTAACTACAAGAAGAATGAATATACATTAAATAATTTAAGTTCAATAAGGAATAACTCACATAGTTTTAGGAGGAACTTTAGAACATGCAAAATGTGGTTGAAAAAGATAAAATAGGGAAAGATGGAAATAATAGGGGTCATGGAAGAAGGGATAAAAGGAGTGGTAAGGGCTAGAAACATATACATTAAAATGATGACCATTGAAGTAACTAGGAAAGTAAGGTTTTCAATTTATTTGGGTATTGATTTTTGTATATGGACAGTGTTTTGTTTAGAAATAAATATTTAATGCTATCTTATCTGGGTGATTTTTAAATTGTTCAATGTAACTGTTGATAGTCTTTTGTAAACTTAGGGTATCACCCTAACAAACCTATGGATGGAACTCATTTTCATCCACATGCCTATAAAGGTGATAATAAGACCATTACGAGGTTTAAAATACATACATTTTGGTAGTACCTTACATATAAACAAAAATGGAAATAAGGCCATCTTATAGGGACTAAATACCTTGACAGTAGAAATCACTCTTGAAAATTTTATTCATTACCTTTATTACAACTGTATATGATAAAAAAAATTAAAAGATAAAGAAACTAGATATTATTATGAATTATATTTATTCTTGGTATCTAAAAATAACCTAAGCCTTAAATTGCCTTATAAGAATGGGTAAATACTTAGATAAAACCTTTGTGATTAAAAGCTGTAGACAAATATCACCTGGGCATGTGTTATTTTGATTTATGAATTCTTATGTTCTTGGAAGAAGATTTTAGAACTATCAATTTATAACTACAGGTTCTATTTTGTGAATTCACATGTTTATATTTAAATAATTAACATGTCATTTACTGCCATACTCTTATAACCGAGCTTTAGTTATTTATTATTAGTGGAGATACAAAGTCATGTGTTTTATGTAATGAGCTATATGAAAATGAGTATTGAGTTCATTTTTATAGTTGATAGTCTCCGGTACTTATATGAGCTATATATGTATATTAAGATTGAAAAAAATGTAGTTCTGTGTAAGCATATTTTATATGTATTTGAGCTATAGACTGATTTTAATTAAGTTGTTGTTTATAAAAAAACATGAAGTACACACACACACACACACACACACACACACACACACACACACACACACACACACACACATTTACACAGTTGACTATACATCTATATACAAGTCAAGATTATTTTGACACTTAATTATTCTTAGAGACTTAATAGAAAGGGAATAGATGTACAACATAGGTAAATAATATAATTTTAGACAATGTTATGTGGTGTTGGCATGTTTGGTGGTTTTCTAGTTGTAAATGAAATAGATAAATAATAAATCTTGAATGGCTTATAGATACTAAAATTCACCTACATGTGTTCATATTCTCTTAATAAGGATTATTTAAAAATAATGAAATAGTATGGCAGAATGTACATATAATATGCATAATGTGAACTATGCATTTACAATAGTTTAAAGTTTTACCTTGATATAAATTAGAAATAAGTAAGAAGATTTCATTTGGTCATTTAGAAAATAAAAGAATTAGTGGCATGACTTAATCTTGTAGGCAATCTTTGGTTATGTGTTCATGAGAAATTTAGTACTCAGTTTGATTTAATATTTAAGCTATATAGTGTTGAAAGGATGAAAAGGGTGTAATTACTTTGAGTTCAAAATTAATACATCTACTACTTGGATTTTTATAACCTAGGTATGTCGCTATGATTATATTGGGAATTATGAATGTCAATGGATAGTAAGACTTTCTATTCCTTGGATGTATTAATGATATTTGTGTCATAAAAAGTAATGTGATTTTTTATATTAGATGGGGTTTTGTACCTTATACTGAATAGAGCAAGTAAATATTTATTTTGATCTGATAAATAGTTGTATGTTGTAAATCTATATTTATTATACCTTTAAAATTGGTTTATGAGATTATACAATGCATGATTTTTATGATAACATATGATAGTATAAGAGGGTTTGTCATGTAATGCACATATATATCATCTGGTATCATAGGAAGGATTACGTTTCTTTAGCAGAGAGTATGTGTGTGTGGAATTGACACAAATCCTTGAGTGATATGAATTATAAAATGAAAAATTTAGCAAAAGTGATATTATATCTGAGACATTATCATTCCACTTAACTTTCTAATTTACATGTGTGTGCATGACATCATAATTGATATAGGATTGTTTTCCATGGTCTATGTGATTACTGCATGTATTAGTGATTATACTACACATGGATTCTAGTTGAATTAGTGATATCTACATTGATTTTATCTTCCCATGAATGAAGGTAAGGAAGACTCCCAATGGGGAGGTGTGAGGGAGATCGATGGTTTATGGTTGGTGGAAAATCACCCTGATGATGCTCTCCCTCTCTTTAGATAATAAACCTTAATAGAATCATACTCATGGCTATTATATTGATTATGGAGTTGTCTTATGAGGCTCATATGTACTAGTGTAATTCCATAAGATTATCAGATGTACTAAAAACATCATGATACACAATAATACACACAAGCTAAAAATATACCATGTAAATAATAATATTAAGGGGCATACCATAATTAAATTACATCTAGGGGCATCCATATACAAAATCCATAAAAATTCTAAGATACATGTTATCATAAAAAAATTCACACTTTAGGAGGTTGTTCAAGCCTCCTCACTTAAGTGATAACATGAAGACACCTCTAGGCTATGGGTAGCCTAATTAGTGAGGTGAATCTCTAGATAGGGACAAATCCCTTGATGCTATCACACTAAAACTACTATTAGACCTATTGCTTCCTAGGAAAAGGGAAAGAAAACTAAAAGCAAACTAAATTATAGATTTGATGCATCAAATTAACACCCTTCACTTGACTATATTACACTAAGAACATGAATTAGGTTTGAATATGATCACACTACTCAATAAGAACCTTCAAGCATGAGTATTTCAACATGGAGGTCATAAATAATGTGTTAAATAAAAGGGCTAATCAGAGGCCTAAAGAAGATATTAATGACTAAAATCCACTTCTAAACTATCAAGGCTATCTAAACTCACCATGTGACCTAAAAGAAGAAAATCCATTTTCAAAGAGATAGGAGAGGATAAATGAGAGAGAGTGAAGGCACTACTACTAGAATTCATAAATAATCACAAAAGTACATTGATTGCAAGCATTGAAAAGGTAAGAAAAAAAATTATTCAACATTAAAATGGATAGTAAAAGTGTTTCTTTGAGTATGGATTCACCATAATAATCCAAAGGATCTATAACAAGCCATTCAAGGTAGCATTTATAGGAGAAATGAAGGAGAGATAGAGAGAATGATGTTGGAGGAGAAATGGCAAGTGTCCTCTCTTGATGGGGTAAGTTAAAAACAAAAAATATTAAAAGTAGGAATATATATTAACTTACTCAACATGTGTCACCTTGATGTGATCATGATCTTCTATAAAATGGCATAGAAAGGACTCTTCAACTCTTTGGATGACTCATCACTCTTTAATTGAAACTGACCCCATGATTGGAGTTGAAGAGTGACAAGTTGAATTTTTGATCTTCTAACTCATCTTAAACTACCCTATGCCATCTTTGACACTTGGTTATGTTCTACCATCTTCAATTGATAACTTTCTTCACCCCTAGTCATGGTAGAGATTCTTCTTCATTATCCATATATGTTTGTTAGTCCATTAGGTCTGATTTGCTTGATGTTATCCATTAGAATGGAAATAAGACCTCTATGAAAACTTGATACAAGGTTTATAGTCATATCTTAGAGACTAAAAACCATATTTTGGTATGACCCATAGCTTCCAATTAATCCAACCATGTTGCTTTATCTCTCCTAGGTGACCATATCACCTTTTCATAAACAACTATGCACTGCTTTTGGAATTTGGACCTATAAGAACACTTTCAAAGGAAAAAGAGAGTAATTTGGTGTCTAATAATGTATAATACCATCAAAACCAACCTCCCTAATGGTTTTCATTTTTTCATAAACTCAAACACCTTGGTTTTAGCCTAGAACCCTATAAAAGTAAAACATTAAATGCATCGATACAGGTGAAAGTATAAACAAGTTGTATGGTGAGGACATTATTTGAGTGTATAATTTTATTTAGGTATTTACTAAGACAATTCAATTAATTTATATCCACATATTTGACTTTATTTCCTATCTATCTCTTACTAAGGTTTAAGTAGGGTTCAGGGGTGCTTATGTTCTTAACAATATTTCATAGAGTTATGCCCATTAATATGAGAACAAATGATAATTACTTTAATTACATATATATATTAAACATCCATAAAATCAATTGTATTCCATTCATTTTTACCATTGACTTTTGAGCAAAAGAAGATGACCATTTTTTATTGTAAGGCCTACTTGAGAGCTCAAAAAGGGTGATTTTGCATGATACAGTGTAACAGTGTTATTTTTGGCTCAAAATATCTCTATTTTTATGCTATATTTGCTTTCTACATTCAAAGAGAGAAATAAGAAACTAAGAAGAAATGGTCTAAGGCTTGTGTGTACCTGGATGAAGTCGTGCACACCATAATCTAGACGTCGTGAGAACTCCTCTTTGGTTGTGGAGGATGACACCTACAAAAGAAAGAGACTAAGACAAAGAAGGCATTAGATGAGGAGATGGTCGGTTGCCAAGCAAAAGCTTGATCCCAAAAGCAAAAGCTTGAGGGATGTCAACCCACTGATTGATAAAAGTAATGTCTGATAAAAGGTAGAATGATAAAAGACTGAAATGATAAAAGATTGAAAAGGAGATGGAAGCAAATGCTTACCTAAATGTTGCTGTCAGCCTGGTCATAGTCACCGGCATCAGTTGTCTTATCGGTGTCGGTTGTCAAGGTCTATCGACGTTGGTGGGGGTAGTGGTCTTTGCAGCCAGTGTCAGTCAGGGTAGTAGTCTGTGGACGAGGTCTGGATGAGTTTTTGGTCTATTGACGGGTCTAAAAAGGGGTCTGGATAGGTTTTGTGTTGTTTGGATGGTCTTGGAGAGTATGGTTTTGGTTAATGGTCTGTGCAGAGGTTTGGGCAAAGTTACAGGGACAATGGACAGAGTGTATGGTCAGACAGAAGATAGAGGCAATAGGGAGACAAAGAAGTAAGGATTCAGGTCTGGTCTGGTTAACAGTCTGGTCTGGGGGGGAATATTACTTGAAATCAATAACTGAAAACATAATGAAAACATAGACAATATACATACCTGTGCCTTGTTGAAGGAGTGCTACTGATACCTGTACCTGTTGTTGATGTAGCCTGTGTGGAGAACCTATTGCTGGTGGAGAAGACTGATGATGTTGCTGGTGTAGAAGCCCTATGAGAGGGAGAGTGAGAGGTCTAATTTGAAGATTGGCAGATTGATTGGCAGAGTGGTGGATGGTCGAAGACTGAAGATTGAAGGATTCAAGAGTCTGATAAAGAGCAGGGGCAAAGGGAGGATAACGGATGCAAAAAACCATTATGAAGGGAATCGACGCTGGAAATATCATCGATGTCAGTCGATAGTTGGCCGACGTCGGTAGCTGGAAGGCAGGAAAAAGGCTAAAAATAGCCTTTCGTCTATTTTCCCAACTGTCGAGTCAGTGGGTCGGGGGAAGAAACGGTCGAGAGGGGTTAAATGGGTGTGAGGATGAGGAATAGGTCATAAATGGGTCATGGGGGGATGAAGGGAATCCAAAGAAGGGCATCCTAGGGTGGTGAGGTGGCATGAGGAGAGAGAAAAGAGATTTTATTAATTTAAAATAGCTAATTATTTTTAATTAATAAGTGTATAGGGGGTTAGGAGTGGTTAAGTGAAATGGAACGAAGGGGACCAAGAGGGGAGAGGATGAGGAGGATGACCAAGGGAGTAGACACGATTTCAGTGTCTACAATATCCTTGGGTTATGTTTAACCCTATATTAGGTGTCATAATGGTTCTTTACTCCACCCTACCCTTCAAACCCACTACCACCTCCATAGGTTTATGGCTAGGGTTTAAGAACAGTTTGGTGTTAGTGACCCTAACAGTCATTATTTGACTTTTTATTCATTAAGGAAGGAGTAAAAGCCTCTTAAAATCCCTCATAAATTTATTTCACACATCATTTTAGTATTAATTATTCAATTTCATCTTAATAAATCATACTTTATTCACCTTTTTCATACAGGCCTGTGTGTGCTCATTTAGACCTTATATGCCTAATTAGGCTTCCTGACCTCTTCACTACCTTCAATCATCTTGAAAATTTTATTAAGACCTCATTATCACCTTGAAATTAATTTAATATATCATTTCAACTCTCATCAACTTTATTATTTCAAACATTACTCACATTTCTCTCTAATTCTCCTAAACATGCATGTAGGTCTATGTTTAGACTTTCTTGATAAGGTTTGCATTAGGAATGGTTCTCCTAAGCTAGTGTTGGCATCTATAGTGAATGTGGTGAGGATTGATACTATAATTTACATATATTTAAACTCTGAAAATCCTTCTAACATTTCATCTTACATCCCAAGTGTCCCTTTTTCCATTTGTTTGTATAGGGTTATAAGTCCTCACTTGGGGCTAGGAATGATTGATAAGGTCTAAGTACAGATCTTATTTAAATGAATTGATTCCATTTTCAAGTGTTTTTTAAATTTAATTAATATTTTATGACTTATTATTCCTCTCTAATTCATTTATATGTCATTTTGACCATACTATCTACTATAGGCTATAGGTGGTGATTTGGCTCTTTTGACTATATATTGCCAAATTGAATTCTTAGGGTTAATCAAACCTTATTAATATGATTTTGTCTTTATGGGAACTTTATTAAAATTTTATTTTGACCATTAATCCTTTTTTTATTTAAACATCTCATCACCAACCTATGTTTTTCTCATACTACCTGCAAATAAGCCTGTAAGCAGTCCTTTAGGCATAAAAAAACCTTCATTCCTCTTAAACACCCTATTTTGAGCCTAATTTTCCAAATAAAACATTAGGGGAAAATTAAAAATTGTTTAATATTCTTTAAATAATTCCATGTGATATCACCTTGAATATTCTCTTAAGACCTTTCACAATCCTTCCTAGTTTACATAGTCCACTTTGAAGGCACATAGTCCATTGAGAGGCAACCTGAGTTGAGGGTCTAAGCCTTTAGGTGTCAAGTATTTTTGATATTTGATAAGTTAATATGATATTTATTATGCATTTGAAAATCTCATATAACTTCCCACTAAAAATCATTTTATGCTAATAGTGACCTACATGTGTCACCTTGATGTGTTCATGATCTTCTAGAAAATGATGTAGAAGGGACTCTTCAACTCTTTGGATGGCTCATCACTCTTCAATTGAAATTGACCTCATGGTTGGATTTTAGGAGTGAAAATTTGAATTTTTTATATTTTAACTCATATTTAATTACTCTCTACCCTCTTTGACACTTGGTTATGCTCTGCCATCTTTAATTGACACCTTTCTTCACCCCTAGTCATGGTAGAGATTCTTCTTCATTGGCCTATAGATTTGTTAGTCCATTAGGTTTGATTTGCTTGATGTTATCCATTATAATGGAAATAATAACTATATGAAAAACTGATACAAGGTTTATGGTCACATTTCAAATCTTAAAAACCATGTTTTGGTATGACCCATAGCTTCTAAGTGATCTAACCATGTTGATTTATCTCTCTTAGGTAACCATATCACCTTTTTATTAACAATTTTATGGTGCCTTTGGAATTTGGAATTTTAAGAACACTTTCAAAGGAAAAATAGTGGCATTTGGGTCTTATAATGTATATTACCATCAAAAATAACCTAACCAATGGTTTTCATTTTTTCATAAACTCAAACACCCTATTTTTAGCCTAAAACCCTTCAAAAATATAACATTAAATGCATATGTATAGGTGAAAGTACAAAAAATTTACTTGATGAGGAATTTATTGGAGTTTCAAATGTTTTTTAGGTTTTTAATAGGTTAATTAAATACATTTAGATCCACACATCTGACTTTCTTTCCTATCGATCTCTTACTAAGGTTTAAACAGGGTTTAGGGGTGCTTGGGTTCTTAATGATAATTCATAGAGTTATGCCCCTTAATATGAGAAAAAATTCCACTCAATTAAATTAAATATACCTTTTAACATCCTTGAACTCCAATTTCTACCATGGACATTGACCATTGACTTTTAAGTAAAATACTATGACCATTTTTTTGTTAGGCCTGCTTGAGAGCTCTAGAAGGGTGATTTTGCATGATAAAGTGTAAAAGTGATTATTTTTGGCTCCAAATAACATTTTGGGTCTCTAAGAACCTATATTATGTTTTATAATGGTTCATTACTCCAAAATACCATTTAAACCACTACCACCTCTATAGGCTCACAGTTAGGGTTTAAGAATAGTTTGGTGTTAGTGACACTAATAGTCATTATTTACCTTTTTAATCATCAAGGAAGGAGTATAAACCTCTCATAATACTTAATAAATGTATTCAAAACCTCATTAAAGTATTAATTATTCAATTTCATCCTCAACAAGGAGAATTTATTCACCTTTTTACATACAGGTATGTGTGTGCTCATTTAGGCCTTCTACGCCTAACTAAGCTTCCTGACCTCTTCACTACCTTTAGTCATCTTGAAAACTTTATGAAGAAATTTTTATCACCTTGAAATTAAGTGTGTACACACACACACACACACACACACACACACACACACACACACACACACACACACACACACACACACACACACACACACACAATTTTCAATCTCATCAATTTCATGGTTTCAAAAAACACTCACATTTCTCTCTAATTCTCCTAAATATGCATGTAGGTCTATTTTTAGACTTCATCTTGCATCCTAAGTGTCCCTTTTTCCATTTTCCTATATAGGGCTATAAGTCCTCACTTAGGGCTAGGAATTATTTTTAAGTTCTAAGTACAAACCTTATTTAAATTAATTACTTCCATTTTCAAGTGTTTGGTAAATTTAAGGATTTTTTCAAGACTTATTATACCTATCCACTTCATGTATATGACATTTTGACCATATTATCTACTATAGGTTGTAGGTGGCGATTTGCCTCTTTTGACTATATATGGCCAAATTGAATTCTCGGGGTTAATCCAACCTTATTAAAATTCTTTTGTATTCATAAGAAATATTGGTACCAAATCTTGTAACCTAGAAGAGGGGTTTTAAGCCTATTTCAAATTTAGGTAATATAGGAACATTTTAGGTATGTGGGTGTACCTATATTGAAAATGAGCCTCTAGATTTGAGGGCTAACTACCTGAATATATCATGCAATGCTTATCACTTAAACTACTAATTAATTATGGGGAAAAGAGTTAGAGAATGCATAAATTGAACCAAATTTAAAGGAGGTGATGATCTAAAATGTCTTCCACATGACCATCATATTTCTACCACAATGAAACAAGGCATAAAAACTAGTCTCTAAATCTTAATGGGTTCTAACTTGAGCATTTCAATATAGAGGTGAGATGTGAGCAAAAACACAAGGAAAATGAACTATAGGTCAGATTTCACACTCCAAAGACAATTGTACACTTGAAAATATTTACACACTAGAATACACTCTATATGACCTATTAGACTAGGAACTCTTGTTCAAACATGAAAGGATAAGGGAGGGAAGGATATGAAATTATCACTTCTCATCACCATATATCACTTTTAGATTTAGATAATTATTCAAAACTCAGAAATAGACTTACATTAATGTTTAAAGGTAAAATATGACATCAATCCAACAAGGCTTCATCATACATGGTGTGGTCTCTTTACAAAGGTAAAAATGGTAGCTACTTATAAAATTTGAGAGAGAGAAGAAAGAAAAGAGAAGTCCCAAGGGGAATCAAATGAGTTCAACCTCACTTGAACCATAGTTACAACTACCTCTACCACCATGCTTCTTTGGAACTTCCTAATTGATCTGGGTTATCTCAAGTAGTTACAACAATTCATTAATACTTCACTTAAGCTCCATAAGGTTACAAAAATGGGATCAAGTGGTTTTGAGCTAAGTTTTGGCATCAATGTAATTACAATAATCAGATCCATCTATTATAATTTTTTCCTAGTGCCAACCACTCCTAACTAGTTTGTTGTGGCATGCAAAAGTGGAGTAAAGGGTCCTTTTCATGCAGTTTGGTCCTAGGGATGAAACCGTTGGGGTATATGTGTATGTCTTTATGACATCCTTACAAAATATAGATCTTGTTCTAACTGGATCATGATTGAACCTATCCCCATGTTTGTAGGTTCACAATAGATGGAAAACCAATCTCAAACTATTAGTTTTCCTATAGTCTTTATATTATGACACTCTTCTAGATGCCTGGTTCCTATTAGATCCACTTAGATCCATTATGTCATTGTAGGAATTAAGATTTCACCATATTCATAGGTCCCTTAGAGAATGGTGAATATATTTATAAGACAATGCTATAATATTTAAAAGATAGACCATGTATGCTATAAATATCTGAACTAGAGGTCTATATTGATCTTTAATGGCATCCCTATATGTTTTTGATCACCTGACTTCATCATTGTGTTTGATTCATGGCATTTGATTGAGCTCTAATGGTATGTTGATGATCCCTAAAAGCTTGCCCTGGTTTGAATTTGGTCATGTGTTTGATTTCCATGAATTCCCTTAGCTTATGAACCTTTCATTTCATTGTTCATTGATATTTGAATCAAATTATTGACATATTGACCCATCTAATACCATTGATCCTACTCAGTATGATCAAGTGAGAGCCACTAATCTTGCTCTTAACATGTCAACTCTATCTTAGCTTGTACCACATGTCAAACATGCATTGATTTTAAGGTCTTATTATTCATCTATTAGCTTAAATACTTATGCCATGTGTCAATATCTTAATTTCCTTAAATTTTTGACTCATCTCACACTATTACATCAAGATGTATGATGCAACATGGACTGTTAGATCTATTGGAACCCACTGTTTGAAAACCAATGGCTATTTCATGAGCTTAAATTTGACATCTATGCTCCCATAAAATAACATTCACATGATCATAATTGACTTTCATGTAACCGTCAAATTTAATCTCAAAAGGGTTTTCTTTACTCAATCTTTATTTTGACGTTAGCGTAGGCATCTTACTCTGCTAGTTCAACTTTGAAGCTTCATAAATTGAGCCAAAAAGCTTGTACATACATGAAACTTTTAGAGCATATTTCTGACATGAATAAATACCTATCACTAGAATCCTTTGTATCATGGGGGATTCCTTAGTGAATATAAAATATTACATAAATGAGTTGGTTCATTCATTCTTGCATGACGTCCTGATGATGGTTTATCTTCACACAATTTGTTCTTGACCTAATACTTGATCTTTGAAAGCTTAGATGAATTCCTTGAGGCATAAGCAAAAAAAATTTATTCTCTAACTACATTGATCACCATGAAAACCTTCCACTTGCATATATGACCCTGAAATGACCTCTAAGACACCAAATGACACAAGGATCAAGCTAGACTATGACCAAAGCTAGAATGTCACATGAAATTTCATCAATTGAACTAAAATCATGCCCTATGATATTATAAAAATCCCTTATACAAGATTATAATTATATGGGGTAGACCCATTTTGGCCTATGGTAAAAATGGTTAACATCTTTGGTGATTTCCCAAGGGTGGCATGCTTGTTATGCCATGACTAGTTGCTTAACCCTATTCATTGGGATATAGAGTCACATGTACATCAAGTTTGACATAAAAATTGCCTTGAACAACACACAAAACACATAAAATAATAGGAACAAAATAAAATCAAAGAACTAAACAAAAACACACTTGTGCTTCAAAAGCACTTATTGGAACACAACATAACAAGGAAACACACACCTAATCTAATATTTATAAAATTGACCCTCAGTTCTCAATAGTAGGGTTTCAAATGTACCTCATTCATAGGGATAGGTAGTTCCTCTCCATTCATCCTTGCTAACTAAAAAGAGTTACTTTGCTTTCACTTGATGATGACATATGGTCTGCTCCATAAAGTATCAAATTTGGTATGTCTCCCTAGTTTTGCTTTATATTCATCCCATTTTAATACTATGTCACCTTCTTGAAATGATCTTGGAGTTACCTTCTTGTTAAAAGACCTCTTCATTAGTATTTACTGATGCTCCATAGCTTGATGAGCTTTATCTCTACTCTCTTACAAATCCATTAATTCTTTCAATCTCACCTCCATTGGAGTGTTCTCAAGCATCTCTAGTTGATGTGCTAACTCTAAGGCAGAGATAAAAAACCTAGCTTCCCTTCCATAGACAAGCACGAAAGGAGAATTTCATATTTACCTCTTGGGAGTTAACCTATCATCTCATAAGGCTATCTTCAATTTGGTATGCCAAGCTCTTTGGTTATGCTCTAAGTTTTTCTTAATGATTTTGATTATATTCTTGTTATTATATTTATTTAGCTCATTATCTTGAGGGTAATAGTTGGATGAAGTGCTCAATAATAGGTCATTACTATTTTCCCAATTAGCTATCTTAGCACCCATAAAAGTAAGAGCATTATCTGAAATAATAGTAAAAAGAGTGCCAAACCTTATAATGATGTTCTCATATAACTCCAAGATAGAATTCTCATTAGCTTCCTTCAATTCTACTGCCTCAACCCATCTTGTAAAATAGTCAATTTTTTTGAGCATCCATTTATGACTAGCACTTGATGGAGGATTTATCATGCCAATGAAATCAAGACCCCATTGCATGAAAGGTTGATCATCTTGGATAGGCTTCAAAGGAAGAGTTTCAAGTTTTTGTTTTCTTATAAAGAAAGCACATTGTCCAAACCTTTTCACCCAAACCATGGAAATCCTTGAAGAGGCTAGGCCAATAATAGCCAACCCTCATGATCTTGGTAGTTATGGTTCTTGGAGAGAAATGACCTCTTACTATTCCATCATGAAACTTCTTGAGTAACATTCCAAATTGATCATTATCAATGCATCTTAATAGCACACCATTGATTTAACTCATAATAATTACACCATACACAAGACAAAAGGGAATATATTATAATCTAAAATATCTCCTTTGTGATTTACTCATATTATTAGGATACTCACTATTTTGAAGAAATCTGATCACATCATGTGTCCAACTTTGTGGTAGTAATAAAATAACTGATTAGGAACAATCATGATTGACTAGAGCCTCTTCCTTTAACTCATGAATATCTGAAGCTATATGTCCACAAATGCCTTTACCCCTTACCAATTTTTTCACTTTGATATCAATATCATAATCCATTACTTTAGTGATCCACCCTGCCCTCTTTTCACTAAGATATTTTCACAAAAGAAACTCTTTGGTACTAGGATGAGAGACCATAATATGAATCTTATTATTTGAAACCATATGTCTAAACTTATTTAGTCCTCTTAAAATAGTAAGGACTTTTTTATCCAAAAAGGTGTACTTGACTTCATAATCTTCTAAACCTTGATTAAAGAATGCAATTGTTTGTTCCACACCCTCATCATTCTTTTACATCAGCATGGCTGAGATAGTATCAAGGTTAAAAAATGAATACAACGTGAAGTCTTTAGTAAAATTAAGATTCACAAGAGTAGGATCTTCTATAATTTCTTTCTTTATGGATTCAAAACTGATCTTACCCTCTTTGGTCCAAGAAAAGACTCAGTTTTTCCTGAGCATAGTTTTGATAGGTTTCACCAAAAATGTAAAACTAGGTATGAACTTTCTTACAAAATTTATATTGATTAAGAAAATTTTAAGACCTTTATTATGTAATGTAATTGAGAAGCCTAGAATAGCCTTTATTCTCTTAGGATTAATAGTCAAACCATCTTTGGAAACAACATGTCCTAAGAGATTACCTTCAAGACAACAAAGATGCACTTCTTTGGATTAAGAGATACTCCATACTACCTATATCTTTAAAATAATTGTCTCAAATGTCTCATGTGTTCATTAACATCTTTATAAAACATGGTTATATCATCTAGATAAACCAATAACATCTCATTGATCAAACCTTTGAAGTCTATGCCTATTTTTCTTAGAATTGTGGCACAAGCATTGGATAGACCAAAGGGCATCTTCCTATAAGAAAAATTCCCAATTTAGTAGTGAAGGTTGTCTTAAACTAATCATCTTCACTAACTAAAATCTGATTATAGCCTAAATATTCATCTAGAAGAGAAAAATATTGAGAAAATGAAACCATTTACAAAATCTGCTCCATTGAGGGTAGAGGATAGTGATCTTTGAGTGACACTCTATTAATATCTCTAAAGTACACAAAAAGTCTTATCTCCCTACTATTATTTCTAATAGGCACAAGGTTAGTTACCCATGTTTAATTCTTGATGGGAAATATTATCGTAGATTCAAGGAGTTTGGTAAGTTCTAACCTCATGAGTTTCTCAACCTTGGGGTTGATGGGTCTTTACTTCTGTCTAACCAGTTTAACTCCAAGTTCCAAATCAATGGTATGGTGTGCTATGATTAAATAAAATCATTTGAGGTCCTTATATTCCCAAGAAAATATATCATGAAATTCTTTACATATCTCAATGAATGCTTGCTTCTCTAAAGTAGAACATACCTTGCCTAATTTGAGGAGTTTGTCCTTGAAGATCAAGACCCTTTCATAATTCTCCTCTTTTTTAGACATACTCACTTTCTCCTTATTTTTATCATTCTCATTGAAGATAATTTCTAAGGTCACCAAACCCTTAGGTATCTTATTGGTTCTTAGTTGTATAATCTTGTCACCCAATTATTCTTGGAGCCTCATTTGATTCCTTGAAGAAAACTTAACCTCATTTTGCAAGAAGCATGCAATGTGTTTATCACTATTAAAAACTTTCCAAGTTACTTCATTATGAGGTACAGAAGGTTTGATAATGATCTTAATATGAGACTATTTTCCCTCCTTTTTTATGGCAGTTGGAGTATCAAATTGGGCTCTTATGGTAGCTAGTCTATTAACATGACTAGTATGCTCCCTTTGTACTGATTGAATATTGAATGAATTGAAGTCTTTGAGAAAATATTATACCCTATGCCTTTATGACTTAAGCATATGGTTCTTGGTAGAAACCAAATTCCTCACCTGATACACAACCAATTCACTATCTCCATACACTTGCAAGTTCTTGATTATTTTTCTCCTTGCCCATTGAAGGCAATGAATCAAACCTTCATACTCAACCACATTACAAGTAAAAATGAAATGAAATCTTTATGAAGCATAATAATATTGTTTATATGGGGATACCAACATAACACCATCCCATACACCAACTTTACTTATTGAACCATTAAAAAACATCTTCCATAACTCATCATATTTACCCTCTTCCTTGACAAGTAGAGGTGTTGGTACTCCATGTATATAATATAATCCTAGATCAGTTTCCTCCATAAGAGCATAAGGATAATGATCATAATTTTTAGTACCATATTCATCAAGAAAAAAATATGCAATACCCTTAAGCTTAGATAAAGTGCCATCATCTAGAATAGAAACATTTTCTTCGTGAACAACATAATTCAAATTAGAACTTATCTCAATGTAAGGCTCAATATGAATCCTTGCAAGAGGTTTTGTCTTAATTTTCACCTTGGCCCTGTATCTTATTCTAAATTCTAAGAAAGACCAGTCAACTAAGAGCTAGTCACCTATCTTGGCTGTGAAGTCCCTTGATAGGCAGATTACAAATTGGGCAGGGAGATCAACCACAACTATGTCTTGAAAGATAGGAAAACTAGTAAAACCATGTAAGAAAACCTTCAAGCCTTTTGTCAATCCTATTGTCTTGGTAGGAATACCATCTAATTTAAGGAATCCTTTGCCATGTGGCTTATATTTCAGGCCTAGCTTATCAACTACAACTTTCAACATGACAGGAGTAGAAGCTCCACTATCGACTATGCAATTGTGTACCAACTTGTCACCTATAATGAGGTTGAGCTAAAATGGTGGAGGTTTATCAGCCCTAATAAATGGTTCAACAATGGTACTAGGATAATTTTTAATACAAATATGGCCATGACTTTGATTTGAGGGTGAGATACTAATAGGGATAACAAATAAATATTTTTGTAGGAGTTATTTTTTACTAGGAATATGAAGAATATCCCAAAGATAAATGGATGTTTTTAGTGTTATTTAAAGAATATACAATGTTTAAATAATCCATAACTACTTTATATTGGGCTATTTTAGGTAGATAATTAATTGGAACTTGAGGAATAGGAGCAGACCTTACCATGTTATGGCTTGGTGGGGCTGTAGAAGTTTTTGGAACTATCACACTTATAATTATGCCTTGTTGCATTATAATAATATTATAAGATACTATGGGCATACTACTACCACCTATTAGATCATTCCTCTTGACCCTTGTATTGTCTACAATAGAGGCTCTTTGATTTAGCACAAAAAGTGTCTTCAACCAAAAAATTGGTGAATATCTCTCCTTGAGTTTGCCAATCCTCATTAACTTACATCATCACCTCATCCTAATTTGATAGGAGGGGAGTAACTACCCCTTGATCCAATAAAGATTGTTTTCCATTCTAATTGTCATCCATGAATTGGTCTTGATTCCAATCTTCTCCCTGCACCAAATTGCTATGAACTGGTACCATCTCCCTTGCATTGGTGGTAGAGTTAGGATTGTATGTATTAGCAGGCCTTTTGGGATTAGGCTACCATTAGCCTCTTCCTCTTCCATATTGCTGACCATACTATTGTTGATAGGGGTAAGGATTCTAATATGTACTTTGTTGCATATTAGCTCACCTATTTTGAGCCTTTAAGGCTAAGAACTTTGATTTACAATCAACATTATTTTTTGCTTACCTCAGAGCCACCTTAGTTTTTCTATTAGCATTAGGAACTTGGGATACATATATAGTACTAGTATAAGTATGAGACAAAGGAGGCATAGACACCTTAGGAGGCAATCTTCTATCTTGGATGAGACTATTCTTAATTTTGATAGCAAGATCATATGCTTTGAGGAGAGTGGAATTTCCCATAGATTAAAGCATGATAGAAATTTTAATCCCAATGGATTTTAATTAGGGAACATATAGCTAATAGCTGGTCTCATGGGAAGAGGCAATCTATGCCAAGTCTTCTAAAACCTTTCATTAAAGTCATGCATTATTTATTTAGACCTTCTTTTTATCATGTTGAGATGATGTATGAGAGAAGCATGGTCAATTTCATTTTCAAATCTAGAAGTCAAAAACACTCCAAGCTCATCCCATGTTGTGATACATCCACCTTATAGAGTCTTATACCAATCAAGAGCCTTCCCTTTAAGGGACATGGAAATGAGTCTAATGGTAATGTTCTATTGAATAATATTATAGAAACTAAAAAAGTTAGAAACATCTCTAATGTGTTTATTAGGTATGACATGACTCTCACCATTTAATGTGGGCACACATTTTGTGGCATTAGGAGGAATGGCATCATATGCATGAAGTTTAATTGGAATATTAGTATTAAAGGTAGGGAAAACATGAGGTATATCTATGTATTCTTCTTTAATATCTTAAACTTATTCAAGCTCTTGAACCTATTCCTCTCTAGTAAAATTTACTTGTTCTTAAAAGGGTAGATTAGGCTATGGATACTAAATTGCAAGAGGGATTTCAGGCTGAATGGGTGAGTTAATAGGATTGACTATTCTAGAAAATGATGACCTAGTGAGAATGATGAATTGTGAAGGAATGTTTATAATAAAACAAATTGCCTTGAACCATATTTACCATGAAGGATTTTCCAAATGTTGAGTAGAAAACCAATTTATAACTGATGTTTATCAAGACCAACATTGACCTTGACAAGTTGTCTTGAAGATAATGAGTCTTATCGGGCATGCTAGAATTATTGGTACCAAATATTTCACCCTAGAATAGGTTGTTCAATCCTCTTCTATATTTGGAAACATGGAAACATTTCCAAGTATGTGGGTGTACCTATATTGGAAATGAGCCTCTAGATTTAAGAGCTAGATCCCTAAATATATCATGCAATGCTTATCAATTAAACTACTACTTATGGGGAAATGAGTTAGAGAATGCATAAATTAAACCTAATCTAAAGGAGGTAATTCACCAAAATGTCTTTCATATGACCATGATATTTATACCATGATGAAATAAGGCATATAAACTAGTCTCTATGTCTTAAGGGGGTCTAACATGAGCATCTCAATATAAAGGTGAGATGTGAGAAGCAACACAAGGCAAATGAACTAGAGGGTAAATTACACACTCTAAGGACAATTTTACACTTGAAAATATTTACATAATAGACTAAACTCTATATGACCTATTAGACTAGGAACTATTGTTCAAACTGTTAAGTTGTGGAGCTAAAAGCTTCACTGATGCAGACATGGAGAAGGCCATTGGAGGAGTTGCTGGAGTGTCACAGACACCAGTGTCGGTCAGGCCAACTGACATCAGTAGGGTAGAGATAGGAAGCAACCGATGTCGGTCAAAAGTTGGCTAACATCAGCAGACCCCAGGCAGACAGGGACTGATGTCAGTCGCCTGTGTGGTTTGGACTGTGGATGTTACAGGCAGTTAGCTAACGACCCAAGTGTTTGCATGTCAAGAGCTATGTTTAGACTCAAATCTATGGATCTAATTATTGTAATTAGGTGTCTAATTATTGTTTGGATGAGATCTATATAATAGACTCATGGATTATTTTGTAAGTTGTTCTAGTTTGAGTTGAGCAAAGTTTGCTTCTTCTGTGTGTGAGGTGAACAAGGGTGTTCCTCCTAGTTCCACAGCAGTACCAAGGTGGGTGCTGGTTTTGAAGAGTCAACAAGATTCTTCAGGGGTGTAGGATCTTGGTTAGCAGGTGTGCATGGCCTATATAGGAGATCTACATGGTAAGTAAGATCATTGATCTGTAGGTGTATGTGTGTGCATGATCCAGGTTTGCAGGTGTACAGAACCAAATTGATTTGTAGGTGTGCAAGATTAGGGAGGATAGTAACACAACAGGGAGTAGTATCAGGTAGGATCTACTTGGAGTATAGGTGTGTACTCAAAGCAAAGAGGAAGGCAAGGAAGTTCCTTCCATAAGTGAGATCAGATTGGGTTGCAGGTTGTTGCAGTTTAGGGGAGATCTACTTGAAGTACATTGAGTACTTGTGGAGTGCGTGGAGCACTTGTGGTGTGTGTGGAGCACTGGAGGTGAACACCAACTCTATGTTTGAGTTGGGTGTTGGGACCTAAGAGAGAGAGAGCTTTGAGGGAAGATTTACTGTTTATGCCCTAGAGGTGTGGGAGCCCTAGAGGTGTGTAAGGAAGAAGAACTGTGGCAGTCTTCTTTGTTGTATTTCCTTCTGAAAGAGTTTTAATACAAGTTGTGTATTATCTCTCACATCATGTGTTATTTATAAATTCTAGTTACTTGTTGATTCTAGTTATTTCCACATATTAAGTTGCTTGTATTTGGTAATCAATTGTGTGCTTTCGGTTCATATCCCAACACGTGGTATCAGAGCTAAGGTTGTAGGAAGCAGTTTTGTGTTTGGTTACAGGTCACTCTCAGGGGTTTCTGATTGAGTAGGAGTAGAGCAATGGCAGATCAAAGTAAGCTAAGAATGGAGGAGTTGAAAAGCATAGATGGTCACTTACGGTCCTATGGAAAGAAAGAGCAGGTAAAAGAAAATTGTTGGTTTGTAGAAGATCAACATGAAGGAACTGAAGAAGCAGATGTTACAGGTGATGTGGCATAGGATGCTCTAGGAGGTTTCTTGGATAAAGTTGAATCTTGGTTAATAAATTCAGTTGCCTATTTCCATGCAGCCCCAGGGAAAGGAGCTGGTGAGCCTTGCCAAAGAATTGGCAAAGGGGAAGTGAAGCTGAAATTGCAGATGGCCAACACATGGGTGTTGAAGGAGGTCATGCAGGTCCCAGGCTTGGAGATGTGGCTAATTTCTTTAGGAAGGTTGGGTGATGAGAGATGCTCAAGAACTCTCATAGTGGATGCACTTGAATTAGCTGGTGGTAAGAAAATAGGTACTCTTTATCTACTTGTTTATATTATTGATTCTTCTTTTGTTGCGAAGACGTGGCTTTGTAGGCTTGGTCACATGAGCAGGAAGGAGATGCATGTTCTTAAGCGGAAGATAGATATATTTGACAGGCTTAAGAACTGGAAAGCCTTGGTGTTCTTGGAGGAGATGGCAAACAGAGACCAGTGGATGGGGCTAGATACTTCTGAGCAGGGCAGTTTGGACATGGGACTTGATTCAAAGGAGCTCACGGGTAAAAAGCCATCACTCACAAGAAACACAGGTATCGACGTCGATAGGAAAACTGACGTTGGCAATAGGTAAGACTGATGTCAGTCATGAGGACCGATGTTGGCAGCAAGAGACACTGACATCGATAGGGTTGGTAGTCAGGATAGGCACAGGAACCGACGTCAGTCGGATGTAGACTGTGTAGTGACCGAGGTCGGTCACTATAATGAATTTTGGGTGGACAGCAAGCTGTCAAGGAGTCTCAAACACCCATATGGAGGACTGAAGATGTAAGTAATCCTCAAATTCATTATTCCTCTTCTTTATACTCATTGCTTACTGCAGAGTAGGAAGGATCCAAGAAATAGTGGGAGTGTGGCAGGAATATGATGCAGAACCAAGCAGAGACTTGGTAGGGTTACCAGCAGGTATGAAATCACAGAGATGAATGGATACCTTAGTTGAAGAATAGAGAGAATAGATATCTGAGATGGAAGACCAGGGCATATGGTCTTGAGGGAGCTGCAGGACAGTGGGATAGGACTGACAGGTGGTACTAGGTGGATGACAAAGCAGGGCTTTAGTCAATGTCAGTATAACCATTGTGTTTGACTTACCAGGTGGATGATGGTCGCAACATTATCCTATTGCTGTATGTGGAGGATGAGCTTGGTGCAGGTTTAGACATATAGGGTTTTATTGAGCTAAGGGTAAGATTAGTTCAGTGGCATGTTATGAAGAATTTAGAGCAGCAAAATTCTTTGACATGGGAGACATGGAGATCACAGGTTGATTTTGTCTCCAGTGGGAGCTGATGTGAATCAGGTGTTGGCGAGATGTAGGATGCAGAATTGGAGCACACCAAAGGCTGGATAGTTAGTGTCTGAAATCACATGAGGTTTGGTATAGACCTGAGTTTTCCCAAGTAGTGGGAGCTGTCAGAGAGTTAGGAGCCAATTTGGAGAAGTGAGTTCTCAGGGATTTGAGAGGGACTAGCAACAGGGATTCATGCTATTCAGGGTCAGGACTTCACTACATGTGTTTGTAGGTTCAGATGTAGTAGGGTACTTAGATGACAGGAGGTACACCATAGGTTATGTGGTGGGTGGTCTTTAGGGTTGATCTTGAAGAGGAATACAAGCCAAGAAATAGATTAGATGGGGTATAGGTACAGGTACAGTGTAGCTATTTATCTCTAAGTGGGAGATTGTTAGGTTATGGAGCTAAAAGCTTCACTGATGCAGACATGGAGAAGGCCATTGGAGGAGTTGCTGGAGTGTCACACACATCGGCGTCGGTCAGGCTAATCGACGTCAGCAGGGTAGAGACAGGAAGCAACCGATGTCGGTCAGAAGTCAGCTGATGTCGATAGACCCTAGGCAGATAGGGACCGATGTCAGTCGCCTGTGTGGTTCAAACTGCGGATGTTACTGGCAGTTAGCTAACGAACCAAGTGTTTGCATGTCAAGAGCTATGTTTAGACTCAAAGTTGTGGATCTAATTATTGTAATTAGGTGTCTAATTATTGTTTGGATGAGATCTATATAATAGACTCATGGATTGTATTGTAAGTTGTTCTAGTTTGAGTTGAGAAAAGTTTGCTTCTTCTGTGTGTGAGGTGAGCAAGGGTGTTCCTCCTAGTTCCACAACAGTACCAAGGTGGGTGCTAGTTTTGAAGAGTCAGCAGGATTCTTCAGGGGTGTAGGATCTTGGTCAACAGGTGTGCATGGCCTATATAGGAGATCTACATGGTAAGTAAGATCATTGATCTACAGGTGTATGTGTGTGCATGATCTAGGTTTACAGGTGTGCAGAACTAGATTGATTTGTAGGTGTGCAAGATCAGGGAGGATAGTAACACAATAGGGAGCAGTATTAGGCAGGATCTACTTGGAGTACAGGTGTGTACTCAGAGCAAAGAGGAAGGCAAGGAAGTTCCTTCCATAAGTGAGATCAGATTGGGTTGTAGGTTGTTGCAGTTCAGGGGAGATCTACTTGAAGTACATTGAGTACTTATGGAGTGTGTGGAGCACTTGTGGTGTGCATGGAGCACTGGAGGTGTACACCAACTCTGTGTTTGAGTTGGGTGTTGGGACCTAAGAGAGAGAGAGCTTTGAGGGAAGATTTACTATTTATGCCCTAGAGGTGTGGGAGCCCTAGAGGTATGTAAGGAAGAATAACTGTGGTAGCCTTCTTTATTGTATTTCCTTCTGAAAGAGTTTTAATACAAGTTGTGTATTGTCTCTCATATCATGTGTTATTTATAAATTCTAGTTACTTGTTGATTTTGGTTATTTCCGCATATTAAGTTGCTTGTATTTGGTAATCAATTGTGTGCTTCCGATTCATATCCCAACACAAACATGAAAGGATAAAGGAAGGATAGGAAATTATCACTTCTCATCACCATACATCACTTGCAGACTTAAACAATTGTATAAAACTTAGAAATAGAATTTCATTAATGTTCAAAGGAAAAATATGAAATCAATATAGTAGGGCTTAACCGTATATGGTGTGGTCTCTTTAAAAAGTTCAAAATGGTAGCTACTTATATCATTTTTGAGAGAGAAGTGAGAAAAGATAAGTCCTAAGGGGAATCAAATGAGTTCAACCTAATTTGAATTGTAGTTATAATTGCCTCTATTATTATGCTTCTTTAGAACTTCCTAATTGATTTAGGTCATCTCAAGTAGTTACAATAGTTCATTATTCCTTCACTCATGCTCCATATGATTACAATGATAGGATCGAGTAATTTAGAATTAAGTTTTAGCATCAATGTAGTTATAACAATTAGATCCATCTATTAAAAATTTGTCCTAGTGCTAACTACTCCTAATTAGTTTGTTATGGCATATAAAAGTGGAGAGAAGGGTCATTTTCATGCAGTTTGGTCTTGGGGATGAAACCATTAGGGTTTATGTGTATGCCTTTATGACATCCTTGTAAAATTTATCTCTTATTTAAAATAAATCATGCTTGAACCTTTCCCTATGTTTGTAGGTTCACTATAGATGGAAAACCAATCTCAAACTATTGGTTTTCCTAAAGTCTTTATATTATGACACTCTTATTGATGCATGGTTCCTATTAGGTCCACATATATCCATTATGTCATTATAGGAACTAAGGGTTCACCATGTTCATAAGTCCCTTTGAGAATGGAAAACATAGTCAAAGATAATACTATAATCTTTAAAATATGGACCCTATATGTTATAATTCTATGAACTAGAGGTCCATACTGATCATCAATTGCATCCCTTATGCTCTTGATCATCTGACTACATCATTATGTCTGCTTCATGACATTTGATCAAACTCTAATGGTAGATCGATGATCCCTAAAATCATTCCTTGGTTTGATTTTGGTCATGTGTTTGATATCCATGAAGTACCCTAGCTTTTTAACCTTCAATTTCATTGGTCTTCAATAGCTGACTCAACTTGTTGGCATATTAACCCATCTCGCACCATTGATCCTGCTTAATATGATCAAGTGAGATCCATTGATCTTGCCCTTAAATTTTCAACTCTATCCTTGTGCCACATGTCAAATGTGTATTGATTTCAAGATCCTATTATCAGTTTGTTAAATTTATCACTTATTCCATGTGTCAATCTCTCAATATCCTTGACTATTTGACTCATCTCACACTGTTAGATAAAGATGTATGATGAAACATAGACCATTAGATCTACTAGGACCCACTATTTGAAAACCAATGGCTATTTCATGAGGTTAAATTTGACATCCATGATCCCATTAAATGACATTCATGTTACCATCATTGACATTTATACAAGCATAAAATTTAATCTCAAAAGGGTTTACTTTGCTCAAGTTTTATTTTTATGTTAATGCAAATGTCTTACTATGTTGCTTCAACTTTGAAGCTTCATAACTTAAGCCAAATATCTCATACAGACTTGAAAATTTTAGAGAATGTTTTTGGAATGAAGAAATACTTGGCACTACAATCCTTTGACTTGTGGGGGCTTCCTGAGTGAAGATAAAAATTTGCACAAATGAGTTGGTTTGTTCATTCCTATGTGATGTCTTGATGATGGTCTGGATTCACATAGTTTGTTTTTGAGCTACTACTTGATATTTGAAAGCTTGGATGAATTCCTTGAGGCATAATCAAGCATTTTCCATGCTCTAACTACATTGATCACCATGAAGACCACCCACTTGCATATATGACCCTAAAATGACCCCTAAGACACTAAATGACACAAGGACCAAGCTAAACTATGACCAAATCTATAAAGACATATTAAATTCCATCAATTGAAATACAATCATGCCTTATGACATTATAAAAATACCCTATACAAGAAACTAATTATAGGGGGTTGACCCATTTTGGCCTGTGGTAAAAATGGTCAACAAGAACTTTAATAAAAAATTATTTTGACCCTTAATCCTTTTGGTTCTTCAAATAACTCATCACCAATCTATGTTTTTATCATGTTGCCTATAAACAAGCCTATATTCAATCCTTCAGGCATAAAATAAACCTTCATTCCTCTTAAACACCATATTTTGAGCCTAATTGGCCAAATAAAACAATATGAGAAAATTAAAACCTAGTTTAAGATCCTTCAATCATTCCATGGACTCAAATCACCTTGAATATTATCTTAAGACCTTTCATAGTCCTTCCTAGTTTACACAATCCACTTTGAAGGCACATATTACATTGAGAGTCAAACTAAGTTGAGGTTCTATGACTTTAAGTTTCAATTATTTTGGAGATTTTATAAGGGAATATGACATTTATTATACATTAAAAAGGTCATATCACTCCCCATTTGTTGGATGATTGATATCTTCTAGGTGGCATTAAAGTCTTCATGGTGTCCAATATGATGGTGATGTGGCATGAGTTCCTAGTTGGACAATGACAAAGTGTGCTTTAGATAGTGCTTCAAGGTACTTCCTTATTCAAAGTGTTTTTACTTGAGTGGGATGTTTCTAATGGTGTATGCATGAATGATGGGTCCCATGAGAGGCCTATAAATATTTGAGAGCTCATGGAAGATCATGGAATTTGTTTTGTTCATCTTTGTGTGCTATCAAAGGTAAATACCTAGTGAGATTTACCATTCATGCTTGGTCAAAAGGGTAGTTTGGTTTGACAGGTTGATGAAGGTTGTGGATAATGTGTTGATGCCTCAGAGGGCCTATGAGGGGTCTTGGTTGTTTATATTACCTTTTGAGGTGAAATTATATCATTTGGTAACTTCTTGAGTTGATTTTTTCATTGTTGCCTAGGTGTCTCAGATGGCTAAGTAGGCAGATTTGTGACATCATCATTTGCATGTATGAAGGATTCAGACAAATTTGCTCATATGGGTTTGTAGAGTTTTATGACTATTTTCTATGTTCCAAATTTAAAATATTAGATTCTAAGGTGAATAATATGTTCTAGGTAAAATTTTACCTCCCAATAATATTTCCACATTCCAACACTTAGTCAAATTTTGATGTTTTTCTCATGACCGGTGGAATTCAAAATTTGAATTTGCTAAAGATGAATAAAGTGTGGTTTTCTTGATATAACTTTTGATGGAGATGGAATTTTAGGATGAAGTAAAAAACAAAGTGGTATATAACTCTAATGGGGATACATAAAAGTAAATTTTAGGTCTTTAATGTCTCTACATATTTATATATGGTTTACCAAAGTTGACTATGTGTTTGAATTCTTTGTGCAAAGGTTTTGGTGAAGAGTTTCAGTTGGTATTGATATTATATGGATGTTTCATGATTTCATAACTATTTTAAAGTGTTTTATACATTATTAGATTGATATTTAGTGATTTTTTAGGTTTGAATAATTCTTTTTTTGGTCAAACATTGATTGCAATTTGGAGGTACCTTCACCTATGGGGTTTTTGGTGCATATTGGCAAAGGATGATAGGTTTTGTCATTTTAGAGGTGGTGAATAATGAATTTTATGATTTAGGAGTGTTATAGGGGTATTTTTTTATTATACTTATAATTATTTAATTGGTCATTTGGTTTGTTTGTTCATGTTAAAGTGGCAAAATTGAAAAGGTCTTCTTGAGACCTATTTGGGACCATTTGGGACCTAGTGGAGTGTTCATATGATTCTTGTGGATGAATTGTTTGATGAATTGATATTTAATAAATGTGTTAATGGTTTCTTAGATTTTAATAAATGTATGGTATGGGTCTTGGCTGACCTATATGATTACATTAATTATTCATGTATATATATAAGGCATTTGGAGACTTGAATAAGAGACTTGTAGAATGAGTGCAAGAGAGGGGTGAAGTGAATAGAAGGAGGAAATAAAAAGAGGTGTGAGACCATGGAATAAATCATAATTTATTTTTAAAGGTTTGAAATTATGTGTGTAAGTCTGGAAGAGTTTGTCTCTATGATGATTTGATGATATTGCTAGGTATGAGAAGTATTTGAGTAAGCAAAGAAGAAGAGGAGTTATATGCTCATGTGAGAGGTATATTTGAGGGTATTAAAGAAATATAAGTTCATGATCAGGTGTAGAATACATATTATCTAAATTATTTATCATATAGTGATAGTTCATATTGGTGGTGTGTTGGTTCTCATCATTAAGACAAGTTGTTGTTTGTCACCTTAGAGGTTGGTGCTCCTTGTGGATTTGGTGCTTCATAAAATGATCTCTTGTTTTCTCCATATTTATGGGATAGTATTCCATTATTTTTTTAGGATTTAGAGTGATTTTTATACCCCATGATGGTTTACTACTGTATATCTTGTGTCTTTATTGCTTTATCTCTCATGATTATTTACGCATTGCTAGATCTATCTTATGCTTTTTATATGTGTTGATAAGATTGTTTAAGAGGTTTAAAAGATAAAAAAGGATTTGATTAAAGGTTTGGTAAAAATTAATTCACCCCCCCTTCTTAGTTGACTATACCTCTATCACCATTAACAAACATTTTATTCCAATAGTGACCTACAGGTCTATAGACCTGTAGGTTCATAATCTTCATTTGGGCTTTGGCTTGAAAAGATAATTTTGGATTATGACCTCTAAGTTTTCTAATTGGATCCTTATTGGGAATAATATTCAAGTCTCTCTGAATGTTTTTTTTCCATTTAATATCATGAACAATGAAAACACATTCATGTTTGTCAATTATTATCTCCACCATGGTAGTTAGTTCCAACAATTTAACATGTGCATGCAGATTTATCCATTCTCCTTGAAATATTTTGATTAAATGATGTATAAATATGGTTTATGGGTATTTATAAATTTTAATCCACTTTAAAACACCTCATTTCAAACATTATATGTAATAAGATAACTCATAACTTCTTTGCACTCAAGATTGTCATGCTCAAACTATCAAAACCAGACCATTTAACCCTAAACAATCATGAACATGAGGATACATGATATAAAATGATATTTAAGGGGTATGATAGTGTTTAAGATACCTTAAAAAATCATCCTCATGCATTCTTTTGACTTTAGAACCCTGCATTTAGAGAAACTGACCCTGATGGGGTTTTGAGTGTTTTTTATGCACCTTAACAATTGTTCTTAAAGTTAAGAAGCCTAAATAGAGAAAAAAATTCCAAAAAGTGGAAGCTCATTATGGTCCCCTTCTATGGCCAAGATATTTGACTCTAAATTTCTCTCTCCTTAGAGTACCAAGTGAAAATTGGTTGCTCTTTTCTTACTACCAAAAAACTCGATGGAGGAAAGGATAGGTTTTATGTATTGTTTAACTCTACACCTCCACTTTTTACACTAATTTGGGTATAATAAGACCATGGGGAAATTTTTAAGAGTTTTTACATTTTCCATCAATGTAAACCTTATACAAAATACCTCTAAAAGTTTGTTTTCTTCAAGAAAATGATTGTTTTACCTTTTGAAGCTATTCAAGATGATGAACTAGGTGAATCTTCATCTTCCCTTGACTTTTATAGATATGTAAGAGAGTTCCAAAATGTTTCACACTTCTCTTCCCCTATATTTCTTTCAATAAATCTTCATTTTGATGTTGAAAATGATGAATGATAGTTAAAAATAGGACTCCAATGTTAAAAATTTGTTATTTAACACACTTGGAGGATGTGTACAAACATATACAACATAATTTCATTACCAAGGTGTTAGATAACTTAAAATATAAATTTATACAAGGAAATAACCTTCATATTTTTGCCTTACTAATAATTATCATTTAAAAATTGGAATTAATAATAAGACTAAAGTAATAAAATACTTTAATCTTGTTAAAAATATTTTAAACTCTCTAAATTTCCTTAAAAATAATGTGATCAACTTACTATTTTTTCTTTTTTGACCAATTTGGTCAACTTTAGTTCATGGTTGTCCTATAAGGGTCACCACCTTTCCTTATTGAGAGTGCTTCCTCATGGACTTGATTTCCACTTAACCTTAACTTTGTCAAACTTACCTTAAGCACATGATGAAGCACTGGAAGGGTCACTTTCACTTCTAGCATTGGATATACATTATAATCCACTTGTAAATTATTTTGGTATCATAATATAGGTTTTAAAGTTTTTGGTTTTTAGACAAAGCACAAGAAGTCCATTTTTATCCCAGAACAAAAACAAGCTTGTAGGAAATAGAAAGGAAAGTTTAACAAGTTATCTTCAAATTCTCACATGTTCTTGTATGATTTGAATGGAGACCAAGTGAAATTGGGGAGTTTAGTGGGCATACTAAACATATAATTAGTGGAATTTTTTGACAAATTCAACATTAGATCTTCATGAACAAACCTTAAGAGCATAATGCACTTTAGACCCTCTTAAACCTTTGGTCTAGAGTTGATATGGAAAATGAAGGAGATAATGAATCAAAATGGTATAATTTTCCTATAGAAAGGATTGGATATTATATAGGACTCAGTAAAGCTATCCCCATAAGGATGATTTGAAGAATAACCATTACATGACAAAATAAAGTGACTTGGCTCAACTACCAACTAGACCATTCAAAATAACCTTTTAAGTTGCCAAGGAATTCACACTACCCATCATCCTAGATAATTAATGACTAACACAAGACCTTCATAATGGATATCAACAAAGTTAAGATCATGTACATCAAATTTTTGAATGATCCTCATTCATGGTAATCATATTTTGGCTAACATCTTTGGTGACCTTCTGGGATTGCATGCGTACTATGCACCTTAAACCAATTGCCTAATCCATCCATTAGGATATGGAGTCATCTCATCTTAACATAAAACATGACTTGACCTTGACACTTGATTGCAAACCTATTGAAATAACTAAAGCAATTTAATGCCTTCACCAACACAATAAGACAAAAGCAAACACTCCAAAACAAAAATAACACACTTGTGCTACAAATCACTTAGATGAAAGATAAGACCATAAACAAATAATCTAACATATACTAGCCTACTCTAAAAACTATAGATAGATCTAAAAAAAACCATTAACTAGTAGTTTAAAGTAACTATCTTTCTTCACCAAACTCATGTGACTAGCAAACCTGATGGAAGCCATGGGAAAATGGAAAAGAGGAAATTATATACTAATCTTGACATCCTCTTATTTTTCAAAATCAACCTTATACACATTCTCCACCTTTCTTGAAGCATGAGTAATTAGAGATGTATGATTGGATTGATCTTGAACATGTTTAAGCTCATCTTCATGTTATGAAATAAACATGATAGGCAATGGCTTCTCCTTGTTAGCCTCAAATTAGGTTAGATAGTTGATATGGCATGATTTTCTAGTATTATGTAACTCACCAATATTCACTTCATAACCAACCTATGCCTCTTCACAAATTGATTAATCAAACTAAACAAATTAATATGGACCTTGTGACATAATTTTAGGACTGGTTTCAAGAGGAAATGCATCTTGTTTCTTGAGAGTTTCAAGCCAATTGAGGTCTATTTCATCTTCTAATAATGAATAAAAATATGTAACATGATTGAGAGGTTTATATCCCATCTTGAAGACACTAAACAAGTCATCATTAAGTGGGATTACCTCTTGGAATGTTAGAATTAGATAGTTAATTATTTCTTGCATGTTGACTTGCTTTCTAAAGATACCTTCTTTTGTCTTTACTAGTATATACTCTCCTTGAAGAAGACTAAAACCTAATTCAATTAACTTAAACAAGTCTTCAAATTTCCTTTCATTAGATTTCAAATCAATTAGGCCCTCTTGTGTTTCATAAAACTCCTCTTTGTAGCAAGGGAGAGGCTCATCAGCTTCAAAGAAACAAGGAAGTTCAAAGCAAAAAATTAACTTTTCATGGGGGCTATCAAATTTTGGTTTGTTTGGAGAGATTACAACCTCAAATTCATATTCATCCTAATTAGCCTGAACTAAAACCTCTAAATTCTTAGGTTGCTCCTCATGAGCTATTAGTTCCCTAGTAACTCCAACTTATTCATACTTTATTACCATCTCACCCACTACTATATGTTCATTTTGAACATGTTCATCAACATCAATTCCATTCTAATATTACTAATCCACTTGGTCATTCATGTCACTTTGAAGACATGCTTATGATTCCAATATTGCCAACTTATCAAGTCTTGCTTTGTCTTCATCTCTAAATATTGATTTATTATTTTCTTCACCAAGAGGAGTGCCATTCATGAATTCTTCCCAATACTCATTTCAAATGTCTTCTTCATATCATTATTGAGGATCACTTACAACTACAACTTGGCCTTATTCATTTACCTCCCATAGAACATGTTCTTATTCAAGGACGAGTTGCTCATGCTCACAAACAAGATTTGGAATTTTGAGATCCATGGGCTCATCATTCTTGTCCTTCCATTCACTAATCAACCCCTCAAACCTTGATATGATTTAGTCTACCACTTTTTCAACAAGGACTTCCTTTTTAATTTGAATGCTCTTTTGAATTGACTTCTATGATGGGAAAGTTTTAGGTTATTCAACTTTACCATCAAGGAATTCTTTATTGCTTTGTATTCCTTCTTGAATTGATCTCCATGATGGGAAAGTTTTAGGCTCTTGAGGAGGGATGGGTGAGGCTTAAATAGGCAAAAGTTTTTATTTTGTCTCAATTTACCAATATAATCTTGTTCCATTTTGTATACCTCATGACTCCACCATTTTATTCCAACTTGGAATATTAAAGATCATTTTAGGGGGATCTTGAGGAAAAGGAAGGGATTATTGTGCCAGGATAGCCTCATTATTTTCCCTCCAAGTAGCAATAAAACATTTGAATTTTGATTTATCTTGATCTTCAACCTTCTCAATAAGAACTTATTTCCTATTTTCTATGTTTTATTGAATTTACATCCATGATGGGAAGGCTTTAGGTTATTAAGGAATGTGTGAATAACTTGGGAGGTTTTGAAACTCACTTGATTTAGTCTTTTGAGGAAGAATGGGTTGAATAAAAGAGGTCTAATGTGGATTAATATAAGGCACATGAGGTTGATATTAATAAAAGTATTTCCCCTCATGAACTACTAACTTATCCTCTATGCATTAAATTAGGCCACCTATGTCTAACATGTCACTATTGAGTCTTTGTCAGTTCTCTCTATCAATAGGTTCCCACTCTCTCTTAATAATCTATAATAAGTATCTCACATTCTAAATGAGATGGATAAGAACACTTAGACCATAATCCCTTTGTCTATAAATATCTATCATATTCCTTTCATAGCTTAAAAGAGTTTTCTTGAGTCTTGAGATAGAGTGATTGTAAATATGACTATGCTGACTATGAAAAACATGGTCTTAACAATGCTGATTAGAAGGATGAATAGGCTACCAATGAGGTTGATTAGATTGGTAAGACTATTGAGGAAAAGAGGAAGGTAAAACTCTTGATATTGAGGCTAGTATGGCTCAATATGGGGATGATATGACTCAAGATGTTGCTGATAAGGATCACCAAGCTATTGGTAAGGGTCAACAAACTACTGATAAGTACCAACACAAGATTGACATGGCTCATCAACTTGAATAAAACATAAATCCACTCCAAACTCAGCCATCAAACCTCATGATAAATGCAAAAAAAATAAAGATTACTTTCTATAAAGAATACATAGGCTGTTAAAACTAGTTCAGTGTGCTCAAAGTCATCATTGGTGCTTGTTTTCATACCTCTAAAGGCTGGTACATTAAATAATAAGACAAATAAATATTTAATGGATGAATTATCTAGTCCCATCAGGCATGATATCATCTTATCATCAAAATTTTCACCCTTAAGGAGGTTGTTCAAGCCTCCTCCCTTAAGTGATAGCATGTAGATACCTCTAAGCTATGGGTAACCTAATCAGTGAGGTGAATATCTATATAGGGCTATCTCTCTTGATGTTATCACCCTAAAAATATTACTATACCTATTACTTGATGGGAAAATGAATATATAAATAACATTAAACTTAGGGAGGTGATGCATTGAATTAACACCCTCCACTTGACTATACGACACTAAGAACATGAATTAGGTTTGAATCTAATCACAATACTCAATAAGGACCTTTAAGCATGAGTATTTCAACATAGAGGTCTTAAACAATGTGTTGAATAAGAGGGATAATCAAGAGGCCTAAAGAACACACTAAAGACTAAAATCCACTTCTAAACTATGCAAGGCTATCCAAACTCACCATATGACCTACAAGCTGATAATCCATTTGTAAAGAGGTAGGAGTGGACAAATGAGATAGAGTGAAGGCACTATTACTAGCATTCATCAATAATCACACAAGTACACTAATTTTAAGGATTTGATAAGGTAATAAAAAAAATTATTCAAAACTCAAAGGCATAGTATAAATGTTCAATTGAGTAGGACTTTACCATACTCAACCAAAGGATCCATAACAAGCCATTTAAGGTAGCGTATATAGGAGAAAGGAAAGAAAAAGAGAGAAGGATGTTGGAGGAGAAATGACAAGTGTACTATATTAATTAGGCAAGTTAAAAACAATAAATCATGCAATTAGGCATATCTAATAACTCCTTAAACATGTTTCACCTTGATGTGATCATGATCTTCTAGAAAATGGTGTAGAAAGGACTCTTTAACTCTTTGGATGACTCATCACTCTTCAATTAAAACTGCCATCATGATTAGATTTGAGGAGTGATAAGTTGAATTTTTTCTCTTTTAACTCATTTTGAGCTACCCTCTACCCTCCTTTACACTTGGTTATGCTCTAACATCTTCAATTGACACCTTTCTTCACCCCTGGTTATTGTAGAGATTCTTCTTCATTGGCTGTATAGTCTTGCTGGTCCATTAGGTCTGATTTGCTTGATGTTCACCATTAGAATGGAAATAAGACCTATATTATAAATTTATAAAATGTTTATGGGAACATTTAAGATTCTAAAAACCATATTGTGGTATGACCCATAGCTTCCAAGTGAACTAATCGTGCTGCTTTATCTCTCTTAGGTGACCAAATCACCTTTTCAAAAATAAATTTGTATTACCTTTGAAATTTAGACATATAGGAACACTTTCAAAGGAAAAATATTGGATTTTTGGGTCTAATAAGGTATAGGACCATCTAAACCAACCTCCTCAATGGTTTTCATTTGTTCATAAACTCAAACACCTTGATTTTAGCCTAAAACCCTATAAAAGTACAACATTAAATGCATCCATATAGATTAAATTACAAACAAGTTATATGGTGAGGACCTTCTTGGAGTGTATATTGTTTTAGGTATTTACTATTCTAGTTCAATTCATTTATATCCACATATCTGACTTTCTTTCCTATCTATCTCTTACTAAGGTTTAAGTAAGTTTTAGGGGTGCTTAGGTTCTTAATGATATTTCATAGTGTTATGCACATTAATATGAAAAAAAATGATATTTATTTGAATTACATAAACCTATTAAACATCCATAAACTCCATTGGCTCCCATGCATATTGGCCATTGAATTTTGAGCAAAAGAAGATGACCATGTTTAATTGTTAGGCATGTTTGAGAGCTCGAGAAGGGTGATTTTACATGATAAGGTGTAACAATGTTATTTTTGGATCCAAATATCTCCTTGGGGTCTTTTCAATTCTATACGAGGTGTTATAATGTTTTTTCACTCCACCCTAGCCTTCAAACCCACTACCACCTCCATAGGATCATGATTAGGGTTTAAGGATAGTTTGGTGTTAGTGACCTTAACAGCCACTATTTGACTTTTCATTCATAAAGAAGGAGTCCAAACCTCTCAAAATTCTTCATAAATGTATTTAACACCTCATTTAAGTATTAATTCTTTAATTTCATCCTCAAAAATCATACTTTCTTCACCTTTTTGCATGCAGGTATGTGTGTGCTCGTTTAGGCCTAATTAGGCTTCCTAACCTATTCACTACCTTCAGTCATCTTAAAATTTTTATTAAAACATATTTATAACCTTAATATGAAATTTATATATCATTTCAAGTCTCATAAACTTAATTATTTAAAATAACTCTCACATTTCTCACCAATTCTCCTAAACAGGCCTAGAGGTCTCTGTTTAGACTTTTTTGACTGGGTTTGTATTGGGAATGGTTATCCTAAGCTAGTGTTGTCATATTTAGTGAATTTTTGGAGGATTAATATGATAATTTACATCTATTTTACCTCTATAAATCCTTTTAACACTTCATATTTCATCTCAAGTGTCCCCTTTTCCATTTTTCTATATAAGGTTGTAAGTCCTTACTTGGGGCTAGGATTGATTGCTAAGGTATAAGTACAAAACTTGTTTAAATGAATTTATTCCATTTTCAAGTGTTTTAAAAATTTAATTAATTTTTAAATACCTCTTATTCCTCTCCATTTCATGCATATGGCATTTGACTGTATTGTCAACTATAGGTTGTAGGTGGTGATTTGGGTCTTTTGACTGTATATGGCCAAATTTAATTCTCAAGGCTGATCAAACCTTCTTAATATGATTTTGTATTCATGTTAAATTTATTAAAATTTTATTTTGACCCTTATTCATTTTTTTATTCAAACATCTCATCACCAACCTGTGTTTTGCTCAAATTACCTACTACCAGACCTATATGCAGTCTTTTAGGCCTAAAGTAAACATGTATTCCTCTTAAACACCCTATTTTGAGAATAATTAGCCAACTAAAACATTATGGTAAAATTAAAACCTATTTTAATATCCTTTCAATCATTTCATGGGCTCAAATCACCTTGAATATTCTCTTAAGACATTTCATAGTCCTTGGTTTACACAATCTGTACACAAAGGGAAACACAACTAATCTATTAATCAATCCTATCTTGGAGAAGATAAATAATACTTACACTTCTGATTATTGATTCATTATATATTTAGGGTCATCACCAAGGTGGATCTTTTATAACTAACCAAGGCATATCTTACCACAATAACATCATTAGAGAGGGTTCCAAAGCGTCTAGTCAAGCAATATTATGCTATAACCATAGCTAGGTCCTATGTTTTCATATTAACAAAGTATATACAAAGTAAATTAAAGTATAATATAGTTCTCACCAAAAAAATTTATACAAAGTGGGGGTAATAAACATAAAAATTAAACATGCTTAAGATAATCCTAATTAAGTTATGTATAGGTAAAATCCCAATGCATGGGAAAGAAGTATAAATGCTAATCTATCTACTCTTAAAAAGGAGAAACAAAGTTATAAATACTTACCTTTGAAGATGAACTTGATGAACCTCAATATCTCCATTGGCCAAGGTCTTTCATAAGAGGTTTTTTTGGTATATAAGGATAATAAGGATAAGTCAGCTTTAGGCTACATAACTTCCTTATACATCCAAAAGACTTCTCCATAATACAAGATTTGTATCTCCAAATAAAGTATTGAAACCCTAAGCTATGATCCTAAAGTATAATGGGGTATAATTAGATGCAAAATATATTCTTATTATTCTTTTCTTATATATAAACAAAATAAATGTATGTGTATATATAGATATATCTAACCCTAAGCCTTTCTAAAAGTTTAGCTGATAGGGTTAGCTCAATTGACTATGTATCATTATTTGTTAGAAAAAAGTTAGGTCTTGGTCTATGTTAGCCAAAACTGACCTATACCTATAATATGATTTTAACAATTAAGATACAGGGTCAGCCAAGGCCAATAGTGTAATGTAAACTATCAAAAAGGTTCTAGGCTTAGGTAGGTGCTAATGAAGGTGGTGAAATTCTTGGAGGAGTATGCAATAAAGGAGGCAAGGTTTAGGGAAGTACATGGGAGAAGGTTATGTAGATAAAAATTGGTGGTATAGGGGATAACAATCTTATAAATCACCAATGGTCTGCCCACCCATTTCTTGGTACACATTTTAAGGTATGCACTCATAGAGATTGAAACTCGATAGGTTCATGCAAGAGAAAAAGTGTTAGTAAGTGGTTAAGTTAATAAAAAAATATTATGTATACATATGCCCCACTCGAATCTCATCATGTGTCATGTGAGTATAACATAGGATGATGCTTTAAGAAATAACATGGAAACACATGAAAATGAGCTAACTAAAAATGAAATACTTAAATTAATGCTGAGAATAACTAAAAGCACCATAAATATACCTTGAATTACCTTTATGTTGAATGAATGCATGAAAACATCCTAGTCTTGATCATGGAGGGTGTAGTACCTACATTTGATAAACCCTAGGGATACAATACTAACAATAGAAGCAATGAGTACATACATAGGATGCTAAAAGTAACAATGAATTACTTAGAAAAATTGGCAAATTAGTACTTTTAAGGAAAGGTTAAAACCAAAATATCAAGCATGTAAATGATAAAATATGATAAATGAAGGACAAATGATTGTAGAACACACTAAATCATGTTGGGAAGCATGTAAAATAGAAATGAAAAAAAGGAATGTAAAACATACTAAATCACGTTGGGAAGTATGTAAAACATGAATGACAAATGAAATATCAATGCAAGAAAACTCTAACATAGATATGTAATCAAGTGAAAAGTAATCCCAAGTAAGATAATCATGTCGAATCAAACATAAAAAAATCACACATGATTGAAAATGAAATTTAAATCAATATGTAATACAAGTATGTCAAATGAAGATGAAGAAAGCATAAATAAATGAAAATGAAATATAAGTCAAGATGTAAGATAAGCATGAAGAAGTCATACATAAAGAGAAACATGTAAGAATTTCAAATGTCATATTTAAGATAAGTGAATTCCACAAAAATTAAACAAGGACATGATGGATATATGAAAATAAAAATCTCTAAAGGATGAAAACTCAAACTTAGTGCTTATTCTAAGATACAATGTAAGAAAACACAACCACCTAATGACATGACTAGGATGATAATGAGATGGTGTGGTAAACAAAGGTGTAAGGGTGTTTGTGAGGAAGGTTTGATGCTATCCAAGGTCTTACAATGTAACTCACAAATTAAGCCAAGAAACATAATAAGGAAAATGTGATCAAGGATGTGATTAACTAAAATCAATATCCAACAAGGGAAATATGAAGTAAATAAGGAATTTGGGGTGCCACATGGGTGATGTGAACATCTTATCAATAATGAGACACACTAGGCAAGTGAGAAAGACTAAGAACTATCAATAACAAGGACTTAGGACACTCTAACTAATGAACACAAAGTTTGGGATAATAAGTGAAGTACATAAATCAACCTATGAATATTCATGAAAATTAAAATGGACCTAACTTCGCACAATATGTTTTTCATTCCTCGAGATCCCTTACAAAGCTGCCAATCTACTACAAAGATTAGGTACTTATGTGAGAAATAGGTGGTACTAGGAGTGTATGATATAATGATACCTCCTACCCTAGTCTACTAGCATACTAAACCCTAATGGACCTTGGCTCTATCATGAGGCCAACTATAGAGTTTAAGATTTGACTAAGATATTTATGTGCCAAATATAGATCTGGTATATTGGTATGATCTCAATTTTAAGATTATTTTTGCCTTTTAATCATTTCCTTTTATTTATTTTATGATTTATCTTTTAACTCTTTTAGATTTTTCTATTCCTCCTCCATACAGATTCATAGAACTAATCATGAGTGAAATAGGTGATGAAAAAAATGAATATTACACTTGGTTACTAGAGAAAAGGTCATAAATAACAAGTTGTCTAAAAACTCCTAGACTTTCCCACAAGTGTGAAATATCAAGATTGACCAATTTGTGCCTTGAATGAAAGGAAGTAAAGGAAAGGTGAGGATCATGAGAAATCCATCCATGTAATAAGTGATAACATGATGAATATGCTTGTAGATAATCATAATGAGGTAAAATAATTCTATGAAAGGGATGGGGCTATTTTATGAAAGTCATGTCACTAAGAAGCCATACTAACCTACAAAGGAACTATAAAAAGTGCAAATGAAATTAGTAGTCATCCAAAAAGAAAGGAAAAGTTTTTTAAAGATGTTTTAATGTGGTAATTTGTGAGGATATCCTAGTCCTATCCATGGTCTTACACAACAACTCACAAGGTGAACACCAATGAGGTGAATGTTAAAAAAGGGAGAAAATAATCATAAAGCTACTAAGGCAAAGGATTACATAAAAATATAATAATGAAATATATATCTAAGAACAAAAATGAAAACAAATTCCAAATGTAATGCCTAATAAAATTCAATAACCCAAAGGTAACAATGATTTTAGTAAAGTGTGGTTGTGAGGAAGAACTAGTCTTATCCAAGGTATTACAATGCAACTCACAAACTATAAATTGAAATAAAACCATAGAATCCAAATGAAACTATGGTGTAATTAAAACATAACCAAATGAAATAAAATTCATAAAAATAAATAAAAATGAGACAAACATAACAAGAAAAGTCTATGCTAACATCTATATCAAAGATGAACATGTGAAATACAAGTCTATATGTCTTATAAGGTTTCTTGAAATTGAATTTGTTTGTTGTTATGAATTCTAGAATAAGAGTGGACATCTAGGATGCCCCAAAGGGTAAGTGGATGTAGGTATGGGTATTGAAATATTCCCCAAATTTTGAAGTGATATGTGGATGGGCATCGCAAGATGCCCCAACATGTGATATGGAATGGGTTAAAATTGAACCATTATAATGATTTGAATTTGGTTGGTAGGTGCATTTAGAGATAGGTAAATGTGTTGGTTTTTTGGATTTTAAGGATGTTGAAATTGAAATAGGATTTTTAGGATAGGTATAAAGAGGTCTATAAGTTAAAAGAGGACCATTTATGATGAATTTTGGAGTAGGCATTTAAACTAGGTGTTCCTTTGGTTCATGTGACCTAAGAGGTTGAGGTTGGATGAATGCCACTACACATTTGAAGTTATTCATGTTAGCTTTCCTTTCCTTATTGGTATAGTAATAAGGATAAAATATTTTTTGGACAACATTAGCATATGAGGTGGAGGTTTGGGGTAATTTTTTTATCATTAGGTAGTTGTTGTTGATGAGATTGTGATTCTTTAGATTCAAGTTCCAAGTCTTGAATATAGTCTTGATAACGTTGTTTTGTAATAGTTTAAATATTCAAATGTGGACCAAGAAAGGAAGTAAGAAAAAATTAGTGAAGATCATGATGAGAACCATGAGAATGACTTATAGTAACATGCCACCAACAAAACTTATCAGGATTGTACCATTTTGGAAGAGGTTTGGAAGGATCAAATTTCATGGTTTTAGAGGGTTGGAAATTTATTAAGTGCTTCTAGACTTAAGGGAGGGTGGGTTGGGTTAAAATTGACTAAATTTAATGCTCCCTTTTGAGTTTGGGGAGGTGTATAAGAATAAATGTTATGATAAAATGATTAGAAATATTCCATATTAGTAGTTTCTTGAGGTGATTAAAATTGAGTCATAAGAAACTCTTGCATTTTTGCTTGGTCTAAAGATTCTTCTAAAATTTGAGGGGAAAAGATCCAAAAAATTTATTGAAGAGAATATTCAAGAGTAGTAATAAATAATTTTAAAATATTATCATCATTCATGTTATGGTTCACTTTGTGAGCTAGAGACATTCATCATTTGATGAAAGAGAGAGGATTCATTAGGATGTTTTTTAGCACTGATGAAATGGCTAAGGTAATTTTCAGGAAATTCATCATGTTAGAATTAGTTCATGAGAGCATTGACTAAATCCTCTAATTGTGAGATGGAATGTATAGGAATTTGGTTTTAACATTCAACTGCATCACCAAAAAATGTTTTGGTGGTAGCTTGGTGGTAGTAAAGGTGTTAGTTTGGTCCCATTCCTTATATATATTACCAAAATATTTAACAATAGTAGTGGGATATTTAGTTTCATCATATGTGATAGTTGGGGAGATTTTTCTAATGTATATGGATGAAATGAATGGAGCTAAAGGTTCAATTTGAAGATGTTGAATAATTGTGTTATTCATGATTGGTTGAGGGATGATATTCCCATTGGCATATCTAAGAGGAAGAGGATTTTTTTTTTAAATTGGTTGATTCATGATGACTTGAGGTGGTTGACTAACCATTTAAAACATTTGAGATTTCATTTACATCATTTAGGAATGGTTAGTTTTTTTTCTTAACATTCATTTGTTGAATAATTTGAGCAATTATTTGATTTGTATCAATGGGAGGAGTAGGATTACTAGTGGTAGGAGGTGGAATGGTAGTGTTGATAGAAGGATCATTCCCTATATTAGTATTAGGGAATGGATTTTTGGGTGGAGGATTATCTACATTTTTTTAGGAGGAAGACTAGGATGAAGGACCTCAATTGTATTACATTTTGTAATAATTAGTTTTGGATTAGGAAGACATGAAGGGATAAATTGAATAGTTTCATATGATGTAATAAAATGAGTGAGGTTCTAGTCTAAATCCTTAATTATTTAATATTCTTAACTAATTATAGGATATAAATATGACATCATTATGAAAAAATACTAAATAGATAAAATTAGTAAGAAAATTATAAGCAATTGAGTCAAACAGGTCGACTTACTTCTACAAGAAAGCTAAGCAAGATAGCCTGTAATAGACTGAGTCAAACCAGTTGACTATGTTTTGAAGGAAGGAAACTTGTGAAAGACTAAGTCAATGGGTTGACTATGTTCTGAAAATAGAGAAACTTTTTGAAATGTGAATTTTTTTGCAATATAATATCTAAGCAAATATAATGAATCACACAAGCAATTAGATCAATGTGTTTGATCTAATTGTATAACCCAACACAAACCTTGTACTAATGCTAGCTAGTAAAAGTTTACAATACAAAATATAATGATCAAAGAGAAAGAAACAAAACATAAATGTAAATGCTAAGCTAAGTGTTCATTCCTAAATGTTTTTAATTTATAATAATTTTTGAATTTAATGTGATAAGGAGTTGGCCGTAAGAAATACCTAAAAAGCAATCTAAGGATGGTTTCAAGTAGTTTAGGCTGAAAGGGATATGTATTGGTGATAATACTAGCTTGGTATTTAAGCCTACCCCCTCACTTCATAATCTTGAAATGATAAGGGTCTCAGGTGATTTTACAATATATACCATCAACCATGTGTTTATACTTGGCCAAAAAACCAAGTCAGCTTCCCCCTCGGTGATGAAAGCCAAGTAGGTAGACCTTGGGAAGACAAATGTTTAATGTTTTTTGTGTGTAAAGTGGTTTGAAAGTGTGTGTAAATGAGAAAAATAGTGTGATGAAATTGGTAATTTTAAAAACCACCTAATTAATTTGTGTTGTTACTTTAAACATGTAAATAACTAAAAAGAAAGATGAATTAATTACTAGCAAAAAGAGGTTAATTCCTTGATTGTGAAGAGTACAGAATTAATTTAGGTAATACTATATGTAAATAGTGTAGAATAGAGTCAACTAGGTCACTAATATTATACAAAATCAATATCTATAATAACATAGTCAAATAGGTCAATTATGTTTTCTAGATATAAAATAAGATATAGAATTGTGTTGAGTTAGTCGACCCAATTGGTTGTAGGGCTACAGTTTTATAGACTACAAACTTGTGAAAAATAGTGAGAAAAAGAAAAATTAAAATAAAAAAATTAGGTAATAGTGAATCTTGGTGGGTGTGAATATGTTTAGATTGTAATATTTTATGATGCGATTCTCAATTTCTGATTCAAAAATTCTACTAATAGAGTTGACTAGTTTGATAGAGTTTTAAAAATGTGTGCACTAAAAACCAAGTTGTGAATAGAGTCACCTGGCTCGACTATGTTTGTAGACCTATATCTTAAAAAGGGATAATTATGAATTTAGTCAACTATATCAACTATGTATGAAAATATAGAACTAAAGAAGAAGATTGTTTTGAGTTTATCAATACAATCACCTGTATTTAGAAAAAGCCTGCATAGACATAACATATTCATTTTAGAGCGACTATGTGTTAAACTTGCCCACAGACTATTAGGACTATACTGATAGGTTTGATACAATACTACAAAAATATAAATATATAATATAACTATAAAATAAAAGCATGAAATAAAACCTACAAGGGTTTGATTCACATTGATATCACTAGAGTTTATATAAAGGGAAATGCAACTAATCTATTGATCAATTCTATTTCAGAGAATATAAATCCTACTTAGACTTCCAATTGTTAATACATTAGATATTCAAGGTCATGACCAAGATGGATCTATTAGACCTAACCAAGGGATCTATTACCATAATAACATCACTAGAGAGGGTTCCAAATCCTCTATTCAAGCAATGCTATGCAATAATCCTAGCTTAGTCTTATGTTTTCATATTCACAAAGTATATGTAAAGGAAATTCAAGTCTAATCTAGTGCACACTAAAGCTTATGGCATAAAGTGGGGGAAATAAAAATAAAAATTAAACATAGATAGGATAATCCTAATTAATCTATGTATATTTAAAACCCTAATTCATGGGAGAGAAGTACAAATGCTAATCTATCTACTCTTACAAAGGAGGACCAAAGTTAGGAATACTTACCTTTTAAGATGAACCCACCAAGCCTCAATCTCTCCCTTGGCTAAGGTGATTTGAAATAGGTTGTTGTGGTATGTAATTATAATAAGGATAAGTCAAATCTATGGTACACAACTTCCTTATATATCTAAAATACTTCTCCATAAGATAATGTTTGTATTTCTAAAGAAATTATTGAAACCCTAAGCTATGATCCTCAAGTAGAATGGTGGATAAGTAGATGCAAAATATATTATTATTCTTCTTTTCTCTATAAATGGTAGAAATGAATGTTTATATATAGTTGGATCTAACCTTAAACCTTTCTAAAATTTTAACCAATAAGGTCAACCCAATCGACTATGTATCATTATTTACTAAAAATAAGTTAGGTCTTAGTCTAGGTCAGCTAGAGCAAACCTAGAACTATAACATTCTTTTTAAAATTAGGATATAGGGTCAACCTAGGATAATAGTGTAATGTAAACTTTTAAAAAGTGTTAGGGTGTGGAGCTAAAAGCTTCACCAAGGAGCACACTTTAACAGGTTTGGGTCTACACAGTCGCCGGCGTTGGTCAGGTGCAGTTGTAGAGATGCCAACGTCGGTAGTGGGTAGGCCGACGGCGGTCACAGGCAAGCAGCAAGAACCGGCGTCGATTACCTGTGAGTCCAGAATGCTATTTCCAAGGACAAAAGTGAGTGTTTGCATGATGAGTTTAAGTTGTAGTCTTAAGCTCGCATCTCTATTATTAGTAATATTATTTTTAGAGCCCTTGTTCAAGTGGCTTAACTGTTTGTTGTAAGTGCATGCTCAAGTCTCCTAATTCTATATGTAGAATTAGATCTTCTTAGCTTGTTAGTGGTAGTAGTAAAATTGGTATGTTGAAGAACAGTACAAAATTGAATCAATCCAGGTTTGTTGGAGTTGATTGTTCTTGAGAGAGAGAGATCTTGAGGAATAGAGATATAGTGAGAGATCTATACATCTAGGAGAGGTGTGGAAGAAAGAAGTTTCTTCAATTGTATTCCTTTTGTAAAGAGTTTGTTAATACAAGTTTTCAAGGTGGTTTCTTGTATCTCTTATTCTTTCCATTTATCATTCTAGTTACTTGTCTATCTGATTTAATTCCGCGTGTATTGCTTTCACAAGTGTAATCTATTGTTGGTTGATCCCCAACAATTGGTATCAGAGCAAGGTTCACTAACAAGTGGTTCAGATCTGTGTAGTGTGTATTGATTACAGGTTCTCACAGGGGTTTCTGCAGGGATTTCTATTTGAGTGGGAGAAGCAATGGCAGATGAAAGTAAACTGAGAATGGAAAAGTTCAATGGCAAAAATTACCAACATTGGAGAATGCAGATAGAGGATTATCTGTATTAGAAAGATCTCTACTTACCGTTAGGTGGGGTTGCAAAGAAGCCCAAAGACATGGAGGATGAAGAATGGGAAGTTCTTGACAGAAAGGCTCTGGGGTCTATAAGACTGAGTCTAGCATCCACTGTGATATCTAATTTATCACAGACAAAGTCTACGGTAGAGTTGATGACTACATTAGCAAATTTGTATGAAAAACCCTCTGCTTCTAATAAGGTATATCTTATGAAGCAGTTATTTAATTTGCATATGAATGAAGGTGGATCTGTTTCTACTCATCTGAATGATTTCAATGGAATTGTGAATCAATTAAGTTCAGTCAATATAGTGTTTGATGATGAAATAAAAGCTATTTTAATATTATGTTCTTTGCCTGAAAGCTGGCATGGCTTAGTAATGGTAGTTAGCAATACTGCATCTACATCAAATATTTTGAAAGTAGAGGATGTTGTTAGTGTTATCTTGAATGAGGAAATACGCAGGAAAAGCATAGAAGAGACATCTGGGAATGCTTTAAGTTTTGAGAGCAGGGGGAGGCAGAAAGCTAAGAGCAAGAGGAGATCAAGATCAAAGTCTAAGGTGAGAGGAAGATCCAAATCCAAGAATGGCAGGAAGCCAATATGCTAGAATTGTGGAAAGATTGGGCACATAAGCAGAGATTGCTGGTCAAAGCCTAAGGAGGACAATCAACATGAAGGAAAGGAAGAAGCCAAGGTTGCAGGTATTGCACAAGATGCTTTAATTTTCTCTCTGCATAATAATATAGAATCTTGGGTGTTAGATTCTGGTGCATCTTTTCATGCTACCCCTAACAGGGAATATTTTAGTGACTATATCCATGGAGATTTTGGAATAGTGTATCTAGGGGATGATGAGCCCTGTAAAATAATTGGAAAAGGTAAAGTGCAGCTGAAGATGTAGAATAGCAACACATGGGTGTTGAGAGATGTGATGCATGTTCCTAGCTTCAAGAGAAATTTGATTTTTGTAGGAAAGTTAGGGGATGAGGGTTGTACAGTAACTCTCACAACAGAATCTTGGAAGGTGACCAAGGGTGCACTTGTTATGGCCAGAGGTAAGAGAGAAGGTACTCTCTATTTGTGTAATTGTGTTACTAACAAATCTCCTTCTGTATTATCTAATTCAGATGTGGATGCTAAATTGTGGCACTCAAGGCTTGGCCACATGAGTGAGAAGGGGATGTCAATTCTTAAGTCCAAAGGTATGCTTTCAAATTTAAAAGGCATAGATCTAGAGTTTTGTGAGCACTGTGTATTTGGAAAATAGAAAATGGTTAGTTTTCTCAAGAGTGGATCTACTAAGAAGAGGCATAAGTTATAGCTTGTTCACATAGACGTGTGGGGACCAGCTCAGGTTGCTTCCATTGGAGGATTATAGTACTATGTATCTTTCATAGATGATGCTACAAGGAAGGTATGGATCTATTATATTAGGAGAAAATTTGATGTATTTGAGACTTTTAAGATTTGGAAAGCCATGGTTGAGAATGAAATAGGTAAAAGATTGAAGTGCCTGAGATCTGACAATGGCAGTGAGTTCTGCAGTTATAAGTTTAGAGATTATTGTTATATGCATGGAATCTGTAGGCAAAGGATGGTTTCAAGGACACCTCAGCAGAATGGAATTACTGAAAGGATGAACATGACAATAATGAAGATGTATGAGATTGCATGCCAATTTGCCCTTACAGTTTTGGGCACAAGCTATCAACACTGCAGTATACCTGATTAACAGAGGACCCTCTACAGCTCTAGATGGTGGTACTCCAGAAGAGGCTTGGACAGGTAAAAAGGTAGATCTCTCATATCTCAAAGTTTTTGGTTGTGAAGCCTTTGTGCACATAGATAAAGAAAATAGAAAGAAGCTTGATGTTAAGTCTATGAGGTGCACGTTTATTGGCTATGGCTTAGATGATTTTGGTTACAGATTGTGGAATCTAGAAACTAACAAGGTAATTAGGAGCCATGATATTATTTTCAATGAAAGAGTGATGTATTGTGATCAGCTAAGGAAGCTGAATCAATTTGAGCAGAGCAATGGTGAATTGGATGAGGTGAAGGTCCAATATGAGCTCGTGGGAAAAAGAAATAATCACTTGCAGGAAAACATAGAGACCGACATTGACAGGACAAGAACCAGCGTCGGCATGACAGAGACCGGCGTCGGCCATATAGAGACTGACGTCAGTAGGATAGACACTGAGGTCGGTCAGGCAGAACCGACGTCGGCCAGTAACAGGTCTGGAGGTGATCGAGGTCGGTCACTGTCAGAGAATTTGGGTGGACAACGTGTTGTGAACGAGTCTCAGACACCCATCAGGAGGTCAAAAAGGGTAAGCAAGCCTCCAATTAGATATTCTCCTTCTTTATTTTATTTATTGCTAACTGATGGTGGAGAACCAGAGAGTTTTGAAGAAGTAATACAGGTGGAGTCCAAGAGTCAGTGGGAGCGTGGCATGGTTGAGGAGATGGAGTCCTTAAGAGAGAACCAAACATGGGATTTGGTTGAGTTGCCAGCAGGTAAAAGAACACTAAAGAACAGATGGACCTACAGGTTGAAGGAAGGTGAGAATGGACAGATGAGATATAAGGCCAGATTGGTGGTAAAAGGATTTGCATAAAATCTAGGTATTGACTTTGGTGAGATTTTTTCTCCTGTTGTTAAAATGACTTCTATAAGGGTTGTATTGTCTTTGGTTGCTTTTGAGGATTTGCATCTTGAGCAGCTAGATGTTAAGATAGCATTTCTTCATGGAGATTTGGATGAGGAAATTTATATGGAATAGCCAGAAGGTTTTGAGGTCAACGGTAAGGAGAAGTTTGTGTGCAGATTGAAGAAAAGCTTGTATGGCCTCAAGCAAGCTCCTAGGCAATGGTATTTAAAATTTGACAGGTTTATGACTGAGCATGGCTACAGTAGGTGTCAATCTAACCATTGTGTGTATTTTAAGAGATTTGATAATGGTAGATATATTATTCTATTGTTGTATGTAGATGATATGTTGGTTGCAGGATCACACATGCAGGATATCTCTGAGCTTAAGGTGAAATTAGCTCAAATGTTTGCTATGAAGGATTTGGGAGCAACAAAGAAAATACTTGGCATGAGCATTAAGAGAGACAGGGAAAATCACAGGTTGATATTGTCTCAAGAAGATTATGTGGACAAGGTGTTGAAACGGTTCAATATGCAGGATGCTAAACCGATAAGCACACCTTTGGCTGGACATTTTAAGTTAAGTAAAGAACAATGTCCTAATTCACATGATGAGGTAGAGTACATGAGTAAGGTTCCATATTCTTCCACAGTAGGGAGTTTGATGTATGCAATGGTGTGTACTAGACCAGATATTGCCCAAGCAGTGGGAGTGGTAAGTAAGTATATGGCCAATCCAGGTAAGGAACATTGGAAAGCAGTTCAGTGGATCCTTAGATATCTGAGAGGAACCAACAGTAAGCACTTGTGCTATGGAGGTTTAGATACTTCTCTACATGGTTATGTAAATTCAGATATGGCAGGTGATTTGGATGGTAGGAGGAACACTACAGGTTATGTTTTCACTATAGGTGGAACAGCGGTTAGCTGGATATCTAAGTTGCAGAAGGTTGTTGCCTTGTCAACTACAAAAGCAGAGTATATTTCAGCCACAAAGGCTAGAAAAGAGATGATATGGATGACACGGTTCATGGATGAGCTTGGTAGGGAGCATGAGAGTTGTAGATTATATAGTGACAGTCAGAGTGCAATCCATTTGGCTAAGAATTCAGCCTTTCATTCAAGAACAAAGCACATACAGCTAAGGTACCATTTCATATGACAGGTATTGGAAGATGGTGAGTTGAAGCTGGAGAAGATCCATACAGATAGGAATCATGCTGATATGTTAACCAAGCCGGTTACAAAGGAGAAGTTAAATCTTCATTCAACTTCTGTTGGTCTTCATGATTGAGTTGAAGATGGAGGAGCTAGAAGATATTATTGTACAGGTATTGGTGCAGCTGTTTATCTCCAAGTGGGAGATTGCTAGGGTGTAGAGCTAAAAGCTTCACCAAGGAGCACACTTTAACAGGTTCAGGTCTACACAGTCACTGGCATCGGTCAGGAGAGACCGACGTCGGTCAGGTGTAGTTGCAGATACACCGACGTCGGCAGTGGGTAGGCCGACGACAGTCACAGGCAAGCAGTAGGAACCGGCGTCGGTTACCTGTGCATCTAGAATGCTATTTCTGAGGACAGAAGCGAGTGTTTGCATGATGAGTTTAATTTTTAGTCTTAAGCTCGCATCTCTATTATTAGTAATATTATTTTTAGAGCCCTTGTTCAAGTGGCTTAAATGTTTGTTGTAAGTGCATGCTCAAGTCTCCTAATTCTATATGTAGAATTAGATCTTCTTAGCTTGTTGGTGGTAGTAGTAGAATTGGTATGTTGAAGAACAGTACAGAATTGAATCAATCTAGGTTTGTTGGAGTTGATTGTTCTTGAGAGAGAGAGAGAGATCTTGAGGAATAGAGATATAGTGAGAGATCTATACATCTAGGAGAGGTGTGGAAGAAAGAAGTTTCTTCGATTGTATTCCTTTTGTAAAGAGTTTCTTAATACAAGTTTTCAGGGTGGTTTCTTGTATCTCTTGTTCTTGCCATTTATCAATCTAGTTACTTGTCTATCTGATTTAATTCCGTGTTTATTGCTTTCACAAGTGTAATCTATTGTTGGTTGATCCCCAACAAAAAGGGTTTTAGGATTAGGTAGGTGCTAATAAAGGTATTGAAATGCTTCAAGGAGTGTGCAAGAGAGGAGGCAAGGCTTAGGGAAGTACATGGGAGATGGTTGTGTAGATAGTAAGTGGTGATATAGGGGACAATAATCCTATAAATCACCAATGGTCTTCCCACCCCTTTGTTAGTGCACCCTTTAAGGCATACACTCAAATATATTGAAAATCAATATATTCCTATAAGAGAAAAAGTGTTAGTAAGTGGTAAAGTTAATAAAAATATTATGTGTATACACAGTCCACTTTGAAGGCACACAATCCATTGAGAGGCAAACTGAATTAAGGATCTAAGCCTTTAGGTTTCAAGTATTTTGGAGATTTTATAAGTCAATGATACATTTATTATTCATTCAAAAAGGTCATATCACTCCCCATAAATAAAATTTTGATGCCAATAGTGACCTACAGATCTGCAAACCTATAGGTTCATAATCTTCATTTGGGCTTGGCTTGAAAAGAGACTTTTGGATTCTAAAATCTAAGTTTTCCACCTATATCCTTATTATAAACTATATTTAAGTATCTTTTAAGGTTTTTCCTCCCTTTAAGATCATGAACAATGAAAACACATTCATGTTTGGCAAGGATTATTTCCACCATAATAGCTAGTTCAAATAGTCTAACATGTGCATGCAAAGTTATCCATTCTCCTTGAAATATTTTGATTCAAATTTTTTTGTATATTTTTTAGGGGTATTTATAAATTTTAATCCACTATAAAACACCTCATTTCAAAATTTACATGCAACAAGATAACTCACAACTTCTTTGTAAATAATACTATCATGCTTAAATTATCAAAACAAGACCATTTGACCCTACACCAATCATGAACATGAGGAGACCTCAGATAACATGATATTTAATGGGTATATGAGTGTTTAATATATATTCCATAATCATCCTCATTTATTATTTTGAATTTATAACCCTGTATTTTGAGAAAACTGACCTAATGGGGTTTTGAGTCCTTTTTCTACACCTTAACTTATAATGATTATTCATAAAGTTAAGAATCTTAACTAGAGAAAAAAATACAAAAAGTTTAATCAAATAATGTTCCCTCCTATGTCCAATATATTGGACTCTAAATTTCTCTCCTTAGAGTATCGAGTGAAATCAGTTGCTCTTTTCTTGATACTAAGAAGCTCGATGGAGGAAATGATAAGCTTTTTGCATTGTTTGACTCTACACCTCCATTTTTTTGCATGGATTTGGGTTTGAGAATACCATGGGGACATTTTTAAGATTTTTTACATTGTTCATCAATGGAAACATTCTATAAAATATCTCCAAAAGCTTGTTTTCTTCAATAAACTAATTGTTCTACTTTTTGGATTTGTTGGAGATGGTGAACCAAGTGACTCTCCATCTTCCCTTTACTTGTAAAAATGTGGAATAAAGCACCAAAAAATTTCAAACTTATCTTCTATTGTATTTATTTCAATAACTATTCATTTTGATGTTGGAAATGATGACAGATACAAATAGGACTCCAATGTTGAAAAATAGCTATTTAACACACTTAGAAGATGTGTACAGACATATGTAGCATAATTTCATTACCAAGGTGTTATATGACTTAAACTACACCTCTATAAAAGGATAAAACCTTAATATTTTATCCTTACTAGTAAGTATCTTTTAAACATTGGAATGCATAATAAGACTAAAGTAATAAAATACTTTAATCTTGTCAATAATACCTTAAACTCTCCAAATCACCTTGAAAACAATGTGATCAGCTTACTAGTTTTGCTTCTTTGACAAATTTGGTTAGCTTTAGGTCATGGTTGTCCTAGAATGGTCACCACCTTGTCTTCTTGAGCATTCTTCCTCATGGACTTGATTTCCACTTAAACTTAACTTTGTCATCCTTACCTTAAACAATGATTATCACATAATGAAGACCATAAAAAATGACCATTACATAGAAATACCAAGTGACTTGACTCAATTACAAACTAGATTATCCTAAATGGCCTTGTAAGTTATCAAGAAAGACACATTACCCATCATCCTAGATCACTAATGACTAACACAAGACCTTCTTTATGGCTATCAACAAAGTTAAGATCAAGTACATCAAAGTTTTAAATGATACTCATTCATGGTAGCCAAATTTTGGCTAATAATACATATAGGTACATAAGATATACAACATAGTGACTAAATTGGGTAAAATAAATATGAGACTAAACAAAACCATAGGAATGTTTAAGCAAGGGAGAAACTAGGGTGAATTAATGTTAATATGGTATAAAGAGATAATATCTAGCTCTAGGAATAAGCACAAAGAGATAATGGCTAAAGAGATATAACATGAGTTATAAAATACCAAGTGCATGCAATAGTAGTAATATAAAATGGATAACCATAATAAGAGGATAAAACACATCAAGGGTATAGGAAAGCCTTTACAAAATTAGATCTATAAAAAAATAAGGGACAATCTAACCCTACGAAGTACTAAAGTATGTAATGCAATGCAATTTCACTAAAATATAGAATGTTAAAATGGATCTAGGTCAAAACATAATACATATAACCATATAACAATGTTACAATTCATATCTAAACAAAATACAATAATGCAATGGTAAAATAACACCTAATTGTATTAAAGGAATATTCTAGCATAATTAAAATGTGTAAAGATAACATTTTGAGAATAATAATAAATTATTACAAATTTGGTGACTATTCAAGGCTAAAATTATAGGGAAACATATCAATGAACCGAGGCTAACATAACCCAGAAAAATTGATGTAAACTACCCACTTTCATTTTTGACTAGGAGTGGAGTGTTATGCCCCTAGTTGCTACCAAATGTGTAGCTTAGGGATAAAATATTCTCCTAATCAATGTATAATTATTTAGAACTTATTTGATGACATTGATCCTCTGCTTCTTTGATCCAAAAACCTTGATCAATTTCTCAAAATTCACTACGCATCATCCAAAAATCATTCACCTTTCTTAAAATCCTAATTAGCTCACATAGCCTTGAAACAAATGAGGTATTTAATAGGGTGCCTATATCAATCCAATCCTTATCCTTGAAAAAATTTAAACCAACACTTGATGCATTTCAATAAGAAACCATGTTATGCCAATCCTGATCTTTTTATGACTTTCCACTACATGACCAATCAAAAATGATGCAATATGAAGGCTCTAAATGAAATCATGTATTTCAAATTAAATATTATAATAATGCTTATAAATTTTGACCTATTCTTCAAAATCTTTATTTCATCCACTTTCTTGATACTTTATGCTTGTCTTATATACACTATTTCATTTATGTATATATAGACTTCTGAAATTTAGATTAGGACCATATTAATGGGCAAACTAAAACACAAAGGGAATGAAAGCCAAAAAAAACCATAATGTTGTGAAAACATAAGATAATGGTAAAATTGACCCATATAAAAATAAAGCAAGAGCGTATTGCTATGATTCTAGTCAACTAAGAGCACACTACCATGCTCATTAAAAAATATAGAAAATAATAGAAACAAAAGGAGAAAATAGGGAAAATATGGAGAGTGAAAAAAACAAACAAGGGAGGTAAATTGGCCCTAGAACATAGGTAAAATGAGCCAATAAGAGTATAATATGAACCAATAATCAATAAAAAAATCTAGTACCCTAAAATAATTAAAATTAACATCTAAATTGTACCAAAATTAGGTGTCTACACCTACCTATAAGCTAGCAATTTTTCTCACAAAGAATTTAAAACCATTAGTTGGTCATTTCATTCACATTAATTTTAAACTCAACTATTTTTTTAACTATAAAAGGGTTGAGTAAGATGACATTTTGGTAAGCTTTGATGTATTCTCTTATTTCACTAAGATATCTATTAATGAGTCTATTATGGTGGTTAAGAAATGAATAGATGATGAGATGTATAGACTAATTGAGTTTATAATATCAATTTAAAGGGTGATAAACCCAAAACTATTGATGCACCAATATACCTTGAAACTTGGGATTTAAACCCTATTAGGGGGTGGGTTTCCTTAAAGGAATGATATGAGGTGGGGTGGAAAAAAAGGAGATGTTTCTCCTAGATATGGAGGATGATGAGGATGAAGGGGAAGAATTGGAAATTACTATATGGTGTGAAGGTAAAATAGAGGCAACTTGATTAGGTCCTTGATTAGAAGCTATAAATTCTTGAGTTGTAGTCATAAACAAGATTGATGCATCAACTGTTTAAAAGGGGGAATCTATATTACCTTAAGAATAATCTATTGAGGATAAAGAGCTCTCTTAATAGGTAGTTTCATTATTATTAAATATCCCCCTCTACAAGTTTTATCCCAAATTTTTCTTTGATTAAGGTTTTCTCCATTTCTGCCACTTCTTATAGTGGTTGTCACATGCGAGATATAACTATGAATATTATTACAAAATACTTTTGTTACATGTGTAGTGGATTATGGCCTCTTGATAAGCTTGATCCATTTTATTTACTCACACTAGTAAATTATACCAACTTATTAATAAATTAATTCAATGATTTATCAAGAACCATGGTGCAAAGATTCAAATTGATGATATATTTAGAAACTAAATTTATTAGAGGAAATTTTACTAACATAAAATTGTTTTTTTATATAGAATCCAACATATCATTACCATCATTAATCATAATATCATGTCCCTGAGTATTTGTGATTGTCTTTGTTTTTTCCAAACCTATTCTCGCTTAGACTTCCATGTGTGCCTCAAATTCATCTATGTAGTCTTCTCAGTAATCTTCAATAGTTAGCACATTTGCATATCTAGAACATAATACAAAATTGGTATCAAGGTAACCCTTTACATCAAATTAGGTCCTTTTGGAATGAGGGCACATCATTGAATTGGCCATAGTCTAATCAATATCTTGAGCATATGCTATATTTATATAAGTATGGTGACCAAGTACAATAGTAAAATGCGCTTCCACTACATTTTTATTCCTACATGTTTGTTGTACTTCAAAAAAAATTCTACATAACTAAATAAGGAGAAATTTTGTTAGTTAAAAAAAGATAAAGTTGATAAGTAATTCCTTGAAACCCTTCAAACCTAATATACGTGAACTTGGGAAATTGAATGAATATTTTTATTGTGAGTAACACACCCAATTTTAAAAAAAATTAGGGAACCTTTTTATTTTAACATCCTTAGTTTGGCTCCTATATAAATATAAATTGACTTCAAAATAAATTTAGACCCAAATATGCCAAATCCTAAATTTTGTCATTTACAAATTAATTTATAAATTTTGGCTTAGAGTTGAGGCATCAATTAATTAGAAGTTTGGTTCATATGATTTTATTTGGCTGATTAGTTTAACCATTATTTTCATTTTTATCAATTTTTTATATATATGTAGATAGTTTTCACTTGCTCATCAAAATTTCAAGGATCATCAAAATGCATTTAGACTTCAAAAAATTGTTTTAGCATGTTACCTAAGTGAGATCCTACCAAGTGCCCACATCACAGTGCATCATTGGTATTCAATAGAAAACTTTGTCATAAATTCTTATGACCAACCCATGATATTTGGACACATATTCATCTCATTTCATCATAAATCTTAGTATATAATATTGAGTCACAAAAATTGGTAACCACTCAAGCAAATGATATTGCTACACATATCTAAATCTCACTTGATCATAGGCCTTGGGGAAATAAGCTAAGTTATACATATATGTGACTAAATGACTCATTAAGATCATTTTATGTGTCAACATATCACTACACAGAGGCCAATAGATAAAAGGATGGAGCTTAGAGATACATATCAAATGATGCAATGATAAGTTGTAACATGTCATCCTTTGTAAAATTAATTTCTAAGTGTCATTTATCGATTGTTCCACTATCCCTTTCATGATTATCATCTACCACATGTCAAGCCACATTTCATCATCTCACTAATCCATACACTTACACAACTTAAGGACTCAATGATAATTATAAACTAAGCAAGAAAGAAAAAGGATCCCACACATCTTACAATGATATAATTGACTATAAAATGTCATAACTCAATAACATAATGATAATTGTAAATATATAGTGACACATTAAAACCTAGGATGATGACCAAGTAACCAAAGACAATGGAAAATTTACACAGGTTAAATAAACCCATGAAAGCTAACATCATAAAATAAAACTCAAAATTAGAATGGATGAGTGATTGAGACTGTTACTCGACAAGTAATTCTCACACATAGAGGATTCAAGCAATGAATTCATGAGATAATCAAATGGGATATATGTTATGTCCTAAAGCTAAATTGAATTACATTTTCTAATTTTTAATCTATGAACTACTATTCAAATCTCCATACCAATTTAAATCCCTTAATTTTAAATTAAGGACAAAGCTCAGTTCAATCAATAATATAAATAAAGAATCAACAACCAGCTCCTTTAATGTTCTACTTTGGAACCAACCAAGATTTTAAATACAAAAACTTTTACCATGCCACTTTGAACAATGTATTCAAGAAATATTTGACCATTTATGTACATATTGAGGCCTTTTGATGATACAAATATGAGGACAATCTACCTCTTGATTAAAGGGAATACAAAGATGACTTGATATCAATCAAACTTATTAAACTTCATAAAGTGGTGGCCAAACCTAAGTTATTTCCATATGTATACTTAGTTTAAATTTTATTTACAATAAGAACATGAACAAAGGATATTTTCCATAATAAAAACACAACTCTAGTTGTATATGTGGCTAACTTAGCCTTTGAGAAGTTCTATAGACTGCCAAAACTAGACATACATTTTAATAAGAAAAAATTTAGTGACTGGTTCAAAGATAATAGTGTTAAGGGTGCCTTAATAGGATGGGCCCATGATCCCAATAAATTTGGTATGAAAAATAAGGTCCCAATTACCTAATTTAGACCCAGAGTCAAAATTAGAATGGATTTATCAAATAAGTTACATGGAGCCCCATCTATAACTCATGTGGATGAGGTTTGGGTCCCTTTATTATTTATAATTTTGGAAGTAAAGTGCATTCCCCCATTGGATAAAATCATAAGTTATAATCTAAAAACCTAGAGGGTCATGCATAACCAGGTGGATAACAACTTTTGCATGCTTTAGTATTAAATGGATGACATCTACAATATTGTCATCGCTGGTGAGACCCATCCTTGGGATACAAAAGGATAAAAAATGATTTATGATGAATTTGATCATCTTTATATCTATAAATATAGATATCACATGTAGAGGATAGTATACACCTTCTATCCCATAGTTTATAAGGCAATTAATGGAAACCCAATGCCAAGACTATCTATAAAGATCAAGAGATCACTTAAGTCATTGGGTGACTATTGGTTCAATCCAAACCACACAATCATCTTGGTTTAAGGTACATCAATTTCCCATTTCTATCGATCTAATCATGTGACTAAAAAATAGGTTGAGTAGGAGATAGCTTATCCATTATCCCATAGTGTGGATAAAATTTGAGAAGGGTCAAATTGGATAAGTATCATAAGACACCCCTTAACATTAGGATGAATTATTTAAAAAATTCAAAAAAATTTACTAAAACATTAAGGCACAGAGGTTATTTCAAATTAAAATTGGGGTAAATTCATATTTTGGGACCCCAAGAAGGTAATCATGCAAAAAAATCAACATGTTTCAAAGACAATTCAAACAAAATTATGGACATCATGAATACAAACATGATTTGATATGTATAAATCCTAAAGATGATTTTGAAGTTTATATAAGAATTAATAATGTTGAAATATCCATTAGGATTGATTAGATGATACATTATGACCCTTCCATTACAAGGGAGGATGCAATCAAAGTAGAGAAAGGGGGAAAAACCATCAAGTAAGATGAGAAACCTTAGCAGAGGATGAAACTAATGAATAATTAAAAGCAAAGATTCTTAAAAATGTTCCAAATTAAAAATATTTAGGGTAACAAGATTTACACATAGGTACACCTTTAGTACCAAAAGTCACCTTTGATTTCAAACTGGTGGTTTCAACAACTTTGCAACCTTAGGCTCCAATGTTTAATTGTTTAATTTCTCCCCCTCTAGTACACATTACAACTATCTCAATTACCCTTCTTATGGTAACTTATGTAAGAATTTATTCTCCTAATATTTTTCAATCCCCTAAGGTCACACAAGAAGAATATAAACCATATCCCTACTTGAGTGTGTCATCAGGTATTCCTTACTCAAACATAGAATATGATTATGTGGAGGAATATTTATCATAAGAGCATTTGGATAAATCTATCAAAGAATCATATGTAGCGGAAAACTATGATGATGACCTAGAAAGAGAAGTTACATTTGATATTTCTCATAAGGTCCCTTCACATGAAACCTTTGGGATTTCAAGCACTAATCCTCCTCACACTTAGAATATAGAATAAGTAAAGATTGGGAAGATATACCAAGCTCATTCTATGGACAATGGTATGGACCAAAAAATTACAATAGTTGACACTTTAGTAATTACATTATCTATTCTAGTTGTCCCTTTTATGGTCACCTAATAGGATTCAACATAGGTAACTACTTCCCCCATTTACTCTATTAGTCAAGTTGATCTAGTTGTACCCTTAATTTCCACCACTTAATTGGATTCCATGGGTATTTTTAATACTCTTTAAATTACTCCAATTTTGGACTCTTTAGTCAATCTAGTTAATAATTCCATTACTAACCCCATAACTATCACTTATACACCTATTGCAAAATTCTTTCAAGGACTGACATAGACTGCTATTACACAACTTTGTTTTTACACCTAGATTAAGAACTACTTTGACTATCCCACATTTTTAAAATATATTATCTCAATAATTGTTTTCCATAATTCCTTTATAGACATACCTTTCTACCCAAATAAGGTTACCAAGAACATAAGGTGTTCAGATAGAATCACCAATGGTCTCAATTTATGAGTCTCCCAACCTCACCAAATATGTTCTCAAGACTCCTTCAAAGACTAAGATGTCCAAAGAGAAGATGGTCATTTCACCTTTCCATTCACCATCCACATATCTTAGTTTTACTACCACATTGGATCCCTCCATCATCATCCCTCCACCATAAATAACTTCACTCCTTACCACTTAATATTCTACTCAAACCTCTTCTCAAGATTTGTTAGTGACTCCTAGATGGATACAAAAAATGCAAGTAGAGTAGTCAACTAGATAAGACTTGGTAATCATTGAGAATCCAAAGTTAACTATAGAATTTAATGAGACATCAAATAAATTGAAAAAGAGTTAGGATAAGAAAAATAACATGTGGGAAACCAATTGATTTTATAATAGAAGAGCTCTTCTTAGTAATAAATAAGAGGAAAGATAGGCCTAGAGAAGAATATGAGATCCAAGAGGATTCCATTTATATGTTTGATTCCATTGTAGGAGTCCTAAATAATATGTTTCATGGCCTGAAATAAACAAATAAAATATTGGAGGCACAAGATAGAATAAATCCCAAAAAATATTTATTAAATAATGTGCATAGTTATACTAAGGCCCTTTATAATATTGTGTGTTCTATACAACAATTAAGGGAAAAATCATAATCATAATGGGGTAAATGTGGTGAGATTTTATGATTCCATAAAGATCCTAGATTTCGAGTTCCACTTCATTAGCAAGGTAGTGAGACAAAATACATATCAAGGTCTCAATCTACTACAATTTTTAGATGTCACTTTTAAACAACATTATGTGACTAATTAATGGAGTGGCATAAACCAATTCAGGATTTGGTCAAATAATTGATGAGCTAGGTGAATAATCCCATCCAAATACTTAGGTATATGTTCATAAATGGAATATATACACCACTTGGGATGGTAATCACCAATTCATTTTTTGATAATTTGCTTTATATTACTATCAATAGCTTCAATGGTTTTGATAAAAAATTTCAGAAGTAGTGATCAAGTGATCCAATTGGTCACTTTTTCTAAGGATAAAATATCACAAGAAAAATCATTAAATTCTTCCTTCATGGATTCTATAGTGTTACACATGAAATTGTTGGAGACATTTTTATTGTTGTTCAAACTGCCAATTATAAATTTTGAAGCCATATTATTGGATTTTGTTGCATGTATGACTAAATACAAAAGGATAAATTATCTAGAATAGTTGGTTTCCTAGGTGAGATATTCATTCTCATGATCTCAAAATTTAACAACTAGATTCCCCTTTCTTAAATATACTACAATCTAATTCCAACATGGCTTATATTTGTCACACTTTCATTCACTACACTTGTTTTGCAATCTCAATTAGGACCAACTATAATGGCAACTGTAGTGACATATTCAAGTATCCTAGTCACCACAATAATTCAAAGAGAATTTTTGGTGAGTTCCACCTCGACATCCTTTGCTCCCGATACTTCTAGTCAACCATTTCCAACTATAGTCTAGTCTAGTTTGAGTGCAGTCCCAACTCCCAAATCTACTCAGAATCAATAAAGTTACCACTAAAGTCTAATTTTGACAAGATTATTTATATAAATGCATATATGAATTGTAGAGTAAAATTCATACTCTTTTATTTATAAACATTGTATATCATGTAGATTCTACATGCCAAATTAAGAGTTAATCTTATTTATAACTTGTAAAATTGAAAAAAAATTGAAGATGAGGCAATCCCATCTAAATTTATATATACATATTTTTTTATCATTGTAAAGGGAGGATAATTTAGCAATTAATGCAATCAAATAAAGTTATGTCAACATTCTATTAGTTTGTATGAATGTGTTGTCTCTTCCAATTTTATATGTTTTCATTAAGTTTATAAATCTACATTATGTTGTATATGTGTTTAACTTGTAGGGATTACATTGAACACTCTGTTAGTATTAATCAATTCTTTGGCTATATATCATAATTATAACTTGTTAGTGACATTGGATATGTATATAAATATAGTAATAACAACATCATTGATTGTAATAAATGAATTATTCTGCAATTATTTCCTTAGGCTCTTTACTATGTTTCTTTGTGTTCTTTTCATATAGATAACCCATGTCAAACATTGGTTTATGACACAAGATTGACTTAGGTTAGTTAGTCATATTAGAAGGGGTTAATCTCAAATTAAATCATAGAACCCCTTCTTTTATCCCCTAAACTTTCTATCATTTTGACCTTTTTTATTAGATTCATCTTATTTTAGATCCATCCATCCACCTCAAGTAGATTTTAGATTGAGTGTTAGACATATGTCATATCCAAACCATCTAAGATAAATAACCATTCCACTCACCAATATTCCACCATATGATTATTTATAAAATTGAGATCCATGACTCATTCCTTGGATTAAAATTTTCATAAATCCTAAAATGTTAGGGACCTTCCCATAAGAATTTTTGGTGTGCATAAAACCCACATCATCAGGTTATATATAACACTATAAGGAGGGACACAACATTTAAATCATTAAAATACACTCTATTATGTATAATAGATCTACTGGTATGGTTATTAAGGTCCAACTCTAATTTTGGTTTGTTATTATTATCACCTTTACAAGTTCATAGAAGATATAAATAAAATAGAGGTATCCATGGGAGAGTTGTAACTCAACCAAACATACCAACCTACGGGAACCAACCTCAACACTTCACTATGGCCTAGTTAGTTGGTTCTACCATAGTTATAACTGGTGCCATCTATAACTTACCTAGGAATCTTGAAAAGTACTTTCATTCTCTTCTTTTAGGTGATAAACTACAGAGGAATATATGCAATCCTTCAATAATTATTTAAAATTATTGAATGTGATTCATGAAGACACTGCATGCAAATTATTCCTTTTCACTTTAGAAGTTTTTTCTTAAAACTAATTCCTTAAACCTTATAGAGGATTTAATAACCTCATGGGATCAATTTCATGATACATTTATTCCATAATTTAGGTAGGCTACCAACCCTAGTGTAGTATATCAACCTTTTTATAGTATGAAAATGGAACCCAATGAACCAATTATATCTTTAAATGTAATATTCCTAAATATGTATAGTTGTATAGATGTTTTGTATAGACCTGGTACTTCTCTATCTTTATAAATTATAAACACCTTAGATTCACTGACTACATTGTTCCTATATAGGGCTCAAAATATCAATACATTACCTAACACTTATGTTAAAGCCATCAATTTTGATCGATAATTGAACTTTTAACTAAAAACTATAGCCATACCCAAATCAATTATAATTTCCTAGCCTTGAACCCCATTCTAAATACCAATCAAAATGTCATGGCTAACAATCAAAACTAGGTCTTTGCTTAATTACATTTAGCTCATGTTACACCAAATCAATATATAAAATTTCTAAATAATTTTGTACCTGTGTCTAATCAATATAATCAAAACCAATCCTTATTTTTAATCAACACTTCTGTCACACAAGGTATAACTTTTGATTCTACCAAAACAAAGTTAGATGTTATTCAATGAATGTTTTAGAAATTTAACAATGACTTTCTTTGTATGTAGAAGTACTTAAGGAACATAGTAAGTGAAAAAACCAATATGAATTTCAAATTTAATAGCTATAAATGACCATTTAATAGGCTAAGTAATAATCCACAACCATCACCTAATAATCTCCCTAAAATAAACATATGTGAAGTATCTTTGCATAACTAGTGTAGGGTCCATAATGTCACACAACATGACATATTAGATTGTATAAAATTATGTAATGCCTATGATATATTCCAAAATGAGATGGAGGGGTATGATATTATTCCTAATTAGTTTGATCCATCCATATTAGGTTCACCTAGTTCTTCTAGTACTGTAATGGTGTTTGAGACATATGACTTCCCATCCCTATTGAGGATGAGAGTTACCCTAAAGAAAACATACATAAGATTCATGATTTTCAATAATTACAAATAAATATTACAATATAAGAAACAAGAATACTCAAATTGATACTACCTCTAAGCCTCCAAATAATAATGTAGCCAGTCCTCCTAATCTAAAGGCTAATAATAATCCATGTCCTACAAAAGGAAATGAATAGTACCAAAATGATCATCTACATAATAACAGTGGATAAAATATAGTTAGAGGACATGAAAAATATTAATTCAAGCATTACCCTTCATGAGTTGGCTTATATTCTGAAATAAAGAGAAATTTTACTTAAAACTTTGACTACCATACCATCTTCTAACAAGTTAAAGGCTATAAATACAAATATGGTCATTTATAAAGACAAACTTGAGGTTTAACCTTTATTATTGGTTATAATAATATCTAGGGAAAATGTGCATAATTTATTAGTTGACTCAAGTTCTTCAAACAATGTGATTTCCACTAGAATATGTGATAAATTAGGTTTGACCCTAGACAAGTCCAAAAGAGTGGTCCTATAATTAGATAAGTTTTATGTCCTAATCATTCATGAATTACTAAATGTTAACATATAACTTGCTTCTAAGTCACATGTCTAGTAATACATTGGCATCCTTATAGTTGACATTACCAAGGCTTGTGTCTTACTCCTTAGTTGAGATTGGTTAGAAACATTAAATGGATATATTGAAATAGACTTTTCACATATGTGGTTGCCTTAGAAAGGAGTATCCAACTAGATTAAGTTTGAAAACAAACCAAAAATGAAATATGTGATCATATAATACAATGATAAATTTGAGAGAATTAATTTTTATTCATAAAATTTAGGAGTTTACACTTTTAAAATGAAGCCAAAGAATAATGAACCAAAATTTGAAGGTCCTTCACAACTTTGGACCTTATATTTTGATGAGGATCACTCCAAAAAATGCTAGGTGTAGGCATAACTCTGATTGACTTTGATGAGAAATAATACCTTGTTGCTTTTAGGAAATAATTACCATACAGTAACAACCATGTAGAGTATGAAGCTTTACTTTTAGGTTTATAGTTCACATTAAAGCACAATGTCAAATAACTATTAATATTTGGATACTTAGCACTAGTTATGAACTAAGTTATGACCAGATACCAATTCAAGTTGTCATATCTAAATAAATAAAAATACAAGGCTAAGGATTTAATTTAATCATTCAAAGATTTTAATGTAGAATAAATCTAAAGAGATCAAAATTAGACATCAAATTCTCTAGAAACTTTAACAAGTTTGGCCCCACTTTAGGATTCTAAAATATAAAAAAAATCTATAAAGTTAGTACCATGTTCTTTAGTCCTTGATAATGTTAACAATTTTAGATAGTTGATGATGACCAATAGATCATATAGTTCATGGGAAATTCTAGTGATTTTAAGTCTTAGATTATTGATGAAGGATATTTTTATCCAACAAACAATTTTTTTTGAAGATGACAATATTGTCTAGCTAAAAAAAATAGGTTACCTAAAGGTATGGCATCACTAGAACGAGTCTTCAATATGGACCACCAACTTAAAAAATAGAAGTAATCTAATACCAATTAATCTAATTTTTACAAGGTGAATTTAGGAACTGAGGAATACTCCTATCATGTTAATACTGTATTAAGATATCTTAATAAGAAAAAATATAAATTTAAAGAATTTTTGATAGAATACAAAGATTTGATTTCTTGTACTTATGAATACCTAAAGATTTTTTATCTTAGGGTTATACCACTCAAAGAATGGCATAAAACTTTTAGGCAAAGGAAAAGACTAGTTAATCCCATTCTAAAACCCCTCATTGAGAAAGAAGTGAAAAAACTATTAGATGCAAAATCATATTTCCAGTTAGTTATTCTATTTGGGTGGCTAACCTAATTCCCATGCAATTTAATAATGGTGAAATTAGACTCTATAAGTATTTTATAAATATTATCAAGCTTAAGAAAAATATAACTATCCATTGGATTCTCTATATGAAGTTTCGATAGTTAGTGGGTCTAAAATGATTTTTTTCTAGATGTATTCTCAAGCTATAATCAAGTGTTAGTAAAAAAAAATGATCAAATGAAAACTACTTTCATAACTGAATGGAGAAAATTTTCATACAAAAGTATGCCAATGGACTAATTAATGTAGGTGTCACTTTTTAGTGATCCATAGATTTTAATTTTCAAGGTCTAATTGGTAAGTGTATTATTATTTATATGGATGATCTAACTATTTTTATAAGGATATAACAGACCATGTAGTCCATTTGTAAATAGTATTTGATAGATGTAGAAGGTATGGATTCTCATTGAATCCCAAGAGTATTATATTTGGAGTCATGAAAGGTAAGTTATTGGGGCATGTTATCACTAATGAAGGTATTTATATTGATCTTGAAAGATTCCAAGCTATTTCAAAAATTCCATATTCTAAAAGTAAGAAAGAACTCAAATCTTCCTTTAGTAAGATAAATTTACTTCAAAAATCAATTTTAGGATTTAAAAAATTTTAAAACAATTAAATGCTATGTTAAAACATGATGCAAAATTTGAATGAATGGGTGAAGCTAAGAAAACATTTCAGGATATCAAAATTTCCATTGTCCAAGCTCTAGTTCTAATTAGCCTAGATTTCACCAAGGATTTCTTCATGTATTCATTCACATCTGAATGCACTATTACAATAGTGCTCACCAAAATTTTGAAGACAATGAGCATCTTATATCCTTCATGAGTACTAACCTAAAGGATGTAGGTTAAAGTATTTTATGGTTGAAAATTAGATTTATTCTCTAATCAAAGTAGTGAATAAATTTAAAAACTATATCCTATGCAACAAGACATACACCATTTTCTCAAACCTAGTGGTCAAAACTCATGCTTGGACATAATGAGCTAGATGAACGGAGAGGTAAATAGATGGCCAAATTACAAGATTATGATTTGGAAATCAGACCTACTAAAATGGTACTAGGATATGACATCATTTAGCTAATCATAAAGACTAATCCATGTACTTATATTGAGCAAGTCAACCAATCTAAAATAGCTAGTTGTGATTGGTATACTTAGATCATTTAATACTTAGATCATTTTAAGGTTATCAAGGGTCATCTCAGCCTCTTACAACTTGTTATTGAATTTATTCATTTTTTCCTTATTATTTTTCATCTCCTTGGCCATAATAAATTTCCCTTCTGGGTAGATTCCTTGGAAGTTCCCTCATCTAGGAAGACTGACTTCGATTTGGGGATAAAGAGCTTGAGAGGAAGATCTTCGACAAAGGTTTTTGAAAGACTATCCTAGGGGTGCTCATGGATGTGTGGTAGGACCCCAAGGTATGGTCCTCCTCCAAGGAGTCCTCCTAAGAGTCCTCCTTAGTCGAGGACCCCTTAGGGGACTTCCCTTCCTTGCAGAGTTTAGCCATGATTGACAAGTAGTAGAATAATCCCCTGGTGTAGGATAATATATGATCAAAAAGGGAGTGTTGTATTAATATAAATTATGAAGACATATATTTAAGTTGTTTTTACAAATAAGAATTTTTAGAAATCTTAGATGATTTTCATCAGAAGACAGGAAGTGGACATCCCTCAATAAATGCTACATCTCATATAATATTAAGTTTGGTGCCTATCAAAATATAAATTAACTTCAAAATAAATTCAGACCCAAATATGTTAAAGACTAAATTTTATCATTTATAAATTACTTTATAAAAAAATTCATAGAGTCGAGGCATCAATTAATTATAGGTTTAGTTCATGTTTTAATATGATTTTATTTGACTAACTGGGTTCACCATTCAAGTTTTAAGTTTATCCAATTTTATAAATCTGTAGATAAGTGTCACTTGTTTGTCAAAACTTCAAGGATCATCAAAATGCATTTAAACTTCAAAAAAATATTTTGGCATGTTCTCTAAGTAATATTTTACTAAGTGTTCACATCTCAGTGCATTACTAGTATTTGATAGAAAACTTAGTCATGAAGTCATGTGATCAACTAGCTACATGTTTTCATTTTGTTGTATCACAACTCTCAATCTAAAAAAATTGGTGACCACTCAAGCAAACAAGATTGATCCATGTATCTCAATATTACTTAATCATAGTCCTTGGGGTAGAAAGATAAGTTATAAATATATACAAGTAAGTGACTTAGCGAGATCATGCCACTTGTCAATATTTTGTTGCATAGAGGCAAACAACAAAATGATAGAGCTTAGAGATACATATCAAATGATGTAATAACAGTTTGTCATATTCCATATTTTGTTTAGTCAGCTATAAATTTTCATTTATCAATTATTCCACATATCCCATTTATCATAGTCATCTACCACATGCCATACCACATGTCATCATCTCACTGATCCATACACTAACATAAATAGAGGATGTAATGAAAAGTATAAATCAAGTGAGAAATCAAAATGGCACCACACATCCTATAATGAAATAGTCAATTATAAAAAGTCATGATTCATTGACATAATGATAACTATAAATATAGATTAACACATTAAAACCTAAGGGGGTGTCTAAATAACCAAAAATAATGACAAAGTGGCATGTGCCAAATAAACCTATGAAAGCTTAAATCATAAAATAATTTCAAAATTGGAATGAATGGGTGACTGAGACCTTTACTTTTTAATTGATTCTCATGCATGGAGGATTCAAGCAATA